>OZ004697.1:17399211-18009718 GCA_963924545.1 Pogonocherus hispidulus | reverse complement strand
ATTTAATTCAGATACTAAATAGAAAGGATTTCATTTTCAATATAATTATTTTTTTGTTTAGTTATTTCTTAAACATACAATAGCACATATTGAGCAGGACTAGTTCAGATTTGCAATATAATGTTAACCGCTTATATAACTTAAGCCATTTTTTCATAAAATATACTAATGAATGCGAATAGTTGATATTGCTTGTTACGTAAATGTAACTGCACCATTAGAATATTTATTTTATTACATGTATTCTATAAAGTATACTATATTGTGTATTTTTATTTCCTAGGTCCATCTACATCAAAGTATGTAGAAAGTCCGTCTACAGCAAATTGCGTTGCGACTGACCGCTTTCGACAGCCCCAGCTGAAAAGTCCGGCAGGTCCGAGTACATCCAGATCTGCGGACATTTCCACCTTCGCACCATTGGCCACATCAACTCCACGGCGAGAGGATGACGAAGACGAGGCTCTGCAAAATATTGAACTATCCTTCCTCGGCATGGTGGAAACCAAACTCGCCGAGGAGAAGCTCCATCACAAACGAAATCGGACTTATTTTTCCTCCGCGTTGAAAAGGGTTTTGAGGCTGGAGTCCAACAAGTATATATCGAAACTAAGAAAAAGCGAAAATTACATTTCGCATAATTTGGAGCAGCTTCGCAAGCAGCAAAGAATAATCAATAACCTTATTATCACCGCGGAGGAAGATTTGAGAAAGAGGAGAAAAGAAATAAAAAATGTTCAATATTTTGCCGAGCATTTCCCATATTCAGATGACTAATATACTTTATATTAGTCATCTGAATATGGTTAAGTTTTATATTTTATATTGACTTTGAATAGTGTAGTGTACTTTTAGCTTTAAGATATAGGTAGTTAGTGTTAATTATAGCAATAAAAAAATATTTTATTCCAACTTTCCTTTTTTTATTTTTATATTCTTGCCAATATGTTTCAAAAAGATGAAGTGAATTTTAAAACAGTATAACTAAACAACATCCACACTGTTTTCATTATTTTATTGAATGCCATTGTAGTAAATAAGATGCATTTTAAGCTATGTCTTACAGCACATTATTAGCACCAATTACTTTATTGGCAATATAGGTGACAGAGATCCTATTCAAATTAAACTATCTGCAGTATAAAGGTAAAGTTCAGAAAAGCTTTAGTTATTATTTTAACGATTATAAGTTTACTTAATCCTTTAAAGTAACGTTGATACATAATAAAAAAATTCAGTTATTTTCACTTTTCTGAATTATTTCAATATATTTTTACAACTTTATTTACTCAGCTACCTGAGATAGTTATATAAAATGTTTCATTACATACAAGATATAAAAATCATATAATAAAAGCATTTAAAAATTTATTTATTTAATAACTTAATACATATCAGCTATTAACTACACTATTTGAAATCACCATCGTAGGCGGCTCTCTATTTTGTTTATTTCTCTGCACTTGCTCTTCATGCTTCAGACACCAACATATTTCAAAATGATGATCCTTATTACAGTATACATATCCAGTCTGTTCACATAAATATTCTACTTTATCTAAACATCCACGACAAATATTGTGCCAATAATGTCGCCCTACTTCATCGCACGCTAGACATCTTTGCTTCGTGGAATCATTTTCGTTGGAGCATGTACCACAGACGTCTCTGCAGACGCCTAAGTTCGTATTTTTTAACACACAACAACACTTGACACACTTTGGACCTTCAGCGACGAAAGAAGGTTTCTCTGTTGGTATATTAATTTTTACGGGATTCAATTTTCTACATCCAGTACAGAGACCCGTAAAACAATTGAATTCCTCTGCATACCAAGCTCTCCAACAATTGTGGCACACCCTTGCATTATCCCTTCGAAATGGGAACCCAGCAACCTTTACTTTATTATCCCAAGCTTTTGGGAACGGCATCGTCAATTTCTTACTGAAATGTGAGTATAACTATCTGACAAATATCTTGATCCTTATATTCTTATACTTTGCCAAACAGAGAGGTGGGTTGAGCGGTTCTAACAAAAAAAATGTGGTCCAACTGGTTAAGTCGGTAATGTAAATAAGGTAATATACAAAAATGCGCTAAACCGGTTGCGATGCGATAGGCCGGTTAAACCAGTTATGAGAGAATAATCTACCCAAACAGGTTAGACCGCCTTCTAAATTATTGTAATACTCGTAAACCGATTAAATTTATTAAGCTCCAACGGGTTTTTCCGTGAGATATAAATACCAGCCACTTATGTATCTATAGTTAGTTACTTACAGACTGTAAAAGTGAAAAATACGAAATGTATTGTCAAGACTGCAATAAACAGTTTTCTTCAAAGTATCACTTGGCGCGTCATCTTAGAGAAAGTTGTCCTAACCGTCATGCGCATCAACCTATAAAAAGAATTAAACTTGACGATTCACAGACTGTTGACATTAGAGATCTACCAAGTACTTCAAATTCAGTTGTTAATGATGAAGTTCTACAACGTGGTTCAGCAAATACTTCAAATTCTAGTGTTAATGCTGAGATTCAACAAAGTACCTCTTTAGTTGAGTGTCCTATATGTTCCGAGAGTGTGCCAAAACAATGTTTCGTGGGTCATATGAGGCGTAACTCACACAGAACTGTTATGTCACCAAAGGGGGATGGTGTTGACCTACTATATAGCCCCATGAGATTTAGAATTGCTAGCTATCGTTTCTCGAGCAAAAATCACCACATTGATCACTCTGCATTCTTCTCGGAAATTTACTCAAAAGTACTTGCAGTTATTTCAGAATACCTTAGAAAGTGGAGTGCATTAAAAATAAACTTTGAACTATTCTCCACGTATGTGATACCTGGCAAAGACATGTGTGATCTGAAATCATTCAACACTGAAAATCGGATCATAACTGTCTCCTCTGATTTATCTGAAGCTTATGAAGATTTCATTAAAGCGATAATGTCGCAAGCAGCTCAATTTCAAGAACGTGATTCAGGTTGGTCTTTACAACAAATTTTGTTTCTTGAAGTAAACCTTAACAAATATAATCCTCTACGAGCATCTTCATATATCAAACTGCCTAAGCAAATTGAACTCAAGAAAGCTGTTGTAAATATACGTAATCAAGATAACAAGTGCTTCGCATGGGCTGTGAATGCTGCTTTATTTCCTGCGACTACACACCCAAATTTAATATCGTCTTACCCACATTATTCTACTGCACTGGATTTTGAAGGTTTGGAATTTCCTATTAAGCTTACAGATATTCCCAAGTTTGAAAATCTAAATAAAATTTCAGTTAATGTGTTTGGTATTAGCAATGAATTCAAAAACGGTAAGACTGTTTGTGAAATTGTAGGGCCATATTATTTTACGGAATCTCGTAAAAATATACATGTAAATCTTTTGCTCATCACTGACGATAGTGGGAATGGTCATTATTGTTATATTAAAAATTTGTCTAGATTAGTTTCCAAACAAAGATCGAGTCACAATGGACGAACATACATATGTGATGGCTGTCTGCAGTTTTTTAGAACCACCGAACATCTAAGATTACATCAGGAATATGACTGTAATTATATTTGTACAAAATTACCGACAACTGCCCTTAAAATGAATAAGTTTGGTGAAACACTTCCTGGAAATTTACTTAAGTTCACTAATTTCGAAAAACAGCTTGCTGTACCTTTTGTAATATATGCTGATTTTGAAAGTATTTTAAAACCAATTCAAAATGCGCAACCTTGCGATAAATCTTCGTTTACTTTAAAGGCTTACGAACATGTGCCATATTCGTTTTGTTTTTACCTAAAATGTAATTTTGACGACTCTTTATCGGAATTAGTTCATTATCGTGGTTTAAATGTGGCTGAAACATTTATTCAAAAACTTGAAGATATTTTAATTAATTTATACAATAACCATTTAAAAAATGTCAAACCTATGCTCCCCCTTTCTGAAAATGAGCAAGAAATTTTTAACTCTACTCAGGATTGTCATATCTGTAATAAACCTTTTGATGGCTGTTGTGTTAAAGTTCGGGATCATTGCCATTTGACAGGACGTTTTCGCGGTGCTGCCCACGCTAATTGTAATTTAAACTTTAAAGTACCGAAATTCATTCCTGTGATTTTTCATAACCTCACAAATTATGATTGTCATCTCTTTATAAAAAAACTAGCGTTAAACCAGGAAAAAATTGACGTCCTTGCACAAAATAAAATATATATCGTTTTCCAAACATATTTTAGTTGAGAAAAGTAATGGACAAAAAAATGATGTTTATATTAAATTGAAATTTTTAGATTCATTCCGTTTTTTACCATCATCTTTAGATAATTTAAGTAAAACACTTGAACAGTATCAGTGCATAGAAATAAAAAAGTATTTTCCCGATCAAAATCAGTTTGCATTAATACGTCGTAAGGGTGTTTTTCCATATTCATACGTAGATAATATGTCAAAACTTGATGATAGAGAGTTACCTTCCAGGGAAAATTTTTTTGATATTTTACGCGGGGATGGTATTTCTGACGAGGAATATAGTCGTGCTTTGGATGTATGGCACACCTTTAAATGTCAAACTCTTGGCGAATATTCTGATATCTATCTACTTTCTGATGTACTATTATTAGCGGACATTTTTGAGAATTTTCGAAAAGTTTCTTTAGAAAATTATAGTTTAGATCCCGCTCAATATATGACGGCTCCGTCACTGAGTTGGGATGCCATGTTGCGTAAGACTGGTGTCACCTTAGAGTTGATTACAGATATCGATATGCTTCACTTTTTCCGAAAGGGTATTCGTGGAGGTGTAAGCCAGTGCAGCAACAGAAAAGCCGTTGCTAATAATTCATTAGTTCCTGATTATGATGCTTCAAAACCAAATTCTTTTATAATTTATCTAGATGCTACTAATCTTTATGGTTGGGCTATGTCCCAAAGCCTCCCAACAGGTAACTTTCGATGGCTTGATAATAACGAAATTTCTAATTTTAATCCTTTACTTGTGGATGATGATTTTGAGAAAGGTTACATACTACAAGTTGACATCGAATACCCTGAATACCTACATGACGTTCACAATGATCTGCCTTTCTGCCCAGAAAATTTTGTACCACCCAACAGCAAATATTCAAAACTCCTCTTAACTCTCCATAACAAGAAAAACTATATTATTCATTACAGGAATTTGAAACAGTGCATGATGCATGGATTAAAACTAAAGAAAATTCATAAAGTTATGGAATTTTCACAGTCTGCATGGCTGAAACCATATATTGAGTTGAACACAAAATTACGAAATTCATCAAAAAATGCTTTTGAAGGAAATCTCTTTAAATTTTTCACAAACTCCATATACGGCAAAACTATGGAAAATGTAGATAAACGTGTTGACATTAAACTTTTGTCTCATTGGGAAAACATTCGCGGTAAAAAAGGTGCGGAAACTTTTATAAGTATGCCAAATTTTAAATCATTATCAGTTTTTTCGGAAAACTTAGTAGCCATTCAAATGGGACGTGTATCAATTTGTTATGATAAACCCTTATATGTAGGTTTTTCCATCCTAGATATATCAAAAACCGTTATTTATGATTTCTTTTATAATTTTATCAAAAAGACTTATGGTGAGAATGCATCTCTTTGTTATACTGATACTGATTCTCTTATTATTGAAATTCAAGCTGATAACATTTACGATGATATAAAGAAAAATATACATTTGTTTGATACATCGAATTATAAAACGAACAACATTCATGGTATACCTAAAAATCAATCTGTTGTCGGTAAAATGAAAGATGAGTACGCTGGTACTCCTATTAAAAGTTTTTATGGCACTGGAGCAAAAGCATATTGTGTTGAATTGAGTGAAGGTGAAACTAAAAAAGCTAAAGGAATTTCAAAACATATTATTACCAAGAATTTGAGTGTAATGGACTATAAACATATAGTAGAGAATGGCGGATCAGTGTATCGAAAAATGTATGTATTCAGATCTCATTTACATACTATGTATACTGAACTAAAAAATAAAGTTGCCTTATCTTCTCAGGATGATAAGAGATGTATTCTTCCGGGGCAAACAAATACCTTAGCGTGGGGTCATAAAAAAATACTTTCAAAATCTGACATGAGTAAAAGCAATTTAGAGGAATTAATTTCTCAACTTGAATCAGTTGATGAGCTCGATGAAATGAGTAACTTTTATATACAAAACTTTGATATAAATGCTATTTAATTGTGTGTACTTGTTTTTTCTTTATTACTTGTTATGGGGCTTGTTAATAGTATCTAGAAATACCGGTTTTGACTCAAGTTTGTTGGTGGGGGGTTGCTTATAAGAAGGAACTCCATCCTGGACATTTTCAGTGCAAGTATTCAACATTCACTTAAAAGGTGCTTAACCAATCTGATAGTAAAATGTGGACGTGTTATGTGCAAGAGATTGAAATTACCGACATCAAAAGTGGTGTGCTTCACTTACTGCAGAAATTTGATAATCTGCAATTCGATGCTGAACATGAAGCCGTATATGGAATGGGTAGATTTTATTCTGAAGCTGAATGCAACCAACTTGCTGAAAAATATAGTAAAGGTGCTGAAATTTGTAATAAGTTTCTGGAAGGTGAATTATGTGAGAGTCGCCTGGTTGACGAATTGATAGATATAGGACTACGTAATTTTCTTTATTGTCTTGAAAACTTTTTAACCCCTGAATCGCGGTATAAGATATATGCCAGTGAAGTGTGTGAAGAGGGAGACTGGAATGAAGACATCAATATCACTTAATCTACAACCAATTACCTACTACTACAACTGTTACAATTGTGCATAAATAAATCTTGTAGCTCCAATAACTGTATTTTTATTTACTCACGTTTATATTTCATAATTTTTTAATTTTCCCTTATAAATAAAATAATTGGAAACAATTAAATATATTTTATTTATTATTCAAACACATAAAACATTCATATTTATAAATATATTTTGATATTTTTGAACTCCAGTCTTTCACCATATTGTGTTCCAAGCAGGGTAATCTTGACAGTAGACTTGTATTTAGTGTATACATTTTAGGAAGTTCACACCATCTATCCAATAAATATTCGCCTTTAACATTATACATTAAGTAAAACAATGGGAAACGTTTAATGTCTTCCGAAGTGAAGTCGCTAAAGTCTGTTTGCCCATATAGATGCTTTGCGATAACTTTTTCCACTTTTGAATTTTTCTCAGGTAGTTTGTTTACAATGCATGTATAACACTTAATCTTAAAAGGTGGCGGGCAGTCTGGAATGTCACCTACCCTCGACCAATGATCGTAGCAACGAAACGCTTTGGCTTGTATTATTGGATCGGATTTATAAGGTTCCGGAAGTTTCTCATATATAGAAACAATTTCTTCAATACTAAGATTTCTCAAATACTCTAGTGAAAAATTACCCAGTGCCTCAGAACTAAAGGATCGAATAGGGAGTGTAAAAAAGTAGTCATTTGGAGGTGTTTTGTCAGTGTTAGATCCTTTTGACAATATTTTCTTAATGTATATCAAAATGGAAACCACTTTTGAAAAACACATCATTAATTTATTCCACATGGTGTGGCTGAGTACTCATAACTGAACTCAAGTAAACTTAATTCCCTTAAATATAGAACCCCCCTCCTTCACACTAGTTCTAATAACCGGTTCTTATTCACCTTGACCGGTTATTGACCCTGACCGGTTGTTCACCTTGACCGGTTGTTCACCTTGACCGGTTGTTCACCTTGACCGGTTGTTCACCTTGACCGGTTGTTCACCTTGACCGGTTGTTCACCTTGACCGGTTGTTCACCTTGACCGGTTGTTCACCTTGACCGGTTGTTCACCTTGACCGGTTGTTCACCTTGACCGGTTGTTCACCTTGACCGGTTGTTCACCTTGACCGGTTGTTCACCTTGACCGGTTGTTGACCTTGACCGGTTGTGTTGTGGTGGGGGTAAAGTAGTGGGGGGGTAAAGTAGTGGGGGGTGAAGTAGTGGGGGGGTAAAGTAGTGGGGGGGTAAAGTAGTGGGGGGGTAGATTTAGAACTCTCGTATCTGTAATTGGTTGGGAAAGTGGTGGGGGAGGAAAAAGTGGTGGGGGGGTAATAATGGTGGGGGGGTCGTGTCTAGAACTCTCTACTTTACCCTACTCATATAAAAACGTTTTATGTACTTGTGTATGTAATTTTTATTTAAATTCGGTAATCCGGACAAATCGCTAATCAGGACAACCCCCGTGCATTTAATTGTCCGGATTAGAGAGGTTATACTGTATCTATTATAGTTTATAAAATGAAGTAAGTTTGAGTATATTGTTCATGCCAAAATTTATTCAAAGTAACAGTATTCTTACTTGACATTTTATATTTTCGAGATAGAATTATTTGAATAGCAAATTCTCATTGGTGCACAATTTGATGGTGTATTGAGATTCCATCTCCATTCTGTATAAATGTTTCAAGCTACTTAGGGCCGGTTCTACAATCCCGGTATAAAGTGTGGAATAGTAATTCTCGGTATATCTTATCCCTCGAATTATTCGGAGTATAAAAATGCGGGCGAAAAAAGTTATACGGCGATTGTAGAACGCTCATTTCAACGATATTCTAAGTATAACTTTATCCGTGGTATATACCTGCTTTGTAGAACCGGCCCTTAGTGTTTTAGCTATATAGTCAGTCATTTTATACAATTTTCTTGTCCGTTCATTCCAAGAGTACTGCAGCATTGTGTGGAACAGTCATGTCACTTATATTAATCAATTAGAAACAGTCCATTGTAAAATGTGTAATTACATATTATTTAAAATAAATATACACAAAAATGATTATGTGTATGATGATAGACTCCCAACTAATAGGCTATGGATTCATTGACACTTGGAAGGAAATGTATTTATGTAAAATTTGCTTACAAACTTTTTAATGGTAAAATAGATTGTGTTGAATTGGTTTCTTTATTCAGTTAGATAGTTCCAAACTATAAAACATCGACTGACCTATTGGATTTTAACCAATATCGTACAAATATTGGGTTATACTCTGCGGTAAGCGAGATTATTAAAACAGTTCATGGCATTACCGCATCTTTTTAATATTTTTACAGCTTACTTACCAACTTATAAGTTTATTAAGCAAATCGTTGTGATTTTTACTTACAATTAAGCATTTATAAATTGTTTTAATGCTACCATACTGTTACTATGCATAATAACATTCTAAAAGATAATAAAAATCAAAATTATTAAGAAATGTTTTATTCCCTTCTTTATCGAAACAGTTTACCAAATATCTCTTTGCAAATGTCAAAACTTAATGCTATAATACAATGAAATAATAAGTAAGAAGAAATTGTCATATTTTGCCATAGTCTGAAGAAAAGAAAAACTACAAAAATAAACCCTTGCGCAATAGGGACAGTCGAGGTCAGTACCGAGAACAGTTTGTGCCTAATATTGAGTTACGCACTGGAAAAACCAATACATATCACAATAACACTATGACGTTTCGAAAACCTCTTTGTTTTCATTATCATAGCGCAACATACTATATGAATTAAAAAATTTCTTGATATTAATTTTTTGTTAGATTTTCTATTTAAATAAATTATAAGTATCTGAAGGGTCAGGTGTAGCATTCTGTTTTTGTGATAGTGATTACGTATTGTGTATTTGGTTTTCAGTGTAACTCATTAGGCAAAAACTGTTCTCAAAGGTACTGACCCTTGACTGTTCCTACTGGTGCAAAGGTTTTCTTTTATAATTTTTCTTCAAAATAATTAAAAAAAAAATAGGAGTGAGAAGTTACTTGCATATTATAGATGGCGCTGTAACCAGTTTGTAAAGTATAAAGTGTTGCATACTCAGTACTCGGGGGCTTCATTGTATTCAAGGTTGTATATCATGGAAAGAACATGGTGGTGAGGAAGAAGAAGAAGAATATAGTAAGCTTCCAAAATGTTACGCGGCGCTGTTTCGCGGTTTCATGACAGTACTAGGGACATTTCGTTCTACGTTAGTACTATATTTTCTATGGTAGCGAGTACTGAGAGTTTAATCTAGTACATATATTTAATTTTTAAATATATTGAGAGACAAACTGATACGATTAATTAATTCGCGCAAATTTTTTACTATAGAGGAACTCGTAGACATATTTTTAACATGGGATGGTCTTATTGGTATAATACTATAATACTAAGAAATCTAGAATGAAATAGAATAGCAGATTATGGAATAAGTAGACAGGGTGGTAACATTTAACATAGACTAGAGTATGAGATTTGTTAAATATTGATGTAGGAAATACTTGTTTTTCTAGAATGAGGTCATACATTTAACAGTATATAAGGTATTAAGGAAACAAACTGGGTATATAAAATGTGTAATATGATAACTTACTTATTAAACATTTGAGAGTCAAACTAGGCATGTTAACTGATTGGCAGGTGACACTAAATATGATTAACAATCATTATATTAGCAGTACAGGAGTTATGAGATGTATTACTTTGATGTAAACGATATACAATCATTATTACCGAATAATACATACATTCTATTTCTCATTTGAACGAATAAAAGATAATTTGACATTATAGGATATGATACAATAGATACTATAAACATATAGACATATAGGACTATATAGACAGAATAGATAGATTTATATATTACATATTTAAACAATTTTAGTTATATGTTTAAAAAACATATTTTATATATTAGTTTCTCTGTAGATGTATTAAAAAGGATGTGTTGAAATATAATACATCAACATTACACTTTGCAGAGCTATAAAAATGCTAAGATATTCACAGTATTAGCATTAACCAAAGAAGGTAAAGAACTTTCAAATTGAAAGCAGCTGGATAGCACACCAAATATTAACATGTGAAAAAGCTACTAATATTTAGTTAAAGAACTATAACAATAAAGTATTACATAAAATCTTGTTATCACTATAAAGAACTACAATTACTTTACTATCTATAAGAAAATTAGAAGACATTTTAGTTCAATAAGTTTTCTAGACTCGTGAGTTGTTTTTAACATTATATCATAATAAAAATCATTTCTTATTTAACAATTTCTAATAAATCTATAGGGACTCAATATAGTATAGTAGGATTTATTTCAATACGGTCGGCATAATTTTATTAACATAAACAGATATAGAGATAAAGATTTTTACCAAGCCCATTTTTATCGTTGAGAACCCAAAAATTTGTGAAGTTTGCATTTTATCACATAAACATTTAGCGTCGTTAGAAATCTTCCCATCATTTTCAAAATGAACGTTATACCAGAAGGTAATACATATATTAATTCATAGTGAGTGTTTATTTAATAGTTTTTCTTTATTTGTAGATTTTATAAAACTGACTATAATAGCTGCTAGGATGGCTCACCCTGAAATAGGTGTAAGTTAAAATATTTTGGTTTTACATTTAAAATTAGATTTTTTTTAATTGTAGGACATGGATATTATAGTGGCAAACCACCCTCCACCCCCTGAAGCTTCCCTAATAGGGGAAGTGGAGCTGCCCGGGGGGCAGCATATAAAGATATACCTCACCATTGAGGATGAAGCGATAGAGCCCTGGGCGACTTTATGGCTTGGTAAGTAATTCATAAACTATAAAAATATAGAAGCTATATATATATTTTTTCTTTTCATATTATTCTACTACATTTTGATGGATGGATCTATGAAATATTTCAACATGTTTACATAATATCATTGTTCGAATCAAATAGATTAAAAATATATATATGAAGACTTATCTACTGGTTTTGATTATTTATCACATATCTAAGGATATTAAAATAAATGAAACTAAAAAAAGTATATCTATAATAATTTGGAAAGTAAATTTTCAAAAATGTTCATCAATGTAAATATACTATTGTATGAAGTGCAAACAAAACTAAATATTAAAATGAAGTGCCGTATCCTGAGTAGCAAAAGAAGGTTTGTAATTAATATATAATATTTAACCAAAACACTGCTATATATCAGTTTATCATCTTGTACAGTATATTAGAATAAATATTAATATTTATATACAACCAGTTAATAAAAATAGTACTTTTTAATAATATTACATTTCATTAATGTTTGTAAAAAATATATTAAATCAATAAAACTCCTTGATATTACAATATTGGTTTATTAAAGAAATAACACCATAATTACCTCTCGTTAGATGTCATGTGTGTTGTTGGTTGCAGCCTTCCAGGCGGAACTAATTCCAACATCTATAAGTTTAGATAAAATGCCTAACTTATTATTGAAAGAGAAGCGTCTGTCAGAAAACAAAACTTCATCCTGATAAAACTAATAATGTAGGTTATTATAATAATTGTTTTAAACTGAATATAAAAGATATACTAATTCATTTTAATTCATTAAATTATAAACTCTTTGTATTACACTATTATTCCTATAAGTATATCTAGAAGTAACGTGTCCTTAAACTAGTTTAGGAAACCTTCGGAGGTTACTTAAAGTAGGAGCTAAAGAAATGCATTATATTTTAGATTGCTTTGAATACAAAAGCATTAGTATAATTATAAAAATATAGGATATGACTAGAAAATAGAAATGAAGTTAAATATAAAGTACATAGTTATAAGTACATACTTAAGATACCTTAAAGAGTAATGTAATAATCTTCAGGAAAATAAAAGTCTCTCTCTCAGCGGGTAGTAATTTAGACATTCCCATATTAATTTTATATATATTTTTGTTATTATAGGAATGTACCTATTGTTTGATGTAGATCATCCTATAGAAATACATATTTAAAGTTTCTTATAGAATATAATAATCTCACTAGGAGGTAAAAATTTTATTAGAAAAATGTAACAGAACAAGTATATTTAAGTAGATAATTTGTGAGAATATTACGGTTTGATATTTATAGTATTCATTTTGATTATTGAATTAAAGATATTAATATATATTTTTTAACTAGAAAGATGGGAGTTTTATGATATATAAATATTGTGCTTCGTAAATGATTGTTCGCGTCTTTAATGTAATATAACATTTTGAGTATACATCGCGTTGATCAAAGTTTAAGGTTTTATTTAATATATTATATATTAAGCACTTATAGTAAATCGAAAAGAAATAATATAGGAAGCACAATTAAAGTATGTCGTAAGTGAAATATTTTTATTAGTACAGCTTTAGAAAAATTGATGTCTTGTTAAAAGAGAACTCTGAAAATTAGCTTTAAAACATACAAGATTTGGGTTGAATGAATGAACGAATACCTATTTACTAAAAAGCTAAGGATTGAAAAATACATAGACTTCAAACATATAAATATGAACAGGGTACAGTTAATTGATCTAGAAATCACTATTTCTTAGAAATTGCGGCGGGTAACATCAGAGAAGCGCGTACGTGACTTTTGAGCGTTTAACATATCTGTTAACATTTAATAATTGATACATTCATTAGATTTCTCATCTTCTTATCTTCAAACGAAGCATTCAATTCATTTAACCTTGGGACTTTTTGCTTGTCGAGACTCATCTAGTGGTTTCTTATATAAGTATTACTGTAACTAAGTTTTCATTATAAGTGTTAAAAAGTATTTGAGTATCAATATAGGAATTTAAAGTTTATAGGTATATTCTCTGATTGGAGATGCTAGAATTCATCATAAAATAGTTGTTTACGATTTATACTTCAGGTTACCCAAAATAGGTGATGTGAGAATATCAAACGATTTATCTCGAACGTCTAGAATACTAATTTTAAATAAATTCTATTTAGAAATGATGTCATAAAGGTGAAATATTAAAGTTACAGAAAATTTATCTTCTCATGAGTTGTTAATCATTTAGTTTAAGTATATATTCAATATTAGTTATTAAAATAGATACAATCTCTATCTTTATCCGGACATCCAGTATATAAGAAGTTATATTTGGAAGTATAACGATGTAATATTTTGTTTGAAATAATTTTTAAACAAGTTGATACAGGTCACAAGGACAAAGGAGGTATTCGGGTATCCCTATTAACGTTAAAATATTACGTTTTCCTACA
This sequence comes from Pogonocherus hispidulus, assembly GCA_963924545.1. Lineage (NCBI taxonomy): Eukaryota > Metazoa > Arthropoda > Insecta > Coleoptera > Cerambycidae > Pogonocherus > Pogonocherus hispidulus. The sequence goes on along the minus strand of OZ004697.1, from coordinate 17,995,622 downwards.
TATAATATAATTTTATGCAACAAAAGAATATGACAAGCTTGGTACATTATACAGGACGTTTCAACATTAACATAAAAACATTTCCAAAGACATAATGCTGTATACCGATTAGAAGTGCAATATACAGGGTGTAATAAAAGATGATCTAAAAATAAACTAATTTTCTAGACCCTCGTTAGGGTTGATCAATAGTAATTTATATTAAATTTTTAACTGAGTTCTCATAATACAGGGTGACAATTTAAAAACAGGTATTATATACCCAATCTGTATAACAGATGTTATACAGATTGGGTATTTTATATTACAGATGTAAAACGGAATGGGTATTTTATATTATAGATGTTATACAGAGTGGGTATTTTATATTATAGGTGTATAACAGGTTGACTTTCTATGTAAATTTTACACAATAATATGAAGATTGCATCATAGTTCTTCATCAATATAGGGTTCCATAGGTACCTTGTAAGTTATATCCTTATATATAGAGTATAACAAAAGATGAATACGCAATATACAGGGTGTAATAAAAGATGAATAAGACTTAAGCTAACACTCTATATAGTATGTATTTCAATATGTAAATATGTAATAGTAAATGATACATCTCTATAGAACAAAATATGTAAAAATAGATAAGAGGTGATAAACTAAGAAATTTATAAATCTAAAATCTACGAGAAAATATGCTACAATAGATACTCAAATAAAATTAGTAAATACACAAACCCCTGTACAATGCTCTTTCATGAAATGTTAATAAACTAATAATTATATAGTACCCCTTCCCCATACAAACGGGGTAGCCTCGGGATTGTGTAAATCTAACATAGTTTCAGAAATAATAAGGAAAACTTCATAACCTATGGATATAACAAAATTGTTAAGTTTATGTACAAAATCGTGGGTTTAAAACTAATGGAACCTTTTTCTAAAACAGAGCCTCTGCACTGAAAGACTTATACTGAGAGACTTATTTTAACATAATCGAATAATTAAAATCTATGAAACAATGAGTGTTCAGCGAATCGTACATGACATTATTGAATAGATTTGATTTAATAGGGTTTACGTATCTTTGTAAAACACAAATAATACCTACTTATGAAATACCACGTAAAATATATGACTCTGTATGTAATAAATTATTTATACTACACTAAATTCATATGGTAAAACAAAACGTACGTTTTTATCTCGGCATAAGTATATATCTACATTGAAAAATAGTGCATAATCGGTAGAAATTAGTATACCTATATTTATTTATATAAACAAACATGGTATTTTATCATTGCCGACAGAGGACAATGCCGACATTTATGTATTAATTTATTACTGTATTTAGAATATGACATTCGATTGAAACCGCTATTCTAGGTACTCTCAAGTTAAATTCAATAATGATAAATATTACGCAATATGTTTTCGTCGGATGCGTAATGCCTGTCTCGACAAGTTTGATATAGGTGCCTACACGCAAAATATCAAGTGAGCAATTTTTATCATGAATCAGAGTGCACCATCTCTCAGATTAAAGTCTGACACATTGTTTACACAGGTGCAGTTAGTAACGACGATTCATATATATGAAATTATACTAAATCAGCACATCCTTCGATGTGGGAAAGTTCTTGAAAGATATAAGCTGAGGGTGGGAGAGTACATATAAAACGCGGATAGAAGACATTACCATTATACTTGATACCATTGCATGTGTATTCAGTTTTAACTTTTGAGCGTCATAGGTGATTAAGTGATTATAAACTCTTTGTGCTTTGAACTATTATATCTTCGTGTGATTGTTATTAGTGCTTTAAGGTGAGTTTTTATTACATTTTTATCAATCTTCAGGTAGATATTTAGATTACTTTAATCATTTTTTAAATTATTTAGCTTAGAGTATGTTAATATGATTATTTCAACTGAAGGATGTTTGAGGACTGGGTTTACATTACTTATTGAAATTAATGATTATTTTTTATATATTGTGTTTGAAATTTTATTGAATTTTTAATTAACATTAATAATTATTTAAATTTATCTTTTAAATCTTATAGGTTATGAATTGATAATGTGGTAACTTTAATTAGTATTTTTTAATATAATTTTCAGTTAATAATGAGGTAACGTGGATTAGTAATTTTTATATAATTTTGTTTTATCTTAGAGCTTGATGTGTTAATGTATTATTTATTTACAAATTCCTATCAGAGGATTCATGAGATATTAGGGTACATGATTTCAAGTTGGAGGAGATATTAGAGGTATAATATTTTAAATTTAGATTCATTCTTTTAATATGATTATTCTATTAGCAGATACCATTCATTAGTTGTTTACTAAAGGGTTTGAGGTTATGTAGAGATTATGTATGACGTAATCATTGATAGAGATTGCATACTATTACATAACTTTTAAAACATAATCTGAAAGAGGGATTGAGGTTACGTGCAGGTTTCGAGATTATGTATGACTTAATCATTGATAGAGATTGCATAATATTACATAACTTTTAAATAGTCTCTGAAAGAGGGTTTGAGATTATGTACAGGTTTTGAGATTATACCTCTTTTTATTAGGTTTTTCACAATATTGCATACAGGTGGCTTAAATGTTAAAGTAGATTTATAATTGGTATTCAATATAATAATAATGCCATATGTAAATGTATTGTCTTATCAGACATTGTTTAATATTTTATTTATTTAGCGTTTCTAGATTGTTTCAGATTACATCTCACCGACACAAGGTGACTGAAAGTTACTAAATAGAACTTTTCCAGCGACAGTATTGTTGTTTATTGAGCAATATAGAATCATTTCTATTGGGTTCAAGGCTACGTTATGGTTCCAAGATTATATCGATTGGTATAAAAGCGAGTGCTAACGTCTAGATCCTCATTCATACTGTTGATGTTCGAGAGAGAGAGGACGTGTCCTATAAAAGAGACTGATAACGTATAGCTTCTCATTCATTCTGTTGGTGCTCGAGAGAGAGAGAGAGTACGTGTCCTATAAAAGTGAGTGCTAACGTATAGCTCTCCATTTATACTCTTGACATTAAAGAGAGAGGACGTGTCCTAGCTCTTATCATGGGTGCATCAGAAATTTTAAATTATTTAATCTTCGCCATCTCCAGTATTCTTGGTGTGTTGTCTACATCATATACCGAGGAAGCTGCTCGAGACGGCCTTCGACAGTGTACTAAAGCGGTATGGAATATTAATAAGCAACTGAAGAAGGCTGCGACTATTGGCGAAAAACAGCATCTATTATCAGTACTAGCTAGTATAAAGACCCAGAGGAACCAGATCAAGGCATACATCAAACGAGGTTCTGGTGTAACAAACCGGAAAGAAGCGGCTAAACATAGGGTCCATTGGGATGATTCCACCAGCGCGTTTGCCTGCAACATTCGTACTGGTGTCATTTCCAATTTAAAACATAAGAATACCATGGAATTTCTCAAGGACTGCTTTGCCCTCTTCAGACCTAGACTTGTCAACGCCTTGAAAAAAGATGAGGCTATCAAGGTAAATACAGTGTTTTGTGGGCAGTTTATATTGCAAAAGGCTGATAGAATTATTGAGGAACCAAAATATTTTAATACAAAAAATTCTCCTATTTATCGCGATACTAATTTAGATGAGTGGTTTCAAGAGCATGTTGTATCGCCCATACTAACTAAATTATCAGAGTATCAGGAACGCGACAGCGGGTGGTCATTAAATAGCATCACTAATTTGGGGGTAAATATTAATAAATTCACACCGCAGTTGGGATCTTCATATATAGAACTACCCAAACAGATCAAAGCAAAGCGTGCCTGCATCAACGTTAAGAACGATGATCAAGCCTGTTTTGCTTGGGCAGTAACTTCGGCTCTTTATCCTGTTGACGATCATCATCATCACGCTGATAGACTCTCATCATACCCTCATTATTCTACGGTTTTAAATTTTAAAGATATAGTTTTTCCAATGACTATTAGACAAATTCCTAGATTTGAAACCCAAAATAATATATCAATAAATGTATATATTTTGAAAAAGATTAGTAAAAATTTTTCCCACATATTTAACTAAAGACAAAAAAGATCGGCATGTAAACTTGTTATTTATTCAAAATTCATATGATGATGAGAACGCGACAACATCTAATGATACGGCTCCTATTCAGTACCATTATGTTTGGATTAAAGATTTATCTCGACTTCTTTCAAAACAACTTAGTAAAATGCGCGTTAAGAAATAGTTTTGCGATACATGTCTACATTATTTTTATAGTCAAGAAAAGTTGGCTAAACATTATGAAGATTGTAAAAACATGAATGAATGTAAGATTAGGTTGCCGAGCGAGAAGGATAAAGATCTGAAATTTAAAAATTTTAAAAATAAGGAAACGGTACCATTTATCGTGTACGCCGACTTGGAAAGTGTCCTCAAGCCAGTAAACGATAAAAATAAATATCAGGAACATATTCCGGCCGCAGTAGGTTATTACGTTAAATGTTCATATAATTCCTCATTATCATTTTATAGATCTTATCGGGGCGAGGATTGCATGTCTTGGTTTGCGAGGGAACTTAAGAAGTTTTCAGACGATGTTGAAACCGTTTTTCTTTGCCCTTATGATATTGATATGACGTCACAGCAGGAACTTGATTTTCAAACATCTACACACTGTCATATTTGTGAACAGCCTTTCGGTCCTGAGGATGTTAAAGTACGGGAAGCATTGAATTTAAAAAGACGTTTTAAATTCAATGGGAGGAAGGTATAATTATAGAGTTATTTCTTTAATAAACCAATATTGTGATACCAAGGAGTTTTATTGATTTAATATATTTTTGAAAAACGCTAATGAAATATGAAATCTATTAATTCATATCTAATAATTAATATTTTATGTTTTTAATATCTTATCTATAAATGTATCTAAAATAATATATTTACATTTAATATTTTGAAAAGCCTCTATTAAAATCCTCTCCCTTAACGTCTAATATATCTAAAGAATCTTTGATTGATATATTTTCCTGAATTATTATCTTTTGTTATCATTATTTGCATACTTTCATCTTTGTACTATTAAAATTAAAAATGATATATCATTAAAATTTAGAGAATAAATATAGAAGTATCTCTACTCTATACCTTACGATAAACTACGTTTAAATCATATTACTAAAAAGTACTATTTTTCTTAACTGGTTGTATATAAATATTAATATCTATTCTAATATACTATACAAGATGATAAAAACTTATATAGGTATAGTAGTGTTTTGGTTGAATATTATATATTATTAATGTACTTACCTTCTTTCGCTTCTCAGGATACATCACTTCATTTAATATTTAGTTTTGTTTGCACTTCATACAATAGTCTATTTGCTATTGATAACAATAACCGTTTTTCTTTGCCTATAGAGGTGCTGCTCATGAGGGGTGTAATATTAATTACAAGGATGCGGTAGTTATACCGGTAGTATTTCACAACCTGAGTGGGTACGATGCTCATTTTATACTGGAAAGTATCGCTAATGATGTGGCAGGACGCGTCGATATATTACCTATCACTAAAGAAAAATATATATATTTCACAAAAAATTTAGATCAAAATTTAATCAAATTCCGGTTCATTGATTCATATGGATTTATGGGTTCGGCCTTGGATACTTTGGCTTCATATTTGACTGAATTTCCAAATTTAAGAAACGAATGTCGCGATTTAGATGATGACCGTTTTAAAATGTTAACTAAAAAAGGTGTGTATCCCTATGATTTTATGGATGATTTTGATAAATTTAATTTTGAAACTTTACCTGATATTACCGGATTTCACAATAAACTTAACGATGCTGACATTGAAGAGGAAGATTATGAGCACGCCAAACTTGTGTGGGATAAATTCAAAATTCAAAATTTAGGGGAATATACTGATTTATACATGAAAACAGATATTTTACTTTTAGCTGACGTCTTTGACCAATTCCGGAACAGTTGTCATCGAACTTACGGCTTAGACCCCGCGCATTATTACACTCTTCCTGTATATACTTGGGACTGCATGCTATTCAAAACTCGACAAACCTTGGAACTGTTGACTGACATCGACATGATACTGTTTGTCGAGCGAGGAATACGTGGAGGATTAAGTCAATGTTCAAAACGTAAATGTCTTGCTAATAATAAATATATTCCAAATTTCGACACTAGTAAACCTTCTTCATATATAGCTTATTTTGATGTTAACAATCAGTGTGGTTGGGCTATGTCGCAATACTTGCCATACGGGTTTGAATGGGTAGATTCAAATATTGATGTCTCTACTGTACCTGATAATTCTCCAGAAGCCTATCTCCTCGAGGTTGACTTAGAGTACCCGGAATCCTTGCATGATTTACACAAAGATTTACCTTTCTGCCCAGAACATAGCGCTCCACCCAGTTCTAAAAATAAAAAACTTTTGGCTACCCTATACAGTAAAAATAAATATGTTATACACTATAGAGCTCTAAAACAGGCTCTACAACACGGTCTTATATTGAAAAAAATTCATAGAGTTTTAAAATTTAAACAGTCTCCCTGGTTAAAGTCATATATAGATTTGAACACTAAATTACGCCAGGCAGCTAAAAATGATTTCGAAAAAAATTTATTTAAACTTATGAACAATGCCGTATTTGGAAAGACTATGGAAAATATTAGAAAACATTCCAATGTTAAATTAATTAATAAATGAGTTGGGCGTTATGGAGCTGAGGCGTTAATTTCAAGACCAGAGTTTAAGGCAGCTACAATTTTCAATGAAAATTTGGTTGCTATTGAACTAAATAAGACGGAAATTTTCTTCAACAAACCGATATATGTAGGGATGTCAATACTGGATCTAGCCAAGAGAACCATATATGATTTTTATTATGAGTATATGAAACCAGAGTTGGGTAATGACTGTTCTTTGCTTTATACATATACTGACTCTTTAGTGCTTGAGATAACGGATAAAGATATATATGATGTCATTCGTCGCGACTGCCATACTCGTTTCGATACCTCAGACTACCCCCCTAATAACCAATATAACATCCTTCTTGTAAACAAAAAGGTTTTAGGCTTAATGAGCGATGAGTTCCATGGAATACCTATAGAACTCTTTACCTATACGGCAGCGACAATATCCTTTGTCTCCTGCTATGTCTAAACATCTTAATAAGGAGATCGATGAGATGCTCCAACTTAAAATTATACAACCTTCTCAGTCTAGCTGGTGCAGTCCTCTTTGGTTGGTTCCAAAAAAAGATCCTGGTAAATTTAGAGTCTGTTTTGATGGTCGCAAACTAAACCAGGTTACTGTTCCTGATGCCTATCCTATGCCATTAATTGATACTATTTTAAGTAGATTGAGAGATGCTCGTTATATCACGTCAATAGACCTTAAAAGCGCTTTCAATCAAATTCCATTAGATCCCTCTTCTAGGCCTAAAACTGCATTTGCTGTGTATGGCCGTGGGTTATTTGAATATCGTGTTATGCCATTTGGGTTATCAAATAGTCCTAAAACTATGGTTAGGTTGATGGACCAGGTAATAGGACCTTCCTTAGAGCCTTTTGTTTTTGCATATTTAGACGACATAATCGTCGCTACCCCAGATTTCCCTACTCATATCGAGGTTTTAAAGAGAGTATATGATCGATTGAAATCGGCTAATTTAACTGTTAATTTTGAAAAATGTGAATTTTGTAGACCTTCTTTATCATATCTAGGATTTGTTGTTGATTCTCAAGGATTAAGAACAGATCAATCTAAGGTTGATGCGGTCATTAATTATCCTGTTCCTAAGAATACGACAGAGATAAAAAGGTTAATTGGGTTAGTTAGTTGGTACCGTAGATTTATTAAAGATTTTTCTTCGTTATGTTCTCCTATTACGGACCTTCTTCATGGTCGTAAGAAGGGTCAGGCAATTTCCTGGACATCGGAAGCTGATAGAGCTTTCGAAATAATTAAGGAAAGGTTAACTACAGCCCCTGTTTTAGCTAGCCCCGATTTTACAAAACAATTTCATATACAGTGTGATGCATCTGATAGTGGTGCTGTTTTATATCAAACGGACGATGGCATTGAACATCCTGTAGCGTACTTTAGTAAGATGTTAAACAAATGTCAGCGCTCTTATTCCACCACGGAAAAAGAACTCTACAGTGTGATCCTCGGAATCGAGGCCTACAGAAAGTATGTTGAGGGTACTCATTTTATTGTAGAAACCGATCATTCCTCTCTCCTGTGGCTTCATAGTCTTTCCAACCCTTCAGGACGTTTGGCAAGGTGGGCAGTAAGGTTATCGCAATATGATTTCGATATTGTACATCGAAAAGGTTCTTCAAATGTTGTTGCAGATGCCTTATCTCGCTCTATATCCGAAACCGCTGTTCTAGATGTCTCCACTTTTAACAAAGACAAATGGTACCTTACTATGATAAAACGAGTCCAAAATAACCCGGAGAAGTATCCTTCTTTTCGTGTGGAAAATAACATCCTGTATAAACATATTTTTTCTTCTCCTAGCCCTATTGTTAGTAATTTGTCAGACTGGAAAATTGTAGTATCTAAACCTAATCGCACTGATATTTTTAAGTTGTATCACGATAGTGAAAAAGCAGGTCATTTTGGTATATCTAAAACCTTATCCCGAATTTTGGAATTGTATTATTGGCCTGGTTTACGTAGAAGTGTTTATAATTATGTAAAGAGATGTTCAGTTTGTGCGGCTAATAAGAGTACAAATTTACCTGTAGCTGGTTTAATGGGATCTTATAAAAACATAAATTTTCCTTTTCAGTTAATATCTGCGGATTTTCTAGGTCCATACCCTAGGTCAAAACATGGTAATCAATATCTTTTAGTTGTAGTGGATTGGTTTACCAAATTCGTATTAGTACAAAATGTCCAAAATTACTTCCAAAATAAAGTTATTTTAACATCAATTAGGTCGTACATTCATGGTAATCATAAAAACTGGGATGCTTCAATCCATAAGGTTGCACATGCTATTAGATTAGCAAAACATGATGTAACGAGTTATTCTCTAGCATTTTTAACTTTCGCACGCAACATTCCTTTATCTCGAGGTTATTATGGCAAAATTGCTGAAAATAACACCAATATAGTTACCATAAGTAATAAAAATCAATCATTAATGACCTACAGGCCTTACCTGAGTTATATGTCGATGTGCGGAAAAATTTACATGATGCTTATGTTCGTAATGCTAACCAGTTTAATCTTCGCAAACGTGATGTTCGATTTCACGTTGGAGATAGAGTTTGGAAGAAAAATTACACACTGTCGAGTAAACCAAATGATTATTCTGCTAAACTAGCTCCTAAATATATTCCTTGCTTAATTAATAAAGTTATTTCAAATTTAGTTTATAACCTTAAAGATACCGATGGAAATAATTTAGGGAATTATCATGTAAAAGACCTTACACCAGACTACACTAATTTGGATTCAGACGATGAAACCCAATCTGAGCACTCTTCCGATTCGGAACAGGAGACTAATCAATAATTTTTTTCATTTTATTTTTTCTAAAAAAAAAAAAAAATTATTTGGCTTGCATCATTTTTTTGTTTTTGTTATTTCGATGCAAGGGTTGTAGGGTGGGAACTATTTTGTCTGTTTGTATATGCTCCTCATTTTGAGTAGAGATCGAAAATTAGTAAATGTCTAACTTAGGTAATCGTAAGTATTGCTATGGTCAACTTTGGTGTCAGAATATTTTATTGTATTTTATATTTATTCTCTTTCTGACATATATATTTATTTGAGGTATGGCAATCTGTTCCTTTCAGTATTTTACTGGTTTTCCCATATACAAATAGAAATATTACAAATAACATCGTAATTTTTTTGTTTATATTTTTTTTATGGCTTATTTTTATCCCTATTTATTTCCGATCTATGAAGAAATTATAAGGTGAAAACTTTAATCTATTCTAGCTAGCTGTACATGCTCCTCATTTTATTTTACATTGAATTAAATTAAATAAGGAAATTAGAGAGTGCCTGAGCTTTGTTGCAATAAATGGCTTTTATCAAAAATTTGGGTGTCTGAATAGTACCTATCTGTATCTTGTGTTATCCGTGTAGACCATGGATAAATATTACATCTGTTCTTTATTTGGACATTCCTAATTTCTATTTCTTATGTACAGATAGATAGTCGAAAACTAACATCGTCATCTTTTATTTTTATTATTATGTTTTTCCGTTTCTGTACTCCCATGGAATTTGTTACTTATTATTGATTAGTATTTTGTACTTTTTAGTATCTTGTAAACAATTGCCATTTTTCTATCTTATTATCATATGTTGGCAAATTTTACAATTAATGGTTTATATCGTATGTTGAGAACACAAGTTGGTTCAAACCTTCACACAATAAATTCCATAGTTATATTGTTGTAATCTTGTTATTTTAATTTTTATGTTAAATCTAGATATCTACCTACATTCTACTTAGGTATCTATTTCTTCTTTTACATATTTAAATCTTGCATGAGCTAAGTTTTTGTACTCACTGTGTAGGTTAGTGTGGTATAAAGAACTTAAGTTTATGTGAAGGTTTTTATTATTCTTTCTTCTATTGATAACTTCGACAGTTTATATCTAAATACGTCACTGAGTAGGTCAATGACTTGTGTTTTTGGGTAAACGGATAGATGAGCATCTCTTGGTTTATATTTTTTTGTTACCACATGTTTTGAAATACCATTACACGGTGGCTCAAATAATTATTTTCATAAATATTTAGTAATATACCTAGGTACCTATACCTACTTAACATAAAAATATGTTCCTACTATTGGAAAATTGTTTTTGTTTGATCTGTTGCTATGGTGAAGGACATTATATTGACTTTTGAAACAAAGACGAGACTTCTCTTGACTTTTCGAGTTGTGCACTTTGTTTCCCTATCATATTCAATCTCTGTGACCAAATTCATAATTTGTTCCTTCGCAGTGGAGGCAGTGATAAACAAGGATATTTTCCTGAATAATTCACACGGGTCGTGACAGCCTTTTTATTGTCTTGTTACTATATATGTTTTGTACTTAGGGACTAGGAAGGTATTGGGACAGGCAAATTTTGGGAGCACGTATTTTGCTGCAGCAATGCGACATTATAACTTCTTTAGGAAGGGTTCTCGAGGTTGCCTGCTGTTGAGGTTCTCAGAGGGTGTATTGCTGCTGTGCTCTATTTAACCTTTTGAGGTGTTTGCTTTTTAAAAATCGGCTTGTCGTAGTGGTTTCCTGGAGCACTCCCGTTTTAAGTTATTCGCGAGTATAACAGTAGAGGGACGTACTGTTGTCATGTGTTTTTAGTCCCATATTTTTGTGGTTTTGCAAGTGAAATGATTTCGAGACGCATCATTTCTTGCATTTTAAGTCTCATATATTTCCTTTTTCATATTGCAAGTGAAAAGATTTTTTTTAGAGACGTATCATTTCCCGCATTTTAAGTCTCATATATATTTTTCTCTGCAGTGTAAGTTTTCACACCGTTTCAGGTAACTTATTGGTTTACTCCATAGCTAAGTATCTATACTCGAGCCTGAAATAAAAATCCATGACTCCTAGAGTCTTTGATTTTTATTTACCGGGAACAGGGGGTGTGTAGCGAAAATTTTAAAAATTTACGCACAGTGGTATATTTGCTAGTCACTCATATGCAACCATGACTCCACCTCTGTATTACCAGTTGCGGATGATATTTTAAACAAGCATTGGTGTCACATTGTACTCTTGCAAAAGAGAAGGGGAACTCAGCAGGTGAGATACTTCTGTTATTGAATTTCATTTTCTATATATTGATTAATTTATTTATTATTTGCTATTATTATATTTGTGGTTTATTCAGGGCATAGTGTTAATCAGTAATTATATTTGGTATTTTTCTACTTTTACACAAGGATACGTGTAGGGTTTTTTTATTAAGGTTCAAAGCCACGTGTTGGTTTCAGTTTTTAGGGCGTCTGATTGATGCCTTCTATATATATTATATTAGTACTTTGAATAACTAAATATCACTGTAATTTCGTTTTGAATTCATGTCTTTATGACTACCATTTTGTGTTAATTTTGGAGTTCAAATCAAGGTTAAGACTACAAGGCAGTTGACCTTTAAGTTCGATTTTTTTATTAAGGTTATTTAACCAGCTTTGCAGGAAAATCTATAACTCGGGGCAATTGTTAGTCAATCTGTGATATTAAAGGGATTTAAAGTCATTTAGTTATATCTCTGATTGGAGATAGGTTATTTTTTTGTACTGAGTATAGGCTAAGGTAATAAACCCCAAATAATTTCATGTTTAATATTTTTTTATTAACAAGTATCTCTCCTGATCAAGTTGCACAAAAGCATTAATTTGATTTGTATTTCTATTAATTAAAATTGCATAGATGTAAAATACATTTGTTTAAAGTTTAGGCAATTTTAATATTTATTTTTGTTAATATTTAACAATCTGTTAATATTCAATCATTTACAATATTTAATTTATAACCCAGCAGTTAGTGAATGTTTATATATTTCCTTTTCAACCAGCAAGGTTACTAATAGGTTTTTGTTCACATTGTAATTTTTTTCATAAGTAAAAGAAATAATTCCTCATAAATTCTTTTAGGAACTAATTAACAGTTCCTGTATTTAATTAACTACATAGTATATTTGTTATTTACTATTATTAAACTATTATTATTTCATTTGCAAATTTTGGATAATTTTATTGCAAATTATACAGGGTGATTCCTGTTTGTCTTTTATTTCATTTAATTGTTTTCATTACTTAATTTAAATTTTAATACCACAGTTGTGTTTGTTATCACAGCAAGATTGTCTACTGAGATTCTACTTTGTTAAAGTAGAGTTTGTATTTATCCTATGATTTTGGTTTAACACATTTACTGTATTTCATGAGAACATCTTGGCTTACTGGAAGAGAGGAATCTTCAGAAATTTTAACTCCACCACTAGGAACTGGAAAGGACAAAGTTGCTGACATCCAACGTCTCAGAACCTACCAACCAAACGCTAGCTAGCCCATCTATTTTGGTTGCAGACTGCAGTAGGTGCATAACTGTTGCACTTTGGAGAGTCCTGATCTACCATTGTTAAGGATATAATGGTGAGAGTTAATCTGATTTCTTCGAGGCCAGAGGAATATATCGGTTCTTGTGTAAACCAAATCAATATCTGCTACCAGCAAGTTTTTGTAGTCATTGTTGCGTGGTAACAACCACAAATATAGTAGTTTAATCAATATTTAATACATGATCATTATTCTTTAAACATTCATCACATTAATTGTACATATCCTGCATATTATTTTTTTAACTGTAATATACAATTATTTTAATCGACTTGTTTAATTTCATCAAACATTCATTATTTTATATTAACTCATATTATTTATTATCGTCTATTTAAAATTATCCCGGCGCTCCAACAGGATAACTTAAAATAACATTTTTTCTTCCTACGAACCGACACCTAACCGACAAGCTAAGCCGGAGCTAATGTCAGTAGTTCCTGGTGGATTAAAGCCAATTAATTTCCACTAGGTTCATTGCACGCCTTATCACTTAGGAAGTACAAGTGATAATGAGCAGCGTGACGGTGAGCTTATCTTTTATACCTTCAGGCACGTCACCACAGCTGCGCACGTCACCACAGCCGCACACGACACCATTGTTGCACACGTCACCACCGTAGCACGCGACACCGCTATTACACACGGCACCGCTGTTGCACACGTCACCACCATAGCACACGTCACCACTGCTGCGCACGACACCATTGTTGCACACGTCACAACAGCGGCTGTGTCTTCTTCCCGTGCGTAATCAAATAGGAAAAGTTTTGCACTCATTCAACCACAAGTAGTTTAAAACTTTTTGCTATCAGCTACCTGTGAATACCTTTTTAGTTGCTGTCTTGTTGTGTATCAAAAGAGGCAATTTTTTCTAAACATAAGAAAGTGGGTTCCACCAACATTTTTTCTTTGTTCGCGGGTTGGTGGCATGCTTGCCCTATATATGGTAGAAAGCACTCACTCTTTTCGCTCTATTCACTTTGAAATTCTCTCTCGATAATCATCAAAATTTGATATACAACAGGGTATCAATAAAACACATACATAAATTACAACTTTTTATTTACATCATTAAAATTTCAATTGGGACAGGTTTAAAATAAGATATTCTTGAACGGGTTACAGCCTTGTAAGCAACCTTGTGCAGCTCTCGGACAGCTTGTTGGCATGCTCTTCTAATTATAGTTCGGCAGGTTGGTTTTCCTGGATGTACCGCCGGGAGGCTCCTTTTATATCTTCGGCGTAATAGCTGCTAATTTCGGGGTTTTCTTACACTCTATACATTAGGGCTTCATTATCGTGCCGGTGTTTGAATTCACGAAATATTGCTAGATTATGAAACTGCTCTGAACTCTGAAGATATTCAGAAATTTCCAGATATATATGTACACCTGTTGTTGTTACTGTGCAACAAACTGGGGGAAACCGCTCGTTTGTTGATGATAATATTACAACAACCCCTTAGATCTTTTATTTCACAGCCGGTGATACAATCTTCGACCCTCACCACCGACATAGTTTAAAGCAATATCCCGTGTTCTTATCATCGATGATAATCCATACAGACCAGTATTGGTCCTGGGTCTGTTTAAAACAGACGTCTTACATTTTGGGGTTATCTAACAACTCGCCCAAACACTTTGATTGTCAGGAGAAGAAGAATGTCGTGCGGGAGCTTAATTGTCTTTTAGTAAGCTGTTCACGCTACATATTACCATATTAGTTCCATTGCCCGTAAAGTATTCATATATACGGAATAATCCTGTCCTAAACGCACGGATATTTTTATTGCGTCGACTAAATCATTAGGATCAGTATTGTCATCCCAGGCAAGAACCGCGTCCTTTATATTATATTGATTCATATTGGGGCTTTCAGGTCGATAAATATATTTTCTGATAGGCTGCTGATATTTATTTATTTCAGCAGACGTACTTTCAGACCAATTTTTTCTATTGGTTTGTTCGCTGCAGCTGCTGCCATCTTTCTACCAGCTTTGTGTTTGATACCGTGGCGACTATGTGTACTTCTATGTGAGAAAGTTTGTGAGCAAATGTTGCATACATACATGTTTACGCTTTGAATAGCAAACGGTAAATGGGTGTGTACTTGGGGCGTATACTCTTAAATACTTTTTGCTACCATGGGTCAAAATAAGGCTAACATTAACGCTAATAAGGCTAACCTACACGATTATAAGGCTAGGGTTAGCCAACATTAAGGCTAACTGTGACGTAAATAAGGCTAACCGCCACGCAAAATAAGGCTAACCGTGACGCAAATAAGGCTAACTGTCACGTAAAATAAGGCTAACTGTCACGTAAATAAGGCTAACTGTCACGTAAATAAGTGCCACAATAATACTAGTTAGTCTGCAATAAGCCCTTATCTTCGGCGCGCAATAGTTCGGCGCACAATCCTATATCCTACTCGCTAACATTTTATAACATTCCTCCATCGCCCTATCAGTCTCTGTTGCCATGTCGTGTGAATTTAGCGTTCATATTTACGTTGACCCCAACATATTTGCCGGGGAACATATTGAGTTTTACTGACATTGTTGTAGTGCAGCCCTGCGAAAGTGCGGTATTTGTGAATTTTGTGGTGTCAGACAGGTACTTTTTTCTCAGCCCTTTAATGTAGAGAACTGTGGCGGGACTGCTCTGCTACAGATTGAGCTTTTTGACTCTGCTCAGAACATATCTTATTTAGATCGCGTCGTGCTGGCTCCTGACCGAGCTCTTACAATCGTTGCTCTTGTATCGATATCCTAGGAGTTTGTTCTTACGCCTTTGAAACAACTATCAAAGTGTCATTCTTCTAGATTGGTGTCGTGATAAGTAGGTGAATTTTTGTAGTGCAGTATTTAAATTCCTCCATCGCCCTATCAGCCTTTTGCAGCTTAAACTACCCACAAAAATTTTTCTCATAGAGTGCCTCTTTTTAGATTCAAAGAGGGCTCCTCCCCACACACACACACACACACACACACACACACACACACAGATGATCTCCTAGACCTATTACCAAACTCACCTGCTGAATTAGTTCTAGAAGGTATGTGTGTGTGTGTGCTTACTAAAACTACTACCTCAACCTCTGGCAGCTCATACACACACACATGCACATACTGGGATTTTTTCTCACTAAATATTTCTCACAGGTTTTTGCCTCCCATACACCTAAGGTATGGGTCTGAAGGTGTTCCACCCCGCCACTAATGGTTATCGACCGCCCTGAAGTTAGCGCGCGCTGGCTGGGTTGAGGCCATACCCCGGTGATAATGCAGATCGAATGCTTATCGCTGCTTACGGTTTAACACCTAGTGGTAAGTTAATAATTTTTATTCGTATTTTTTATCAACGGCTGGGGCCAGAAGTTTTAATCCGCCGTCAGAGTGCGTTTCTAAATATGTTTTGTTACAGGTTTAAATCAACACCATCAAGTATTTCGGCAAGAAGCCCTTCGATTTTATCATCAGAACAATTCATTACAAATTACTACTTAGGAGGATAATGATAGGATTTAAATATGAAGAAGGGTCTGATGTATAGTTAATTTTGATGTGGGTTGTGTTGAAGGATGTGTATCAATTGTAAGTTTTTGAATTGTTCTTTGCTTAGGCCAGGACCTATAGATTTAAGCTTCCAAAATATAAATGTGTAAATATTTTAAATCTGCGCTCTTTAAGACCGATCAGTACTCTTTATCGTCTGAGCATGGAACTACGCCTTGTGGTCGTCTGGTAGTTCTATTTTCGAAGCTCTTGAGGTTTCGCGGGCTATCTGAACAGTCTCAATGGTAGAAATATAAAGGTTGAGGCGCTGTGTATTTTTCATGTGTAATCGGTTGTGGGGACCGAGCTATCTTGGTGGTGTTTTACGTATGCGTAATGTGGTCGAAGATACGCGCGTCCTGTTTTTTTGTAAAGCCACGGCTGCCGGAAGTTCCAGAGTTTGAAAAACAGGGTGACACAAATATTACAATTCTGAAAGGCGTCGAATCGACGCTGGGGGCGGCAAACAGGGTGGCAGAAATATTAGGTTACAATTCTGCGTCGGTTGAATCGGCGCGTTAGGGCCGGTATTGCAGATCGAATGCGGCGGCTGAATCGGCGCGGTAGGGCCGGTAATGCAGATCGAATGCGGCGGCGGCGGCGGCGGCTGTCTGCCTCAGGTGGCCTAATACCTACTGCGCAATACTCATTTACTAGTAGCAGTTGATGGGTTTACTAAATTTTGTATCATTGAACCGGTACGAAGCACGAAGTCGAAGTACGTAATTCGAATGGTGGAAACTGTAATAAATATATTTGGAGTGCCCGTAAGGCTTATCACAGATCGAGATAGTTCCTTTACTTCAAAAATCTTCAAAACATTCTGTTTAGAGTATGGGATAAAACACATTTTAAATGCAGTTGCCACACCGCGTGCCAACGGACAATGCGAAAGATTTAACCGCACGATTCTCAATTCTCTGGCCGCCTTGAACGGGGGTAACGAAGATGACGAATGGGATTTACAGGTAAAAACAGTGCAAAGAGGACTCAATACCACCCTGCATCGAACCTTAGGGACCACGCCTTCTGAAGTGTTGTTTGGATGCAAACCGCGAAGTGTTCCGGAATCTATAATTCTGAATGAGTTGCAAGATCAGTTAAATCGGGCAGATTTAAAGACTCTACGGAGAGAGGTTGAAGATAGGCTTACTAAAGATCAATTAAAGCCACAAAAATATTTTGATGCAAAGCGATCAAAGGCAAAAGTCTACAAGGTCGGCGATCTGGTTATGATTGCGAAAACTGATACACCTGACATTGGTAAGAGTAATAAATTACAACCTAAGTTCAAAGGGCCGTTCCGAGTGACAGCAGTTTTGAAGAACGACAGATATGCAGTAGTCCAAGTATCTGAGAAGTATAGAAAATGTCCTATTGTTGCTTGTGTGGACAAAATGAAGCCCTGGGTCACTTTGAAGGACGATGAAATATCATCTCCTAGTGGTAAAGTATAGCTATACCGATTACCTGTTCATATGTAAAGTAGTTCTACTCGAGACATATGAGATGTATTCTCTGGTGACAGAGACACTATGTAAAGTGCTCGATGTATAAGAAGGTACCTAAATACAAAGCTCTCGAACACATAGTGGCGTTACAAGTGTAAAAATGTTTGTGGCGTATCGTCTGGGGAGTTCTACACAATCTGCAGTTGTTGGAATTCGTCAAGGGACGACACGCTGGGAACATTCGAAACATTTGTGTTATTCCTTGTATATGTAAAATATTCGATCATGTATACTTAAAGAGTTGCACGTAAACATGAAAATATTCGATGCATAGGGGCAAGCTACTCCATGTAAACTGTTCGGTGTGCACTAAAACAGTTGATGCAGGATAGCCGGTCAAGTTACGTTGCATCGATACCAGAACTGGTGTAAAATGTTAACGCATTATTATTCGTAATCTCTAATAATCTCTAATAGTAAATCCCATGATCTAGGTCAGTACGGGCTTGAGGATAATCCCTAAGTCAGGAAGGCCGACTGTAGGCCCCAAGGTTGCACCATCAGCGGCATTGATGGAGATAATAAAAATAAAGAGGCCTGGGGAGCGTCAAGCAAGCGGATTACGTTTTTGTTGACATTACAATTTGACATTATATAAAAAATAGATATAAAAAGTGTTGTAGCGTGTTATTACTGGAATAAATTTCTAAAAGACTTCTCTTTAATACGCACTTTCGTAAGTCCATCATTTCTCAGAAACATGGAATCATTTCTATCACATAACACTGTTTGGTGATAGAAATGATTCCATCTTTTTGAGAAATGATGGATTTATGAAAGTACATTATACTTAAAACCTAATGTCAAATTTAGGTAAACTTTTATGTCAAAATAAAGTACACTGGCATGTCAGATACTAAGCGGTGTAAAATATGGGATTTAAATGAATTAAAACTTCTTAATGTGTCAAAGATTGGGACATTTACCTTATTACATTTTTAGGTGTTTTATCAATAAAAATGGAAGATGTTATGTCTTTACAAGTAGACGACAAAACTATTTCATTCCTTGTTTTGCCCGAAGAAAGGCAAAAAATATTAAATAGTAAGTAGATTAATAAATGGTTTGATATTTTATTCTTTTATAATTTTATGAGTGAATTGAGAATGTTGGAAACCTTTTGTTATACCTAATTGTAGTAATTTGTGAACGGAAATGGAGTACATACAGTCTGGTATAATAGTACTTTTTTTAATTTTAGATGAATCATATGTACTAAAGGTTTAACCCACGGAATTGAAGAAAATTTTGAAAAACCTGCTGCATGACCATTATCAATTGGTTTAATGCATATCGAAGGTGTTTATTTCTTTTAATTTTTCTTTTTATGAATAAACTATTTACTAATAAGTGGCTGATAAACATTTTCTTAAACTTTGTTATTTGTGAAGTCAACATTACTTATGATGTTATGGTTTGGATTTTAGGTACCTACGTACTATTTTTCATTTTTAGATCCATTAGAAGCACGTTATTTATGGGCTTTACTTTAATTGCCATTGCCATTGCTATTTGCCAAGTGTTTATTTATTTAAATTATTTATAAATATACCTAGTTAGGTGTTAAAATATTTTTTATAGATTTTACTTGGAATGACAGGAACACCCAACTTCTTCCAGAAGAATACAGAAAGAGGAGTGATAAGTTCCAACATCCCAAGCTTAAAAAGAGAGATTTGTGGCAAAAAATTGTCAGTGTTTTTAAAAATCATGGTTATGACGTAACTACAGAAGATGTAGATAAAAAGGGCCAGGTGTAGATAATATTCTATGGAAATCTGTGACTGTAGTAACACCTCCAATCGAGTAAAATCTACCTAAGTAGGGACGTAATGAGAGTTCTCTAACAGAGGAGAGAGCTGTGAGCATGAGCAGGCCATATATAAGAAATTAAATGCCTTAGCTCAGTGGTTTCCAACCTTTTTGTACCTGCGCCCCCCTTTAAAAAAAAAATTGTTCCGCCCCCTTAATTTTTCTAACAATCTAATTTCATAAATACTCAACTGATATTATAATTTATTTAATGGGCTACAAAATAATATACAATATTATGTAAAAATATACATAAAAAAATAATGATTTATTATAAGAAATAATAATTTTAAATGCAATAAAAACAAATCTTACAGACTTTTTTGGTTTGTATTCGAAAATGATATTTTGGAAACAGCTGCATGCCCCCCTTGCAACAGTCTCGCGCCACCCTAGAGGGGCGCGCCCCACAGGTTGGAAACCACTGCCTTAGCTGGTCGATGAGTCATGCACACCTGGTGCAATCACCTCGATCTAAAAAATAGAAATGTCCATTTGTCGCCTGCATCTAGTCATCTAGTGTAAGATTTAAAAAAATTGTAACTATATGTAAAAAATTATTTAAAAAAAATGATAACTTTTCAGACCCCTGCATAAGATTTAATTTTTATAAAAAAATACACCTCTAGTGAAACGAATGAGCAGCTATGAATCCACATAAGTTAATATAAAATTTGTAGCACCCTGTACTAAATGAAATTTAAATATCATAACTCAGTATGCCGGGACAGCTGTACATTCAAAGACTGATGTCTTTGCATCTGTACAGCATCTGGAAAATAACATATGATGGTACCTCTATGTTTTGCAAATGCAGCTGTGTTTTTTGCAAAAATTTACATGTGCATGAGAACATTTGTTTATAGCAGACGTTTCAAGCCGTGTGCGCGTAAAAAACATTTTGATTGGTTGAAGAACAGAGTGTTTTAGACAGCGAATAGAGGGAGAAGCTAGGACATGTATAGAGGGGAGGTTTAAATATTCTAGCCCAATTTCAAATGTTCAGTTTTACCATTAGTGCTTTAAAACATCAAATATGAAAGTGAAGTTTGCAGTTCCTAGTGGATCCACTCCATCAATAAAAATCATGCAACATTTAAGACGCCTGCCTGCCAACCCAGAATTTCAACCAGTGGACACCCCGAGTACTTCAGCCGGAATATGTGATAGCAGTTTCGAGATTCTAGACGGGTCATTTTCTGAAGTGAGGCCGATTAACGCCACAAAACTGCCCGAAGGCTTTAAGCCGAAAAGTAGTTCAACACCAATATACGAAGACATTACAGACGACGAACAACAAAACCAGCAAAGTGCAAGGGAAAGCGATGACGACTCAGAAAATATGTATTTTGATGAAGCCAAAAAGTTTATAACAAAAAGCAAGGAAACGCTACGGCACAAACAGATCCGAAGAGCCAATCTATATAGAAAACTGGAAAAATGCAGATTAAAAGTCAACAGACTGGAAATAAAGTTGGAAAAATTGAATAAGACTATCACTTTGGCAGAAAAAATTTCTTGTATTGATTACAATTAATTTTATTTCTTATGTTTGTAAAAGTGCTTTAAACACCAAAATTTTGCTGTCACATGCATGTGCCCCCAGTCGATGTCAAAAAGTGTTGTGTGACAAAAATTTAATCCTGCAAGTGCAAAAAATGGGACTAGTGCCCCAGTGTTGTCTAAATCAAAAAACTCTTTCAAAACGTAAACCATGTATGTCTTACGATATCACTACTTCAAAGTGCATCATTTAATTAACATAGGACTGGAGGTCTCTCTGCAAAAGTTTGGTTACAAAAAATAATCTTGCAAAAGCTTAGCGAGTGCGAAAAAATGGAACTACTGCTCAGTATTGTCTAAATCAAAAACTCTTTCAAAACGTAAACCATGTACGTCTTACGATATCACTACTTCAAAGTGCATCATTTAATTAACTGGAGGTCTCTATGCAAAAGTGTTTTTTTTTCAAAACTTTTCATCAAGTATTTGTTGTGAGAAGCAGAAAAAACATTATAACTGTTCAATAGTTGATACAATTCAAACTGTTGAATTTACTTTCATAGGTATTTAATTTTTTAAAGCACTATTTGTATAAACTGCTTGTTTTTGTAATAATATTAAATAAAAAATAATTTGCTCCCTAAATAAATTGTTTTATTTAAATAATTCTTTGCAATATAAGAAAATTATTATAACATGGTCTTTTTTTTTTTGATAAAAATTAGCTTGGGATTGTAAATTAATGTTCACCCCTGTATAATATTATATCTAAAATTATTTCAAAATAATAATTGTTTGCTTTTTCAGCAGTAAAAATTAAACCGCCTGTTTTTGTGATAATATTAAATAATTAAAAAATTTGCCCCCTAAATAAATTGTTTTATTTAAATAATTCTTTGCAATATAAGAAAATTATTATAACATGGTCTTTTTTTTTTGATAAAAATTAGCTTGGGATTGTAAATTAATGTTCACCCCTGTATATCTAAAATTATTTCAAAATAATAATGGTTTGCTTTTTCAGCAGTAAAAATTAAACCGCCTGTTTTTGTGATAATATTAAATAATTAAAAAATTTGCTCCCTTAATAAATTGTTTTATTTAAATAATTATTTGCAATATAAGAAAATTATCTTAACGTTGCCTTTTTTTGCTAAAATTGTTTTGAGATTGTAAATTAATGCTCACCCCTGAATAATAATATATCTAAAATTATTTCAAAATAATAATTGAGAGAATTTTGCTTTTTCATCAGTCAAAGTTTTTACAGATAACATGCATTTTATTTAAAATATTTTTGATCGTTATTCGGCTCACCTTTTAAAAAGATATATCCTAATAACTAAACACCAAAGCACATTACACATTTTATTTTTAATTATTAAAAAATTAGTGCACTTTCTAACTATGCAGACAAATAATTCATTATTCTTTATCGACGCTGGCTGTGTTAACACAGAAAACCTGCATCGTTGAACAAGGTAAAACAGCTGGCTTAAATAAGAAGACCAGTTTAAAATTAGCTCGAATAAGGTTACTGTACTACAAGCACAGAGGAGTATAATAATCTGTGCTACAAGGCTGCAATGCATAGGAGACAGGGCCGTACTTACGATATTTTATAAATTTTACAAATGTAATAAATTAGAAAAATGTTTCAATTTTATTCCTATTTCACAATTATAAACAAGAACCCATTTTCTGTATTTCCAAACATACAGAGTGACCAAAAAAATACTTTCAAGCAAAAATACAATTTTATTATGGAAAACACTATTACATTATTTTTCTAGTGAAAAACATGAGAAAAAAATGTACAAATAAACAATGACACGAAATTATTATTGCAGAATATTTTAAATACAATATAGTAACAAAATCAGTTTATTGTGTTACACTGCAAACAAAATCGACTTAGACAGTGTGCGTATAAGTTGACTCCACATCCGGAGCAGGTGATACATTGTTGAATTGCTTCTTCTGCAAAACCAGTAAAATGTCTGGATACTTGCACGGTAGGTATGTCTGCATCAAAAACTATTTCAAAATAGCAACTTAGGCAAAATTTGCCCTTTGCACTGTTTAGTTCAAAGTAATGCAATATGATGCAAAGACGATCGTGTACCCAATTTTTCACAAAACTGTTCACTTTACACTTTTTTCATTTCGTATTTCTGAAATGTCAATGTCGATATATACAGTGTCCTATAGGCGTGGCCATCCTCTAATTAAAATTAATGGTGGACATATGTTGCTAGGTCACTAACTAAAAACAGAAATGTCCATCTGGCACCCACATCCCGGCGATTAATTATAAACACCTGGTATGTTGAGTTCGATCTAAAAATATAAATGTCCATCTGGCGCCCGCATCCAGGTGATTAATTGTACACACCTGGCGCCCGCATCCGGTCGATGAATCATGCACACCTGGTGCATTGACCTCGATCTAAAAATAGAATTTCCCATCTGGCGCCCGCATCAAGTCGATGAGTCATGCACATCTGGCACCCGCATCCGGTCAATGAATCATACACACCAGGTGTGTCGAGCTCGATCTAAAAATAGAAATGTCCATCTGGTGCCCGCATCCGGTCGATGAGTCATGCACATCTGGCAATCATATGTGAGTAAAACACTATGATCAGCGCATGACTGGAAAAATGAGGAGGGGGAAAACACATTTAAAGAACGATCCACGTCTAAAAATATTAGTTTGTAAAGATGTCTCTAGCCAATTTCGCTCAGTATATTTCTCAAATAGACAAACCAGTTGCTTTACCAGAAGTGACAATACCAAAAAACATTGTGATTGGTGAACGAAGCTTTACGTTAAACAAGTCCGGAAGTAAATCCGTGTCGGTTAGTACATCGTATGATTTGGGGTTCACGCCATGTGTAAAGCTTTTTGGAAGTAAGAACCAGCAAGTTATTTTTAGTGAAAGTGAATGGCAAAAGTTTATGTCTCACCAGGGAGTACTAACAAACTACTTGTTTTATAACGGCCAGTCTGATAGAATTGTAGAAGAGAGTTTTTCTATCAAGTTTGAAAACTTTGGAAATAATCCAGTAATTTTGATATCTGCGGGTGACAACTATATTTATTTGGGATATGAAAGTGTGTGCAATTTATGGGAAATATTACCTCTATTGCAATACAGAATAGAAGCAGTGAAAAATCAACAGTTTTTGGAATACTTTAAAATTTTGAAGAGAGGTTTGCAAAAAAGACAAGGTGATATATTCGCAAACTTGTTAAATATATTAGAACCTGAAAAAAATCCAAACAGTGAGAACGTAAGTTTAATGCTGGAGTTAGTGTATCTATATCCAGAAGTATTAAAAACAGAATATGAGTGAGAAAAAGCGAGTTAGTTTTAACTTGGACAATATTAAAACCAACATATTGTCTGATCCCGATGGTTTCTATCGAGAAGCAAGAAAAATCAGATTGGATGCAGTTGGCAAGAAACAGAAATCGCTTTCATAGACGGATTACTAATATTTCATGTATTATAAGTAGTGTTTTAGATTATAACCATCGGTCACGTGTTTATTATGAAAGGTTTTGTTAACATGGTTAATATTTAATAAAAAGTTCATATAATCTTTTATTGGCTTTATTTAAAAAAATATATTTTACAATAAGTTAAACTATCTGATTTTTTGGGATTCAGGAAGAGCTTCCAAGACCCAGCCACTTAACGTACACCCTATTTCCTTTTCATCGCAAGATTTTTTTCAACGAGATACGTGTCAGGGTACTTGACTTTTGAAGTTCATACTCATAAAAGCCACCTTTAATTTGTTCATTATTCTGGTCTTCCAACAGGTAAGTGGCAGGATTTGTGGGTTGTACTTTAATAATTTTGAACACCTCAGTACTCCAACTAGGAGTGTAGTTTTTTCGAAGACGTCGCGGTATTTACTTATCCTAACATAGTCACCGACTTTAAATTTATTTTTTCTAGGATCCATAGTTTTAGATGACTGTATGCAGTAGAAAGCAATAAATTTTCTTGTTTTTTTTCCACCTCTATCGGTTTTAGTCCAATAGTCCCATGTTTTCTGTTGTTATCAAAAGGTGTTATATGTGCCGAAAAATTATTGGTGTACGCTATTGGCCAGGCTATTAAGAGGTTATAAATGTTATTTTTAGCCACATGAGAAAATCGTTGCTTCAAAAAGCCCCGGGGAATATAAAAAAATCATAGGTCTAGATGTGGTCAGGTTTCACACTATCTATTGACTTAAAATACCTACACGTGTATTTAAGAGATAACGCTCGGTATATAGGTACATAGTAGGTACAACTACAACAGTCTCGGAGAAATATAGTAATACTCATTCTCAAGGCTTTGTGAAAAAGGTGCTATTTCAGTGAAAACTACGAGTTAAAACAAATTTTAAAGGAATGTTTAGATATTAGAATAATCGTTTCAGAATTTCTAAAACGTCAGTGCACTTGTTTATATGTGAATCTAAACTAGTAATTTAAACTATAAACCACAAAAATGACTACAGAACCACACCTTGCGAAATTCGATCACCCCGGGATAGCTATACGACCTCGACAAGCTGTAAATGTTATAATTATCTGAAAAATCAAAGCCCATTCAAGAACTGTATGAATAAAGTACGGTTTTATATCGCCCAGTATATACAAAATATAAAACTCAAGTAACATTAAGAAAAAATGAGAGCATACCCCACATATCGCAAAATAAAACATACCTAGTGTTATTAAAATCTGGCATAACTAAATATTAAATCCGCAGATCTCCGACATGTAAAAATTTCTTGTCTTATCTATTTATAAGAGGGCCCCACTATATTTCTATCAAGTAAGGATTTTCCAGTGTATCTTGCAAAAAGCAAAGTTAGGTTATTAGTGCATCTATCATTTAATCAGATCTGTACAAATTATTGACATTGCATGAATTGGATATTTCACGTATTTATCATTAAGAACATGTTAATCAATTTACAGGACTTTATCAAAATAAAAAGATAGCTGTCAGCAAATATTATAAAAAATTGTCGTCAAGATTAACCAGACAGTAAATTGATCTGAATCGTGTGTACATCCGGTTGCGCAGCGTCACAAGGGTATATATTGCTGCAGGTCAACACGCTGTATAGCGATTGTCTATAGAAAACAGACAGGTATTTTAATAGAAAGCAGATATTATAACGCAAAGTGCTACCAATGCAGATTCTGGTCAACACCCAGTACAGCACATTTAAGATTAAATAAACAAGTAAGAATATTATCATAATGTACCCGTATAAGGAAGTATTAATTAACTGACTCGGTAAATATGTTGTTCTCATACGAAAAACTTGCTAGGTCCCAAGTACATTTGCAAATTCAGATTATGTAGAAACATGTGATAATATGCTTTCGCAATGTCACAAGGGTATATATTACTGCAGGTCAACATCCTGTATAGCGATTGTCTATAGAAAACAGATAGGTATTATAATAGAATGCAGATATTATAACGCAAACAGATACCAATGCAGATTCTGGTCAACACCCAGTACAGCACATTTAAGATTAAATAAACAAGTGAGAATATTATCATAATGTACCCGTATAAGGAAGTATTAATTAACTGACTCGGTAAATATGTTATTCTAATACGAAAAAACCTGGTAGGTCCCAAGTACATTTGCAAATTCAGATTATGTAGAAACATGTTATACACAGGGTTTTTTATAAATACAGCTATATATAAATTATACCAACCGAATTTAACAATTTACCGAGTTTATCTACATTGATCTAAAATACAAAAGTGGAGTATAAAGGTATTGAAAGTGTTTGATCTTCATGAGATTTCGTAGTATAAAAACATATGTATAATGTCTAACCTACAAAATAAAGATAAATAACCAACAAATCTAAAAGGTACACCTTCTAACGAAATTGGGGTAGATATTAGATAACAGGTGAAATAAATTGGGATAAATAAAAGAGTATAAGCATACTACGAATTTACCATTTGGTGTAATTTATCTAAAGGGTGAGCATAACACATACCTGCAAATTTTTGTAACAAAAAATTTTCTTGGATTAGCGGTCTAAGTCGTCATAATAATATACATAGACAAATCTTTGCAATGAAATTTATGCCATAGCAAGATGGATACACATTGATTTGCAATCATTATACAGGGGATTCTAGGGTATTCTTTAAATAATCCTTACCACTTAGATGAACCGACTACCAGTAGATGTGTCTCCATCTTGCTGTAATTGGCTGCATTTAATTGCATTCACGAGTCAGCAAATCCATAACCACTCTGATTTTTTATCATGAATTCTTATGCCCACCCTAGAGAAATAGATAATTTTCTTCATCAGCTTCATCGCACTCACAATCATCGTGACATGTAGAAACTAAAATTCGTTTACATTTTCTTTCTCCTCAATTTTGGTAAATGGATTATGTCTCTGGTACCGGTACCGGTATACCGGTCATACCGATACTTATAACTTTCTATGTCCCTTCCCCCAATAACCTCACTGTTTTGACAAAAACTTTAACATTATGTAACAAGAATAACCCATTACTGTTTGCTTTTAGTAGTAGTTCTAGCTATAATTTCAATATGTCGACGTCATTATATGTAAAGTATTCAATAGCCATTGGAGTTCGTTCAAGAGTCAATCTTTAATAATTTTACCATCTTTATCAGGCAGTCTAACAGGTACTTCCATAGTTAATATACTCAATTAAATGAGGAACTATTAACTATAACAATATATCTGCTTGTAGGCACTATCCTCATCACTTAGATACCCGGCTACCAGTAGATGTGTCTCCATCTGGCTGTAATTGCTCGCATTTAATTGCATTCACGTGCCACCAAATCCATAACCACTAGGATTTTTCTCATGCATTCTTATCCCCCCACCCTAGAGATGATTTGATTTTAATAAATAAAACACAATATATTTAATTTGGTTTTTATTTCATCATAAAGCTAGGACATTATAGAATGTTCATACAGATAATACACATTAGATAAAGCACACATACATATATTCTTTGAATGATATAAACATTTAGGTGGAGAATGCTTCAAGCGGGGTTGTTCTTCAAATTCTATAATAATTGGTTTTGACGAAAAAACGTCGAAGATATTCAGCTTTCTCTCTTCGTTTAACATAAATCTGTTCTGCTTTTGAAGTCAAATACTCAATAATGTTGTTAAATTTGTGTACTTGTGTAACACCCTCTTCCCACTGAATGCAGTGATGATGTTTAGTTACCCAATTAGCTTCTTCTTGAAATTCTGGTGGAAGTCCATCAAATGAAAAAGGTGGTTTGAAAATATAATGAAATATGCGTTCACCATCAAATCCTGCCAACTATTTAACTATAAGTTTATTTTTTCCACCTTGAAGCCTTGTACATCTAAGATTAATGGCATATTTTTCAAATTTGTTAGCTTCTTCAGTTCAACACTTTTCAAACTATACAATTCTATTGCTTCTCTTGTTTCAATTTTTTCCTGTGTTCTTGCAGAGTCTTGCTATATTCAGATATCATTATCAACTGAATTTATTATTTATGTTACTGAGTTTATGTATACTAGACCTGTTTAACACATTGGATTATATCGAACCGGTACTTATAAGTATCGGTACCTATATGGTACCTGCATACCATATAGGTAATTGTTACCTATGGTAACATTTACCATAGGTAAATGTTAGGTCAGACCTTAGGTCTGTCCTAACATTTATTTTATGACATCATATGATAGCCGAACCAGTAATGAGCAATTTATATTCAGAATTACGGAAGAGTTTCAAGTTGAAACATCTGGTGAAGTGGAAGTTGAAGAACGTTTTATTTTGGAAGACATAGAATTTGAAATTGAAAAAGATTTGTCTGGCGAAGTAGTAGTAATAGAAATGTCCATTTGTCGCCTGCATCCAGTCTTCTAGTGTAAGATTTAAAAAAATTGTAACTATATGCAAAAAATTATTAAACAAATGATAACTTTTCAGACCCTTGTATAAGATTTATTTTTTATAAAAAAAAATACACCTCTAGTGAAACGAATGAGCAGCTATGAATCCACATAAGTTAATATAAAATTTGTAGCACCCTGTACTAAATGAAATTTAAATATCATAACTCAGTATGCCGGGACAGCTGTACATTTTAAATTTCATTTAGTACAGGGTGCTACAAATTTTATATTAACTTATGTGGATTCATAGCTGCTCATTCGTTTCACTAGAGGTGTATTTTTTTTTATAAAAATTAAATCTTATACAAGGGTCTGAAAAGTTATCATTTGTTTAATAATTTTTTGCATATAGTTACAATTTTTTTAAATCTTACACTAGATGACTGGATGCAGGCGACAAATGGACATTTCTATTACTACTACTTCGCCAGACAAATCTTTTTCAATTTCAAATTCTATGTCTTCCAAAATAAAACGTTCTTCAACTTCCACTTCACCAGATGTTTCAACTTGAAACTCTTCCGTAATTCTGAATATAAATTGCTCATTACTGGTTCGGCTATCATATGATGTCATAAAATAAATGTTAGGACAGACCTAAGGTCTGACCTAACATTTACCTATGGTAAATGTTACCATAGGTAACAATTACCTATATGGTATGCAGGTACCATATAGGTACCGATACTTATAAGTACCGGTTCGATATAATCCAATGTGTTAAACAGGTCTAGTATACATAAACTCAGTAACATAAATAATAAATTCAGTTGATAATGATATCTGAATATAGCAAGACTCTGCAAGAACACAGGAAAAAATTGAAACAAGAGAAGCAATAGAATTGTATAGTTTGAAAAGTGTTGAACTGAAGAAGCTAACAAATTTGAAAAGTATGCCATTAATCTTAGATGTACAAGGCTTCAAGGTGGAAAAAATAAACTTATAGTTAAATAGTTGGCAGGATTTGATGGTGAACGCATATTTCATTATATTTTCAAACCACCTTTTTCATTTGATGGACTTCCACCAGAATTTCAAGAAGAAGCTAATTGGGTAACTAAACATCATCACTGCATTCAGTGGGAAGAGGGTGTTACACAAGTACACAAATTTAACAACATTATTGAGTATTTGACTTCAAAAGCAGAACAGATTTATGTTAAACGAAGAGAGAAAGCTGAATATCTTCGACGTTTTTCGTCAAAACCAATTATTATAGAATTTGAAGAACAACCCCGCTTGAAGCATTCTCCACCTAAATGTTTATATCATTCAAAGAATATATGTATGTGTGCTTTATCTAATGTGTATTATCTGTATGAACATTCTATAATGTCCTAGCTTTATGATGAAATAAAAACCAAATTAAATATATTGTGTTTTATTTATTAAAATCAAATCATCTCTAGGGTGGGGGGATAAGAATGCATGAGAAAAATCCTAGTGGTTATGGATTTGGTGGCACGTGAATGCAATTAAATGCGAGCAATTACAGCCAGATGGAGACACATCTACTGGTAGCCGGGTATCTAAGTGATGAGGATAGTGCCTACAAGCAGATATATTGTTATAGTTAATAGTTCCTCATTTAATTGAGTATATTAACTATGGAAGTACCTGTTAGACTGCCTGATAAAGATGGTAAAATTATTAAAGATTGACTCTTGAACGAACTCCAATGGCTATTGAATACTTTACATATAATGACGTCGACATATTGAAATTATAGCTAGAACTACTACTAAAAGCAAACAGTAATGGGTTATTCTTGTTACATAATGTTAAAGTTTTTGTCAAAACAGTGAGGTTATTGGGGGAAGGGACATAGAAAGTTATAAGTATCGGTATGACCGGTATACCGGTACCGGTACCAGAGACATAATCCATTTACCAAAATTGAGGAGAAAGAAAATGTAAACGAATTTTAGTTTCTACATGTCACGATGATTGTGAGTGCGATGAAGCTGATGAAGAAAATTATCTATTTCTCTAGGGTGGGCATAAGAATTCATGATAAAAAATCAGAGTGGTTATGGATTTGCTGACTCGTGAATGCAATTAAATGCAGCCAATTACAGCAAGATGGAGACACATCTACTGGTAGTCGGTTCATCTAAGTGGTAAGGATTATTTAAAGAATACCCTAGAATCCCCTGTATAATGATTGCAAATCAATGTGTATCCATCTTGCTATGGCATAAATTTCATTGCAAAGATTTGTCTATGTATATTATTATGACGACTTAGACCGCTAATCCAAGAAAATTTTTTGTTACAAAAATTTGCAGGTATGTGTTATGCTCACCCTTTAGATAAATTACACCAAATGGTAAATTCGTAGTATGCTTATACTCTTTTATTTATCCCAATTTATTTCACCTGTTATCTAATATCTACCCCAATTTCGTTAGAAGGTGTACCTTTTAGATTTGTTGGTTATTTATCTTTATTTTGTAGGTTAGACATTATACATATGTTTTTATACTACGAAATCTCATGAAGATCAAACACTTTCAATACCTTTATACTCCACTTTTGTATTTTAGATCAATGTAGATAAACTCGGTAAATTGTTAAATTCGGTTGGTATAATTTATATATAGCTGTATTTATAAAAAACCCTGTGTATAACATGTTTCTACATAATCTGAATTTGCAAATGTACTTGGGACCTACCAGGTTTTTTCGTATTAGAATAACATATTTACCGAGTCAGTTAATTAATACTTCCTTATACGGGTACATTATGATAATATTCTCACTTGTTTATTTAATCTTAAATGTGCTGTACTGGGTGTTGACCAGAATCTGCATTGGTATCTGTTTGCGTTATAATATCTGCATTCTATTATAATACCTATCTGTTTTCTATAGACAATCGCTATACAGGATGTTGACCTGCAGTAATATATACCCTTGTGACATTGCGAAAGCATATTATCACATGTTTCTACATAATCTGAATTTGCAAATGTACTTGGGACCTAGCAAGTTTTTCGTATGAGAACAACATATTTACCGAGTCAGTTAATTAATACTTCCTTATACGGGTACATTATGATAATATTCTTAATTGTTTATTTAATCTTAAATGTGCTGTACTGGGTGTTGACCAGAATCTGCATTGGTAGCACTTTGCGTTATAATATCTGCTTTCTATTAGAATACCTGTCTGTTTTCTATAGACAATCGCTATACAGCGTGTTGACCTGCAGCAATATATACCCTTGTGACGCTGCGCAACCGGATGTACACACGATTCAGATCAATTTACTGTCTGGTTAATCTTGACGACAATTTTTTATAATATTTGCTGACAGCTATCTTTTTATTTTGATAAAGTCCTGTAAATTGATTAACATGTTCTTAATGATAAATACGTGAAATATCCAATTCATGCAATGTCAATAATTTGTACAGATCTGATTAAATGATAGATGCACTAATAGCCTAACTTTGCTTTTTGCAAGATACACTGGAAAATCCTTACTTGATAGAAATATAGTGGGGCCCTCTTATAAATAGATAAGACAAGAAATTTTTACATGTCGGAGATCTGCGGATTTAATATTTAGTTATGCCAGATTTTAATAACACTAGGTATGTTTTATTTTGCGATATGTGGGGTATGCTCTCATTTTTTCTTAATGTTACTTGAGTTTTATATTTTGTATATACTGGGCGATATAAAACCGTACTTTATTCATACAGTTCTTGAATGGGCTTTGATTTTTCAGATAATTATAACATTTACAGCTTGTCGAGGTCGTATAGCTATCCCGGGGTGATCGAATTTCGCAAGGTGTGGTTCTGTAGTCATTTTTGTGGTTTATAGTTTAAATTACTAGTTTAGATTCACATATAAACAAGTGCACTGACGTTTTAGAAATTCTGAAACGATTATTCTAATATCTAAACATTCCTTTAAAATTTGTTTTAACTCGTAGTTTTCACTGAAATAGCACCTTTTTCACAAAGCCTTGAGAATGAGTATTACTATATTTCTCCGAGACTGTTGTAGTTGTACCTACTATGTACCTATATACCGAGCGTTATCTCTTAAATACACGTGTAGGTATTTTAAGTCAATAGATAGTGTGAAACCTGACCACATCTAGACCTATGATTTTTTTATATTCCCCGGGGCTTTTTGAAGCAACGATTTTCTCATGTGGCTAAAAATAACATTTATAACCTCTTAATAGCCTGGCCAATAGCGTACACCAATAATTTTTCGGCACATATAACACCTTTTGATAACAACAGAAAACATGGGACTATTGGACTAAAACCGATAGAGGTGGAAAAAAAACAAGAAAATTTATTGCTTTCTACTGCATACAGTCATCTAAAACTATGGATCCTAGAAAAAATAAATTTAAAGTCGGTGACTATGTTAGGATAAGTAAATACCGCGACGTCTTCGAAAAAACTACACTCCTAGTTGGAGTACTGAGGTGTTCAAAATTATTAAAGTACAACCCACAAATCCTGCCACTTACCTGTTGGAAGACCAGAATAATGAACAAATTAAAGGTGGCTTTTATGAGTATGAACTTCAAAAGTCAAGTACCCTGACACGTATCTCGTTGAAAAAAATCTTGCGATGAAAAGGAAATAGGGTGTACGTTAAGTGGCTGCGGGTCTTGGAAGCTCTTCCTGAATCCCAAAAAATCAGATAGTTTAACTTATTGTAAAATATATTTTTTTAAATAAAGCCAATAAAAGATTATATGAACTTTTTATTAAATATTAACCATGTTAACAAAACCTTTCATAATAAACACGTGACCGATGGTTATAATCTAAAACACTACTTATAATACATGAAATATTAGTAATCCGTCTATGAAAGCGATTTCTGTTTCTTGCCAACTGCATCCAATCTGATTTTTCTTGCTTCTCGATAGAAACCATCGGGATCAGACAATATGTTGGTTTTAATATTGTCCAAGTTAAAACTAACTCGCTTTTTCTCACTCATATTCTGTTTTTAATACTTCTGGATATAGATACACTAACTCCAGCATTAAACTTACGTTCTCACTGTTTGGATTTTTTTCAGGTTCTAATATATTTAACAAGTTTGCGAATATATCACCTTGTCTTTTTTGCAAACCTCTCTTCAAAATTTTAAAGTATTCCAAAAACTGTTGATTTTTCACTGCTTCTATTCTGTATTGCAATAGAGGTAATATTTCAAATAAATTGCACACACTTTCATATCCCAAATAAATATAGTTGTCACCCGCAGATATCAAAATTACTGGATTATTTCCAAAGTTTTCAAACTTGATAGAAAAACTCTCTTCTACAATTCTATCAGACTGGCCGTTATAAAACAAGTAGTTTGTTAGTACTCCCTGGTGAGACATAAACTTTTGCCATTCACTTTCACTAAAAATAACTTGCTGGTTCTTACTTCCAAAAAGCTTTACACATGGCGTGAACCCCAAATCATACGATGTACTAACCGACACGGATTTACTTCCGGACTTGTTTAACGTAAAGCTTCGTTCACCAATCACAATGTTTTTTGGTATTGTCACTTCTGGTAAAGCAACTGGTTTGTCTATTTGAGAAATATACTGAGCGAAATTGGCTAGAGACATCTTTACAAACTAATATTTTTAGACGTGGATCGTTCTTTAAATGTGTTTTCCCCCTCCTCATTTTTCCAGTCATGCGCTGATCATAGTGTTTTACTCACATATGATTGCCAGATGTGCATGACTCATCGACCGGATGCGGGCACCAGATGGACATTTCTATTTTTAGATCGAGCTCGACACACCTGGTGTGTATGATTCATTGACCGGATGCGGGTGCCAGATGTGCATGACTCATCGACTTGATGCGGGCGCCAGATGGGAAATTCTATTTTTAGATCGAGGTCAATGCACCAGGTGTGCATGATTCATCGACCGGATGCGGGCGCCAGGTGTGTACAATTAATCACCTGGATGCGGGCGCCAGATGAACATTTATATTTTTAGATCGAACTCAACATACCAGGTGTTTATAATTAATCGCCGGGATGTGGGTGCCAGATGGACATTTCTGTTTTTAGTTAGTGACCTAGCAACATATGTCCACCATTAATTTTAATTAGAGGATGGCCACGCCTATAGGACACTGTATATATCGACATTGACATTTCAGAAATACGAAATGAAAAAAGTGTAAAGTGAACAGTTTTGTGAAAAATTGGGTACACGATCGTCTTTGCATCATATTGCATTACTTTGAACTAAACAGTGCAAAGGGCAAATTTTGCCTAAGTTGCTATTTTGAAATAGTTTTTGATGCAGACATACCTACCGTGCAAGTATCCAGACATTTTACTGGTTTTGCAGAAGAAGCAATTCAACAATGTATCACCTGCTCCGGATGTGGAGTCAACTTATACGCACACTGTCTAAGTCGATTTTGTTTGCAGTGTAACACAATAAACTGATTTTGTTACTATATTGTATTTAAAATATTCTGCAATAATAATTTCGTGTCATTGTTTATTTGTACATTTTTTTCTCATGTTTTTCACTAGAAAAATAATGTAATAGTGTTTTCCATAATAAAATTGTATTTTTGCTTGAAAGTATTTTTTTGGTCACTCTGTATGTTTGGAAATACAGAAAATGGGTTCTTGTTTATAATTGTGAAATAGGAATAAAATTGAAACATTTTTCTAATTTATTACATTTTTAAAATTTATAAAATATCGTAAGTACGGCCCTGTCTCCTATGCATTGCAGCCTTGTAGCACAGATTATTATACTCCTCTGTGCTTGTAGTACAGTAACCTTATTCGAGCTAATTTTAAACTGGTCTTCTTATTTAAGCCAGCTGTTTTACCTTGTTCAACGATGCAGGTTTTCTGTGTTAACACAGCCAGCGTCGATAAAGAATAATGAATTATTTGTCTGCATAGTTAGAAAGTGCACTAATTTTTTAATAATTAAAAATAAAATGTGTAATGTGCTTTGGTGTTTAGTTATTAGGATATATCTTTTTAAAAGGTGAGCCGAATAACGATCAAAAATATTTTAAATAAAATGCATGTTATCTGTAAAAACTTTGACTGATGAAAAAGCAAAATTCTCTCAATTATTATTTTGAAATAATTTTAGATATATTATTATTCAGGGGTGAGCATTAATTTACAATCTCAAAACAATTTTAGCAAAAAAAGGCAACGTTAAGATAATTTTCTTATATTGCAAATAATTATTTAAATAAAACAATTTATTAAGGGAGCAAATTTTTTAATTATTTAATATTATCACAAAAACAGGCGGTTTAATTTTTACTGCTGAAAAAGCAAACAATTATTATTTTGAAATAATTTTAGATATAATATTATACAGGGGTGAACATTAATTTACAATCCCAAGCTAATTTTTATCAAAAAAAAGACCATGTTATAATAATTTTCTTATATTGCAAAGAATTATTTAAATAAAACAATTCATTTAGGTAGCAAATTTTTTAATTATTTAATATTATCACAAAAACAGGCGGTTTAATTTTTACTGCTGAAAAAGCAAACAATTATTATTTTGAAATAATTTTAGATATAATATTATACAGGGGTGAACATTAATTTACAATCCCAAGCTAATTTTTATCAAAAAAAAGACCATGTTATAATAATTTTCTTATATTGCAAAGAATTATTTAAATAAAACAATTCATTTAGGTAGCAAATTTTTTAATTATTTTTTATTTAATATTATTACAAAAAACAAGCAGTTTATACAAATAGTGCTTTAAAACATTAAATACCTATGAAAGTAAATTCAACAGTTTGAATTGTATCAACTATTGAACAGTTATAATGTTTTTTCTGCTTCTCACAACAAATACTTGATGAAAAGTTTTGAAAAAAAACACTTTTGCATAGAGACCTCCAGTTAATTAAATGATGCACTTTGAAGTAGTGATATCGTAAGACGTACATGGTTTACGTTTTGAAAGAGTTTTTGATTTAGACAATACTGAGCAGTAGTTCCATTTTTTCGCACTCGCTAAGCTTTTGCAAGATTATTTTTTGTAACCAAACTTTTGCAGAGAGACCTCCAGTCCTATGTTAATTAAATGATGCACTTTGAAGTAGTGATATCGTAAGACATACATGGTTTACGTTTTGAAAGAGTTTTTTGATTTAGACAACACTGGGGCACTAGTCCCATTTTTTTGCACTTGCAGGATTAAATTTTTGTCACACAACACTTTTTGACATCGACTGGGGGCACATGCATGTGACAGCAAAATTTTGGTGTTTAAAGCACTTTTACAAACATAAGAAATAAAATTAATTGTAATCAATACAAGAAATTTTTTCTGCCAAAGTGATAGTCTTATTCAATTTTTCCAACTTTATTTCCAGTCTGTTGACTTTTAATCTGCATTTTTCCAGTTTTCTATATAGATTGGCTCTTCGGATCTGTTTGTGCCGTAGCGTTTCCTTGCTTTTTGTTATAAACTTTTTGGCTTCATCAAAATACATATTTTCTGAGTCGTCATCGCTTTCCCTTGCACTTTGCTGGTTTTGTTGTTCGTCGTCTGTAATGTCTTCGTATATTGGTGTTGAACTACTTTTCGGCTTAAAGCCTTCGGGCAGTTTTGTGGCGTTAATCGGTCTCACTTCAGAAAATGACCCGTCTAGAATCTCGAAACTGCTATCACATATTCCGGCTGAAGTACTCGGGGTGTCCACTGGTTGAAATTCTGGGTTGGCAGGCAGGCGTCTTAAATGTTGCATGATTTTTATTGATGGAGTGGATCCACTAGGAACTGCAAACTTCACTTTCATATTTGATGTTTTAAAGCACTAATGGTAAAACTGAACATTTGAAATTGGGCTAGAATATTTAAACCTCCCCTCTATACATGTCCTAGCTTCTCCCTCTATTCGCTGTCTAAAACACTCTGTTCTTCAACCAATCAAAATGTTTTTTACGCGCACACGGCTTGAAACGTCTGCTATAAACAAATGTTCTCATGCACATGTAAATTTTTGCAAAAAACACAGCTGCATTTGCAAAACATAGAGGTACCATCATATGTTATTTTCCAGATGCTGTACAGATGCAAAGACATCAGTCTTTGAATGTACAGCTGTCCCGGCATACTGAGTTATGATATTTAAATTTCATTTAGTACAGGGTGCTACAAATTTTATATTAACTTATGTGGATTCATAGCTGCTCATTCGTTTCACTAGAGGTGTATTTTTTTATAAAAATTAAATCTTATGCAGGGGTCTGAAAAGTTATCATTTTTTTTAAATAATTTTTTGCATATAGTTACAATTTTTTTAAATCTTACACTAGATGACTAGATGCAGGAGACAAATGGACATTTCTATTTTTTAGATCGAGGTGATTGCACCAGGTGTGCATGACTCATCGACCAGCTGAGGCATTTAATTTCTTATATATGGCCTGCTCATGCTCACAGCTCTCTCCTCTGTTAGAGAACTCTCATTACGTCCCTACCTTACCTACTGCCAAAAAAGTTTAATTGTCGAACCCTTCCTTATTAAAATCTCCTTGTGAAGATATTACCAATTTTCAATGTGCAGCGTCACAAATACTTCTTCAAAGTTCAACATCAGGGGTGAAGGCACCTAAGACCATTTCAGTTAAAAAGGATACAACTGAAAAAGAATTAGATGTTGATGGATATATGGCAAGACCCACTAAAAAGAAACAAAGAAAAGGTTTAATACAATATCGCCAAGAACATTTAAAAACAGAAAGAGAAAGAGTCGAGAAAATGTCTGACTTAATAAAATCAATTGATACTGGAAATAGTCTTATAAGAGAAATGATACAAGGTCAGAAAGAAATAAATATAATTTTGAAGAAGCTTGTTCAACCAATTCAAAGTAAATTTTGTTTTTTTTTATGATTCTGACATATAGTGTTGGAGATAAGTAGAGCAGCCCTAGCTAAAACATGTTTTGAGTCATTATTTTTCTAATAAACCTAGTGATAGAATCTGAAAGTTCGTCAGGATGTTTGCAGTGATTATCTAAATATGTCCTATGTTCGAAGTAATAATATATTTACTTTAGATGACGCAAATCCCAGACATTTTGTACTTCTTGAACAAGTGTACATAGGAATAACAGCCACTGAATCACAACAATTGAAACTGCGGAATGTGCTACATAATGATTTTGAGATAATTTTCAACACCTGTTTCAGTTTTCATATAGAATTGGTTGAGAAAATCAAAAAAAAGATTTGATTTCTCAGTTGATCTTTTAAATTTAATAGATGTTGTCAATCCACCAATGGCCCAAAAATATGAAATCAAAAGCCAAAGACCTATTTTGAAAAAATTCCCGATTTTAAAAATTTCGTCGATTCGCAACAATTAAATAATGAGTAACGGCAACATGCTCTTCTAAATTATTAAAATTTTTAAATTGACAAAAATAAGTCTGGGGAAAAATACTGGGAAACTGTATTTTCTTTAACAAACCCAGCTGGTATGTTACTTTTTACAAACTTGAAAACTGTCATACGCTATTTTCTGGTTCTTCCATTTACCAACTCTTCTAGTGTAGAGAGACAGTACAGTAGTACAGTAGTACTCTAAATAACATTAAAACGAACAAGCGCAATTCTTTAAACACAGATATAATAGCGGCTTTAATTTATAGTAAGCAGGGAATTGTGAAGGTTGGAGCCATGGTGCCATTTGAACCAACCAAAAAAACTCCTTTTTACAACAAATAATACAATAAAAGTTACGCAAATGCAAAAAACCGTATCATTTGAATTATTTCTAATGTGTGGGGAGTTTTATTAAGTTTTGGGAAATTTTACTATATGACGTGGGAAAATCGGTTTTCTTGATTGTTAGTGCTGGAACCTTGCATACGCCTCGCGCCGTTTTGTAACTTGTATTGTATCAAAAGTGATTACATGTTGTTTGAGGTGAATACATAATCTGAAATTTTCTTTCCAGTCAATGTATGGTGAAAAAAACAAAAGAAAAATTTTTTGCACATGCGGCGGTAATTACCCAAGGATTATTCCACACCAATGAGTGAATCGGGCATAAATACTGAAGTAAGTATACTTTTTAAGTGAAACATAACCTATACATTAAAAATATCCCACCAATTCCCATCATTTGGTCATTACCTTATAAGAAGAGTTTTATGGTTTAGTTTGATCAGAGAACAGTCCATGAACCAGGATGAGTAACACATTTATATAACCTATATATTCCGCTCGCCTGTTTGTGAAAATAATTCCTTCGAGTCTCGTAAATAATCAGACATATTCGAAGAGTGATTCGGGAAGAAATTAAAAAACAACTCCTGAACTTAAGATGTTATAATTCTGCTGGTAAAACTAGTGATAATGCTGTAGACATTGCCGAAGAGGGATGCAAAATATAACCTGAACGTGATTCACCGATGCCACAAACATTCACAATAAAAACAGTTCAAAATTCTAAAGATCTTAAAATACAGTCCATTATTGTAGTTTGTATTACAAGGCAAAGGGTCAGTAAAATACTCACAATATTCAGCATAGTTTTAATTATTGGATTGGTGGAAGTGGAAAAGGTTATGGTATTATAACAGTCAGTCAGTGCACAAGTCAGTACAAATTAGTTAGAAAATCAAATCATCATTGTATTGTAACTGCATTTGGCGGTTAAAAGCAGCAGTGTGTGCAAAAAATCAACAAGTGTTTTGGAGTCACGTAGACATTTCGACACAATTTAATTTTATTTGCAAGCAAGAGGCAAGTGAAAAGAATTAACAACATTGTTTTGGGAGTAAGCAGACAATCGATTGTCGATTGGAAGTCGTCATCATCGTACGCAAAAGCAGGGGACCCGTATACAACGAACAACGAGGCAAGTTCACAAGGGCCAGAATCGGACGACGTACGCTACGCTGGAAACTGAGTAGAGGTAACACACCGCACCGCAGCTGCCGCAGCAAGTAAGGCGAGTCAAATCCTACAGGTTCATTGCATGAATCTTGTGGCTTCAATTTGAACCGTTCTTGTTTATTTATTGCAAATTATTACATTATTTATCGCATATTATTACATTGCATTATTTGGTTTGTTTGGGTGTCGTATAGGTTGCTTTGGCTGCAGTCTCAACTGGCTGAACAATTAAAACATTTAACTATTAAACGTAGGCAGCAGTTGACAAGATTTATAAATTATCTTGGTACATTTTCTGACGATAAAATACTTGATTTACAATGTCGCTTAGAAAAAATTGAGCATTTATTAGATGAATTTAACGATATTCAACTACAAATCCAGTTTCATAATGAGGACGAAGCGGATTTAACCGAGTCTGATTACATCTTTTACATATTTTGAGGCAATTCATACAGCAAAAAAATATATTTCGGCACATCAATCAAAGCAGCTTAAATTACAAATAAATGGTAATAGTTCAAATATTTTATTATTTAAAAGGTTGTATAAAAGATGACGCTGAAGACATTTTGCAATCGTTAGACGTGGATAATGATTCTTACACAATGCAAAAAGAACAATAGAAAAGGTTTTTTTATAATTAAAATACTGAGAGCCTGAGTTTGCTGGGGCTGTTATAACAACGTGTTTCCCATCAAGGGCTCCCAGACAATTAGGAAAGATCCAATTATCCCAGTATTCTTACGATATTCTTTTCTAGTCTTCTTCTTTAGGTTGAGGCATAACTTTAGGAAACATTATGTTTATAATTGCTTCACAAACTTCCTTCACGATAGTACAAACAGTTGAGTGTCCTAATCTGTAGCTGAAGGCAATTGTCCGGAAATTATCGTCTGTGGCCAGAAACTTGAAAACACACAAATTAATAGATACGTACAGTTTTTTGACATCTCGTTATTGTTTTTAGCTGCGGCGTGCAAGAGTAGATGGAATCAACTGCGAGATCAGTGGCATAAACAGAAGAAAAAAAATATTTCAAAATCGGGTCAAGCTGCTAATCCATCAAAGCCATGGCGATACGATAAAGAAATGAGTTTTCTAGAGCCCTTTTTACGTTTACGGGAAACCCTTGGAAACATAAGAAATGAAAGTGATGAAGATGAAAACATTGCCCTTAACGAAAATGCTGCAACAGACGCTGATAACATTCTGACACCTGAAACAGCACGTGATTCAGAAGAACTGAGAGCAACTAATAAAGCAGCACCCTCCACAAATTCTACCCCTCGTAAGGCACAAGGAACGAGCTCTCGTGTAGTCAAAAATAAGAACAATGAAACTGCAACCTCAACTCTTATGAAATATATATAAAGAAAGCACGAAACTGAGCAAACAGTTCTTACTTCTTCTACTCCTAAAGATGCAACTGATGCCTTTTTTAAAGATATAATTGCGAAGGTTAAGCGATTTTCATCGTACTATAAAAGTGGAGTAGAAAGTAAGATCTTCACTTTCGTGCAAGAAGTAGAACTGCAGCAGATCATGCAAGGATAGCAGTCGCAACACCAACAGCAGCAGACAACACAGAAACTGCCATTGCAGCTACAGCAGCAATCAACGTGCCATCAACCAACAAACAGCAGCACTCAGCATGTATACATTCAGCAGCCCAGTCCAGTTTCTCCATATTCTTTCACACCTTCACCGCAAAGGTCGCAGTCTGCGTCATCATACTTCGAAACATTTTCATACGACGAAGATAATCACAATTAGGGCATTTAAGCAATATTTATATAGTCATAGTTAGATTGGGTAAACAATAAAGTGTTATTTAAGCAAACGCAGAGTTTCTGTTTTGGTGTTAAAGCCTTCCCAAAT
The DNA here is from genome assembly GCA_963924545.1 of Pogonocherus hispidulus. Taxonomy (NCBI): domain Eukaryota; kingdom Metazoa; phylum Arthropoda; class Insecta; order Coleoptera; family Cerambycidae; genus Pogonocherus; species Pogonocherus hispidulus. The sequence continues at coordinate 17,952,270 of OZ004697.1, read as the reverse complement.
ATAGTATTTTGTTTCCGAAGCGGTTTCTCTATATTAGATAATAGTTCATAGAACTGATGTTTCGACATACGAAAGTGCTGATAAAATTTTATATCATCGTCAATTAATTTCGGAAAGAAAGTAACATTCTCCATCAATATTTCTTTGCTTTGATATGCTGTGAATCCAAAAACGTCTTTTTCGTTTTCTTTGCTGTTGTTGCTGTTCCTCGTTCAAAATAATAGCAGCTATAATCAAATTTTCTTCTGTCCACATATCTACTAATTTCACTAGGTACCCGACCTGACTTTACTGGTTAACTAGACCGGTATGTAATCAAATTGTATGGAATGGTTATGGAAACAGAACGCACAGTGTGAATAATCTGAGAATATATGTAATGGTTACGGAACGGATATGGTATGATAACGGAATGTATAGTGAGAATCAACCATAACTTTTCTAGGAAGTAAAATTGAAATTATAAACAGTCAAGGTTCAAAAGATAAAAAGGGAGATGAAAATTATCGAAATACATGGGTAAGTCACTAATGTGTCATAAATTTGAAGAAAAAATGAAGTACGAAACTTTTTATAGGAATGGATAAATAAAAATACTTTTACTTACACTGACGTTAACAATACAGAACAACCGCCACCAAATAAAATTAAGGTGTCTACTTAATCAACAGGTAAAATTAATAGAAATCCTATGGACGATTCGCACCAAAAATTCATGTATTTTTAAAGGGGCCTAAATTTGGGTCAGTTTTGACCATTTTTACCCCCTCCACTTTCCTTTTGGAGATAGGCCACGCCCCCAACCCCGATCTAGCCCCCCTTACGCTTGCGCAGACGCTCTTCGGCACCCTCGAGGTTATCATAGCTTCTGCAACCGTCCTCCAGGTACCTACCACGGGCCGGCGGAGAAATTCGTAGGGTATCGTCGCGGTCCTGCGACGGCTCATCACTTAAAAACGGAGGAAAATATATTATATAAAATACAGATTTAATATCCTTCGGACATATAAAACATAGCACTTTATTGAGAAGTAATTTTTAAATTAGTAAATTGCTTTATTGTAGCGTTTTGAGTAGGCATATATTCAAATAATTAGAATTATCAATTATCCGCGTCGAGACAGCTGGCACACGGCATAGCAGAGGTTGCGCGCGCTTCGCTATCCCTACCTTGCACGTTATGATATTTTCCAGAGTGTACGTTCTCGGTAGCAAGTAATGAGAGTTTAATATAGTTCATATATTTAATTTAGACATATTTTAAAGAAAAACCGATACGATTAATTAATTCGCGCTAATTTTTACTATAGAGAAACTCGTAGACACATTTTTAACATGAGAGGTTATTATTTGGTATACTATAATATAATAAGATATCTAGAAGAAATAGAATATTTAAGATATCTATAATGAAATAGAATATTTTTATGTACAGATTATGGGATAAGTAGACAGAGAGATAACATTTGGTATAGACTAGAGTATAAGATATTTATTTGTTGAATATAGATGTCGGAATAATTGTTTTTCTAAAGTGCTTGCTTCCAGTTAAGGGTATATACGATATTAAGGAAACGATAAGGGTATATAAGGCGTATAATATGATAACTTACTTATTAAAAATTTGAGGTTCAAACAGTAAACATGTATACTTGCAACACCTGTGATAGAAAATTTTCCTGGCCTAGTGCTTTAAGCCGCCACAGAAACAAACACAAGGATGTATTCTTTATTTGCACCATATGTAACCAGAATTTTACGCGTAAGGAGAACTTGCGTATTCACATAAAAAATAACCATCCAAATGAACATAGTGACCCCATCACAAAACCAAAACTCTGAATTACATTTACAAGATTGGAAAAGGATAAGCACCATTGATAGTGAAACATTAATTAATATTTTGTTGTAATGAGATAGCTAAAAGTATTTGAAAAATATATTTAAAAATGATATCCCTTACTGTAATTGTACTGTATATACATAATAAAATAAAGACTTTATATTATTTAACTTGTTTTAATTGATTAAGAATTACCCGGTGAAATAAAACATCATAGTCTGAATAATATTTTTATTATTTATATAATTAGATACACATTAGCTAATAAAAATAGATATAATAATTTGGAAAGTAAATTTTTTAAAAAAAATTTCAATATCAATAGCAAATAGGCTATTGTATGAAGTGCAAACAAAAACTAAATATTAAATGGAGTGATGTATCCTGAGCAGCAAAAGAAGGTAAGTACATTAATAATATATAATATTCAACTAAAACACTGCTATATATCAGTTTTATCATCTTGTACAGTATATTAGAAGAATAGCTATTTAATATTTATATACAACCAATTAATAAAAATAGTACTTTTTAGTAATATGATTTAAACGTAGTTTATCGTAAGGTAGATACTTCTATATTAATTCTCTAAATTTTAATGAGATATCATTTTAAATTTTAATAGTATAAGGATGAAAGTAAGCAAATAATGATAACAAAAGGATAATAATTATTATGGAAATATCCTAATCAAAGATTTTTAGATATATTAGACGTTAAGGTAGGGGATTTTAATAGAGTATTTTTGAAATACTAAATGTAAATATAACATTTTAGATGCATTTATAGATATTAAAATATAAAATACTAAAAACAATAGATTTACTGTTGCTGTTTTTTAAAAATATATTAAATCAATAAAACTCCTTGGTATCACAATATTGGTTTATTAAAGAAATAACTCTATAATTATACCTTCCACCGGTGGTCTTTCTGTTCTCCTCTTCGTCATGACACATTCCTCATCCTCTCCTAACGGTTGATGTCTCACACCATGTCTCACACCATTCTATTCGCTACATTAGCGCCGAAGCTCTGAAAATGACATCTCATGTTTGACGGCGCGCGATAATTTAAATAAGGATCTCTGGGTTATATCAAGGCATGTGTGTTGTTGGTTGCTGTCTTCCAGGCGAAACCAACACCGCGTTAATAATTTTAGATAAAATACCTCACTTGCATTACTAATATCATTGAAAGAGATATAGTTCTTAAGAAATGTCTGTATAGTTAACACAAATTGGACAAATGTATCCCTGTGTACGATTCTAGAATTTATTTAAACAAAAGAAATTAATCGCAAGCCTCTACCAGTAAACAAGAACTTGAGCCCCTGCAAAACTAATAATGCAGGTTATTATAATAATTGTCTTAAACTGAAGACAAAAGACAGGATAATTCATTTTAAGCCGCCAAAATTATAGACTCCTTGTATTACACTATTATTCCTATAAGTATATCTATAAGTAACGTGGGCTTAAAGAAGTTTAGCTCCACAATAGCTACCGCGATAATCTATTTTTGTGTCGTTCCTATACATTGAAATAAACAACGTTATTTTTTCGAAAGTTGTATGCAAGGTACCCACGTACAGTTGAAAGGTGATTAGGTAGCAAAACCCAAAAATGGCTTCATTCCATTCATATTTTTGAAAGAGGTGGAATCTAGCATAATCTAACCACAGTTTAAAAGGAATCTAACCTTAAAATTCGTGCATTCAAAAAGAAAAATATGTTATAAAGCACATGTTGTTACTCTTATACAATTGTTAACACTGAGTTGACTCATAGATATAAAAATCCTTGCCCCTACTAAAATCTATATTTTACATATTATTTTATTCATTAAGAAATTTTAGAGTCATTTATTTTACTCGCCTTTACTTGTGGAGCTAATCCATCAGATCTGTAACCCGAAGCCTGAGGATCAATCTATTTATTAAATGTCATGCAGTGACCTTGTATACACGAAAAAGGTGTGGAAATTCTAAAGCTCTCAGGTCAAAAGGATTATTGCTGCCTCTTAAATGTCCCCTGCACACGTTTAATTCCCTTATATCATATCTTTACCTTTCATGTTCAACAAGAAATATCAAATGAAAAACAAAAGGTATATTTTATTCTAAGTATGTAAAATACAGAAAACAATTATCTTTACAATGTTGTTGCTTATATTTGGGAGTTTATTTAACAATTTAACAAATTAAAACAATTCACGAAAACAATTAGGTATGACACAAATGTATGGTATAGCCTTAAACTAGTTTAGAACACCTTCGGAGGTTACTTAAAGTAGGAGCTAAAGAAATGCATTTTAGATCAATTTGAATACAAAGTCATTAGTATAATTCCAAAAATATCGGATATGACTAAAAAATCGGTATGAAGTTAACTATAAGACATAGTTATGTTTAAAAGTCTATACTAAAGACGTCTTAAAGATTAGTGTAATAACCCCCCTGGAAAATATGAGGCGCTCTCAGCGGGCAGTCATCTCGACATTCCCCATGTTAATTTTATATATATATATATATATATATATATATATGTTTAACGGAACTATTAACCTCTGGTTTCGAGCACAACGCTACTTTTTGCCTCGGCCTGTACCTTACGCCTCCAGAAATCGTACGAATCGCCTCGTGAAGAACTGAGCAAGCGCGAACGAGAAAGAAGTAACCAATCATGGACGCTTGCTTAGTTGTTTAGTTTTTGGTCACTGCTTGTGGATGACCTGCTGGCCATACTTTCTGTGTGGGAGGTTGAGGTTCAAGCATATGCGGACGATCTAGTCATTTTAATCAGAGGAAACTCTGAAGAGGGAATTTCCCTCACCCTCCAAGAGGTACTAGAGACAGTACTGAGTTGGTGTAAGAGGGAGCAGATGTCTGTAAACCCTCACAAAACGGTAATTGTACCGTTTACCAAGAAAAGGAAGCTGGACAACTTAAGACCTCCCTCCTTACTTGGTGAAATAATTCCATTTGCGGAGGAAGCGAAGTATCTGGGTGTAGTACTGGATAAGTCGCTTAATTGGAACTCCCATCTGGAAAAAATGATCCACAAGGCACGACTGTCCTTATGGACTTGTCGAAGAATTTGTGGGAAATCTTGGGGCACTGGACCCAAACAAATATATTGGCTGTATGTGACGGTCATACGACCCATGATCGCATACGGCTCCATAGTTTGGTGGTCCAAAGGACTACAACAAAGGACCAAACTCAAACTCTCTGGTTTACAGAGACAAGCCTGCCTGGCCATAACTGGAGCAATTAGCTCCACACCGTCAGCAGCTCTGGAAATCCTACTGGACCTACCTCCTCTTCATATATATTTGGAGAGAGAGGCCAGATGGGCAACATACAGACTAAAGCAGGCAGCTTTTAACATGCCGCAGTCTGACACCATGGAGCGCAATAGGCTGCTGGATGACATGGAAAGTCACAGTATCCTGGAGATGATTTCAGATGTCATGCCTGCAAAGACCAACCTTGAACTGCCCTTTCACATTCTCTTCCCAGGAAGAGATGAGTGGGATCGGAATAAGGCTGACCTATTAAGGGCAGATAGTTGTTGGTTTACAGACGGATCCAAAACACCCATGGGAGTTGGAGCCGGAGTATATAGTTGCAACCCAACGGTGAAAATATCTTCATCCCTTGGCAGTTATGCAACTATATTTCAGGCAGAAATTTATGCCATCGAATTGTGTGTACAGAGGCTGGAACAAAGGCAACTTACACGCAAATCGATAAAAATCTTCTCAGACAGCCAAGCAGCTCTTAAAGCTCTTGGTTCCTACCGTTGCAACTCAAAAACGGTATGGAGCTGCCAGCAGGCACTTGCTCAATTGAGCAGAAAAAATAGAATAACTCTGGTCTGGGTCCCAGGCCATTCTGGCCATGAGGGGAATGAGGCAGCCGACTCTCTAGCTAGGGAGGGTGCTGCTTCTGAATTTGTCGGACCAGAACCGGTGCTTGGCATATCCTCGAGTACTGCCAAAGCAACGCTCTTGACCCGGGCTGAGGAGCAAATCCTCCAGTACTGGCAGGAACTACCACGATTAGTTCATTCGAAGGCGTTTATAATAAACCCTTCAAAAACAAGAACTAAAAAACTTCTAGAGTTAAGCAGGTTTCACCTACGAACTCTAATTGGCCTATATACGGGCCACTGCCGTTTAAAATATCATATGTGCAAATTCGGCCTAGCAGAAGATGCTGAGTGCCGCCTATGCTTAGAAGATGATGAAACGGCAGAACACATATTGTGCACCTGCCCCGCTGGAGAAAGGATCAGATACTCATTATTTGGCAAAGGACAACTTCTGCCAGAGGATCTGAACAAATTCTCACCCAATAAGGTGATCAGCTACATTAAGAAGCTGGACCTGTTGGGTGAAATATAAGTAGGTGTGAGCCACAATAGACCACATGGTCGCGGTGGAGGGTCTGGTTTTCGGCCCACTCACTTTTGAACCTAACCTAACCTAGTTGTTTAGTTCACCGTTGATGCGACTCCCTTAGAAGTACCGCAACACACAAGACACATAGGTGTATAATGAAGTGCCTACGGTAGACGTCGAACTTAATTTTAATTGTATATATTGCAATTACCTTGCATTCTGTAAAAAATGTTGGTTGCATATGGGAGACGTGGAGGTTTAATATTTCTTATCTTCTTCTATTTGTTGTCATGTGCAGTAAGAAAACTAAAAATTTTTTTCATCAAAGCTGGCCCACTTAACCAAAGTTATATTTCTATAAAAGTTGTTTGCAACAAAATATTTTCTAACTTTTTTTTATCGAAAATGGCGGCCTTCGGCGATATTTAGACTAAATAAATAATGTAGGAAGTACTGTGATACACAAAAAGTACGAAATATGACTAGTTTGTTTTTCAAAAAATAGTACAACGAATCTCTTGCTTAATCAACAGATCTGTTAGAGCGACATTTCAATATTAATATCAGTAAATAAAATAGATCTTCCTATTAATTCTATTTACTATAATTCTCTAAATTACAACATGTGATATGTTAAATTGATAAAAAGGCACCCTGAATTTGAAAATGAAAAATCCAGTATGTCGCCCATAAGGGCAAATTATTTATTCTATATTCTATTATAATTAGTTATTCTCTCAAAAACAGTTCAAGATGTTTTGAATCGTACTGCAAATATGAAAATTAAATCAGATTTTAGAAACGTTTTTCAGTTTTTTGTGAATACGCAGAAGATTTGTTGAATTCAATTGTTTTCTCACTGGCATATTGACCACAAAATTCTACACTACTTTGCCCATTTGACTTTAGTATTTCGACTAATAAAGAAGTTATTCATGTTATATCACCCTTGATGGGGCACCTTGTAGATCACATAAATGTTATATAATGAAATTATATGAAGAGTTTTTACATTGCTTTTGACTTTATTTGTTCAAATGAGATGGCAAACATCAAGGAATTTATTATCCAAATACCTAGTAATACATACTTATAGAAAAACAGGAAAACAAAGGAAAATAAATACACTCAAATGAGACGACAAACATTAAGAAATTTATTATCCACAGTAGTACACAAGTATAAAAAACAAAAAACAAAGAAAAATAAAGTATTACAAATACAAAAAACAAAGAAAAATAAAGTATACAGGGTGTCCTAGTTTTAATCTATCAGACTTCGAGAGCGGATAGAAGAAACAAAAATAATGTCTTTTTTTCATATAAACTTATATTCGAATCTGTACCGTTTTCGCGATACAGGGTGTTGAAACTGAAAAAAATATCCTTTTTTTATTTATATCTCTGATATGAATAAACCATTTCAAATTGTATTTGGTAGATGCTACTATGAATCTTTATTTTCACAGAAAATTTGAGCTCGATGGGAAGAGCCAGTGGCGTCCAACCTGCACTCTTGGAACCCTTTTTCTAAAAAATATGTTTCGCCATTGACTAACGTTTAAAATAATACAATATTTCGATGTCCGACTCATTTCTCGACGAAAAAGCACACTTATATTTTTTTCACAAAACACCGTTACGGAGTAAATCGACAATTTATGAAACCATGTCATATCCTTTCCTAACCAAATAATACCATAAAATAAAATTATACATAAAATAGGTTCAATTTTATGTTAAAGTATTATTTTGTGAGGAAAGAACACGACATGGTTTCATGAAATATCGATTTTCTCGGTAACGGTGTTTTGTGAAAAAAATGTAAGGGCAGCGATTTTTTATAGATAAATGAGTCGGACATCGAAACATTGTATTATTTTAAACGTTAGTCAATGGCTTAACATATATTTTTTAGAAAAAGGGTCCCAAGAGTGCAGGTTGCTTGCCACTGGTTCTTCCCATCGAGCTCTGTGAAAATAAAGATTCATAGTAGCATCTACCAAATGAAATTTGAAAACAATTGATTTATTCATGTCAGAGATATAAATAAAAAAATATTTTTTTCAACTTCAACACCCTGTATCTGGGAAACTGTACAGATTTAGATATGTTTATATGAAAAAGTGGCATTATTTTTGTTTGTTCTATCCACTCTCGAAGTCTAAGATAAGATAAGATTAAAACTGGGACACCATGTATACATACAATACACCATAGTATAATACTTGTATTGTACATAGTACAATACAAGTATACAATACACCATAGATATATTATAAGTAAACATGGACATACAAGTATACAATACACCATAGTTTATACAGATTATTAAAGAATATGAGCACAAACTTTATAGTTTGTGAAGAGACAGGTGATTATGATGATTCATTTTGATTGGTGCGAGGCCGGTCATCTGAAATAAAAATAAAAAATGTAAATCTTCAACAATTAGTATGTTGTTTGAAGGGTTTTTAATTTCTTTATCAATAAGGTCTTTCTGTTCCTGATAAATGTGAAGATTTTAGTGAATATGTGCTAAATACTTTAAAAGAAAAACTTCAAACTGACATAACAATAAATGATATAAATAATATATATATCTTAAAGAACGTCAATAATAAACCGATAAAGATTGAGTTTGTATCATATTTGCGGAAGTCGACGTTAATGAACAATTGTTATAAACTAAAAAGTACCAACATAAATATAGTGCATGATCAAACATTTAAAGAGAGGCAGGAGGGAGCTCTGTTAAGAAAACATTTAAAATTGGCGAAGGACGAAGAACCAAACAAACTGTGCAAAATCAGAAAAGGAGTACTGTATATAGGAAAGAGTAAATATACAGTCGAGGATTTAAAAAACATAGAAGAAGGAAAAGTAGAAGAAAGCTGTACGCATAGCGCACCGACTACTCCAACAACAACTAATATATGGGAAAATGCAAGCCAACCTGATGAAATTAATGTGAACATAGATCCCCAAAACGCTGGAGGGCCGTTTCAAAATACATCACCAGGTACATCAATAGAAAATAATCCGTTGAAAAGAATCAACACTCCAAAAAAGGACAAGACTGTGTGCGGTCTAAATAGCTATAAACTAAGAATTAAGAACAAGTAAAATAGTTAACTCTACTATCTCTATTATCGCTGTTTCCTCATATTTATTTTGTGCATATTAATTTAAACGTATTATTAGTTACTGTTCTCAATACCTTCATAATAGATTATAGCACATTTTATTGTTATTATACAATTTTAGGGTATAATGGACGCTTATATACGCAATTATGAAAATCAGGAAATTAACCCGATACTTATTCAAGATTTTGATGATAATGTATTACCAAAAAACAATGAATATTTTAATGTATTTCACAGTAATATACGAAGCGTATCTAAAAATTATGATGAACTCTTATTGTTTTTAAGTAGTATTAAGACTTGTTATGATGTTATAATTTTGTCTGAAACATGGCAGGTAGAAAACATTGCTCTTTTTAAACTGGAAGGGTATAGAATTTATTATAATGAAGGTAGTGTAAACCAAAATGATGGAGTTATAGCTTATATTAGAGAGGATATTAGTAGTACGTCTGAAATTTATATCTTACCAGAGATTAAAAATAAAATTTTGAAAATAGAAGCTAACTTAAGTGGAAAGATATTTTTGATTTCTGCAATTTATAGGGCACCAGCAACCAATGTAGAGATATTCAACAAGCACCTAAATAAGTATTTTAGTAAACTTCATAATAATGTTGTCGATGTCTATATCCTAATAGGCGATATAAATATTGATATTCTTACGGAGAATAAAATTTCAACTGAGTATTTAAATATACTTGGTGAACATGGTTATGTAGCTTATATAAACAAACCAACACATAATAAGACCTGTTTAGATCATATTTTTTTAAAAACGAAGTTAGATTCACATACTAAGAATAAGTCTGCAATATATGAATACAAAATAACAGATCATTCACCTGTAGCAATATGCATAATGAGCGTAGGGGTAAGAAGTGTTAGTGACCATCTAACATATTACAAATCATTTGTTAATTACAGAAATTTGGAAAAGGATCTTGACAGAGAGAAATGGAATTTTGTGTTTAACTCTAATGTCACAATGGATGAAACTGTAGCTTGTTTTATTGAAAAAATTAGTAACTACATAAAAAATAATACAAAAACAGTACAGTTGAGAAATAATAAAAACCGTATAAAAAAACCTTGGGTCACAAAAGCATTAATAACATCAATAAACTTAAAAAATGACATGTATAAAAAACTAAAAACAGATCATAATAATATTCATTTGTTACAGAGTTACAGAGACTATAAAAATAAATTACAACAACTAATAAAGAAAGCTAAAATAACATATTTTAAAAATAGAATTTATTCTAACCAAGGGAACTCAAGCCAAATGTGGAAGACCATTCAGAGTATTTGCAATGAAACCAAGAATTATGATATTATAACATCCATAAAGAAAGAAAATTCGAATATTCTTTTGACTGATCCTCTTGACATTGCGAATGGTTTTAATGACTATTTCACAAATCTGGGCAAGAATTTAGCTAACAACATCGAAAAATCTCATATCGCAGAACCCTTAAATCTATCCGTTAACGTAAACTCCATATACATTACAGAGATAACATCCAAAGAAGTCAGTGAAGCAATATCTGAATTAAAAAATAATAAACTACCCGGCATCGACGGTATAAAATCCGAAATAATAAAGAAAATTAGCAATTACATAGTAGAACCATTGACTTATATAATCAACAAATCTGTTAATGAGGGAACAGTACCATCGTTATTTAAGACAGGGGTGATTAAGCCTCTGTATAAAAGTGGGGCAAAGGATCTTGTAAGTAACTATAGGCCTATAACTCTAATATCCAATTTTGCAAAAATCTATGAAAAAATAATAAAAAACAGGTTATTAAGTTTTTTAAATAAATACAATATTTTATCGAACAAGCAATATGGTTTTAGAGTAGGTAGGTCCACTCAGGACGCAGTTTGCGCACTGACAACTAAAATCTATAAAGCTTTAGATGAAAGTGATCAGATCTTGGCAATATTTATAGATCTTGCCAAGGCATTTGATACTGTATGTCACAATAAACTACTGCAGAAATTATTAGCCGTTGGTATAAGGGGAAAGATGTACGATATACTCAAAAGTTATTTAGAGAACCGAATAAATTATGTCTCGATACAGGATGTACATAGTGAACCCAGAGCGGTTACGTACGGGGTCCCTCAGGGAACTGTTCTCGGACCGCTATTGTTTTCCTTGTATATCAATGATCTACTAAATCTTAACTGCATGGGACAAATAATAAGCTTTGCCGACGATACTGTGATTTTATACAAAGGTAAAGCATGGAACTCATTGAAATCTGACATTGAAATCGACTTTCCAATAATTATTCATTGGTTTCGTAATAACACTCTAACACTAAATCCCGATAAAACTAATTATATGGCATTTAGCTCATATAAAATAGGGCTACCACAGTTCAATTGCATAAACATAAAAATAAATAATGATACTATTGAGATAAAAGGAAGTGATAAAGTAAAATACTTAGGAGTTGTTATGGATAATCATTTAAGATGGGATAAGCAAGTCAATACTATAATAAAAAAAATTCGGGGAATCATACCAAAATTGAAGTACCTTAGCAACTTCTTAGATTATTCTCACTTAAAAATAATATATTTCTCCTTAATACAAAGTCAAATAAATTATTCGATATTAGCCTGGGGTGGAGTTAATAACAACTATCTGAATTCCTTGGATGTTATTCAAAAATGGTGCTTAAAAATAATACTGCAAAAAGGATACACCCATCAATCAGATCTTTTATTTAAGGAGGCAAGAGTGCTTGATGTGAGACAATTATTTGCGTTAGCGATGTGCACAGCGGTGTATAAAAACAAGAGTATGCTTCATTTTGGAAATCATCAACATGAAACTCGCTCGAAAACTCTGTTAATACCTAAAAATATAAAATGTATTAAAACTGTTGGTCAAAGATGTTACACATACCTTTGTTCTAAAGTATATTCTGGAGTGCCACTTCATATTAAATTCATAAACAATTATTTCCTTTTTAAAAAACGTATTAAAATATGGTTTTTGGAAAGACCCAGACAGACCATTCATGCCATGTTGGACAAAATGTAATAATCATAGTGGCTGGTCAGGCTGCTTAAGAATTGTGTTGTAAAGGGTACTATGTTTAGTTTTAGGAAGGTAGGTAGGTATTTAGCTGTAGTGCAATTCATAAAAATGAAACATGTAGTATTCTTATATTAGTGAATGTATTAAATCACAAACAAGTACTCACAGTCAGTGACTGAGGAGTGCTTCGTGAGTAACCACGTTTATTAATTTATGATTTTTCCTGTATCATTGTATTGTATACATTTTTTGATATAGAATAAACGTTATTATTATTATTATTATTATTATTATTAATAGGTGATAAAAAAAATACCTATACAGTGAGCATGTTAGTATTGAAATAAATTTGATAAAATTTTCACATGCCCATTTGAAAAACAAATGCTCAAGCGGGTCCACTTTTGTTTTTAAATGCTCATCTGTTGACAAATAAATCTAATTTGTGATGCCATAATTGCGAAGCTATAACATCGTCGTCGACTTCTGGCAACTCATATTCTTGAAAGTGTCATTTGAAACACCATATTGTCTGCATCAGAACGTTAAATTCTAGGTGATTTATGACTGACAAAAAATTGTGAAGAAAAAACTTTAATAACGCACGTACGATTTGATAATCAGACCATGGCACAAATTACACGAGGAAATTGTGTAAGATTTATTTATTTATTTTTTTATTTTTTCTGACAATTTTTTTGCTATACATACACAAGCTCAGTTTAATTACAACTCTGAAAAGTGTTCGGTCAATCGGAATTTCAATAGTAAAAGTTCAATAAAGTCAAGTAATGAAACGAGATTCATGTCAATATGATCAATCTTTTTGATTATTTCAAGACCAACACATACCAATAACAAATGAATGGTATGCCGTCCTTTTTAATAAAAAATAATAATATATACCACTGATATCTACTTTTGTTGTCAAAACAGTAATTAAAATTAGTATAATAATTTTCGGTACGAAGTTAGATGCCAGTGGCATGCACATTTTAAAATTATTTTGGCACATACCAGGTGTTTAACATTAAAAGGCCAAACCAAACAATTTTTTTTCAAATGAAACACCCTACATCTTTTTGTATTTTTTAATTAAGCATAATTTTCTGTATGTACAATTTAATATAGCACTTAATATATCTAAATTCACAAATGGAGACGTTGTTGCAAGTTTTCTATCAAAAAGGTCACTACTTCGCATTATTCTCCAATATTCTTTGCATATTTGCCATTTAAATGAGATATCCCATTTTCTCATAAGATAAATTAAGAATATGTCTTTATTCAAGAAAACAAAACTATTCAACCAAAGTTACATTTGCTATACAGAGTGATGTATTTCGCATATCGTAATTTTACTTCAAAATTTTAAATTGAACGCCCAGTATATTATCATTTCGTCTTGAAGAGCCCAATTTCAGCTTTCTAACTATCTTGGTCGGCTTAAATAAAATTAATTTGTTAATTGAAACTTGAAGAACCGCTCGCTAAGATTTGGATAATAAACATAATAAAAGAATAACCTATGTAGATGAGTATTATGAATATTGGCTTATAACATAATACACTGCATCAACAAATTAGAGAAACAATTAAAAATATTTATAATTTTCTTTAAAGTAATATATATATAACATACCAAGACTAATTCCACACCCTGTACCCAACAGAAAAGCTTACATTAAGTTGTATGCAACATGACGTAACGTATCCCTCTCAGATTAAAGTAATCGCTCTAGCAATTTAAAATTCACTTAGATGTCCTATACATATAGGATTTTAGTACCAAACACTCTAATGACAAATAATTAGTATACACACTTGATTTGATTTATTTGTTGTGAATCATATTGAATTTAAAAATATGATTTTCTCCCTGTGGTGTTTACCATGTTTTATGTTCTTTTTGGGATGATACTGTTGTTTTGATCAAATTTCATTAATCTTATGACAAATAAACGTTAAAATAACGAACGGATTATATTTTATTGCAATAAAACTATAAAGAAAATTACTATTTAGAAAAAATAGAAGAAAACTATTTTTCTTAGTGTTCCTCCAATTTATTGGTGCAGTGCTTATATTTTTACAAAAAGGTAAAATGTTGTAATTTTATAAATAAGCAGAGTGGCTATAACGTTCCAAGTGCTTTAAAGGCACTTTAAACGTGTATCATACAATATTTTTTATTATACCTGAAACCTGCTTTCGACTAAATAAAGCTACAAATAAAATCAATACAATTTTCATGAAATTAATTACATTTAGACAAAGTAGGCTATCTGATGTTTCAAGTAAGTATTGTCAAAGTGTGTTTGACAGTTCACTAAATTTAATGCTGAGAATAATTGTACTGTTAACATTTACTTGAAATCATTTTGTTTACAATAGTTGATAATTTATACTTATGTAACTTCACAAATAAATATTTGTTATAATTTGGCAAATAAATTTTAGAGTTGTTGCCTAGCGACCTTCAAAACACGGCGTGCGATATTAATTATACGTTTATGCACGCTTTTTAGTAGGTGAAATGATGATAATGATGAAGGTAGAATGAAAAAAAAATTAAAAACAAAATCAAAAGGAAACAACAAATATCTAATAACAAATAACATAAAAAAGAAACATATGAATTACTTATTTTAAACATATCTACATAAAATGTTGAAAGTGTTGCCCTTGCCCTTAATAATGACTGTCAAATTTAGTTTTCCAACCACAGTCTATAAAAGTATTAACAATATAACTTTACAACTTAAAAACAACCACGTAAACATGGTTATTTATTAAAATTTTAATTGTTTTTTTATTAAGTGTGACTTATACGCACAATAACAGTTAATAATACTGAAACTAATAATAAACTGCAAGTACCCTATAAACTTTTTATTTATTTTTTGCAATGTATCTTAATTTCAGCGGTTCTTCAAGTTTCAAACCATTTTTTTAACGAACAAATTTTATTTAAACCCACCAAGTATGGTATCGTTAGAAAGCTCAAAAAGAGCTCCTTAAGACAACATGATAATATACAGGAAGATCCATTTAAAATTTTGAAGAAAAATTACGATGTAGAAGTGCACGAAATGCACTCTTTATAGCATATGTAACTTTGATTTAAAAATCATTAATATTTTTTTGAATGCAGCAGACATATTCTTAATTTATCTTATGAGAAAATGGCAGTCTATCTCATTTAAATGGAGAGCTACACTATTTCGAAGTAGCGACATTTTTCATAGAAAACTTATGTCGCCATTTGTGAATTTAGATATATTAAGTGCTAAAAATAAAGCTTAACTGAACAATGCAAAAATATATAGGGTGCGAAAATAATCTTAAAATGCGCATGCCACTGGCCTCTAACTTTGTACCAAAAATTATTATTCTAATTTTAATAATAATAAAGAAAGAAATATAAAAATAATTTTAAAAATAATATAAAGAAAATTCACGAAGGAAAATTATCATGAATCTACACCCGAAGCTTCTATTCTCTCTCCTCTGCAACAATATGAGTAGTCTTAAGAAATGTTTACTTACTGGACTTTGTAGAGGTAGACTGAATCGAGGTCTGGCTTTCTCCTTTTGCATGTGCACACCCATTACCCCGTGAACTAGCATCCAATGACATTTTTGTTGTAGTTTTGACTGAAGACTGAGTTTTAGAGTTATTGCGTGAGCGATCCTAAATACACAAAAGAAAACCATTTATAAATTAATTTTGATAATATACCTCTAAAATGCATGTCACCATTTTGATATAGACAAAGAATACAAAACAGGATACGAAATACGAAAACCGGAAAGTTGTATAAATTTCAAGTTGATGTTATGAGAGCTTGGTAAAGAATGAATGTTCTTCTAATTCTTAATCTAACTTTTTCTACATCAGCATTATAGGGGACCAAGCACAATCCGCTAGTCATAACAATATTTCGACTCAGTACAAAATTTTTAGGAATATTTTTGCTGAATTAAACTTTCTCTGGTGCCCAAGGCCAATGTTTATTTAAATATCTGCCCCAAAGCACGTATGACATTTTAATATATCAATATCATATCATAAGATTAAAATCCTGAAAATTCGAATAGTTCTGATCCCAAGGAATGATATTTTATATTTTTAATGTGAATGTCAGTATTCAGTATTCTGTGTAAAATTTTTTTGAAACAACTTCATACCAAAGTAATAGGTCATTATTGAACTTTTACACTTTCCATTACTTACGTATTTAATGTCCTCGTGGAATAACTATCCTCAGAGTCCTGTTAGCAAGGTTCCACGTTATATTTTGGGTGTCTAATGAATCTGGGAGAGTCTTCGTGTACGTAAAATTATTCACGCTTGTTGAAGTTTTATGTACCGCATTCACCTAAAATACAATGCTTTGAAGTGCATCATAATAACAATAATAATCATCAACAATGCATTGCAATTTTGCTACACCTTTATGGGTTTTTTTGGCTAAAACGAACATTAGTATAGTTAACCGAATTTATCTACTACCCTCTTAATTTTCACACTGTGTAAAACCAACTACACTGGTAAAATTATTTAATGCACAACGAAAAATTTGCCCTAACTTTGAGCTTATGTAGTTTCCACAACTGTGGCTCTATTTTGCTGTTTTCTTTTTTAAATTACAGGTGTTTTTCTGAAGAATGTTGCTGCCTATGTTATTTTTTTGGAAAATATAATTTTGCTATTATATCAGGTGTTAATAATAATAATAATATTAATAATAATAATAATAATAATAATAATAATAATAATAATAATAATAATAATAATAATAATAATAATAATAATAATAATAATAATAATAATAATAATAATAATTTTATTCTCCATTAGAACCAACACCAACTAAGAAAATACCTAACTACAACAATAGTAAACTAAAGTACACAAGAAACACATATACAAGTTCAATAATTAAAATACAAGTTCAATGACTAAAATCCTCCTGAATACTGTAAAAACTCCGTTCAATTAAAAATAATAATAAATAATTATTCGTATTCGTATTTTATCGTAATTAATAATTAAAAATAATAATTTACGACACTTGTTTTAAAATTCCTTATATCAACTATACTCTTTAGACAAAGTGGCAGTTTATTAAAAATCTTAATACCCATAAAGTACGGACTACTTTCATAGGTTGTCAGACTATGTGTTGGCACCGACAGGTCACCACCCCCGCGTGTATAGTAACTATGAAAAAAATTATTAGCTCTAAAGTCATTAATATTCTGTCTTACATAAAGCAATATTTCAAGTATATATATACCTGTCAAAGTTAAAACATTTAATTGTCGAAATATATTCCTACATGAAAACAGTCGACTTGCCCCCATTATAGATCTGACAACCCTTTTTTGCATTTGGAACACCCGTAGGCTGTGACTCGATGTGCCCCAGAAGATAATCCCATAGGATACTCTAGATACAAACTGAGAATAATAATACGATCGTACAGTGGTTTCATTTGTTAATTCCCTTAACCTGTAAATTGCATAGCTAATTGTAGAGATTTTTACACAAATTATTGATATGAGATTCACAACTTAAAGAATTCTGCAGGCATACTCCCAACAATTTTGTACCAACAGTCTGCGTAATTGACTTGCCATTAACTTTTAATAAATAGCTTTCGTGCATTTGAATGAATCTTGGAGTAAAATTAAGAAAAACTGTCTTATCAACATTTAGTTTTAATTTATTTTGATAGAACCACTGCGAGAATTTATTAAACATATCATGAGCTATATTTACGGTGTTATGTAGATGTGATGTTTTTTCTAAAAATTCAAAACACGTTTTGGGGTATATACTAGTCACTGTAAATTATTACAGTTGTAGCCGAATTATAGCCATATATTTCCTTCACTTTTTCTTTATTATTTATTCCTTTATCTCTCTTACTTTATGAAATATACTGCTTTGAAGCACCATGTGCTTTTATTTCCCTGCAATGCATTTATTGGAAAACTACAACATTTAGCATGCTTTGGAAATTTTTGGCTGTGCGTTAAATAATTTGATCAGTGTATTTGCTGGAGGGTAGAAATCCTTGTTGTTATTTATTTTACAGGATAATTTTGTTTTTCTCGTAGACGACTAGAGGAAACACTATGTTATGTAAAAAGCACTAGGTATATTCTTATTATTATTGCCTAATTACTGACTAATATTATTTATATAATACAATTTACTGAAATAGTTTACGATAAAAGATTATATACCTACGCTGATAAAATAATCAACGTACAATTTCTAATCATTGTGTCTCCTCACTCAAATAACATATTTAATACAAATGTTATAAGCTAAATAGACAAAATATTTTTATACCTGGAGTATTGTTTCCTCTACTCTAACACATACTTCCTCCTGTCTATAATCAAAATTCAGTTTAATTTGTAATGTACAACCCCCATCGCTGCTGTATTCTTCTTCATCACAATCATCACTGCTACTGCTGCTGTCGTTAATATTAGATCTACAACTAATGTAATTTTTGTAAATAAAATTAACAATGTTAATTACTGTTTAACACAGATAAATTACTTTTTATGGTTAATTCGCAAAATTTTTAAATTCAACTACTATCTAGGGACGTTTCTACTGAAATAATGCTTGAGGAGAGGACTTGAGTGTGGGAAGTATTGATTCCATGCTTAATAAGTCTTTACAAAAAGTTTTCTTATAATATACTTAGTATTGTATCTACATATCTAGGTATACCTATTAGTTATATTGAAGAATACTCTCAAATTATTAAATTAAAAATTGTAAATATTATTGTGTTAAACTAAAGAAGTGTTGCTGTTGATGGCTACCTAATGTTACCCATCTCGAGATACCTCATCTTCAGGGAGTCGGGCTATGGTAAACGGTTCTAATATAAAAATTATACCTATTATACAATTAAAAAGAGGTTAATGAAAGGTCACTCAAACCGCTTGATTTTTTTTACCAAAATCATTAGATTTTCAAAAAATACAATGAAACGAAAAAGTTTCTAAAGTGACCGGGCTATACAGTAGCCATATATTTTTTTGTTCTTAAAAAATACTTTACAAAAAGGTCATCATGAAAATATAAATACCTACTTGTTTTAAAAAATTATTAATCTTTTTTATTAATTGGCATTTACAAATATTTTAATATACCTATATTGTTTAGGAGCAGGTAAGGCGGCGATTGAGCCAGACAGTGTGACGTCACACTGGCGCCAACTTCAGGGTGGTCGGTAAGTATACGATCTGCATTACCGGCCGGACACAGGTGTCAACTTCAGACCATGGAACCACAGAATAGTATGAGACCATTGAACCACAGAACGATACCATGGAACCACATAACAGTAGATCAAGTGATCTGAAGTGATCCGAAGTGAACTGAACTGATCCGAAGTGAACTGAACTGATCCGAAACCATGGAACCACAGAATAGTATGAGACCATGGAACCACAGAACAGAATGAGACCATTGAACCACAGAACGATACCATGGAACCACAGAACAGTAGATCAAGTGATCTGAAGTGATCCGAAGTGAACTGAACTGATCCGGAGTGATCTGAAGTGATCCGAAGTGAACTGAACTGATCCGAAGTGAGCTGAACTGATCCGAAGTGAACTGAACTGACCCGAAACCATGGAACCACAGAATAATATGAGACCATGGAACCACAGAACAGAATGAGACCATTGAACCACAGAACAGAATGTGACCATTGAACAACAGAATGAGACCCCCACAACGACACCCCAGAAATTTAGACCCCCGAAATTTAGAAAAGGATTACCCAAATTTAGAAGAGGACCCGGATATTTAGAAAAGGACCCCCGAAATTCAAATTCATAGTATACAGGGTGTCCGAAAAATGATAGTTATAGGGTGAGACAAAATAAGAAGTAACCTGCCTATTTAAAGAAAAATCATGCGCAGTAAATCCTCTACGATAACAGAAAAACATGCGCAGTAAATTCTAACAAAAAAAAAACATGGCGGACAGTAAAATAAAAGAGGGAAATTCAATTGGTGTGATTCACGACGTAGAATAATAATGATAAGATATTAAAAAAGAACTTACAACCATTTGAGGTTATGTAACTGTAAGGTGAGCCAGAATAAGAAGTAACCTACCTATTAAAGAAAAATCACGCGCAGTGTATCCTCTACTATAACAGAAAAACATGCGCAACAGTCCTGTTTATAGAAAAAACATGGCTGTCAGTAAAAATAGCGTGAAATTCAAATGATTAGTATACAGGGTGCCCCAAAAAAAAAGTTTAGGGATAGCAAGAAAGGGAAGGGGATAGAATAACATAAATATTTGTCAAAAATTATTTTATTTAGGTAAACCAGCAAACAACCAGTTATAAAGACTCGTACAATTCCTGAAGCTACACATACTTGTAGATGTACAATGATAAAAGCAATATGAACTATTTTTACTAAAAACAGGTGGCGGACCAAAGGTTCCACCACCACAGTTTACATTCTCAACGTTAATTATAGTCGGCACTGATGATGTGGGATACAATTCACATAACCTTCGTCTGAGAAATTCCTCTTTTTTGGTGTCCCTTTACGTATACCATACTGGTATTTCCATCCATCAGGTGAGTCTTTAATATTTCATTTAGCATAGCATAATCGATGTATCCACTCGTGTATTTCAGTCCATGATGAGATTGTTCCAAATATTTAACCTGTCTCTTGGCAGCAGCGTCTAAGGCGTTGAATGGCATTGGCGGTTTCAATAGGTAATGCGCCGAACGCTGAATAAAACACATACAGAAATTCAAATTTTAGTATTTTATTTACATCTAAAAATTTCGATTAGAAAATTTACAAGTTTAAAATCATTATATTTATAATATGATATTTCGTCCTTGATACGTTTGAACTGGTTACAGATAGGGTTGAACTGCAAACCTGCTATGAACATACTTGTTCTGCGTTTTCTTCAAGGGTTGTTGAAACGCTCTTCTAATTATATAGTAGGAGTTAGATTGAGCAGATTGTTTTTTTCTTATATGAGAACATGTGACGCTGTGGTGCATTGACCTTTGGACTTATATCCTCGTTTCCAGCTGTTCCTTTCGGGGTTTTCAGTTCTTGCATCCAGGGCTTCAGTATTTGGTGTTTGTCTTTGAATTCATTCACGCAATACATTACAATATTAGTCCCATTGCCCGTAAGGTGTTTATGTATATCTGATAATCAAGCCCTAGACGCCAATTATTCCTTATAGCGTCGACTAAATCATTAGGATCAGTATTGTCATCCCAGTCAAGTACCTCATCATGGTAATTTCTATTAGATTGATTCGTATTCGGACTTTCAGGTCGATAAATATATTTTCTGATAGGCTGTTGATAGTTATCGTTATTTACATCAACATACGTACTTTCAGACTTATATTTTCCACTATTTTGTTTACTGCTACCATCATTCCTGCTATCGTCTTTCTGAGCGTGGTATTTTATAACAGATAGGTGATCATTAAGGTTTCGTATTTCATTGGTTTTTGTTTTGTTTGAAATTTTATTGTCTAGTTGATGGATGTTTTCTATATGGCGTTTCAAGATATCTCCTCTTGTAAATGTCTTAGCACACAGTTCACAGGTGAAATTTTTGCTCCTGTGGATGGTTATGTGGCGTCTTAAACCGCTTGACCAAGAGAATACTTTGTTACAAATATTACACGTAAACATGTTTATTCTTCTCTGGTACAATATCAAATGAATCTTATATCAATGAGTAACTACATATATGTGATGAAATGTGGCTAACTGTGAACAACCGGCACGTAAAAATACGTCACGCGTACCCACAAAAACGTGACGTGTACCCGCAAAACACGTAACGTGTACCCGCAAAACACGTCACGCGTATCCGCAGATACGTCACGCGTACCCGCAAAACACGTAACGTGTACCCGCAAATACGTCACGCGTACCCGCAAAACACGTCACGCGTACCCGCAAATACGTCACGCGTACCCGCAAAACACGTAACGTGTACCCGCAAATACGTCACGCGTACCCGCAAAACACGTAACGTGTACCCGCAAATACGTCACGCGTACCCGCAAAACACGTAACGTGTACCCGCAAAACACGTCACGCGTACCCGCAAAACACGTCACGCGTACCCGCAAAACACGTCACGCGTACCCGCAAATACGTCACGCGTACCCGCAAAACACGTAACGTGTACCCGCAAATACGTCACGCGTACCCGCAAAACACGTAACGTGTACCCGCAAATACGTCACGCGTACCCGCAAAACACGTAACGTGTACCCTCATAACACGTCACGCGTACCCGCAAATACGTCACGCGTACCCGCAAAACACGTAACGTGTACCCGCAAAACACGTCACGCGTACCCGCAAAACACGTCACGCGTACCCGCAAATACGTCACGCGTACCCGCAAAACACGTAACGTGTACCCGCAAATACGTCACGCGTACCCGCAAAACACGTAACGTGTACCCGCAAAACACGTCACGCGTACCCGCAAACACGTCACGCGTACCCGCAAATACGTCACGCGTACCCGCAAAACACGTAACGTGTACCCGCAAAACACGTCACGCGTACCCGCAAATACGTCACGCCTTGTATTTGGAAACAGGTATGGAACAGGTATCGAACAGAAAACAGGTATTTGGAAACAGACTGGGTAATAAGGGTATATAAAGGGTATATAAGGGTATATAAAGGGTAATAATAAGAAAACAGACTGGTAATAAGGGTAATAATAAGAAAACAGACCAGGTAATAAGGGTAATAATAATAAAACAGACCGGGTAATAAGGGTAATAATAAGAAAACAGACTGGGTAATAAGGGTATATAAAGGGTAATAATAAGAAAACAGATTTGGTAATAAGGGAAATAATAAGGAAACAGACTGGGTAATATGGGTAATAATGAGAAAACAGGGTATCACCCTTATTACCCAGGTAACAGGTACTGGGTAATAAGGGTGATAATAAGGAAACTATAAGGGTATATAAGGGCGTATAATGATAACTTATTCAACATTTGAGGGTGAAACAGTAAACATATATGATTGCAACACCTGTGATAGAAAATTTTCCTGGCCTAGTGCTCTAAGTCGTCACCGAAACAAACACAAGGCTGTATTATTTGATTGTAGCATATGCAACAAGAAATTTACGCGTAAGGATAACTTGAGTGTTCACATAGAAAACAACCACCCAAACGAATATAGTCATCACAATATGAAGAACCTTGCTCTGACAGATGGTACCAACAACAACCATCCACTATCCAGAACTTACTCAACTAAAAGTATAGCTGAGGACAAGGATGATAAATTTGAAGATGGCGGACCTATCATAAAATACGTTTATAGACCTAAAAACTCTGAGGAGTTTTACCACCTCCATCCTACCAATTTTAGAATGTTTTAATCTCTGCAAAGTTCACTTGATGTGCAGTATCTTGCTTATAGAAAAATAAGATCAACGACAAAATAAAAAAAAGAGCCTCAAGTGTTACATGGAGAAAAATATCTTACAAAATATAGAATGCAGGTAAGCAGAGAATTAGAAAATGCATCAGCAGCAGGCTTAGCAAAGCACACAACAGATCGAACTAATAATACAAAGCCATTGAGGAATAAAGAAGTATTAGATTGGACCACGGATACCAACCAAACGACATAGTTATTGCAATGAGAATTTACATACGCCTGGGATTAGACTATAAAATTTTTGTAAATACGCTGCGTGAAATAGATCTTATCGAATAAATTTTGATTGTATATATGACTTTTATTACCCCCACTTTTTTATTAATTCTATATATCATATTGTACTTAAGCTATTTCGTTATGTAGATATTCTCCTAAATATAATAATTAGGTAGGTATTCTATTAGGACAGTGAAAGAAAGAGAAGTTTTAAGTCCCTTAAAAATATATTATTCTCGTAAGCGAGAGAGAGAGACAGCATCCCTAAGTTCCTTACACATAACGAAAAATTTAAAAACAATCGATGAAATCGAAGCTTAAATTTCGAATATATAGATACATTTATGCAATATATTATTAAAATATCACACTTCTAATCTTCCCTCAGACATGAAATCTTGTATTGTAAATTATAGCAGAAGATGCCAAGTAATAAAAGAATTTTATGAAAAACATACATCATTTATGCAAAGATAATTTTTGTTCTAGTCTGAACGGGGAAAAAGCTAATTAATAAGTTTCCCTCAACAAGAGCCAATCAAATTGTAACATAAAATAATGTATGCATATACCCTGTATATTGAATTTGAACGCCTAGTAACAAATACTTTTTCTTTAAAATATTAATCCTCGCCAGAAGACTGCTTCTATATTTTATAATTTAAACAATATATTATCACCGAACAGCGACTAATCATCATCCAGACATTTATCCTCTAGTATTTACTACCATTTATTTATATATGTTTTGCGTCTGTGTTCAATATCAGATGAATCAACAAAATATTATAACCTCTTATATACCAGATATCCTCAAACTAAAAAAACAGTATGTTCTATCTACTTAAACTAAGTAACAGCATAGCTTATCTACTGAAGTTAAACTGAGAATATTTATATTTATGTTTCCTTAAATTAAAAAACAGCATGTTCTATCTACTCAAACTAAGTAACAACATAGCTTATCTACTGAAGTTAAACTGAGAATATTTATATTTATGTTTCTATTTATATTCCTTTATAAAACCAAAGAGAAAAATGAATTAAAATAAGCAACCCATGTAAATTAGAACGGTCTCTAATCTATTGAATTAAATTAATATACTCAACTACTCTATTCATGCTTTTAAAACTATCTAACAACAGTATTACCTACTTATAAAAACTACCCATACAAAATTAGAACACACTGTACTGATTGAATGAAATTAATTTAATTTTCTGACTTAGGAATATAATATAAATCAGTTTTTACTCAACCTAAAGAAGACGGCCATAAAAATGGTTTCGGTAGCTCGAAAGCCTTTTCGCGCGGCTGAAAACCTAAATTCTTTTGTAAAAGTTTGCGTCAGAGCTATCATATCTTTCTGTATATATGTAGGTATTATCACTACCTGTAATAGAATATATTTACATAATATCAGATGGATCAGATATATGGAAATAACATTCCATAAAATAAAAAATAATATATTGATCCTAATCCCTGTATATTTCTAAGTTGCCTAACATAAAATTAAGTTTAGAACACCCTGTATAGGAAAAATGTTCTCATCCGAGTCCTTTTTTCTTTACACTTTGCCATAAATAACAAACCAAAAAAATGTAAGAACTAAAAAAACACTTATTAGACTTGTTTCAATTATCCACCGGCGAAAGTATGAAATTTCAAATAATAGTCGTAATAACAACCAATAAACAAACAAAAACAAATATCTCTACAACAATATACTTGTTCGAGATGGTGCGGAGCGAACTTTAAGACAAACAGCCCGTTTGCGCGGTTCCTTCAGCGTCTGTCAGCTACATGGTGTGTGAGAGACGCGGGAAAGTTTGAAATCTGTAGAATCGAGAAATGGCTTTAAACTTTCATGTTAGAACCTGGAGTCAAACCAAGGCGGGTATTAATTTTACGCAAATTTTCATTTATATTTACCAATAAATCTTAATGGGACTTAGATAAATACGACTATCCTTCTTTGTTGCAATTTTGAAAGTAAAAATACTTTTTAGGTATACAGTATTCAAATAAAACATAACTTTCTCAATTACATATATAATAAATAGTAAAACCTATGATTTTTTCGGATATCTAATATATATTTTTAATAGCAAAAGTTAAAGTATGCTTTGTTCAAATTAAAACAACAGATCAAGTAGCATTTTAACCAGAAGGGTAGATAAAGTGAACCTTTAACAGCAAGGATAGATAATAAAGTACTTTAATTTTCGTATTAACCAAAGCAACAAACCGAACTAACTCCTGGGATTTTAAAATCTGATTGCAAAAATTTCTGATTGCTTTCCTTATTTTTGTCTACAAAATTGTTCGAAGTTTTTCTAAAATACATCAGATACAGATTTGGCAGTAGAATGTTATATAATTTTGAGAAATCATTATTCATTTTTAGTTCAAGTCTAGTCATTCTAAAAAAAAAATATATATTCTAGTATTGATTATTCTCAATAAAAACGTACCTACCTACTTGTTATTGGTTTGATTGATAGGAAATGTTTAATTTTGCTTTAGTATAGTCTAATTATTTATGTTAAGCTAAAACTCTTTGAGACCATAGCAGCATGACACAGCTGAATTCAATAACCTCTATACACGTCGTGGTTTGAACACAGTTTTGTATAGGGTGGACATATTTTCGTTGGAAAGAAGTAACAAAAATGACTGCTGTTTCTCTTTCGACATCTTAAACCATAAAAATATTAAAAATGTACTTACATTAATATATCACTATGAAGGCACAAATAATTATACTAATAAATACTTAATGTCTATACTAATGTTCACTAAATAATTATAATACACTGAAATTATCTGGACTGACACATACACAGACACACAGCACAGTTTAAAATGGAGGTTTACATTTCCATCTAGCCTTTTATACAGGGCGTTATACATCCTACAGAAAGTTCTCGAATAGTCTTTTTGTAAAGTCATCAGTTTTACACCTGCATTCAACTTAGTCAGGAAGTCGACACTTATTACCAAGCCATGAACACATGCGTATCCACAGCTGCATTAAAATTCTTAGAAATGTTTGTTTGAACCTTATGCATTTTCCAATCATTAGCTATTTTATAGAATATATCTCATTACAATATAAAACTGTTTTTAACAGTTTATTAAAAAACTTCTATTTGAATTTTCCTATACTCTTCTTGGTACTTAATTATATGGAACCCTATATATATATCTACATAATTATAAAGATGTAATAATTTTTTCTAAAGCTGTACTAATTAAAACTATTTCAATTTTCTGCATACTTTAATTGTGCACCCTGTATCATTCCTTTTCGATCATGAATGATATCTGAGGAGGATGCGTCTAAGATATCATAATCAAATACTTTTTCTCGGCTTAAAGACCAATAGTGTTAATGCGACAATTTTATGCCGGAAATATTATGAGTCTCTCTCCCGTAACATGCGATTTTTTTTGATGATAGATATTTTTTTAAAGGGATTTATGGATTCATCTTAGAAAGAGTTCTCATTTCCTTACAAACTTCAGTACCGCCAGTTTGTTGTTTCTTTAAAAAAAATGTCTTGGAGCGGTAAGTAATCTTTTATATTTCTAATAATTTACATCGATATAAATAATGATAATAGCTTAGTAATAATCAAATATGTATGTTTTTGTTATTGGAAATAGTAAATTTACCTGACTAATCTAGTGAATAAATAGAAAGTGGAATTCTGTTTTTTAAACATTCAAGTATTTTTTAATTTAAGTAACGAAATTATATATCGCACAAGTACTAACAATCTATGATTTTAATTTACAGCAGAACCAATAATGGAGTTGGTGGGCCCCACCTACCTGAAATTCAGGGGGCCCACCAACTGTCCACCGGCCACCACCCCCGGAAGCAAATGTTTTCGGGGAGATTGTACTCCCCGGGGGACACCATTTTCAGGTGTGGTGGACGCCCACCCATGACCCGGGAACAAGAACTCCCCGGGTAGTCCTTTGGATATTAGAATTAAACTGGTATGTAAAACATATTATTTTAAACTATAACTAAGTATATGATTTTTTTTTTCATATTCCTTTTTGGTTTACCGACATCACCATCTGGAAATTGCCTCTACTAAACGAAAATACTATACCAATATCACCTGTGTGTTATTTCTTCAGAATAAAAGTTATCTAATCGATTCATAACGTTTTTTATTATATTAAGTTAGTTGCAATTTTTAAAAACCATAAAATCTTGTTTCTTATTTTAAAATTAAAAATTGTTATAAGTGAAATATTTAAATTAAAAGATTTTTTAGTATACACTTCACTAGTGACTTTTTATAAATATTTAAAAATAAAACATAAGAAAAACATAAAAACATAAACATAAAACATATAATATCTGTTCATAAAAACTATAGTGAAATAGTGACATCAGGAACTGTTTTGCAATAATAAGCGATAATAGCTAAATAATAGCTAAAAGCTATATAATAAGCTATTTTACGGTAAGTATAATATATAATCTAAATACTTCGTCACGTAGTTCCTAACAGATCATAATTACTTATTCAAAATTTGTGTTGAGCAGATTCTAGATTCTAACAATATATCCAGTTCTGATACAAAGTAAATTAAAAACTTTAAGAATAAAAAGACTTCTTTCTTAAATGAAATATTACCTTCACCTAATATTAGTACCCCAAATGTTAGTCTCTCTGTATATCAAAAGTTTAAAAACATATATTTTGGTTATTCATAATAAATGTAGATACTTCAGATAAACGTTTCCAAGGCATATCGGTATAATCAATCACCACAGTAGTAGATACACTGTAGGCGTATGGAGCCAAAATCCCTTGTATTTTTAAAGGGGCCTAAATTTTGCAAAAAAGTGAGTAATTTTACCCCCTCCACTTTCCTTTTGGAGATAGACCACGCCCCCAACCCCGATCTAGCCACCCTTACGCTTGCGCAGAAGCTCTTCGGCACCCTCGCGGTCATCATAGCTTCTGCAGCCGTCCTCCAGGTACCACAGGCCGGGCGGAGAAATTAGTCGTCGCGATCATCATACATTCTGTAACCGTCCTCCAGATACCACTGGTAGGCGGAGAAATTGGTCGTCGCGGTCTTGCAGGTTCATCACTTAATAACGGAGGAAAATGCATTATATAAAATACAGATTTAATATCCTTTGGACATATAAAACATAGTATTGAGAAGTAATTTTTAAATTAGTAAGTTGCTTGTAAAGTTTTCAGTCGGCATAGATTCAAATTAGACGTATCAATTATCTGCGTCGAGGCAGCAGAGGTTGCGCGTCACGAGATTTTCACTTGCGCACTATGACATCC
Source organism: Pogonocherus hispidulus (assembly GCA_963924545.1). Classification (NCBI taxonomy): domain Eukaryota; kingdom Metazoa; phylum Arthropoda; class Insecta; order Coleoptera; family Cerambycidae; genus Pogonocherus; species Pogonocherus hispidulus. The sequence continues at coordinate 17,922,714 of OZ004697.1, read as the reverse complement.
CTACCTTGCGCGCTACGATATCTCCAGCGGGTACGTTCTCGGTAGCGAGTACTGAGAGTTTAATCTAGTACATATATTTAATTTTTAAATATATTTAGAGAAAAACTGATACGGTTAATTAATTCGCGCTAATTTTTTACTATAGAGGAACTCGTAGACATATTTTTTAACATGAGATGGTATTATTGGTATAATACTGTAATACTAAGATATTTAGAATGAAATAGAATAGTAGATTATGGAATAAGTAGACAGGGTGATAACATTTAACATATACTAGAGTATGAGATTTGTTGAATATAGATGTAGGAAATACTTGTTTTTCTAGAATGCTTGCGTTCATTTAAGGTATATAAGGTATTAAGGAAACATACTGGGTATATAAGGTGTATAAGATAACAATAGAGGTAATAACAATATGAAAATCTATAGATCTGGAGTCAAACAATATAAACAACTGAGAAAATATCCTGCAACAGATTAATTAACTTTGTATGGATAGTTTAAAAGGGTAGGTGTTATATACTTATGCTTTGCTTTGTTCTAAAGAGTATATACTGATATATAATAATTTAAAATAGCTTTAGATATACATAATGCGATTCATTTTGTATTAATAATTTTAGAAGACAATACAAATACATGAGATAGTTTTAGTAAGAAGCCTTTATGCTTTGAAAGCTGTTCTGAGCTTGGGATATATTATGAAAAACCTATAATTTTTAATAAATGTTTAATAAGGAACTCAGTATTCTACTATCTATTCATAGACGCTATGTATACTACTATATATTATACCTAGAAAATAAAAGTACTTATCATAAATAGATTATTAATCATAGTTTTCCTGAAGGCACTATATATTTCACTATTATAGTTTTATGAATACAAAGCCTTATACCTTTTATTTTTAAATATTATTTTAAATTATTAAAATACCAGATATTTTTAATTAAAATATGTATGGTAAAATTCACTAATTACAAGTGTAGACTAAAAATTTAAATATTTTAGTATAATGTTCTTTTCATTCTTAGGAAAATAGAAAGATATAAACTACTACTCTTAATGTTATTTATAGGATTATATAGTACATTATAAAACTGTTTACCTGCTTGTTATTCCAGACCTATAATTTTAACAACTTTTAAATTACAACTAAATATAAAACAATGAGTCCCCTTAGATAATTTTTATTCTGAAGAAATAACACACAGGTAGGTATGGTATTTTTGTTATCCTTACACATTAACTAAAGAAGACAAAGAACTTTCAAATTGAAAACAGCTAGATAGCACACCAAATAATAACATGTAAAAAAGCTGCTAATATTTAGTTAAAGAACTATAACAATAAAGTATTACATAAAATTTTATCACTATAAAGAACTACAATTACTTTACTATCTATAAGAAAATTAGAAGTCATTTTAGCTCAATAAGTTTTCTAGACTCATGAGGTGTTTTTAACATTATATTATAATAAAAATCATTTCTTATTTATCAATTTCTAATAAATCTATAGGAGCTCAATATAGTATAGTAGGATTTATTTCAATACGGTCGGCATAATTTTATTAACATAAACAGATATAAGAGATAAAGATTTTACCAAACCCATTTTATCGTTGAGAACCAAAAAATTTGTGAAGTTCGCATTTTATACCATAAACATTTAGTGTCGTTAGAAATCTTTCCATCATTTTCAAAATGAACGGCATACCAAAAGGTAATACATATATTAATTCATAGTGAGTGTTTATTTAATAATTTTTTATTTGTAGAGGTGATTAAAGTGCTAGTAGCTGCTACTAGATTGGCTTGCCCCGAAATCTGCGTAAGTTAAAATATTTTGTTTTTACATTTTAAATTAGATTTTTTAATTGTAGGACATGAATATAATAGTAGCGGTTCATCCGCCACCCCCCACAGCTTCCCTAATAGGGGAAATGGAGATGCCGGGGGGGTATAAAATTTATAGTTATATAACAATTGAAAACGATGCTGTAGAGCCTTGGGTAACTTTATGGTTAGGTAAGTAATTTATAAACTATAAAATATAGAAGCTATATATTTTTTTCTTTTCATATTATTCTACTACATTTTAATGGCTGGATCTATGGGATATTTCAACATGTTTACATAATATCATTGTTCGAATCAAATAGATTAAAAAAAATAAAATACTATGAACCCGTGTCTACTTGTTTGATTATTTATTACATATCTAATAAGGTCATTAAAATAAATTAAACTAATAAAAATATATCTATAATAATTTGGAAAGTAAATTCTTTAAGAAATTATTACTAATAGCAAATACCTAGACTATTGTATGAAGTGTAAACAAAAACTAAATATTAAATGAAGTGATGTATCCTGAATATAGCAAAAGAAGGTAAGTTCATTAATAATATATAATATTTAACTAAAACACTGCTATATATCAGTTTATCATCTTATATAGTATATTAGAAGAATAGATATTCATATTTATATTCAACCAATTAAGAAAAATAGTACTTTTTAGCAATATGATATAGTTTATCGTAAGATAGGGATACTTTAGTGTTGGGCGATACTCTGAAATGTATTGATACTGCGTATCGATTCAACATTTTACGTTGCTTTAAATAATGAATTAGTAGTTAATTATTCTTCTCAAAAATATCTGATTAGAGAATTAGAATAGAATTTCCCCATAATACTATTTAGCAGGTGGTGGAAATAAAGAACAACAAAGTAGAAAACCCATCAAATAATATATTACTGTGTTCGTAAATAAGTTATTCTTTCCAAATATGCAAAAATATAGGTTATCCCATTTAAAACATTAAGTTTATATCGACGTATGGATACCTTCATTGAGCCACCCTGTCAAAAAATAATTTTTTTAATTGGGTATTTGTGAAACATCTAATTTATCCACTACTTTACGAAAGCTCTGTATACACTAGGTACATAAAATAGGAACTCAAAAATACTTAGATAAAAGCAAAGTGAACATTCCTGAGTTTGACATATTAGAAAACTACTAATTATCGTCTCAATTTAATATTAGATAGAGGTTATTCGATACCTACATTCATTGGATCGATCCACTGATAGATCGTAAGGAGAAATATCGATACAAAATATCGAGTATCGTAACTTAAATATCGATACTCAGGAGTATAGATATGTATCGCCCAACACTAGGATACTTTATATTAATTTATAAAATTTGAATGAGCTATCATTTAAATTTTAATAGTACAAGGAGTGAAGTAAACAAATAATAACAAAATGATAATAATTAAAGAAAATATCCCAAGAAAGGTATGTGGATTTTAATAGAAGCTTTTCAAAATATTAGGTAAATGTAAATATAGCATTTTTTAGATACATTTATATACACTATATTAAAAACTAAGAACAATAGCTGACCAGATTTCATTAGTGTTTTTTAGAAATTTAAATCAATAAAACTTCCCTGATATTACAATATTGGTTTATTAAAGAAATAAATTTATAATTATGCCTTCGTCCTGTACACTATCCGTTCTATACCTCTATCATGATACCCCCTGATCCCCTCCTAACTGTTGATGTTTCACTCACACACCTTTCTATTTGATACATTAGCGCCGAAGCTCTGAAAAATGACATCTCACGTTTGACGACTCGTAATAATTCAAATAAGAATCTCGGGGGTATATCAACGCATATGTGTTGTTGGTTGCAGACTTCCAGGAGAAACTAATTCCACTTCAAGACTATCAGTAAACAACTTGAGCCCTCCAGCAAAATTAATAATGCATGTTATAATAATAATTATATTAGCCTGAAGATAAAAGACAATTCATTTTAAGCAATCAAAATTATAACCTCCATGTATTACACTATTATTCCTATAAGTAACGTAGTATTAAAGAAGTTTAGTTACATAATATGGGAACTTCGCTACCATTCATATTTTTAGTTGAAAGAGGTGGAATATATCATAATCTATCCATAGTTTAAAAGGAATATAACCTTAAAATTTGTCACAGATTGTTTTTCTTGGGTATATCGGTCACTTAATTACATATAAAAAAGGTTACATTTTTTTTATACATATATATATATATATATATATATATATATATATATATATTTCTGACGTTTCGGCTTTATTAGGCCATCTTCAGAGATTCTGCAGAAGATTATATTTTACATTATTTGTTTAATATTTTTTTTTGATATATTATACTTACATTTATAGGATGTTTCACTAACTAAACTAACTAAATTATAATAATTTTAAATTGTTTGAAACGATTATTGCGTTATTTTGATGCATACATGTTGTTTGAGGGCTTTGACGCGACTGAGTTTTAAAGTGGTTTGGGTAAACTTAAAATTTGTGTATTCCAAAAGAAAACTAAGTTATAAAGCACATGTTGTTATTCTTATATAAATTGTTAACGCCGAGTTGGCTCATAGATCATAGATAAAAATCCTTGCCCTACTAAAATATATATTTTACATATTATATTACTCATTAAGAAATTTTAGAATCATTTATTTTACCTACCTTTACTTGTGGAGATAATCTATCAGAGATATGTAAACCCAAAGCCTGAGGATCAATCAATTTATTAAATATTATGCAGTGTCTTTGTATACATAAAAAGTATGAAAATTCTAAAGCTCTGAGGTCAAAAGGATTATTGATATCTCTTAAATGTTCCTTGTAAGCATTCAATTCTCTATATCATATCTTTACTTTTCATGTTCAACAAAAAAAGGTATATTTTATTCTAAGTATGCAACTATAGAAAACAGATATGTATGATACAAATGTATGGCATATACAGGGTGTCCACCTAGTGCGCGTAAGTCCAATATCTGGGTTAATAAAAGAGATAACTTAATTTTTTTTTCTACAGGGTTGTCTAATATCCCGAGCTGCACAAAATGAAAATATATTTACATATTCAGGGTGTTCAGTTTTTCCTGGACAGGTACCAACTTCGTTTTTCTAAATGGAAATATATATTTTTTATTGCTTTTTCGAACTAAACCCTTGATTTTAGTAGGACTTTCATCAGCCTTCCCTATACCTAACTTAAACTGTTTTTGAAATATTGACGGGTGAATATTGACATTTTTGCAACTTTGACACCCTGTAAAATCTAAACGGTTTGAGATAAAGCAAAACGGTTTGCACATTCCTATCTTAACTTTTCATAAGCTATCGTTTGGTACTAATTTCAAATTTATACAGGAATAAAAAATTTTCAAAATTTTCAGAAAATTTTAAATTTTTGGATAATTCTGAAATTAGTACCAAACGATAGCTTATGAAAAGTTAAGATAGGAATGTGCAAACCGTTTTGCTTTATCTCAAACCGTTTAGATTTTACAGGGTGTCAAAGTTGCAAAAATGTCAATATTCACCCGTCAATATTTCAAAAACAGTTTAAGTTAGGTATAGGGAAGGCTGATGAAAGTCCTACTAAAATCAAGGGTTTAGTTCGAAAAAGCAATAAAAAATATATATTTCCATTTAGAAAAACGAAGTTGGTACCTGTCCAGGAAAAACTGAACACCCTGAATATGTAAATATATTTTCATTTTGTGCAGCTCGGGATATTAGACAACCCTGTAGAAAAAAAAATTAAGTTATCTCTTTTATTAACCCAGATATTGGACTTACGCGCACTAGGTGGACACCCTGTATTTAAACTAGTTTAGGAAACCTTCGTAGAATATTTAAAGTAGAATCTAAAGAAATGCGGTGTATTTTAAATCAATTTGAATACAAAAAGCATTAGTATAATTATAAAAAATATTTAATATGACTAGAAAATAGGAATGAAGTTAAATATAAAACATATTTATAATTAAAAGTATATACTTAAGGAGTCTTCAAGATTAATGTAATTAATCTTCAGGAAAATAGGAGTCTCTTTCTCAGTAAGCAACTATCTTGACATTCCCATGTTAATTTTATATATATTTTGTCATTATAATGTATTGTTAGATGTAGATTATATATAGAAATTTATATTTACAGTTTCTTATAGAATAAAATAATCTCACTAGGAGGTAAAAGTTTCATTAGAAAAAATATAACAGAACAAGTATATTTAAGTAGATAATTTGTGAGAATATTATGCTTCGTAAATGATTGTTTAAATCTTTACTGTAATAGCTATAACATTTTGAGTATACATAGTGTTGATTAAAGTTAAGGTTTTATTTAATATATTATATTAAGCACTTATAGTAAATCGAAAAAGGAATAATATAGGAAGCACAATTAAAGTATGCCGTAAGTGAAATATTTTTATCAGTACAGCTTTAGAAAAATTGATGTCTTGTTAAAAGAGGACTCTGAAAATTATCTTTAAAACATACAAGATTTGGGTTGAATTATATACCTATTTACTAAAAAGATAAGGATTGAAAAATACATAGACTTCAAACATATAAATATGAACAGGGTACAGTTAGTTGATCTAGAAATCACTATTTCTTAGAAATTGCAGTGGGTAACATCAGAGAAGCGCGTACGTGACTTTTGAGCGTTTAACATATCTGTTAACATTTAATAATTAATACATTCATTAGATTTCTCATCTTCTTCAAACGAAGCATTCAATTCATGTAACCTTGGAACTTTTTTGCTTGTTGAGACTCATCTAGTGGTTTCTTATATAAGTATTACTTTAACTAAGTTTTCATTATAAGTGTTAAAAAGTATTTGAGTATCAATATATGAATTTAAAGTTTATAGGTATATTCTCTGATTGGAGATGCTAGAATTCATTATAAAATAGTTGTTTACGATTTATACTTCAGGTTCTCGAAATAGATGATGTGAGAATATCAAACGAGTTATCTCAAACGTTTAGAATACTAATTTTAAATAAATTCTATTTAGAAATGATGTCATAAAGGTGGAATATTAAAGGTATAGAAAATTTATCTTCTCATGAGTTGTTAATCATTTAGTTTAAGTATATATTCAATATTAGTTATTAAAATAGATACAATCTCTATCTTTATCCGGACATCTAGTATATAAGAAGTTATATTTAAAAAACATTCTCTAACTCTATTAGAAACCTCCTGTATATAAGAAGATATATTTGGAAGTATAACGATGTAATATTTTGTTTGAAATAATTTTTAAACAAGTTGATACAGGTCACAAGGACAAAGAAGGTATTCGGGATATCCCTATTAACGTTAAAATATTACGTTTTCCTACATATAATATAATTTTATGCAACAAAAGAATATGACAAGCTTAGTACATTATACAGCAAGCTTAATGCATTATACAGAGCGTTTCAACACAGAAAATATTTTCAAAGACATAATGTAGTATTCGGATTAGAAGTGCTATATACAGGATGTAATAAAAGATTATCTAAAAATAAACTAATTTTTTAGACTCTTGTTTGAGTTAATCAATAGTAATGTATATTAAATTTTAACTGTGTTCTCATGATATACAGGGTAGTAATATAAAAACAGGTATTTGGAAACAGGTATGTAATAGAAAACAGGTATACGCAAACAGGTATGTAATAGAAAACAGGTATGTAATAGAAAACAGGTATTTGGAAACAGGTATTTGGAAACAGGTATGTAATAGAAAACAGGTATACGCAAACAGGTATGTAATAGAAAACAGGTATGTAATAGAAAACAGGTATTTGGAAACAGGTATGTAATAGAAAACAGGTATGTAATAGAAAACAGGTATTTGGAAACAGGTATGTAACAGACTGGGTAATAAGGAAAACAGGTATGTAATAGAAAACAGGTATTTGGAAACAGGTATGTAACAGACTGGGTAATAAGGAAAACAGGTATGAAACAGACTGGGTAATAAAGGAAACAGGTATGAAACAGACTGGGTAATAAAGGAAACAGGTATGGAACAGACTGGGTATTTTATCTTAGAGTTTCACAAGATTGAGGTAATATGAATATTGTATCATAGTTCTTAATCACTATAGGGTTCCATAGGTACCTTGCAAGTTATATCCTTATATACAGGGTGTAATAAAGATGAATAAGCAATATACCTGGTGTAATAAAAGATGAATAAAACTTAAGTTAACACTCTATATAGTATGTATTCCAATATATAAATATGTAATAGTAAATGATACATCTCTATAGAACAAAATATGTAAAAATAGATAAGAAGTGATAAACTAACAAATTTATGAGCCTAAAATCTACGAGAAAATATGATACAATAGATACTCAAATAAAATTAATAAATATACAAACCCCTGTACAATGCTCTTTCATGAAATGTTAATAAACTAATAATTATATAGTACCCCTTCCCCATACAAACGGGGTAGCCTCGGGATTGTGTAAATCTAACATAGTTTCAGAAAGACTAAGGAAAACTTCATAACCTATAGATATAACAAAATTGTATATGTACAAAATCGTGGGTTTAAACTAATGGACCCTTTTTCTAAAACAGAGTCTCTGCACTGAAAGACTTGAGAAACTTATTTTAACATGATAGAATAATTAAAATCTATGAAACAATGAGTGTTCAGCGAATCGTGCATAACATTATTGAATAGATTTGATTTAATAGGGTTTACGTATCTTTGTAACATAAATAATATCTGCTTATGAAATACCACGTAAATTAAATCGCTCTGTATGTAATAAGTTATTTTAATATTCTACATTCCTATGGTAAAACAAAACGTACGTTTTTATCTCATAAAAATATAAAAGCATTTCATTAAAAATAGTGCTTATTTGACTAAAATCAGTATATTCATTTATATAAACAAACCTGGTATTTTATCATTGCCGACAGAGGACAATGCCGACATTTATGTATTAATTTATTAATGTATTTAGAATATGACATTCGATTGAAACTGCTATTCTAGGTAGTTAAATTCAATAGAAGGAAATGCGTTGTGCAATATGTTTTAAATGAGAAATCATCGGATGCGTAATGCCTGTCTCGACAAATTTGATATAGGTGCCTACACGCAAAATAGCAAGTGAGCAATTTTTTATCATGAATCAGAGGGCACCATCTCTCAGATTAAAGTCTGACACATTGTTTACACAGGTGCGGTTAGTAACAACGATTCATATATATGAAATTATACTAAATCAGCACATCCTTCGATGTGGGAAAGTTCTAGAAAGACATAAGCTGCGGGTGGGAGAGTATATATATAAAAACGTTGATAGAAGATATTATCATTATACTTGGTATCATTGCGTGTGTGTATTTAGTTTTAACGTTTGGGTGTCATAAGTGTTTATAAACTCTTTGTGCTTTGGACTATTATATCTTTGTGCGATTGTTATTAGTGCTTTAAGGTGAGTTTTTATTACATTTTTATCAATCTCCAGGTAGATACTTAGATTACTTTAATCATTTTTTAAATTTATTAACTTAAGGTATGTTAATATAATTATTTCAACTTAAGGATGTTTGAGGGCAGGGTTTACATTACTTTTTGAAATTAATGATTATTTTTTATATATTGTGTTTGAAATTTTATTGAATTTTTAATTAACATTAATAATTATTTAAATTTATCTTTTAAATCTTATAGGTTATGAATTGATAATGTGATAACTTTAATTAGTATTTTTAATATAATTTTCAGAGTCCTCTTTTAACAAGACATCAATTTTTATATAATTTTATTTTATCTTAGAGCTTGATGTGTTAATGTATTATTTATTTACAAATTCCTATCAGAGGATTCATGAGATATTAGGGTACATGATTTCAAGTTGGAGGAGATATTAGAGGTATAATATTTTAAATTTAGATTGATTCTTTTAATATGATTATTGTATTAGCAGATATCATTCATTAGTTGTTTACTAAAGGGTTTGAGGTTATGTAGAGATTATGTATGATGTAATCATTGATAGAGATTGCATAATATTACATAACTTTTAAAACATAATCTGAAAGAGGGTTTGAGGTTACGTGCAGGTTTCGAGATTATGTATGACTTAATCATTGATATAGATTGCATAATATTACATAACTTTTAAATAGTATCTGAAAGAGGGTTTGAGGTTATGTACAGGTTTTGAGATTATACCTCTTTTTATTAGGTTTTTCGCAATATTGCATACAGGTGGTTTAAATGTTAAAGTAGATTTATAATTTGTATTCAATATAATAATAATGCCATATGTAAATGTATTGTCTTATCAGACATTGTTTAATATTTTATTTATATAGTGTTTCTCAATTGTTTCAGATTACATCTCACCGACACAAGGTGGCTGAAGGTTACTAAATAGACCTTTTCAGTTAAATCAATATTGTTACTTATTGTTCAATATCACATCGTGTCCTATAAAAGAGACTGCTAACGTTTAGCTCTTCATTAATACTGTTGGTGTTCGAGAGAGAGGACGTGTCCTATAAAAGCGAGTGCTAACGTTTAGCTCTTCATTTATACTGTTGACGTTAAAGAGAGAGGACGTGTCCTAGCTCTTATCATGGGTGCATCAGATATTTTAAAATATTTAATCTTCGCCATCTCCAGCATTCTTGGTGTGTTGTCCACATCATACACCGAGGAAGCTGCTCGAGACGGCCTTCGACAGTGTACTAAAGCGGTATGGAATATTAATAAGCAGCTGAAGAAGGCTGCGACTATTGGCGAAAAACAGCATCTATTATCAGTACTAGCTAGTATAAAGACCCAGAGGAACCAGATCAAGGCATACATCAAACGAGGTTCTGGTGTAACAAACCGGAAAGAAACAGCAACAAATCGAGTTCATTGGGACGATTCCACCAGCGCGTTTGCTTGCAACATTCGAACTGATGTGATTTCCAATTTGAAACACAAGAACACTATGGAATTCCTCAAGGACTGCTTTGCACTCTTCAGACCTAGAATTGTCAACGCCTTGAAAAAAGATGAGGCTATCAAGGTAAATACAGTGTTTTGTGGGCAGTTTATATTGCAAAAGGCTGATAGAGTTATTGAGGAACCAAAATATTTTAATACAAAAAATTCCCCTATTTATCGCGATACTAATTTAGATGAGTGGTTTCAGGAGCATGTTGTATCGCCTATACTGACTAAATTATCAGAGTATCAAGAACGGGACAGCGGGTGGTCATTAAATAGCATTACGAATTTGGGGGTAAATATTAATAAATTCACGCCGCAGTTAGGATCTTCATATATAGAACTACCTAAACAGATCAAAGCAAAGCGCGCATGCATCAACGTTAAAAACGATGATCAAGCATGTTTTGCTTGGGCAGTAACATCAGCTCTTTATCCTGTAGATGATCATCGTTATCACTCTGATAGAGTCTCATCATACCCTCATTATTCTACAGTTTTAAATTTTAAAGATATAGTTTTCCCAATGACTATCAGACAAATTCCTAGATTTGAAAAGCAAAATAATTTATCCATAAACGTATATATTTTAAAAAAAATTAGTAAAAATTTTGTAACTCTTCCCACATATTTAACTAAAGATAAAAAAGATCGTCATGTAAATTTGTTACTTCTTCAAAATTCATATGATGATGAGAACACGATAACATCTAACGATACTACTTCTATTCAATACCACTATGTTTGGATTAAAGATTTATCTCGACTTCTTTTAAAACAACTAAGCCAAATGCACTCTAAAAAATTTTTTTGTGATAGATGTCTGCATTATTTTTACAGTCAAGAAAAGTTGGATAAACATTATGAAGATTGTAAAAACATGAATGAATGTAAGATTAGGTTACCGAGCGAGAAGGATAAAGAGCTGAAATTCAAAAATTTTAAAAATAAGGAAACGGTACCATTTATTGTATACGCTGACTTGGAAAGTGTCCTCAAGCCGGTGAATGACAAAAATAAATATCAGGAGCATATTCCGGCCGCAGTAGGTTATTATGTTAAATGTTCATATGATTCCTCATTATCTTTTTATCGATCTTATCGGGGTGAGGATTGCATGTCTTGGTTTGCGAGGGAACTTAAGCAGTTTTCAGATGATGTTGAAACCGTTTTTCTTTGCCCTTATGATATTGATATGACGTCACAGCAGGAACTTGATTTTCAGGCAGCTACATACTGTCATATTTGTGAACAGCCTTTCGGTCCTGAGGATGTTAAAGTACGGGATCATTTTCATTTAAGTCCTACAAATAATTATAGAGGTGCTGCTCATGAGGGGTGTAATATTAATTACAAGGATGCGGTAGTTATACCGGTAGTATTTCACAACCTGAGTGGGTACGATGCTCATTTTATACTGGAAAATATCGCCAATGATGTGGCAGGACGCGTTGATATATTGCCAATCACTAAAGAAAAATATATATCTTTTACAAAAAATTTAGATTAAAATTTAATTAAATTCCGGTTCATTGATTCATATAGATTTATGGGTTCAGCCTTAGATACTTTAGCTTCATATTTAACTAAATTTCCAAATTTAAGAAACGAATTTCCTGATTTAGATGACAACCAATTTAAACTGCTAACTAAAAAAGGCGTATATCCTTATGATTTTATGGATGATTTTGATAAATTTAATTTCGAGACTTTACCTGATATTAACGGATTTCACAATAAACTTAACGATACCGACATTGAAGAGGAAGATTATGAGCACGCCAAGCTTGTGTGGGATAAATTCAAAATTCAAAATTTAGGGGAATATACTGATTTATATATGAAAACAGATATTTTGCTTTTAGCTGATGTCTTTGAGCAATTTAGGAACAGTTGTCATCAAACTTACGGTTTAGATCCCGCGCATTATTACACTCTTCCTGGATATACTTGGGACTGCATGCTATTCAAAACTCGACAAACCTTGGAACTATTGACTGACATCGACATGATAATGTTTGTCGAGCGAGGAATACGTGGAGGACTAAGTCAATGTTCAAAACGTAAATGTCTTGCTAATAATAAATATATTCCAAATTTCGATTCTAGTAAACCTTCTTCATATATAGCTTATTTTGATGTTAATAATCAGTATGGTTGGGCTATGTCACAATACTTGCCCTACGGAGGGTTTGAGTGGGTAGATTCAAATATTGATGTCTCTACTGTACCTGATGATTCTCCGCAAGCTTATCTCGTCGAGATTGATTTAGAGTACCCGGAATCTTTGCATGATTTACATAAAGATTTACCGTTCTGCCCGGAACATAGCGCTCCACCCAGTTCTAAAAATAAAAAACTTTTGGCTACCTTATACAACAAAAATAAATATGTTATACACTATAGAGCTCTAAAACAAGCAATAAAACACGGTCTTATATTGAAAAAAATTCATAGAGTTTTAAAATTTAAACAGTCTCCCTGGTTAAAGTCATATATAGATTTGAACACTAAATTACGCCAGGCAGCTAAAAATGATTTCGAAAAAAATTTATTTAAACTTATGAACAATGCTGTATTTGGAAAGACTATGGAAAATATTAGAAAACATTCAAATGTTAAATTAATTAATAAATGGGTTGGGCGTTATGGAGCTGAGGCCTTGATTTCAAGACCAGAGTTTAAGGCAGCCACAATTTTCAATGAAAATTTGGTTGCAATTGAACTGAATAAGACGGAAATTTTCTTCAACAAACGGATATATGTAGGGATGTCAATACTGGATCTAGCCAAGACAACCATATATGATTTTTATTATGAGTACATGAAACCGGAGTTGGGTAACGACTGTTCTTTGCTTTATACAGATACTGACTCTTTAGTGCTCGAGATAACTGATAAAGATATATATGATGTCATTCGTCGCGACTGCCATACTCGTTTCGATACCTCAGACTACCCACCTAATAATCAATATAACATCCCTCTTGTGAATAAAAAGGTTTTAGGCTTAATGAGCGATGAGTTCCATGGAACACCTATAGAACTCTTTGTAGAGCTTAGATCTAAAATGTATGCCGTCAAACATCTGGGGTCGGACAATATCACCAAAAAGATTAAGGGTATTAAGAAAAGCGTTATAAAAAATGTTATTACTTTGGATGATTATTTAGAATGTGTAGATAATTTTAAAAATAAATATATTAGTCAAAATTTAATTCAGTCTGAAAAACATGCTGTATTTTCCGTAACTCAAGAAAAAATCGCCCTAAGTCCCGATGATGATAAGCGGTATTTGATTGAGGGGTCATATGAAACTCTGCCTTGGGGACACTATTCAATTATAGATACATGTTAACGCTCCTCACTTTTTAAAAATTTCTCACAACTTGAAATTCAAATTTTTTATATCTCGCCCTACTTCGCCCTTGTATCTCTTTTTACAATAAAAATGTATTATTATTATTATTATTATTATTATTATTATTATTATTATTATTATTATTATTATTATTATTATTATTATTATATATATTAAAACGGTTCTTCAATAAAATCTCTATAAAGTCAGATGCACTATCTCCCTCAGGCACTTAGACCTTGACCTCCAATCAGTTAACATGTCTAAAGAATGTTTCTGGGGAAGAGCATGCAATTGCTCTGAATGTACACCTAACCTCAAAGATCATTGTGAGGAATGTGGAAATGAATCCTATAGAGTTGCCTCCACATACCAGCGAGATAGAAAGAGAATAGGATACTATAAATTTGTTACATATTGTCAAGATTGCTACCAACTACGCTGTGGCCTAAAGGAAACATTCAAACTCCAAAATATGATTAATCAAGTAGATGGAATACCACTAATTGCCTCAACAGATGATTTGTCTACTATATTAGAAAAACATTTTGCACTACAAGCTCCTTTCCTAGAAGAACTAATGAAAATCTCCAAAGGTTCTGCATATATAATGATCCATCTAACTCTACTCAGCGAAAAAATTAGATACCATACTGAGTTACCATGTATAATACTAAACCAAGAAGATAATATTCACCAGTGGTTTGAAACAATGATGTTGCCTGGAGCTCTACAAGAACTGCAGAAATATTCTGATCCTGTTTTATTATCAATGTATATAGATTATGATATTTGCTAATATATTGAAATAAGTATATTATATAAACTATTTACCAACATATATTTAATAACCTTGTTCATTAAACATAAAATAAATTAATGTATCTAATTATATAGAATAATAAATTATATGTATCTAAGTAATAATAAAAATATTATTCAGACTATTGTGTTTTATTTAGCTGGGTAATTCTTTATCAATTAAAACAAGTTAAATAATATAAAATCTTTATTTTATTATGGAATACAATTACAGTAAGGGATATAATTTTTATATATTTTCAAATACTTTTAGATATCTCATTACAACAAAATATTCATTAATGTTTCACTATGTTGTTTATCCTTTTCTAGTCTTGTAAAATGTACTTCAGAGTTTTGGGTTTGTTATGGGGTCACTATGTTCATTTGGATGATTATTTTTTATTTGAATACTCAAGTTCTCCTTACGCGTAAATTTCTGGTTGCATTGCAAACAAAGAATACATCCTTGTGTATGTTTCTGTGTCTACTTAGAGCACTAGGCCAGGAAAATTTTCTACCACAGGCGTTGCAAGTATACATGTTTGTTGTTTGAACTTCAAATGTTGAATAAGTAAGTTATCATATTATACACCTTATATACCCAGTATGTTTCCTTAATACCTTATATACCTTAAATGAATGCAAGCATTCTAGAAAAACAAGTATTTCCTACATCTATATTCAACAAATCTCATACTCTAGTCTATGTTAAATGTTATCACCCTGTCTACTTATTCCATAATCTACTATTCTATTTCATTCTAAATATCTTAGTATTACAGTATTATACCAATAATACCATCTCATGTTAAAAAATATGTCTACGAGTTCCTCCATAGTAAAAAATTAGCGCGAATTAATTAACCGTATCAGTTTTTCTCTAAATATATTTAAAAATTAAATATATGTACTAGATTAAACTCTCAGTACTCGCTACCGAGAACGTACCCGCTGGAGATATCGTAGCGCGCAAGGTAGGGATGTCATAGTGCGCAAGTGAAAATCTCGTGACGCGCAACCTCTGCTGCCTCGACGCAGATAATTGATACGTCTAATTTGAATATATGCCGACTGAAAACTTTACAAGCAACTTACTAATTTAAAAATTACTTCTCAATACTATGTTTTATATGTCCAAAGGATATTAAATCTGTATTTTATATAATGCATTTTCCTCCGTTATTAAGTGATGAACCTGCAAGACCGCGACGACCAATTTCTCCGCCTACCAGTGGTATCTGGAGGACGGTTACAGAATGTATGATGATCGCGACGACTAATTTCTCCGCCCGGCCTGTGGTACCTGGAGGACGGCTGCAGAAGCTATGATGACCGCGAGGGTGCCGAAGAGCTTCTGCGCAAGCGTAAGGGTGGCTAGATCGGGGTTGGGGGCGTGGTCTATCTCCAAAAGGAAAGTGGAGGGGGTAAAATTACTCACTTTTTTGCAAAATTTAGGCCCCTTTAAAAATACAAGGGATTTTTGCTCCATACGCCTACAGTGTATCTACTCACAGTAATATATTCTAGATTAGAATTTACCGCAAATAGACCTATTCCCAATACTCACAATACTCAATGAAATTTTGTAGTTGGAACTAGCCAATATTTTCAAATTGTTACTATCAATTCAGCGACAAATATATTAACTTAATATTGACGTCGATAGTATGTGAAGCAATAAAACTATTGAAGTTTTAATATATCATTATCAATACTAGTATATCAATATGTTTGATTGTATAACCCATATTCCCAGATGTATAGAATATTAAATCTGAATAAAATGTATATTTCAATACATGTTACTGAATAGTAGGTAAGTTACAGGAAAAATGGTAATATACTCTATAACATGAATATATAATATCGAATTGAGGCTAAAACCAAGATCTTATGTAAACTTCTTCTAAGGCTCCGAGGTTTTCATACAACTAATATCGGTACAAGGGTTGTAAAGTGTTGCCTAAGCTAGTACTTTTTGCATTTTGTTTGTATCAGCAGTAGCAGTATCACTTTTAGGTTAATGGATGGGAAAAAGAATAATTTATGTGTCTTCATAACAATGGATCCATTTAAAAATAAAACATAAGCCTTTATATCTGTTCATAAAAACTATAGTGAAATAGTGACATCAGGAAACTGTTATTAATAAGCTATTTACGGTAAGTACTTACTTTTATTTTCTAGGTACAATACGCAGTATATCATCTATAAATAGATAGTAGAATACTTAGTTCCTTATTAAACATTTATTAAAAATTATAGGCTTCTCATAATATATCCCAAGCTCAGAACAGCTTTCAAAGCATAAAGACTTCTTACTAAAAACTAGCTCATAATTTGTATTACCTTCTAAAATTATTAAGACAATGTATCACATTCTGTATATCTAAAAGCTATTTTAAATTGTTATATATCAGTATACAATCTTTAGAACAAAACAAAGCATACGATACCTACCCTTTTAAACTGCCCATACAAATTTAATTAAACTGTTGTAGTATATATTTTCCCAGTTGGTTACATTGTTTGACTCCAGATCTATAGATTTTCATATTGTTATTACCCCTATTGCCCATATTGTTACCTTATATACCATTAAATGTAAGCAAGCACTCTAGAAAACAATTATTCCGATAGCTAACTCCATATGACATCACGTACATCTTACCTCCATTACGGAAGATCTCTGCTCAATACTTCTTTAACTCTATGATTACACAGTCCTAATAAGTTAGGTATATTTTGCTAAACATTACTGAAATCTAGATATCTATTGTTCATAGTATATTTTATGATTGGTTATAAATTCCTTAAACGTATACCTATTTTTAATTGTGATATATTCGCATACATCAAACTTAATACCTATGCTAAAATTACATAAACGTATATCTGTTTTGAATAATATTAATAGAGAGTTAATTATGAGATAACTACATACATCAAACTTGGTTGAAAGTCTCTAATTGGAAGGTTCATACTTGTTAGAAAACTATAATAACTGCTTGCAAATACTTAAACTAATAAAATCTTACAGCTATTGATTCTTTTTGCTCTGTGGATTTGTACCCTGTTGGTTAGGAAGTTTATGCATAGAAAACTTTGTAATCTAGAAAAATAATATTGTATAGTTACATACCTAGATATTCCCCGTATTCCTTTTACATTGAAGGAAGCATCGTTTTAATTATATATGCAACACAAAATACACTCGTTACTTCGTCAATATTTAAGTGCCCACACTACACATATTAAATCTAAAAAATAAATATTCAATACCAACGGCTAAAATGCATGGCTGTTTTTTGTTTATCCTTTGTGACGATGTGGAGATAAACTTATGATGTAATCATATAACTGTAGTAGTATCTTTACTTATAATTTTTAATTAGCTCTTTTAAAATTCTGTAGAATACCTCATTTGATTTATCTTTATCTTATTAAATTATTGTCCTATTTATTTATATCACACAAACCCCTAGGGTTAAATAAACATAATCTAAGAATGCTTAAACATAAACATGAGTAGTATCCATTTCTAAACTATATGACGATTGATGTGTTAGCCTAAATTGTATTAATAGAGAGTTAATTATGGTCTACATACAACAAACTAACTTAAAAATATTATCATTCTAACAACAACTATCTTAGTATTTCACCTACATAAAATATATACTAGGGACTACTGTAGATTCTATAGTAAAAATTAGCGCCAACTAATTAAGCGTATCGGTTTTTCTCTAAAATATGCCTAAATTAAATGCATGGTTGGATTAAGGAACGTAAACGCTGGAGATATCGAAGCGCACAACTTCTGCTGTCTCGAAGCGAATAATTCTAATTTGAATATATGCCTACTCAAACGCTACAATAAACATTCTACTAATTTAATAATTAATAAAGTGCTGTTTTATATGTCCGAAGGATATTAAATCTGTATTTTATATAATACTCCGTTATTAAGTGAAGAGAAATAACTGCCTAGATACCTGAAGAACCGCGATTATACCCGGTGGTCAAATTTTTGCGGGTACACGTCACGTTTTTGTGGGTACGCGTGACGTATTTTTACGTGTCGGTTGTTCACAGTTAGCCACATTTAATCACATATATGTAGTTACTCATTGCTATAAGATTTATTTGATATTATACCAGAGAAGAATAAACATGTTTACGTGTGATATTTGTAATAAAGTATTCTCTTGGTCAGTGTAAGTATTAGAATCTACTGTGCAAGACTTTTCTTTACCCGTTAGGTTACTTTCTTGTTTGGGTCATCCTATATAGCTTTATTCTTTATACACCATGTATACTAATAATTTGAATTTCCTGCTATTTTTATTTTAGTAACCGCCATGTTTTTTTCTGTTTGAATATTGAAATTTACTGCGCATGTTTTTTTTTCTATTATTTCATCATACATTTTTTCTATAAATAAAACGATCTACTGTTCATAATTTTTCTTTAATAGGTAGGTTACTTTCTTGTCTGGCTCACCCTATATAGTTTTATTTTTTATTCACCCTGTATACTAATATTTTGTACTATTTTATTTTACTGGCCACTATGTTTTTTCTGTTGGAATTTACTGCGCATGATTTTTTACATAAACTTCTTCTTTTCTTATTTTGGTTCACCCTGCTTTTAATTTGATACACTTTGTATACTAATATTTGAATTTCCCTCTTTTATTTTACTGACAGCCATGTTTTTTTCTGTTGGAATTTACTGCGCATGATTTTTCTTTACTTGTCAGATTACTTTATTGTGTATCTTTTTGATACACCCTGTACACTAATAATTTGAATTTCCCGCTATTTTTTTTTACTGACAGCCATGTTTTTTCTATAAACAGGACTGTTGCGCATGTTTTTCTGTTATAGTAGAAGATTTACGGCGCTTAATTTTTTAGACCACTTTCTTATTTGCCTCACCCTATATCATTAATTTTTGAGACACTCTGTATGCTACTCTGAATTTCTGTAAAAGTAAAATGTCGCGACCTTGGTAACTTCCTGTCTATTATCTACGTATGCATAAAGCCTCGGTATTTTATCAAGTAACTAGCAGGTATTACTATACAGGGTGGCCCATTTGGACTTAGGACACCTCTGTAAAATGGATATTTTAAGTCCGATTTTGATGATTTTTTTTTAGGTTGTTACTCATGGAAAATTGCATTTTGTGGCAAATAGACAGATTTCTGTTACACAAATCAAGGCCTACTTTGCAATTTTTTTGGGGGCGAAATTTAGAGAAATCGTATTAGCGATTTTTTTAGACGAAAACTAAGTACGCCACTGTATTCTGCGCCCCCTCAAATAGCTCTGTACCAAATTTCATCCTAAAGTACAGGATATTAATAACAATTCTCACTAAATTAATTTATGCCCCAAAATACGTTGTGAAGATCAAGTAACCCATGAAATAAATACGTAAAAGCAACTGAGAAACGAATTATTTTATTTGAGTAACACAATGCGAAATATTTAGTCTAAATTATATTCTTGTGGCCTGTACTAAGCCCCTATTTAGCTCTATGTTTTGTGGTATTGCTAGATTTGTAATAAAAGTAGCTCTTCGATCATCGCTACATGTAATTTTCTGAAAAAGGCTGATTTCATCGAATTACTCTGCCTGTGCCCACTAGTAAAAATCCAATCTTCTTTCTTCATTGCATGGTCACAGAGGATGTAAATAATTTATCCTACATGTTTTCAATTTTGTTTTCACAAGACAACCTGCCACAGTTTTTTTTTTATAAAGCAGGCCTAGAGAAATGATAGACAATTGAAGTGCCATATTAAACAATAAATACTGAATTACCTGTCAAATGCGTTGACTGTTGAGTTTGATTATTTTAATTATTGTGTGTAATTTACTGTGAGTGAACTATAATTATGGAAAACCTTAGTTTAAATGAAAAAATTGAACTAGTTCGACTTGTTGGTGATAATGTTCGTTCAGTAAGGGATGCTGCCAGAGAATTTAATAATAGACATCCAAATAGACCCCCCGTAAGTTCCAGTACTGTAAATTATATAAACAGAACGTTCAATGAAACGGGTGCCGTTTCACGGCAAATTCTTAAAAATAGGAGACCACATCAACGTGAGTTAAGAAATAATGAGCAAATAATAAATTATTTTGCAAATAATCCTCATTCGTCAGTAAGAATTGCTGCAATAGACTTAAATATCTCCAAAGAAACTATTAGAAGATGTTTGGTGAGAAACAAGCTCAAACCATTTAAGCCAAAGTTTTTACATACTTTAGAACCGGGAGATGAAGAAAGAAGAATGGATTTTTGTCTGTGGGCCCAGGGAGAACATTTAAATAACCACAACTTCTTCATAGAAATTTTATTTAGTGACGAAGCTACGTTCACAACAAACGGAATAGTATCTTCCCAAAATTCAAGATATTGGGCTGTTGAAAATCCACATTGGGTCATTAATGCTAAAAGGCAATATTCTTAGAAAGTTAATGTGTGGTGCGGAATACTTTCTGACAGAATTATTGGTCCCTTCTTTTTTGACACCAATTTAAATGGAAATCTCTTTTTGGAATTTCTAAGACGCGAATTTTGGGACGCAATACACGATCTACCAATTCAGATGCGGTTAAATTTGAAGCTACAGTTAGATGGATCTCCTGTTCATAATGCAAACATCGTTAGAGATTGGTTAAATGAAAATTTTCAAAATAAGTGGATAGGACCAAACAGTCCTCTAATTTGCTGGCCACCGAGGTCACCGGACCTGACGCCACTAGACTTTTTCCTTTGGGGTATGTTAAAGGAAAAAGTCTATAAATCGAGACCCCAATCTGTGCAAGCTCTTCGTGACAGAATTACAGAAACATGTGCTGAAATCACCCCTATACAAATTAGAACAGTTATACAGCACATAAGAAAGAGATATGATAAGTGCATTGAGTTGAATGGGGGCTTAGTAGAGGCCACAAGAATATAATTTAGATTAAATATTTCGCATTGTGTTACTCAAATAAAATAATTCGTTTCTCAGTTGCTTTTACGTATTTATTTCATGGGTTACTTGATCTTCACAACGTATTTTGGGGCATAAATTAATTTAGTGAGAATTGTTATTAATATCCTGTACTTTAGGATGAAATTTGGTACAGAGCTATTTGAGGGGGCGCAGAATACAGTGGCGTACTTAGTTTTCGTCTAAAAAAATCGCTAATACGATTTCTCGAAATTTCGCCCCCAAAAAAATTGCAAAGTAGGCCTTGATTTGTGTAACAGAAATCTGTCTATTTGCCACAAAATGCAATTTTCCATGAGTAACAACCTAAAAAAAAATCATCAAAATCGGACTTAAAATATCCATTTTACAGAGGTGTCCTAAGTCCAAATGGGCCACCCTGTATATAAGCGCTGAATAGCCATAAACGATGATCACAATAAGTTAATGAACTAGAAAAACAGATGTCAGAGCTTTATGATAAAATTACGTGTTACTTACTATATGATATAGTAGTATCAGTGTGGTGATGGTGCATAGTGGTCAGTTACATAACCTCAAATGGCTGTAAGTTCTTTTTTAATATCTTATCATTATTATTCTACGTCGTAAATCACACCAATTGAATTTCCCTCTTTTTATTTTACTGTCCGCCATAGGGACTACTGTAGATTCTGTAGTAAAAATTAGCGCGAACTAATTAAGCGTATCGGTTTTTCTCTAAAATATGTCTAAATTAAATGCATGGTTGGATTAAGGAACGTAAACGCTGGAGATATCGAAGCGCACAACTTCTGCTGTCTCGAAGCGAATAATTCTAATTTGAATATATGCCTACTCAAACGCTACAATAAACATTCTACTAATTTAATAATTAATAAAGTGCTATGTTGTATATGTCCGAAGGATATTAAATCTGTATTTTATATAATACTCCGTTATTAAGTATACTAATAAGACACCCTGTATACTAATTTTGAATTTCTCTCATTTATTTAAATTTTGTGGGGTTATGTTGACTGCAGTGATGTTCAACGGTCTCATTCTGTTCTGTAGTTCTCATTCTGTGGTTCAATGGTCTCGTTCTGTTCTGTGGTTCAATGGTCTCATTCTGTTCTGTGGTTCAATGGTCTCATTCTGTTCTGTGGTTCAATGGTCTCATTCTGTTCTGTAGTTCCATGGTCTCATACTATTCTGTGGTTCCATGGTTTCGGATCAGTTCAGTTCACTTCGGATCAGTTCAGATCACTCCGGATCAGTTCAGTTCACTTCGGATCACTTCAGATCACTTGATCTACTGTTCTGTGGTTCCATGGTATCGTTCTGTGGTTCAATGGTCTCGAAAAAGTTCCGATGGTCTCATACTATTCTGTGGTTCCATGGTCTGAAGTTGACACCTGTGTCCGGCCGGTAATGCAGATCGTATACTTACCGACCACCCTGAAGTTGGCGCCAGTGTGACGTCACACTGTCTGGCTCAATCGCCGCCTTACCTACTTTTAGGATATTCAGACAATACTATTTAACTATTATTATATATGTACTACATTGAAACATTCATTTAGTATTTTATGTGCATTTTAAATATTATAGCAATATAGGTACCTACTTTATTATAACATGATGATAACACGATACATTATCAACACGAATACCTTTGCCGGTGCGACTAAGTCTCACGGGGCAATAGTCCGGGAGCAATGGTGCAATTTAGTGATGACTTATTGAAATTTGGAAAGTTTACTGTAGTTTAGTTATTAATGTAAAAATAAGATTGAAATTTGGCAAATATACAGTATTGACACAAAGGTTTCGTTACGTGAACCGTCACCCCCTCCCCGCACCCCTCAGGGGGTGATTCGGGGGTGTATTCGGTGTATTTATTTTGGAACACATTTTTAAAGGACGCCGTCACTTTCTATGTGCCTCAACACGTACGGGCGGCTATTTTCATGATTTTTAGATAAAAATAAATGTGTTGTTTTTGTGGACTTCGTCGTTTTTATTGAAAACTAACCATCAAGGGGCAGTCCTCGTATCTCTGTAAAGAAGAGAGCAAAAATGATTAAACTTGAGCTACTTTGGCCACCACCGCGACCTCCGTACCCACCCCCTGGGGGTGGAAGGGGTGAGTCTCGAACTTAAACCGATTTTCAATGTCACCATCGTTTTCTACGTGCCGAAATACTTAGGTATGCATATTTTCGCGATTTTTTGAGAAAAATTAAATTCTTTGTCTTGTGGACTTTGTCGATATTTTTAAAACTAAGCATCACGGGGCAGTCCACGTATCTCCGTTATTAATTGTCCAAAAATTATGAAATTCGAGCTACGTGCTATACAGCCGGAGTTATTGTTATGGCCACCATCGCGACCTCCCTACCCACCCCCTGAGGGTGGCTCGGGGGTGGAAGGGGTGAGTCTCAAACTTAAACCGATTTTCAATGTCACCATCGTATTTTACGTGCCGAAATACGTAGGAATTAATATTTTCGCGATTTTTTGAGAAAAATTAAATTCTTTGTCTTGTGGACTTTGTCCATTTTTTTAAAACTAAGCATCACGGGGTAGTCAACGTATCTCCGTTATTAATTGTCCAAAAATTATGAAATTCGAGCTACGTGGTATACAGCCGGAGTTATTGTTATGACCACCACTGCGACCTCCCTACCCACCCCCTGGGGGTGGCTCGGGGGTGGAAGGGGTGAGTCTCGAACTTAAACTGATTTTCAATGTCACCATCGTTTTCTACGTGCCGAAATACGTAGGAATGCATATTTTCGCGATTTTTTGAGAAAAATTAAAGTCTTTGTCTTGTGGACTGTCGATTTTTTTAAAACTAAGCATCACGGGGCAGTCAACGTATCTCCGTTATTAATTGTCCAAAAATTATGAAATTCGAGCTACGTGGTATACAGCCGGAGTTATTGTTATGGCCACCACCGCGACCTCCCTACCCACCCCCTGGGGGTGGCTCGGGGGTGGAAGGGGTGAGTCTCGAACTTAAACCGATTTTCAATGTCACCATCGTTTTCTACGTGCCGAAATAGGTAGGAATGCATATTTTCGCGATTTTTTGAGAAAAATTAAATTCTTTGTCTTGTGGACTTTGTCGATTTTTTTAAAACTAAGCATCACGGGGCAGTCAACGTATCTCCGTTATTAATTGTCCAAAAATTATGAAATTCGAGCTACGTGGTATACAGCCGGAGTTATTGTTATGGCCACCACTGCGACCTCCCTACCCACCCCCTGGGGTGGCTCGGGGGTGGAAGGGGTGAGTCTCGAACTTAAACCGATTTTCAATGTCACCATCGTTTTCTACGTGCCGAAATACGTAGGAATGCATTAATTGCAATTATACGGTTCTTTCAAATGAAGATAAGAGAGTATAGGTATAGGGATGTATGTATTTATTATATTTGTTACCCCTTTTATGTTAAGAAAATTTAGAGATCTTTCAATTTCGAAGCGCCACCGACAAATATTTTGTTATTATTCCACATAAGAAAATATGGTTGCTTGATTTTGCGGTTGACCTGATGATACTGTATAATCAACTTATTTACCTGATATCTAAGGTTCCATAATTAAAGGCAGTAACATTTTACTCAGCCGTAGCCTCCGTCGCTACGACTTACCTCCTTACCTTGAACATTCCAGAACATTTTCGTCGAAAACAAACAAACACATCAAACGACATAATGAAACATTAAAACAGAAACAATAAATTTAATATATTGTTTTTTATTATAAGATATGTAGGGGTTGTGTAGGTTTACAAATAGCAGGACGGAAATCCATGCATACCGGCAAATTGACTGGGGCTTCTTAATAATAGTGACACGCATGTGACAAGCCGTAAACAAGTCGATCCTCTCTCGCAGCCCACTTGCATCCGTCGCATTTCAGAGCTTTAAATAATTTATTAATTAATAACTGTTTAGCTTTTAGTTCTTTCCTTAAAATTGTGGAACTTTAGAGTGGGGAGCGAGAACGTACCGGTTCACGTATTTTTCTATAACTACATGAAATAAAAATTTAAATAGTACAAAATCACCTTACATACACTCCGTATATGTACCTACACCTGGTATAAATTTTATTGAGATGTGTAGAATGGTTTGATTGAATTATATAGGTATAATAGGTAAAAATGACGTACTCAATGGTTGAATAACTAATTGGGAATTGTAGGACACAGAAATCTATTTTTTCAATCCTACAGTAGTGTACTGTAATAACTAAATATAGTTGCATAAGTTTTATTGTCATCAACCTACTTACAATGTATAAGCAATTTTTACTTTGCACAGTTGTCTACTTACAATATTATATACTGTAGCTATATTTTGTAACGTACATTTTAATGTCGTTCCATGAGGTTCACTATTATTATGCACCCCGTAAAACACCCAACCTAATTGTTGGTGGCTTAAGTTTTCCGTTTTCAAATAATCTGCGTTGGAGAACGCTCATTGGCTAAGTAGCCCCTCCAAAATTCAACAGACGCCGGTGTGAATTAGGTAGGAGGATAGACAGTTTCCGTCTTCGTGGATAGGCACATGTGAGTTATTTACCTATTTGATATATATAATTTATTCATTTTCATTATTGGTTACGATATAATTATTAGTACAGAAATAAGATAATAGCGATTTGTTGTCATTATTAAGTAATTATATTTCATAATAATCAGGATTTACCTGGATTTTAGGTAAATTATTTAGGCGTGGTCAGTGAGATTTTTTTTTTGTCACCCTATATGGTGAAAGGTAGTACGATTCGAAACAATAGAAAATAGTTTCAATATGATTTTATAAATTTGTGAAGCTGTGCTCTAGTCAGGAGATTATAGAAAACATTGTTTTTTTAAAACCAATAAATTTGAGTTTTCTTGCCTCCATTTTGTTTGAATCGGATTGCGACTATCCACCACGTGTTGTGCCCTTTGGGAATTAAGTTAATTATTTTATCGTTATCTTATCTTATAGTTTTAATATATGATTGGAGCTATAGAAAATTGCTAATATCTTAGTTTCTGCACTAGGTTAAGTAATTTGTTACTTATAGAGATTTTAATAACTCATATGCACGCCGATTCGAAGACTGGAACCTGTTTCCTAACATTAGTAAATTCATTGATTATTGTTCTTTGACAACAAATTTGTACCATAAATCAATACGAATTTCTATAACTTGTCACTCAGTTTTTGAAATATTAATGAACTAATTTTTCTCTTTTACCTAATTAGAGTGGTAATCTTTCCTTGTTTAACCGGTTATGAAACCGTTGTTTTTGGAATTTTGGGTCAGATGATAGAGGGTTTTTTGTTAAATTATTTTTGTTCCTTCTGAACTATAGTATCTTTAAAGATTAACGAGTAGAGTTTTTTATTAATAATAATTGTCGAGTGGCTGAACTGTAATCAGTTCTTTTGAATGCAATTTTTTGGGTAATTTTATTTGCTTCATTCTGGGTAGGGTCACTAAAGGTTGACACCTTCCAGGTTTTGTTTTTATTTGTTAATTACTTTCCCTGTGAGAATCACAGAGGATTTTTCCATACCAGATTTGCTGGTACATTCCCTTCAGGAATTTATTTATAATTTTTAATCTTGGCTACACTAGCCGTCAACGTTCATCTATATATTTGTAAATTTTGGGGCACTCTTAACACAAACAATTCTTTGTATGTACTCTTCTGAGACGAGGCTGCTGTAACCTGACTGCGAGATTTATAACCTGCTGAAAACTCTGGACGCTTACCACCTGCAGATCCCTAGATAAGAGGATTGGACTTAGCAGTACGTGACCATCATCTGGACTAGAGCTCTAGCTTCCCCACTTTGCCACGGAAAGTCCACCTGGATCCAATCATCAGCACAGGTTAAGGGTGAGAGTACTGACCTCATAAAGAAGGAACGAGATTTTCAGAGTGACCCCGAACCTCTTAAAATTGTGTAAAGTTAGCCAATTTTAAAATTTCATTTTTCAAATTTTTTTCATATTTTAGTCAATATTAAATCATTTTTGAATTATTGTTAAATAGTCACTTTATTATTCATTTGTAAATTCCATTCAATTTGTTTATTTGATTATAGTGTATTCAACTAACTTTTATATAGTTTTCTTTTATCTTATATCTAAAAATTATCCTGGTGCCCAAATAACTTGTCAACAGTCAAAGCAGTCCTAAGAATACTACGCCCTAGTCTCATAAATCTCCCTGAGCTACCGGAGCTAATGTCCATAAACTTAAGCTAGTGGAATTGTACATCCCTAGCTTAGCTGAGTTTGAGGTGACAATTTGTATACCTACTACCTACTGTACTGTATACTGTATTTTTTAAATTACATTGTTATTAATTAATTCAAACCATTCAAAGCCAACTAAATCCATCAAAAAATCTGAAAAAGAGTTAAAAAAAAACTCTCAAAAAATTTTTGTCATACGTCATACGTCTGGTGGCGGCCGACGTTGAACCAATCGGTGCTCATAGATTTGGCGGCATAGATACATGCTACTGCCGCTAGATAGATACAGAGTGAGTACCGCAAATATTTTCAGTTGTAGTTAAAACAATTCCGCATATTTCTGCAAATGTTGGAAATATAAATGTCTATGGTTTAGATACATACGTACATCAAATTTACAATTTAAAAATACTCCAATATTAACACCTTAATTTATATAGCGGATTAAAAAAAACATGCGTAGGTATATTAAAAATATATATTTTTTCAGAACAAAATAATTAGGATTTTCCCGATGAAGAAGCAAATATGCATTTTACATATTTGTCCTTTGCGTTTTTTTCTATCTTGCATACTTACAAGAATAAAATTCGTAAATTAATTTTCCCAGAGTCGGGCGGATAAACGAATTTTATTTATTAATTTTTTTTTTTTGAAGCAAGATAAGCAAAAAAAGAGACAAATTAAAATGTGTTTGTAAGTACTCCATTGAAATTAATGAAAATAATATTAAACTAATAAAAAAGCAGATATGTGCTCAAATTTTTCTTTGAAATATCTATTCGTGAGCATTTTTTGCAGCACCGCCCCTGGAATAATTAAATGAAATCTAATTGTCGCCTCTGCCTTCTTACTAAAACATGCAAAGTTTCATGAAAAAGGGCAAACCAGTTTTTGACATATTTGGAAACAAGTATTGTTGTAATTAAAATTAACACCCTGTATCTCGAAAAGGAAACTTTAAAACATAGTAGTTTTTATGAACTTTTGTTTTTATTTTTGCCAGTTCTATCGCCTATTAAATTTTCGGGATTGAAACTTGTATCTATACCTGAGTATATAAATTTTATTAAATTTATTACATATACTTAGTTTTTCATATTTCGTTTTTTACTTTCTCTTTTTAATTGGTGGGTGTTACTTTAAACACATGAAAATGAACTATTATATTCACTCTTACTAATTGATTATGTTTAGCTTAATAAGAAGGATTTATAGGTCTGCTATGACTGGCGGCGACACAGCGTTTCTTTCATGTAAATAGTATCGCTGATTTGTTATTATAACAATAAGTCGATCACAAAAATGTGCCCGTACCAACAACACCAAATCTGAATATTAAAGTTAGTTACAAGAAAGCTTTCATAGTAAAAGCATTACATAAAAGGAATATAAAATTATTATTAATACAGTGAGTTTTTATTGAAATATCAACCATACCTTCCAACAGTGGGCATAAAATGTTATATATGTATGTATTTAAACTATACACATTTATATTTCCAATATTCGGAAAAGTAAGGCATGCTGTTTAAACAACATTGAAAATATTTTATGTTTTGTGGTACTCACCCTGTACCTATTCACCGGCAGTCGCATATAATTCCGCCAAATCTATGAGCACCGATTGGTCCAAAGCCGCTGGCCATCAGACCTACGACAATAATTGTTTTTGTGAGTTTTTTTATTTACTATATATACCGGGATAGCGGGAAATGAATTAGTTTGCTCTGGATTGTCGTTGAAGTATTATTGCATTTGAAAAATCTAGACGAACATTCCAAGCGAATAACTACCCTTCTGTGAATAACTGGTGACACTGCTGAAAAATTTGCATGCTTTTGCTCTTTTTTAATTGATAATTTTTTTTTGGATCGAGAGTTTTAAATTTTTATTTATTTTCATTTTACTGGGGTAAGAATTTTTATTTTTATTTTCACGTGGTGGACATTTTTAATAATTAATAATGGATCCTGCAGTTTTCATGCAGGGTCATCTTTCTCCCTGCAGTTTAGGTTTTTTTTTAGGTATTGATGGAACAGATGCACCAGAAAGTAGGGCATTACAACAACGACAGGGACTGAAATTTCTGCGGCATTTTGGCATAATCCCTGCAAGAAATACACCGGCGAATTGTCCAGAATGTGGCGCGGTACTGGGAACGGTCACTGATACCGGAAGATATGGATGGAGGTACAATAATTGCTTGAATCACCCAGGGCGAAGAAGGTACTGTCCTCTAGAAAATACCTTCCTAGCGAGAACTCGCTTGAAAGGTGGGATGCCGCCGGACAAGATAGTCAGAGTAATGTATTACTGGTTCCTGCAGGAGCCTCTAATACGTACTCAGGAATATGTGTCTGTGTGTGCTGAAACGGCTGTCTACTGGTACGGCTTCTGTCGGGACGTGGCTTGTGCCATTGCATGGCACGATTACGTACCGATCGGCGGTGCTGGAGACGTCGTAGAAGTCGACGAGTCTCACCTACACAAGCGGAAGTATAACGTTGGTAGGTTGACTAGGTGGCGGCACACTTGGGTTGTAGGAGGAATAAGCAGAACAACGAAGAAGAGATTTGCCGTGGTTGTGGAGAGAAAAAACGCCGACACGTTGCTGCCAATTTTACAAGAATGCATCGATGGAAACAGCTACATTTGTACTGATGGTTGGTTGGGATATGAAGATTGCCATTTAATGTTCGATGGACATGGTAGAGTTAACCACTCAGAAACATTCCTCCAGCCACGAAGAGGAGAAGACCCAGAATGGGTACCGCAGGGACGGTTTAATCAAGAAGTGCTAGATCAACAATGGAATGGACCACCGCCACAACCCGGAATGGAACCTTTTAGGAATCATACGCAGAATATAGAAAGAGCGTGGAAAGATTTAAAAGAAATCACAAAGACGTCGAATTGCACGCAACATACCAGTCAATATATTGGAGAATGGATGTACCGGAAAAATATTCTGAAAGAGTACGGGTACAGAAGTAAAGAAGCATTCACAAGATTTCTGCGCGACGTGGGACGAGCTTACCCCGGAATTGGGAAGAGACCGATGAGAAACCGTTATGAAGACATGGAGGATTGCGATTGCCACGAATGCCAGCCGTAAGTAATATACAATTCCTACAATGAAATACAGCTTTAAGCATGCCGTTTTTATATGCATGGTTATAAAAACGTACACTCCAGAAGTGTAACCAACCAATAATTTTGAATAATAATAACACATACATGTAGATATATATGTGAGACCTGTTTTTTAAATGGTACCTTCGATTGTACATAATAATTATATGGAAAAATTTACATATTATTTTAATTTATTTTTCCCTGAGACTTAGTGGCCCTTTAAGTGATTTCAAATTGTAGAACTTGATTTACATATTTGGGAAGAAAATGTATTTTTTCTCCTTGTAGTACATAACCATTAGAAGAAAATAGTGAAATATATATATCTAGTTCAATTTTTTACAAAAAAAATGGACGGTTAACTGTACTTTTTGGTGCGTTGACATGAGAAAATTAAAAATAAACTAGGTGCCTAGTACCCTTTTAAACTTCTATTTAGTCAGAACAATTAATATTATGTTAGCTGTTTTTATTAAAAAAAATATTCATCCAGCGGCTTTTAACATAATAATAAGGGTACCTACATGATTACATATGCAATATGTATGATTAAAAAAAATATGTATCATACATAATAATAATAATGTAAAATACGAAATATTTATAATTGCCTTTAAAACAATTCGGTTTCAACAGCGGCGGCAATCAAAGTTGCGGATTGTTCCAAATCTGACGTTAAATAAATAACTATGGACTAAAAATAGTCACTCATATCAAGAATAGCGCCGCCGCATCGGATTCTGAAAACAAATTTTCGTAAACGCACTTTCAATATTAAAGTGTGGCTCCAAAATGAAAATCATTTATTTATAAATTCTACCCGCAGTAAATCTTTAATTAACACGGTCACCACGTTTATAGAAGCTTTAACACTTATACTTATTTATACTCGAAGTTTGAATGTAATTTTATTTTCTATTTTGAAAATAAAAAAGTTACGGAATCCATAATAATTGGGTTTGTCACACTTTTCCTTATAACTGTAATATCATTGGAGTACTAAGAAACTACCTACATTATACAAACGGAAACATTGAGGACCCACGAGGTCCAAATAATACCAATTTTGAATATTAGAAAATCACAGAATTTACAAATGGGTTTGTCATACTGTTTCTCTTCATAATTGTAACATAATTGACTGGTGCACTAAAGAAACTATCTAGTTGATAGAAACGGAAAATTCAGGAGCTACGAGGGTAACATGATTTTTCAATTTTAAATAGTAGAACGTAACATTTGGGTTTGGCGTAACAAAACCATTTGGGTTTGTCACGGTCTAGTTAAGAAACTACCTAGGTACCTAAATACCTATCATAGAAACGGAAACATTTATGAAGTATACGAGAGTTAAATGATTTTATCGATTTTGAGTATTAAAAAACCACAGAACCCCACAATAGTACTTTGTGTACCTAGGCGGGAAAGTGAACGTTTTCCGGGCTGACAGAAGAAGGGGACAGGCGAGGCGAAGCCGAGCCTGCCCACTTCTGGAAGCCCGGAAAACCACTTTCCCGCCGTGGTGCACACACCATTTTTTATCCTACACAAGAAAAAAATCATAAACTTCAAAAGTTTTTTATAACAATAAATAATTTACAAAAAAAATAGTTCTTTGAAATATTGATATTAAATACAGGATTACGAATAGTGCAACCAGCAAAGGCAATACCTTATTCACATAAACTCAATAACCGGGCTTGTTCCAAAACTCTTGGTGAAATTAAATCATGATATTGTTGATGATATGTCACTTCTGGAGATTCTCTGACAAGTGAAGTTTCCATACAGTTTCTCCCATGCTTTCATCACTTTCAGAAGCTAGAAATGTCTCCGGGATACTTGTCTCGTCCATTGTTTAATAATTAATGGTAACAATAATGATGTGTTCACTTAAAATTACTTTATAATGCGAAATTAATCGACGCTACGATGACAGATAATGGAGGCGCCACCTATTGACAGAAAAGTTAAAAAAATTTTTCACGGCCCCTAGCCGTGAAAATATGATTTTCTGATAGTGTAGGATAAAAATATATTTAAAATGCCTAAAAGGCACGTACGACAGTTTCTTTAATGTTTACCGCCTCAATTCCAAGAACAGGTTCAATCACCCAGATTTTCTAGATAAAACTATAAATTGTTCAGACTTGTATGTTCAGTTAAACCTTTGTATTATACATTTTTTTATCATCGATTTTATAAGATTTTGATATCATACAACATAAAAATTTAATCTGTGAATCTTGTACGTTTTGGAGTTATTTAAAATCTTCAGAGTTTTCTTTTGAGAAGACAATAATTTTTCTGTCGATGTCGCTGTTTCGATCATAAACTTATTAATAAACATTTCTATTTCAATTTTCTACACTCTTCTGAGTAGGTACTTAATTGTGGGACACTCTATACTTATATAATAACTTAAAATATATGTTTCAAATAAGCTCTTCTTCAACCTTAGTTCAGAATTGTAGGTACTTCATTGTGAGACACCCGGTACATTCTCATATTTGAATTTATTTTTGTTTATAAATCATTTGGCTGTTCTGAACACAGATAAACTAATTTATTGTGTGAACGCACTTATTAATTTGGTCACATAACCACAATGGTAAGCTGTTGCATAACTATAAAGAAATATGTGTATGTATCCGCATATCGTTGCTTGGAAAAATAAATATAATATTTTTGGGTTTGCATATCTAGTGATTCAGTTGATATTTGTTGCCTTTTTCTATCTTCGTCTTACGCCTTATTAATAATAATAATAATAATAATAATAATAATAATAATAATAATAATAATAATAGCTTTATTGCCCAACAGTTACCCATTTACAGAGCAATTTACATATGTGTTAGGAACTGTTTAAAAAAAGGAAGATAAATAAACAAATAAGTGAACGACTTGGCTTAGGTTTAGATTCAATAAATGACGTGTTCTGTTTCATGGTATTATTATTTGGGTAGATTTTAGCTGACGATGTGAATGTGGGTTCCTGCGCCATAGATGAAGAATTATTCAGTAGTATTCAGAGTAGTGAGAGTAGAGATACTGTGTTGTGAAATGTGAATACGCTCTTAGCGATTACATAGTAAAATCCTAGTAATAGGAGAATGTAATTAGGGCAGATCTGTCTCTATAAAAATATGTGTTACTGTGATTATTGTGTCGACAAATAAATGAATGAATAAAGGAATGAATGAATGAATGAATGAGGAGGCCGAGGGGCATTAGCCGAGGGGAGCCGTATCTTAGTGGTACGATAGTGAATGGGGAGGCCGAGGGGCGCCGTATCCAAGAGATACGAAAGTGAAAGGATGAATGTGTGTGGAGTTCTGATTACAGGTGATCCAGATGCATGCACAACGTACAACGATGGTACTTCATGCTACCACGGATGAGAGGAGGACAGCGAGGGGCGGGGCGCCCCCGGTGAGTGTAAACCATAATTAGTCATATAATAAGAACATTCAGCCATACTTGTTTTGTTACATGTTGCTGGTTGGTGCCAGGAACCTCAATCACATCTCACATCTAATCTGCCGCTTGCTACCTATGTTTACACATACGTACTACACCTGTAAGGTAATCTAATTATTTTATAATAAAATAAGATCCGCTCGAAAACATTACCCTAACATATGTAAATTCTTAAAAATTAAAAATAAGTGGTAAACAAAAAGATAAAGATATAGTTAAACAAGGAAACAAAAAGCGCATAAAATGCTTGGACTAACATCATACTTAATTCAGTCGCCAATAGTATCGCGTACTTTGCTTTTGATCTCATGTATACTTATTACAAGAGAAAATATCACATACATTAGCAATTCTATTTGCGTTAGAACATATTAAATTAACAGGTGACTTTAACAACAAGTTGGTTTGTGCTCTTTTACAAATAAAGGTAGTATTGTGCCGTGAAGCAAACCTAGGTATAAGTATGTTAACTTGAGATAGTATGAGTATGTTAACTTTATCATGTAACAATTTATTCAAAAATATCACAGCTGCTTGCCACCTACGCTTCTCAAGAGATATAAAATCAAATCTTGTTAATAACTCGACATAATCACTACCTCTAGGAGGATATATTCCACTGATACTAAAACTAAGAAACTTTAAAAAACTTTTTTGAACTCCATCAATCGCAGTTGAGTACTGAGTATATATAGGATTCCAAATAAGGGAAGTATATTCTAATTTTGTTCTAACCAAACTAAAGTATAATGTAGTCAAAGCAGATACATCAGTAAAATTCCTACAGTTACGAATAATAAAACCCTGCGCACTATATGCTATAGTGTGCAGTGCGATTTTACTATATTACTAATGTGAATGTTGAATGTAAGCTGACAGTCAAAGTGTACTCTCAAATCCCGCAAGAAATGGGTTCTTTCTTCTTTCTAACACTGTATTTTTAATGGAGTAAGGATATTGTAGAAGGTTTGATTTACGATTGAATGTATTTACTTTGTAATTACGATCGAATGTAATTACTTTGCACTTAGAGATATTCAGGTATAGTTAATTCTTGAGACACCAATCTTGCAACAGAGCAATTTGTTTTTGTAAGTAAATACAGACTGTCCAAAATTCGAGTCTCTACATAGGGATCTCAGTTATTATAAAAGATAGGAAAACGCTCAAATGGGGAAAGTTTTAGAGAATTTTATGCTGATTTCAAATCTGCATTGAAAGTTATCGTGAGTCAATTATTTTTCGAGATATTTGAAAAAAACGAAAAACCGAAGAATATGTTTTTGGCCAATAAAGACGAACATTTTGGCATAAACAAAAATTACAAGGCACTCTTTGTTTTTCTGTTATGAACCACAACTTTGCTATTTCTTATGGTCGTTATATTGGATTTTCATATCATATTTTAAATCCAAAAATTCTCTTTTCAACGATGTATCATAAGCCTATAAAAGAATTTTTAAAATTTGTGAAATATTGCAAAAATCATTTTTTTACAAGTTTACTTTAGAAGTTGGCTGTGCCATGAAATGTAAATATTTCCCGTTCTGTCACAAGTATCATACAAAACGACTTATGAATTGCGTTAAATGAAAATATGGGGCTCACAATTTCTCAAATGAAGAAAAGTTTGATATGCTTACACTTTATTTACAAACTCACAGTATTGCGAAAGTTGCATCTACTAGATATTTAGAATTGTATCCAGAGGCAGCAACCTTACAAAACATAATTACAGGAGAATTATTACTACTTTATTGAATTATGGTGCGTTTGAGAATAAGAGGACAACTATGAAAAAGATAACCATGATATTGATATGAATATCTTTAGTCTAATAGTAGTAAGTATTAAAAACAACCAGAACTAAAAAATGAAGCATCCATAATTAAGCATTATTAGGCAAATGCTCAAAGTGACGTCCATTTGCATTACGACACATTTCATAGTTCTTTAAAATCTTTCTCATAACTCTTCCTAATGTGTTTCCGTTTAACAAGTTAAACCCTTCTCTAATTCTAGCTTCTAATTCATTTCTATTAACGGGTGGTTCAAATTAGTAAATTTCATTTTTAATTTGTCCCCACAAATTAAAATCGAGTGGCGTAAGATCTGGGGATCTGGTCCATTGTTCGCAATAACATTTTGCCCAAAACAATGGGTTAAATATGTTCTAACTTCTACAGTACTATGTGCCGGACAACCATCATCCTGCTGAAACCACAATCTTTGAAATTCAGCTGCATTGGGTACAAGCCTTCTAATTGCTGGAATTATTTCTTCTCTTAATAGGTTTAGATATCGTTCCCCATTAAGGTTGTAATCGAAAAGAAACGGACCAACCAAACGATTTCCTAAAATAATTATACATTAACATGATACATTAATGACTAGCTTATTTATTCACAATATCATTAATGAAGATAAAAATACATAAAAGACCACACCAAACGTTAAACCCAAATCTAGACTGCAATCGTCGCTGTTCCATCACATGGGGATTTTGGATACTCCAATGATGTCTATTATGTTTGTTAAATACCCCACAATTAGTAAAACGGGTCTCGTCGGACCATATTACCATATTACCAACTCAGGAACTTCTCTGCATTTTTCTATGTACCACTGGCAAAATTGCAATCTCCTATCATAATCACCTTCGCGAAGACCTAGGACAATAGTAGGCTTGTAAGGATGATATCCATGTTTTTTCAAAATTTGATGAACGATAGACTTCGGGATGTTACTTTGATACTGAACATATCTTACAGATGTTGACGGACTTTCAGTTATTATATTAAGAACGTTTACGTCACGATTATTGTTATCTTTTTCATAGTGGTTCCTCTTATTCTCAAATGCACCATAATTCAATAAATTGGTAACAATTCTCCTGTACTATGTTTAATGCGGCTGCTGTCTTTCTGGATATAATTCCAAATATCTGGTAGATGCAATTTCCGCATTACGGTGAGCTAGTAAATAAAGCATATAAAACTTTTCTTCATTTGACAATTTGTGAACTCTTTCCATATTTTCACTTTATAAAAATACTGACACGTTAACTCTTTCTAAGCAGTTTTATTTGACACTTGTGACAGAAAACATTTCATGGCACAGCCAACTTCTAAAGTAAGCTTGTAAAAAAAATGATTTTTTCAATATTTCACAAATTTTAAAAATGCTTTTATAGGCTTACGATACATCGTTGGAAAGAAAATTTTTGGCTTTAATATATGATATAAAAATCCAATATGGCGACCATAAGAAATAGCAAAGTTGTGGTTCATAACAGAAAAACAAAGAGTGCCTTGTAATTTTTGTTCATGCCAAAA
Organism: Pogonocherus hispidulus; assembly: GCA_963924545.1. Classification (NCBI taxonomy): domain Eukaryota; kingdom Metazoa; phylum Arthropoda; class Insecta; order Coleoptera; family Cerambycidae; genus Pogonocherus; species Pogonocherus hispidulus. The sequence goes on along the minus strand of OZ004697.1, from coordinate 17,884,476 downwards.
TGTTCGTATTTAAGAAGAGTACTAATAATGTAAAATTTTTAGAAGTGTCAGATTAACCATTAGCGAGTTATTGGCCAAAAACAAATTCTTCGGTTTTTCGTTTTTTTCAAATATCTCGAAAAACAATTGACTCACGATAACTTTCAATGCAGATTTGAAATCAGCATAAAATTCTCTAAAACTTTCCCCATTTGTGCGTTTTCCTATCTTTTATAATAACTGAGATCCCTATGTAGAGACTCGAATTTTGGACAGACTGTACAATCATTCATGCCAGCAATAGAAGCATATAACTTTAAATCGTCAGCAAACATCAAATTGCCGCAATCCAGCATATCGCATAAATCATTAATAAAAATTAAGAATAATAGGGGCCCCAAGTTAGATCCTTGGGGAACACCACTAGTTGCAATATAATTATTTGAGCAGAAACCATTATAATAGACATACTGTCTGCGATTGCTGAAGTAGGACTGAATAAGATGGAAATATGTATCGTTTGTACCCAAACAAGACAGTTTTTTTAACAACAATTCATGACTTATTTTATCGAAGGCCTTGGAGAAGTCCGTATAAATCGCATCCACTTGACCTCTCCTTTCCAAAGTTTCACATATAAATTGACCAAATACTGCTAGATTACTGAATTTCATAAACCCGTGTTGAGAGGGTGAAATAAGTTGTTTGATTGCTACATAAATACGATTGTATATTATTGTCTCCAAAACCTTCGCGATATTATTTAAAATGGATATTGGTCTATAACTATTAATTACCGAATTATCTTGAGACTTAAATATAGGACATACTTTTGAACATTAGGAATATAGGACATACTTATTGAATTCTATTTATGATTTTTATGATCTTTCATTATAAAAAAAATATATGTTAGATTTTAGGGAATATTAAACTACAATCATATTGTTCTAGAGGCCCAACACAATCTTTATTTCTTAAGTTACAAGTTTCAGCCTGGTCTATCTTAAATGAGCGTTCATTCAATAATCATCTGCCTTTCGAGCAGTCACACTTGTGGCCCTAATATTATCATAATAATTATAAACTACAAACAATTAAAGCACGTCGAGGGCTGGTTATTGATGAGATGTCTCGAGCCGTCGGTTTATTTGTTTTAACATCGATGAATCCTCACATATATTCTTTTGACTGGGGTTTTCGTCTCACAGAAGAGGAGTCCCAGTTCTCATTTATATTTCAATTTGTATCGTGTATTGATTGAGTGACAAAAAAATATGGACCCGCATGGTAAGTTATTAAAATTTCTTCTAATTTTGACTTACTAATAATTTTACTACCATATAAATAATAATAGCTCAGTAATAGTCAAAATAACATTTTTGCTTTTTCTTTTTTGTTGTTGGAAATTTAATTGATTAAATAAATTTGATATCTCAACTGGTAATCTATCAAATATTCCCGAACTCCCAGGCGAATTTATTCGGGGAAGTATTCCTACCCTCCGGCCGGTGCTGGAGGGTTTTTTTCATAATAAACAATGATGGTCCCGACAATAATGGGGAACGATGGACAGCTCTATTTGTTCTAAGGATCCATGGTATATATAACCATAGTTCTTTTAATATTATGACTATATGATTTTTTTTTTCTTTTCATATTCCTTTTTTGTGGATCTACCCTACCTGCTAAACAAAATGCTATATTATATCATGCTCTGTGTATTCTTTCTTCAGAATAAATGTTATCTATAGGTTCATTGTGTTTTATTTCAACATGTTAAGGTTGTCATAAAAACTTATCAGCTAATAGGTATAAGACCCATTTATCTCTTACGAATATATACATAACTTAATATTGCCTATTTACTTCAAATTAATATAATACTCAGTGATTTCTATTCTCTTAGGAAGTAATATTAAATACATAATTCTAAGAAATCTATTTACATTTATTAAAATATAAAATTCTAGAAACTTTAATATCTTTACTAAAACCAGACGAACATCTAAATGTTAACTATATTTTGATATACTTACATTTAAGTCATTAGTTAATTTTTTTAAATTCTTATTTTTTGTGGTACTGAAATAATAATAATAACAAACTTGTATCATATGTATTATTAAAGATCGCGTTGTGAAATATAGATCTATGTGTGATGTCATAGGAATAAGTGTTCTGGAGTAAGATATGTTAAGGTAAGTAATTATTTTTAAAATATCTTGTATAAACAATTAGAATAGTTCCAAACGTGCTAGAGCAATTATTTTAAATTTATTAAGAATTATTAGAAGTACTTACTGACAATATTTATTTTTCAACGAGATAATTATTTGTAAAATTTCCAAAGTTGAAATTGTCCCAATATATATAAATTTTAGACATATATCTTTCGTATTTATTGCTCTTCATCAGCATGACAATATTAAGATGAGGAAGTACAGGGTGTCCCAAGATGAGTGAAACATTTTAAAGGCTTAAAACTTCAAGGCAAAATGAGATAGCGACGAGCGGTTTTAACTAGTTCTCTTAATTTTATAAAAAGTTTTCTTTTGTCATTAGTACTAGTTTGTTTTAATTCTACAGGTGCTGGAAAAAAAATTGTCACTTTTTAATTCAAAATTGTCATCATTTTTAAATAGAACCCTGTAGATTATGCCCTGTAGATTAGCCTATTATAAACAACTCCAGCAGATCTGACACAAAGGCTGGGGCTCACCAGTGCCGAATCAGCGGATTGTAGCAGGAGTCGAGGCGAACGTTGTTATGAAAAGAAATAAAAATGTTTATGATAAGAAGTATAAATATGTTAACGCTGTTTAAAAAGGGACATTATATATATGGCTGTATTGAAAGTAGAATGTGTATTTTGTACTCAGTAATATAACCCATATTTGAATTGCAGTTAATCTTTAATTTTGATAAGTACCTATTATTTTACCTTTTACAACTGCAGCGGTGGGATAGCACTTGCTGCTTCCTAAAAACAGTGACATTGTGTATTGTGTGGTTTCGCCAAGATGGGAAAACAGAGTGATAAACATCGAAGCCGTACCGACCGTTTACAGAATGAACGACAAACGGATAATGAACATGCAGTGTTACCACGTTCAAGTACACCAGAATTACAATCAACAAGCAGTGACTCGCAAGATGAGAGAATTAAAAAATTGGAATACTTGATTCAAGGGTTGATAGGGACAAATCGAACAACTATTCGAGAAACTACAAGTGTTGCAAATTCCATACCTGAGTTTGAGCCAGGACAACATGGACTTACGTCCACAAAATGGATACAAAAAATCGATCAACTGGCGTCCTTAAACGGATGGGATGAGAAAACAATTATTCATAATATGCAGTGTCGATTAATCGGCTTAGCTAAATCGTGGTATAACAATTTAACCGATTATAACATGTCATGGTTAGAATGGAAAGAATTAATCTCCAAAACATTTCTTGAACATCATGATTATGCATCAGCTCTCAGAAAAATGTTAAATCGGAGAAAATATCATACTGAATCGTGGGACAAATATTACTTTGAGAAAATGGAACTCATATATGCCTGTAATATTAAGCGAAAAGAAGCTGTGTCCTGTGTAATAGATGGCATATTAGACAAGTCCATCCAAACTGGTGCAAAATCTGGAAGATATTCAACCCCAGAAAATCTATATGCCGAATTTTTGTCAACACTTAAAATCGAAGAAGGCGCTCCGTCAACTTCCCGTTTCAAAGAAACAACATCTCGTTTTAAGGTTTACCATTGTCCACAATTTCAGAATAAACAACACAGATACCAGCCATACAGGGAACGTGAATTGACAAAAAAAGAATTTTAGTTGTTTTAATTGCGGAGGCACTAATCATGCATATCAAAATTGTCCAAAACCAAAAGTGCAGTGCACAAATTGCAAAAGAGTAGGGCATACGAGTGATACGTGCAAAGTAGTAGCAAGAATAAGGTATACCGTCACTCCTGCAGGAAAATCCTGTTACTTTACAAAATGTGTAATAAATGGATGTGAACTAGACGCTTATGTTGACACTGGATGTGCAATTGTAATAATACGGAAACAAGAAGCAGAAAAACTACAATTAATAGTAAACACTTGTGAACTGTTCTTAAAAGGGTACAATGGTGTGCCGGTGAGAGTACTTGGAAAAAGTAAAGTGAAGTTGAGTGTCGATTTAGTGGAAGATGAAGTCGACATATACATTGTAAACGACGAAGTGCAACAATTTCCTGTTTTGATTGGTCAGTCATTCATTAATACAAATGGGAAGGTGTTCATAGTAAAGGGAGACGAATTTCGTTTATTCAATAATGTGGACTGTCCTTTGCCCCAAGTAGAAGCCCTGCCACCTAATAGAATTAAACTTTATGCCAGGAAGGACACCCTAGTTCAGCCCAACCATATTGGATATGTCGAAATATTTACCTGAGATAATTATGAAGGTGATGTATTGGTAGAAAGTAGCATGAGGCAAAACCCAGGTAATGAATCTTTAATTATTAGATGTATGACTTCTACCAAAAATGGTTATATTGCAAGCATAAATTTATCTTCGTCTAATATTTTAATACAAAAAAAATCAGTTAATTGCAAGGGGAACTCCGTGCATTTGCAACTTTGCCGAATTTAAACCTACAGTCTATCTTTTATAATAAGCGAGATACCCATGTTACACACTCCAAAGTGAATCACCCTGTACAACACCGCTCACTATTATACCGCTAATAATGATTATTATAACAGTCTTGCAGATGAAAACTGTACTAATTTAATTGGAAATAGGTAGTAAGATTATACTAAAAAAGAAGCGAAAATCTAACGTTATTTAGTTATCTACTAATGATGTGCAAGGCCGAAACTGAAAAATTCAATTGGTTACCACCATACAGTTGATGGCTTCTGCTACAAATGTATTTAGCAGCAAATTTTAATAATAGTCAAGCTTTCAATTGAAAAAGCTTTCAATTTTCTTGTATTTACGACCCTTGTAAAGCAATGATTGAACAATGATGAATGAACAATCACCCAGTAATTATATACCCTATATTTGGTTGATTTGACCTGTGTAATTATAATTCACTTTTCTTCTTTCAGAGTTGACGTGGACACTTGGAAACATGAATAATTAAGTTTAAATCAGATATACATGGTGTATTCTCACATTTTCTTGGTGTTTAATGGTGTATTATTTTTCGGTGTTTTTTGATATTGATATTGTGCGGCGTAATAACAAATGGTATTGGGACTTTTACCTTCTACATTTATGAACATGTAGTGTACAGACTATGTACTGTTTGGACAATGTAAAAGGCGAGCCTGTTTCTTCAAACACACCTTCTCAGGTTCATATATTTGCAGTATGTGGAGCAAGCGGTAAGTGATATTTATTATATAGGCTTTGGAAACCGTAAAATATAGGCAAAAATGGGAAAGTGATCTGAAAGAGAACAAAACACATAATAGATCATTTGAAATATTTTTATTTAGCAAGCTAGAGGGAATTCTAAAATAATTTGTTGTTCTCTACATTTTGTGGGGATGTCCCATATTAAATGATAATTTAAAAAGAATGTTTATGAAAATGAACAGCTTTTGTAGGTATTTTTTCAACTCTTAACGTTTTGCAGACATTGTACTGGTCCACTTCTCGTGAGCCAAGTTGTACATAATCATCATCCTGTTGATGATTTACGCCACCAATATTCAACTAATATTAATAATATTTCCCTAGTTACAATTATTTTGCCGCTGATAATTACAGGAAAAAAATGTTTCCACAAGCGTGTAAAATTATAGAGGGTGTCCCATTTAAAAATATTATGTTCAATTGGTGTTCTCAAGTTTACGACATGCAATTTTTTTTTTCGACCTAGCTAAAAGATAATACGTGAAAAAACAAACAATTTTTGTATTTAAATTTTTTTTGTAACTTTCTTAATAACCCCTGTAGGTAGGGGTCAAAATATACGCGAATACCCTGTACATATTTCTGAATGACACTGTACAGGTATATACTTTACAGGGTTGCCAAAAATGGACAACCTAGTTATAAGCTCGGGTTCTTTATAATCAAACAGACTGTATATTAAAAGCCATTTCAGTTAGTTCTACCAAGTTGCATAAGAATAAAACGAAAGTAAATAAGAATAGATGTAATAGGCATCTATTCTTAAGAGCCATTTTTGGTTAATGCAAAAATCCACTAAACTGCAACCGCAACTTTCCAAATCATTTTCTACATAATAGTTGTAATGCCACGGTTTCATAAATAAATTCATCCATTTTAAAATATATGTATATTTAATACCTATACAGGGTGCTTCAAATTCGATGCAATACATGGAGATCTCGGAAACGGTAAGAGATACGAAGTCGGTTAAATGGAGGCAAAGTTGCGTATTCAGGGGGGCAACATAATGGTGAAAAGAGATCAAGGCTAACTTGATTAGTTTTCAAAATATTTTGAAAAACCGAAAAGTTCGGTTTTTGTTTTTGTTTTTTTTGCTGGCCTATTAGATGTTGTATTCAAAAATAAAGAGCACTTTTCTATAGCAACTTTTAGCCCTTTTTCTAATGGTGTAGTAAATTTTCCGAAAAACGTTTCGTTTCCCGGAAACCAACATCAACTTAATTTTTTTACATACGGACCTGGAATTTTTTTTCAATTTTTTTGAATCATTTTTGTATCTTGATAAAAGGAACCAGATTTAAACGTTTTGTCTAAGAAAAATCCATAATGCCTTAAATAGGCATTATGTATAGAATTATCATAATATACTATACACATGACCACATAGGTATTTCTAATGGTTTTTATGCCACTTGCTTGAAATTATATTGTACCACTCTTTTCCACGACTTGTTGTCGGCGTTCTTTGCTTTTTTTATATTCCCTTATAGCGATGTCATGAGCAAAATTATATGGGGGTTCGTTATTTGCCAACTGAACTCCGTGAATTTCGGTTTGGATATACTACAGAGTATCAATTTAATATGTAGTGGCAAACCTATTTAGTTTCTTCATCATGTAAGTGCAGTAATCACATATTTTTCCGACTGATAACGTTTATGGGTAGAATGCCGCGTCCATAATAATACGTATATGGAAAATGGAAAGCTACCTACTTCTTGGTTTAAGAATTCGTTGATTTAGCCGTTCTTTGTTTATAAATTTATGGCGCCAAATTCAGACCGCTGTATAAATCACGTCATTCCCTGAGAAAATTTTTTTAGCTGCCTCAACAACTACACCACACTATATATAAATAATTGTGGTCTTGGTCACGATCACAGTCACCGTTCACACAGAAAAAAATTTGGTGCTTATACATGTAGTGAATATCCAAGGTTTATGTGAATACCTACAATAATCACATCCAGGTTACGAAATTTGACCTGCTGTTCTTTTAAGTCCTTGGAAATTTTGACAAGATACAAAGTACAGGTAGATTGTTAAGGTAATGCTGATATTTTAACCTAAAATTATGTAGGTAATACATTTTTACGTTAGAGTTTTTATCTAATCCATGGGTACAAAATTTATTTAACACGTTATTGACACGTATAAGTTAAAGAAAAAGTTCCTACGAACTTGTTTGTTTTAAATCTTCGTTTTCGGGGTAGCTACATGGTGTTAAAGTTAAGAGAATAAATATTTTTCCTGTAAATATACCTCAATTTAGTGACATCCTCATACCTCAATATACCTTAAATTTACTTCAATTCACAACTTTTCTATAGCGCTCTCTTAAATTTTACAAAAACTTTTTTCGCCCCAGCGTAATCGGTAGCCAGCGAAAATCTGTCGATATAATCGTAAAATCGCTATTCTGTTTTCTGTTTTTTCTACATTTATAATTAATCTGCATCAGATCAACTTCTTCATTAAAATCATTAATTATGTTTTAAATTGAACTTTACCTGTGACAACAATTGTAAGACTTTTATTTTTTTGTGTTCATAACACCCTGTATTCATTACGTTAATATTTGAAACAGTCTTTCCCATTATATTTCTCATGCGTCTGGGCTACATATTTTATGCTTACGAGGCACACAAACCCAGTGTGACTAAGGTATTTGTTTATGTTAGGACCGTTAAGAATGTCTACGAGTTGATGATTTGGGAAAATTGTTGGCTGTTAAATTAGAATTTATTTCTTCAATAAAAAACAAACGTTTTTTTTAAAAGGACTTTCAGGCGGAATAAAATATGGACAAATATCCTACGTTTCGCCCTAGTCTTCGAATTTTTTCAAGGTTATTAGCTAAAAATAATGGTTTTCTTACCTAATAAACTTGAAAAAGAGGTTGTGCAGTTAGTACATATATACAGGATGTTTAAAAGATTGTTTGTAACTATTGCATAAGATTGCGATATATGTTACTTAAATTATATCTGTTTGATAATTCAGTGTTTTTTTTTTATTTAGTATTTCGGCAATTTTCAAAAACATACGTTTTTTGGTATTTCTCTCTTTATGCAATATACTTGTATCCGGAAAGTTAACTTATTTATGGCGTGTTCAGTTAATAGTTATAAAAAGTAAAACGATTTCTTTAATTAAATGTACTTCCATTCCATTTATTAGTGGTATTTTTTACATTGGTTTTTAAAATATTTTCAGAAATGGATTTAGGGCACGTACCCAGGAGAACTTGGAACACTAAAGAAAAACATACTCTCCTTCAACTTTTTGGAAGTCACATTAAACAAAATTCTATGCCATCTCTCGAACAATGTAAAACTGCCCAACAAGACCACACCACTTTAAAATATAGAAGTCCCCAGCAAATTCGTTTATGGATAAAGAATCGAATTTCCCAAAAAAATAGTAAGTAAAATAGAGGATTTAGCACAGTTTCAAAAGAAATAACGATCTCCTATTAAGTATACATACATTTTTATTGCAGGCAGTGAACCGAACGGCTGGCCGCATTATGGGTACCCGGTTAGTGCGTATATTCCCTTAGGCTGGATTCCTCCCTAACTGTTTTATATTATTAGATAATCGGTCTTATCATGTATCATTTTTATGTTAAAATAACATCTATGTTAAATTTTATAGCCAATCAGAAATTATTATTTTTCAAGAACATGGCTTTTGATTGGATATGAACTCAACAGCCTCTATTATAAAATAACATATGGGATACATTATAGGCGTGATTATAGAAACATGTTTAATCTATTACTTCACATTTAGCTCCGGCTATATAGGGTGTCCCGTAAGTAATTGATACATAGAGATCAGTAGATTCCTTACATAAAAATATGATTTAACTGAATTTACTTTAGTCGAAGTTAAAATTTAATTTTCAATATATGTTTTAAACATTTAAATATTTTAAATTTTTTTGGGTTTTGAGATTTTTTTGAAGCGCGAATTTAAATATGTCACAGCTCTGTTGTTATTAATAGAGGGCGCCACATATGGGCGGGACTTTACGTGTCCTTAAAAGATTGTAACTTTTTTGTTTCTCAATGTATTTGCCTCTGAATTATTTTATTTTACTATCTTCTTTACGCAAAACAGGTGCACCTTGCAGGTGTAAAATTAGAAAAAGTTCCTATGAACATAGGTCACAAAATGGTACAGCTACAGATACAGAGGTCATAGTCAAAGGCACTTTTTTCTTATTTTTATGAGCACTATCAGTCCCTAACCTCATTTTACAAATTTGTCAACACTCTGTGCATATCACATGGCTTAAAATGCAACAAATATAATGTTTTGAAGGAAATATCTCGAAAATGGGTACCTATGTAGTGACATGTGGAAGGTATATCTTTTTTGTGAACAAAAGACAGGAAGAACTTTTCAAAAATTTCAAAGAATCATTGACTAGCAAAAGGTTCAGATGTTTTAAAGACTTGCAAAATGCCTCCCGTGGCATCCTCTATATAAGTAAACAGAAAGCTATATAATCATATTTGAATTTGCCGTGTAAAAACGTACAAATGTAAAAACTTTTCATTTCTTCTTTTTAGGACATACAAATCGTTGGACAACACCACAAAAGGCATTGATTCAACAAAGTTTCCATGAATATCTTCAACCTAACTTTGCCAAGTATCCGTCCACCAAAGAAATGAAAGATTTTATTTCTAACCACCCCGAAGTCGATAAAACACCCAGGAAAATTAAAAGTCACATTCAACATATTCGCAGAAAAATGAATAGGAGGCTTTTTAATTCCTAGTTTTTTTTTGCCACGGTGTATTAAGTAACTGGTGTATTTTTTTTGTGTTGTAATAAAGTACATTTTATTTCACCGTTAAAACAATATTTTACCTGTATATAAGTCACCCATACAACGCCGTAAATAAAAGAACTACACCCGACACAAAATGTATTATTTCGACGTCTGAAGTAGAAGCCAAAGGCGCGCGCATCTTTTGTTCTCCACGCGGACATAGGAAATTTCACGCGCTAAGAGTTTAGTCAGTGTTGCCAGAGTGGTACAATTGTACCACATGTGGTACATTCTTATAACGAAAAATACAGTGGTACTACATTTCTAAAAAGCCCGAAATGTGGTACAAAATGTATGACAGACAATTCAGATGAAATTGATTAATACGGTTAAGTAAATAACGAAAATCTAAATTCTTTGAAAAATCATCGCTGTCGTTATGAGTTAAGTTAAGTAAATCTCGAATCTGGAAAATTGAAATTCCTTAAAACTGTTGTCGCTTGTTGCGCTGCCATCTTCCATCTATCGTTCACTTTTACTGTTTTTTTTTTTAAAATTAAATATGATTAAAAATTATCTTAGGATAGGTTACAAATTGAAACCTGCTGCAATTCAATCTTACTTTCTGCAGATATGCTAGGTAATGAAACGTGCTACACTTAGCAACCGTCAAGTAGCTTTTTAAATAGAAAACCTTCATATAGGTAAATAGAAAGGTTTAAACATTATTTATGTTTATTTGTTTATTCTTTTAGCAGTAGGTATTGGGTCTGTTGGTCTGTTCTTCTTTCGTGACCTTTTGTATCTTTTTTTATTTAAGTTAATAAATACATAATATGACTTATATTCACGTATTTTTTTTGGCTTTGCAGATTTTAAAATTGTTTGTTTATGTGGTACAATTTGATTGAATGTGGTACATTTTCCCACAATTTGTGGTACAAAATTATTTGGCGACCTGGCAACACTGAGTTTAGTTGCTGAGCCGCCGTCCGAGAATCCAGCCGCACTAAGACATCACCACGAGTTCCTGTATACAGATTTGTACCACAAGTAAGTAAGAAATATTTTACAAGTATAAAAATCGGCATCGTGAAATTCTCCTAAGTATCAAAACAAATTGGGACTTGTGTATTTTTCGCCGTCTGTCTACCTGATCAAATATTTTCAGAATCCGTAAATTGGAAATAGAGAAATTCTTATAAGGTTCAAAATAAATTGTGACTTAGACGATTTGTCAATTAAACCGAATATTCTTCAAAGTCCACAAGACCGTGGGGACTTGTGATTATTTCCAATTTAGTAGGGTACCAGTATAAAATATATAAAGTCCGAGATTTCACTTATGCGCATGTCCGAGGTATTTGTAGAGCCATATCCAGCTAACAGCGATTCAGACATTCAGTCTGTGCCCGCCTGACATCGAAGTAAGACCTGTCCATCTACACCGCTGCTAACCAAGAAAGTGAGTAAATGATTACAAGTCAGTAAATTCGACAGAGTGAAATTTTCCTAAGTATAAAAATAATTTTATACTTAAACGATTCTTTCGACCAAACCGAATATTCTTCAAAGTCCACAAGACCGTGGGGACTTGTGATTATTTCCAATTTAGTAGAGTACAAGTATAAAATATCCAAAGTCCGAAATTTCACTTCTGCGCATGTCCGAGGTTTTCATAGAACCATATACAGTCGCGAACGACTCAGACATTCAGTCTGTGACCACTCTGCGTCGAAGTAAGACCTGTCCGCCTACACCGCTGCCACCAGGACCTAGAGAAGAGTAAGTTAAAATTTGGCAAAGTCCACAAGGCCGTGTAGACTTGTAAGATTCACCGATTGTTGGCAAACGATTGAAAATATACCAAGTCAGGTATTGCACTTCTGCGCATGTCCGAGGTTTTCATAGAACCTCTTATACTACTGGCATCGACTCAGACATTCAGTCTGGCACCACACCGCATACGAGCAAGACCTGTACATCTCCACCGCTGCCTACCAGTATCCAGAGAAGTAAGTAAACTAGTACAAGTCCCCAAAGGCATTGGGACTTGGTATAATTTCATCGACTTGTGCGAACGACGCCGAGAATATTACAAGTCGAAATAGGGAGCTACTGCGCATGTATCAAAAGTTCTCCCACCAGCAGTTCCAGTACCTGCTACTAGCTGGTGCCAAAGTATTCAGTCTTCACCGACCACCCGGAAGCTGCAGACGTGCTCAGGAGTACTAGGACTACTAGGAGGAGGAGGACTAGTAGGGAACTAAGTTTAGGAGTAGGTTTTATGGTATTTGGTAAATAAATGTATAAAAGGTTTTATTGGTGTATTATTACTATCTGTTGTGTGAAGTCTAATTTTCCCTATCGACCGACCTGGCGTACCGTATCTTCACTGTAGCTACCTGAGTAGTGGTGTTCCTACACTGTAACCAGGAACTGGCGCCCGAGACAAAGTAAAAGCGAAACCGAACCTCGGGCACTAACGTGACACTTCCTACCTGTGCAAATCGGGAAGTATCCGTCACAGTGTATTAAGTAATTAGAGGTCTTCTCTTTATTGTTTACATAACAGGTGTTTAGCGGTTATGTTTCCTTTTATTTTTAAGTTTTTTTTGTACACATGTATGTATGTATGTATGTACATGTTCCTGATTTTAAAGGGTGTGTAGGTGTTAACTTCTTATGACGGTACCTATATCTTAAGCTATAAACCGTAACCTACATACAGAAAACTCAATTTTCTTTCCTAGGTTTTTTTTGTTATGGTGGGCATTGATACAACAAATTTTCTATGAATATCTCCAACCTAACTTTGCCAAGTATCCGTCCACCAAGGAAATGAAAGATTTTATTTCTAACTACCCCGAAGTCGATAAAACACCCAAGAAAATTAGAAGTCACATTCAACATACTCGCAGAAAAATGAATAAGAGGCTTTTTCATTCCTAGTTTTTTTTTGCCACGGTGTATTAAGTAACTGGTGTATTTTTTTTGTGTGTGAAGTAATTAGAGGTCTTGTTTTTATGGTTTAACAGGTGTATAGCGGTTATGTTTCCTTTTATTTTTAAATAGTTTTTGTACACATGTATGTATGTATGTATGTACAAATTCCTGATTTTAAGGGGTGTGTAGGTGTTAACTTCTTATGAAGGTACCTATATCTTCAGCTATAAACCGTAACCTACATACAGAAAACTCAATTTTCTTTCCTAGTTTTTTTTTGTTATGGTGTATTAAGTAACTGGTGTATTTTTTTGGTATACTAAGTAATTACGATATTGTTGTTATTATTTACGTAACAGGTGTATGGAAGTTATGTTTACTTTTATTTTTAAGTAGTTTTTGTACACATGTTGACACCGTGTATAGGTGTTAACTTCTTATGACGGTATATCTTAAGCCAGGAGTGCCTATTTAACCTATTAACCTTTTTACTTGAAACAATGTGAACATATTTCCGCGATCGACTTTTAAATCTCTCACGATCGACAGTTTCAGCACCCCTGTCTTAAGCTATAAACCATAAACCATACCCACATACCTCATAATTAAAAATTTGGGTCTAAATGCACATGTGCTTTGTCATTGTTTACCTTTGATTTTTTTTTTATCTTACTGAATTTGTTAATATTTATATTTATTTCTATTATCTCATAAACATTTTATTTAATGTATGGAGTTAGTTTAATGGCGAATAAATTATTATTATTATTATTATTATTTATTTTCTTACACAAACATCTTATATTTCCTTCTAGTGATCTGAAAATACTATTTAATTTAGGATATATTCTATACAAACCATTGTACTAAATTCTTTAAAACAGTTAGTTTTTTCTCTTTATGGTCCTATTAAAGTTAAATGTGAAAATAAATGTTATACAAGAATGCTAATTTTTGGCATTTTTTTGATACATACAGGGTGTTGCGGAAAAGGTGGGAAGAAACGAAACTGAAAACCTTGGCCATTTATAGGGGGGGATACTTCATAAAAATTTTTCGATATGAATTCCTTTTGCCCCCTTTTATGAGGGGGTTCAAAACAGGTTTTACCAAGATTTATTGAAAACAGATGAATATATCGAAATCAATTTTGGTATGGACAGAATACTAATGAAACTAAACTAATATATTGCCGGTTTTCCCGAAGTTTTCAAAAGTGAACAGCCCCCTCTACTTTTTTTTGTTCAATTCTTTTCATTCTTAAGAAATTAGAAATAAAAAAATATTCAGCGATATCTGTGAATTTAGAAAAAATATTATGTCTTGTATAATTTTTATCTCTGTTTTAGTTTCCGAGAAAAATTATAAAATCCTCTATGTCTAACAATGACTCACATCATGTTGAAATAATTTAGGTATTTTTGACCTTTTTGACTAGTAGGCTTGTATCAATTTATTAGTGTTACTAAGAACCTTTACCATTAAGTATTTGTGTTCTAAGTAATTTTGATAAAACTTGTTTTATACCCCCTCCACATAATAACATTGACAAATTTTATTTGAAGTATCCCCCTTAAAAATTGCCTCAGTTTAATTTCTTCCAACCTTTTTCGGAACACTGTATATACATAATTTTTATAGACAGATATGATGTACTACCAGTGAAGTATATTTAACAACTTCGACCCAAACTAGGAAGAGAAATTATTCCCTCTTTGCCTGTGTTTGTAGTTGTTGTTTCACGTTTGTATACCTCTATCAAAAATGAAACTACTACTTCAACTACTACTTTGCTATTAATATTCTCATTTATTCAGCAAAATACCTGTATATATTTGTATAAGTTATTTAGTATTAGGATAATTTATGTAATTTATAATGTTTCAATAAGTTGTACGTTCCCATCCTATTTAATTGATATGTTAGTACTGCTGTATGGTGTAATCCTAAATAAATAAATAAATAAATACATATAGAAACCATTAGGCCGTACTACGTCAATAATTGTCAAAATTTTGTCTTTCCATCTGACAAAGATAAGTTCTAGCATGTGCAGCTGTAGATCATATAGCACAGACAAGACCATAATAGCATGTGCGGATTCAACCTGGCTCATGATAGTTGGATATATGAATATGCGACACTAAATACATTTTTGTAAAAAATGTAAAATCCTCAGGTATTATATTTACGACGAACCTACTACCTAATTGAATTCATCTCTTAACAAAATTAGACAACCAAATATGTTTGGAAGGGTTACATAAATTACCTGTGCCCTCTGCCGATTACCTACGTCCACAATATTTTCTTAAAGACTTCCGTGTTAAAAAAAATAGGATATATTCAGTATAATATTACCCTTATGATATTTTCACTTTATCATGAAACACTCGTAAATATCGATAAATTTACGTTTTTCTTCTGTCTCATTTTTCCTTCTCAGTTGCATTTTTTAATATGCCAATTTAATATTTCCAATTTGGTGGTGCCAGTAATGGTAGGTTTTGGTGGCCAGTGCCACATACATAAAAGAAAAGAAGGAAAAAAATAAATTTAATGCTGCTCAAACAGTTAACAAAACACATTCTGCTAATTCATTGACAATTAATGAAATAACTAAAAATGGCTAAAATTTCTAGCCCTACTAGCAGAAAAAGTCTTTGGTTATGCAAAATGACTTCGCTCAGATTGTAGGCATCAGAAAAAAGTATTGGATGTGATATTTAGTAATTTTTTTTCAACTTTTTGCCAGGTAAAATGTTTATTGGGGCTAAAAATAATTTTTATAGCTTCATTTATCTTTTGACAATTTACATAACTCATTTTCATTGATTACATCAGTGTATTTGTTGTTTAATATTGATATATTACTCATAATTATATCTAGTAAATGAATGAAAACTTTTCATTAGAGAAGATAGAAGCTTTATTCATTATTCTATGTTTATAAAACTTTAAAGAGATTGCATAGTGGTACTGATTCGGTTAAAATAATGAACTGTTTGTTATAGATAACTTTACGAATGTTTACAGATTACAAACAAGTTACGGTCTCCATTGATACAGTAGACTCTTACCTAAATTGGATATACATTTGAATTGGGTATTTTTTAAATAGAATTGGGCGAACTGTAGCCATTACATTCTCTTCTTTTTTTATATTATTGTGAAATGAAAGTATTTTGCACGTTTATTTCCATTAAGTTACCAAATATACACTGAATACATACTTAAACACATTTCATACATTTGAATACATACATTTCATTAAATTAAGTTTACAAAAATGAAAGAAAAGCGATGTGAAAATTTGTTTAACCTTCAAACTTTCAGCTGAGAGGTGAAACGTATTGCTTTATATGTGGATGCCCCTAATTCAAATTTGAAAAGAGCTATTGCCATAATTGATGCATATATCCATTCAGGGCATCAAGGACTACAAAATATCCCAAAACGAAAAAATGACCTGTTTTGCCGCTTTTTTGGGGAGGCGAATTATACCTTTAAACATATATATATATTTTCCTCTCTTTTACAAAAATCCAGGTTTTTAAGCTTTATTACTTGTTATTTATTTATTTTTAGCAACCATGAGGGTAGCAGAGTTCCTGTGGGGGGTGGTGGGGGACTTCTACCCTGGTGAAAATGTAAGTACTATGTCTGTTTTATTTAGACAAGCTTTAAACATTATTTATCTGTGTATTTGTTGTAAATCTAAAAAAAAAAAAATTTATAAAAAATTTCACACACATAAAATATTTATGTGTGTGAAATTATATTCTTATATATATATATATATATATATATATATATATATATATATATATATATATATATATATATATATATATATATATACACCTAGATAAAATAATAATTATCTGAGTATAAAAATAACATTTTTCACCTGGACACTTCACACGCTATTTTTTAATAGTAACTTTTTTCTTGCTTCCAGTTTACGTTCATATGCCAAGAGATAGCCCCCGACCCCCAGCTCGAAGAGATATGGGGTTCGGAGCTGTGGGGGCATCTGGTAAGGGCGGCGGTGGACCCCGTCAGGAGGGTGTGCTTATTTCAAATATGGTAACTATCAAAATTTTCCAATAATCCTTTTTATTTTTAGTAGTTTATCAGAATAATTTATGGTTTGCACGAGTAAAAAGAATATATAGAACCTTAGAAAATCATATATTAGTGTCATTGTATGCATGGTTTGGTAGCTAAATAAATCTGTCCCTGTATACCGTGATTCGAGTGCTACAACACCTCCAATTTAAGTCACCCTGTTTATAGGTATATTTACTACTTTGTTTTTAAATATCAGGAAATTGATGAGAAATATCTGGATCAGCGAAGCTATTTTTTCAGTTTATTTTCATTTGTATATAGTAGAAGTCTTGACTGTTTTATAATATTTTAACAACTTTTTCAATTTATTTCAGTTGAGCCACCGCATCTCGAGAGCCGCCGCCTCAAAGCTTTTATTTATTTAAATAATAATAATTATTAATAAAAGATAATAAAAATATATTATTGTTTTAATTTTACACTTCCTACAATACAGATAGCAAGCTGGATAAATTAAGTGTCTCTTAACAGGGGTTTATTATTTTTTATCTTACTCATATAATCCAGCTGTGTTTCCTGATTCGGTTTGCCGTATCACTTGAGACGTGTGTTTGTAGGATTTATAGTAGTGCATTAAATTACCATGTAATGGTGTTATTAAAACCCCTGGTGATTAGTTTTACCCTGGTGCTGTAACTTTGGATATTAGCTTACAAAATACAGGTATTGTATAATATATATTATTTACTGGCTTGATTATTAGGTAAAAATGTACCATTTTTAAATATTTATTAAATTCAAAAACAACTTTTCAAAAAATTATATTTTTTGGGTAATTACTGTTAAAGTTTAAACCTTTTTATTTAAACATATTTTTTGAAATCATAGCAGCTAAGAGAAGATATAAATATCTTACTCCTTATACCTTACCTTATAACCTTATAAGTGGTACCTTATAAATGTGCTAAACAATAGATATATTGTTCAAAAACACTATAAATTTCAAAAATAGTAAAAAAGTCAATTAGAGCAACAGATTTGCATATGACGTAGTTCTATTTTGGGGCCATAACAGATAAGAAAAAACTTTTCAAAAAGTAAAATGATTTAATGTTTGTAATTACAATAGATACAATACAACACTACATGTGGTGGTTAGTTTTTTACAAAAACAAGAAGTTCAGCAAGAAAATGTTAATTAATAGAAATTTTCATAGACTTATGAATAATTATTCTTAAGTTTTTTTTTGTAAAAAGTGAGGAAACACAGACTATGTTATAACAGTTATTGAAAAATATATATATTTAAGTAATTTTAGTGATTCCATCTTTGCACTAGCTTTTAAAAAAATTATCATTGCTTAACTTATACCATGACCAGAAAGCAGTATTCTAAAGTTTTTTACCTAGCAGGGCATCGTTTGTTATTCATAGCGAAAAAAATAAATAAAACATGATATTTATATCACCGAAATGGATCTAGTGATTGAAATAAATTTGATTTTTATTTAGTGTTTTAGTTATCAGATATCAGTAAATAATATACATTGTAGGTCTATTTCCTCTCTTTCTACAAACTAATTTTTTTTATAATAAAACTAATATACAGATTTTATTTTCATTTTTAAATATATGTACTATTTAGGTATTTATAATTATTGTTTGTTGGAAAGGTTAAAATGGTTTTATTCTGTAATTATAAAAGACAACAGATAGAAAAATATTTCAATCTTAAATTGCTATGGGTAATAGTTGTCAAAAAACATAGCTGTAAAAACTTATTTATGTACCCAGTTTACAACGGAGAGCTTAAAATTATTATAATAAGAGCAAAAGTGCAATCGGACACAGATTTGTTCAGGGTTGCTTCCCTGAAGAAAATATTTTCGCTATTTTGAACGAACACTTTTCACAGTTTAACATTGTTGCACCTTTGAAACTTTTTTAAAACTCTTGATTTAATTTTCTTGCACACCCCGTGCCACTTTGGAACCTGCTAGTATCCCCTTATCCAAAATATCTAACGCTCTCTGAACCTTTTCGATTTTTTTCTGATATTTCCTAATTTTTAATAAAACTTCTTCTCTCTTTCGTTTCTTTTGTTGCACAAACTCATTACTTCTTACTATGAATAGACCTAGTTCACTCATATAATCGTTGTAAGATTTTTTCTCTGCTGTTATATCGTTTTGATGGTTAAAAGTTATATTATCTTCGTTGTCACTCTGACTGTTTTCGCTTTCACCTATGGTAATGTTGTCGAGTTGAGGTGCTGGATTTCCCATTTCTTCTTCAGGATCGCTGATGTCCTCATATTTCGGGGTGGAGATAACTGCAGGCCTAAAGTCTTTTTTTATTTTCCCTATAGGTCTTACCCATTGAGAATTTCTATATCGCTGGTATCCTCTGAAGACAAACTTGGTAAGTCTTTGAAGTACTGCTCATTTTGTAGTTTTCTTAAATGTTGCAGAACCTTTATTGATTTTCCTCGGGATGTGGTGTTTCTTGAAGGAGAACTTGCGTCCATTTTCAAATATTACCTTATAGTATGTATTCACATAGTAAATTGCACTTTGCGGGGAGATTATAATGTGTTGCATATAAATATTATCCCCTCCCCTCTAGTTAACCAATAGAGTAGTTCTACAAACCCTCCATCAATAAGAATCCGTCTGATGGATCTTGGCGTGTTAGCGGTTTTTATCTCTTTATGTACCTTATATTCAGGGCTACAAAAACTAAAACGCGCCATATAGATTTTTTGTTAGGCTATGGAGACTATATGTTATATAGTTACACATTTATCTATACTGATGCTTTTCTAGAATCGGACGCTTTTTAGTCCGGATAACAATATTACCTAAGAATTGTCCATCTTTATTTGCTATGCTTCTTATAAACTATAAAAAATATATCTTTATAGTTCCTTACATACCATAATTAGGGCTAAGAATATGGACGAGCTTCCCTAGTGGAAACCATTATCTGTATTTTTGCAAATTTTTTGGTTTTTATACAGAGTGATTGATTGTTGATTGAAATTAGTATTGAACAAACATTAACAAATGCTTGTGAGAGAAAAAAATATCTCTTATATGAGCACTCTGCTCTCAATTTAAAGCATCTCAATTTAAAACTAGTGGAGCAGGAACAGAAACTAAAAACACCGTAGTTGTTCTCAAAATTTGACTGTGACGGTTGCTTTGCTTTAATATGAAAAGAGGATAGGATACCGTATCTGTTTGTGGGAGACTGTAAATTAGTTTAAGGGCAGCAAGGTTTCGCTAAACATGTTATAACTACATTAGTTTTAGAGAAATAGGTACTATACTGTTGAAATAAAACAGCACCCTATAAATAATGGATATATACCACTAACATTGAGTAAAAAGACGATGAGAGAAAGAAAATTAAAAATTATTGTGAAAGTATAGCTCAAATACAGAGGAAAAAGGCTTGTCGCTATTTTCTCTTAATAGAAAAATCTGTGTGATATACTATCAAGATATTAAGTATAGTGTAGCCATTTTTGAGATTTATTTTTAAATTGCTAGTTTAGATATATACACATACAACTCCTCAGATTATGCGAAAAATAATTTTTATTGAATCTTGTTCACAAAGCCTCGAGGACGAGTATTATATTTCTCTGAGACTTATAGTTTGCAAACCTTTTCAGCTGCATTACTGCGAAGGAATTCTCCTATGTACATATGTTTTCTGATTATGCAAAAAAACTTGCTGTTCTCATGTAGGTATTGTACTTGACAATTCACTTGTATTACATACCGGACGTTATCTTCCTAATACACGTGTAGGTATTTTAAGTAAATAGTGTGAAACCTGACCACATTTAGAACTATGGTTTTTATATTCCCCGGGGCTTTTTAATGCAACGATTTCTCATGTGGCTAAAAATTACATTTATAACCTCTTAGACGCCTTGTATGTAGGATGAGGTGGTATATTATTACTATACATATTACTACTATGGATGTGAGGATAAGGGAATAATTATTATTTAAAGAGTTGTGTATCATTTATGTGTATTTATAGCCTCTTAATACATATTAAGTGTTTGTTATATTACTAACTCGGGAGACCTATGTGGAAGAAAGGACGGTATATTACTACCAGATGTATTACTGCTTGGTATGAGAATAAGAGGATTAGGTATTATTTAAAGTGAAGCATTTATATAAGTATATTATCGCTTTTAGCACGTAATAAATGTTTTTATTGCATTGCTGACTCGGGTGGTCTATGTGGGAGAAGGGGCGGTATATTACAACAACAGTATTACTTCTTGGTATGAGAATAAGAGTATTAGGTATTATTTAAAGTGAAGCATTGAAGTATATTATCGCTTTTAGCACGTAATAATTGTTTTTATTGCATTGCTGACTCGGGTGGTCTATGTGGGAGAAGGGGCGGTATATTATTATTATTATTATTATGCAATTATGTAAAAGAACAATCATTTTACACGTATGTATTGTCTTTAGTATGTAATAAGTGTTTTTTCTTGGATTACTGATGTGGCAGGTATATGTGGTCGAAGGGGCGGTATATTGCTATTTATGAGAAGATTCAGCGTAGAATCCCTGTATAATAAAAATATTGTACTAGTTACCGCATCTGCACTATGGCTTCTGTAAACGGTGTATCGATTTAATAGCCCGACTTGGGTAAATAATGTTTTAGGGAAATACGTTAGTCTTGATTGCTGCATGTGTTGCTTTATGGCCTCCGTCAACCGTCAACCAATATATAGTTTATTCTGTCTGTTTTGTTTGAATTTTGGTTTGTTCCTCTGTTTTTAAAGAGAGGATGAAATTATGTAATATATTTATATACCGAGTGTTTTACATCCACACCTTATACTGTTTCCAGCCACCACAAAGACTCTTTTCGCATATACACCATGTAACAACGTGGCGGGTCTGGTTACAATTTTTGGTAACGTTTTCATCTGCTTGGGAATTTATTGAAGACCTTTAGTACGTTTTCGGTAATATTAATTTGTATTATACCGCGTGTTAGATATTAACCATATTCTCCATAATTTAATGTTAACAATAGAAGACATGATCATTTTCTTAACCTTTCGCTGTTGGTACTGTTTTACGGGAGTATTTATTGAAGAACTGCATTTTTTTAATTAAAATATTGTTGAGTTCCACTTAAAACTGTTAGTTAGTATGGTTTATTATTTTAGACCCATTAATTTCGTAATACGCTTGTGTAAAATATTAGCTATAAATGGTGCTGATAATTTTACTTTAGCTCTCACCGATAGAGTTGAAGTACCCTCTAGTTTACTTTTATTGAGGAAATTATTAGCTATTCAATTAATCATGTGCTATATTTAGATATCACCTCATTAAACTCTATAGCTGAATTCTGTTGGGTTAAAATATGATTGTTTTTGGTAAAGCCCTAGCTTATGTCTGTCTATTAATTTATGGTATACCGCGTATTCCTTTAAGTATCTATATCACTCCTCTGTGAATAACGAGAATTAAAACTATTTTAGGTACCTATTGTTTAAGAATACTTTGTATATTGCAATTTAATTGTGTTGATCGTCTGTCCTGTCGATATTGTTGCTTTTCCATATTAACAGCGTAGCATACATACAGAGTGTTTCAGTCGTTATTTACATCATGTGCCTTACACCTGTACAGGTCTAAACAAGTTTAGACCTGTCTATTTGCAGCGGATGTTGTCGTTCGTTAACCTCTCTACACTTGGGAGCTCCTGTGTCTCAGAGGAGTATAGCGACCTGTTTAACAAATGCGTTCCAATACTTCAGCATTTTTGCGAGTATGAAATAATAATTTAACCATTGAGATGCTGACCTTCATACTTTTCATAGACACGTACCTAGTTTTTTCCCCGATATGATAATAGATGATAACCTAATTAAATGTCTGCTTTTTCGCAAGGTACTTATTTTTTCAAAAGAAGCTACAAGTAAATTGTAATTTATTTAATTATTCACTTTCATTTTTTTAACTTGTCATCAAAATATTACCAACATACAGGTGGTATATAAGAACACCATTCAAATTTGTGTTAAATTTTATACCCTGATTATATATTAAATATATTTTTCAATTAAACGTTCCATTTATATATTATGGGTGATTCTCTTTTATAAAATATTAATAGGAAATAAGCTACATGTATGATTTGCATAAAAAATATTACAGCCAGATATTATTGTGAATCATCAAATACCATTATGTACTTTGAACCTGTTTAATTCTAAATTGTACCATAGGTACCACTGACCGGCTAAAGACGTAAACCTTAGTAGTAGCCCCACTTCAGTCGCCGCCAGATGCCGCTGTCTGGCTGAGGTGGGGCTATATCTACTTAAACTCTCATTACTCTCTACCGAGAACGTACACGCTGGAAAATATCGTAACGTGCAAGGTAGGGATAGCGAAGCGCGCGCAACCTCACGTATGCCGTGTGCCAGCTGTCTCGACGCGGATAATTCATAATTCTAATTTGAATATATGCCTACTCAAAACGCTACAATAAAGCAATTTACTAATTTAAAAATTACTTCTCAATAAAGTGCTATGTTTTATATGTCCGAAGGATATTAAATCTGTATTTTATATAATACATTTTCCTCCGTATGGGTTCCTCCGTTATTAAGTGATGAGCCTGCAGGACCGCGACGATACCCGACTAATTTTTCCGCCGGCCCGTGGTAGGTACCTGGAGGACGGTTGAAGAAGCTATGATGACCGCGAGGGTCATCATAGCTAGAAGAGTGGCTAGATCGGGGTTGGGGGCGTGGCCTATCTCCAAAAGGAAAGTGGAGGGGGTAAAAATGGTCAAAAATTACCCAAATTTAGGCCCCTTTAAAAATACATTGGTTTTTGGCGCGATACGCCCATAGGGTTTCTACTTAAATTTAATATTATAAATGAGTTATTGTAATTTTCAGATATTATCAAACATCATAATTTGTCCAAAGTCGCAGTTGGTAAATAATGAGTCTCGAGATTTGCAAATGCATGCACAAACAAATTTTAAAATAGATACCGATAATTTTGAAAGTAACTCTTATAATGAAGAAGACAGAAGTTCCAATAAAATGGAAGTATGTTTTACCCATTGATAATTAATTTTGTGTACGAATTTGAGTAATTTTTAAATTTTATCTAGTACCGGAAATTTATCAAATTTGGCAATTAATGATATTGGGAGCTTATGTTCTGTAACCAGTGTTGAAAAGGATAATTTAAGAAAAGATGAAAATAATTCATACTATACCAAGGCCATTGATTTGTCTGTTAGAACTAGAGATATCTATGAATTTACTTCAGATACGGAAAGTGATCATCAGCTGCCTTCAGTTGTTAGTGGGTCAAAAGTAGGTAGAGATCATAATAAAAAATTATTTCTTAGTTCATGTTTAATTTTCAGAATTTATCAGCAACAATAGTACGTTCAGAAAAATATAATTCACTTCATCCTAAAATATATTCAGGCAACTCAAAGACGTCCGAAATGATTGATTCGGTTACCCAAGAGAATGGTTTACCATTAGAAAATAAAACAGATAATTATGACTCTCGTTCGGACGGCGTAGAAAGTGATAACACCAGGGACAAAGACTTTAATGTAGATGATTATTCAAGTGAAACATTCGGCAGTGAATCGTCCATAAAAATATTGGAAACATATGAATCGGAAAAAAATGTCTGTTTAGAGAAAATCGAATCTCAAAATGAAGTATCAAATAAAGCACCTAATAAAATATACTCACTATTATCTGAAAAAAATGAGGTAGGTAACTAAAAACATAGAAGTAAGGATTATTATTTACAGGTCAATACCTAAACAACTCACAAATGACGGCCAGCTCAGTTATTCGATAGGACAATCAGACAATCTAAATAAGTATTTAGCTATTGTAAGTAGTAATTAAGGTTCTTCATTTCCTTTAATGTGAATTAAATTGAATCTATACTAAATGGGTTAATTTTGTTTTATTGAGAGATCTTCAAATCGGATCTCACAGATCAGAAGTTGGATAAAGAATCCGGGGATTTGAATCCGGATAAAGAAAATAATTTGGATTGTCTTTCTGATAACTGAGGTGCCTGTCTGTTGAGCGAATTATTTGTATATGTCGTTGGCAAATGTCTTTTCGTAAAATTACCAGTCGAAGCCCGAAAACTGCCTAGCTCTTTCAGGAACCCACTAGCGAACTAAAGGAGGAAAAAAAATAGGGTATAGAAAGTAAACCCCAGTATGTTTGTAAATTTCAATTTAATTTGAGTTAAATTCCCAAGTGTCTTTAAGAAGCGAACTGAGGGTTCGCTCTTAATATAACAATGCAATTAAAATATCTGGAATTATAAATACAAAATATAAAAGTATAAATACAAAAAAATGAATTCTCGTATTACAGTGTTAGTGAATTCAACTTAGGCCAACTAAGTGGTAACCAATCAATAGTGGTAATAAGCGGGATATACTCTAAAACTACTAACCCAATTCAGTGGACTAATATAAAAACACAGTATTGGTAACCTGCACTCGCCTTAACTTACATCAGCTAAATACGTTGAACCTAGAACCAAGCGTGACGTCACGTAGGCTTAACAATAAGGACCCTGAAAAAAAATAAGGGTTACCTTCTTAAGAGTGGGCTACCACAAGTGTCAACTAATCGATAAATAAATCCCTATAAAACCTTAATCACTAAACATGGACATCACTATGCTGTAAATAAAATGGTAACATTTATTCAGTATAAATAAATAACAAAGTCAACACTTAGCCGGCAGACTAACAATTAACATTACAATAAACTGGACCTGGACCACGTTAGCTATTTGGCTAGACTATAACTATCGTTATACCCCCAACTATGCTTTACTATACTCGGTATGTGACCAATTATCTCCACGGCAAGTACTATTAAAAATGGACTTAAGACTCTACAAATGTGTCCTCTGTGTGATAGTAAAGTATTCCCCAACTATGCTTTACTGTACTCGGTATATGAACAATTAACTCAACGGTAAGTACTATTAAAATTGGACTTAAACTCTACATATGTATACTCTGTGTGATAGTAAAATATTCCCCAATTAAGAATCTACTGGTGGTGCCAAGGTTACAAGAAAAATGGATGGTACCTGTACACAAAAAAAAAATGTAAATAAGCGTAGCTTATCTGGTCTTCTGAGGGAGCTGATGAAGATCTTCCCTAGCCACTAGATGGACGTCAACCTACTCGCTGGTGGACTTCGAGACTAATGGGATCCGTCAATCCTCCAACTTCTCGGGAGTCCACCCAGGTAACCCACCGAGTTCTTCACCAGTCTTGTCGAAATCCTACTCAATATCCGGGGTATGCGGTCGTCACCATAAATTAGATCAAGGGGCAGGCCAGATAGGCTTGCTACCAAATGGATGAGCGGCAGGAACAGTCGACTAATGGAAAAAAACAAGCGGAGACACCAAGACTTCTTCAACCAGAGATAACTCAGGGTACAATTTCCTTAGGCTTATGTATTCAAATCTCCACACAGAGATACCGAAACAAGGAGGGACTGGATTCAAGTCAACCAGATGCGATCCATAACTAACCAAACTCGGGCCAAGTCCAAACCAACAATAAAAAGATCGCCCATAGACCAAAACTAGGCAAAAAAAACCTGCAAAGATACCTTATTTAGAACACATAATGTTACACAAGGGAATGCTTACCTCCTGGGAATCAACAGAGGGTTTGCCCAAACAAAAATATACCGGCCACGCTGTCAACTTATCTCTATTTAATATTCGTCTTGCCTACAAAATACACTGTGGACCACACCTTACCCAACCAGAACATCCATTTATTTGGGTTTATCCCACAAATTCATAAATGATGGGTCCAGTTTAACGTGAATATTCACCAAGTTGCTAGACAGTGTGGCGGCTTTGGTTGATCCAAAATTCGAAAAGAAACAACAGAACACAAAACTCCAAAAGAACTGTCTACAATGTACCCCGAACTTATTCCATGGAATATATTCTATGCCATGCTATGGCAGGTAGATCATGGGCGGTTCTATGATCGACAATGGAAAAAGAATACCCCTAAGTGTTTCACGTTCCCAGACTTTCTCTCCGGATGGTTATGAACGAATATAAGACACAAGTGATGTTATTAGTTAGTCCAAAATTTTATAATATTGTCGACCATCGAATGCAGACATTGCTAAATCGAATTCGGTCCCGTGAGTTAAGATCTATAGTTGGCAACCCTACCTGTCAGTTCCATATATAACCTGTTGCTTACCGAATGAATTGGGAAAAATACTACTTATTGAAAAAGGTGAAATAGCAACAAAATTATACTATAATTCCCAAAATATGCCCTAGGGAAGTGTGTTGGGTGGGTATTAAACTCATAGATGATTTAATAAGCTTGAGATACAAGGTTGTTTACCAATGCCTTTCGCTACCCTTTATTTCAGGTATCAGATTACTGAGGTAGATAAAACTTTGTCGAATCACTAATTAGTCTTCAGGTTAAAACCTACATTTATCCTCGACCGGAAAGTGGTGGTCAAGACAACAATTCTACCTAACTTCTCCAACTTATAAGGTGACTCCATGACTATAAACAACTCGTATCTCAAAACTGTGTACTCGATAATACCTAGGACATACCTCGCAAGAAAGTGAGCCAGTTTCAACTTTTTCCCCAGTCTTATAACAAAATGGGAACTATAAGCAGATTCCAGTCCCGGAGCCCCTGTGTAACATGTGTCCATTAAGTCACTCTTACTCTATATTGATAAATCCTAGCCTAAAAGAATTACTGACTAATTAACTTCATTTAAAAGTCAATCCCAACAAAACAAAAAAATACAAAAACTAAATCTTGGGTATATGTGTAGCGCAACAGAAATAAATCTCACATTTGCTGTGACTCGATGGAGTTGGCATGACAATAATGTGTTACAGGTCCATTTAAATTCGACCTGTAACACCGTCTTTTCAAACCTTAAGTGATTTGTATAAAGTTTATCAAGAATATTGCAAAGAACAGGGTTGTCCTTCAATGAGTCGAAACATTTTTAACAAAGTTTTTCACGAAAAAAATCTTTCACTTTTTCGACAAAAAAAAGATCAATGCAACACTTGTTTTGCGTATAAATATATAAATGAAACTGAAGAAAAATGGAAAATTCACGTCGCCAATAAAGAAAAGGCTAGAAAGGCAAAGACAACCGACAAAGAATTAGCAGGAAAGGGGGAAATCGTAGCATTAACAATGGACTTACAAGCAGTTAAACTAGCACCATTTTTGCCAGCTGGAAAAATCTATTTTGAAACAAAACTGTGTTGTCACAATTTTACTGTATTCAATCTTGCCACCAGGGATGTTACTTGCTACTGGTTTTCCGAGGATCAAAATAATCAGTTACAAGCCTCTACTTTTACTTCTTGCATCATAGATTTTTTGGAAAAAACTGTTTGACCGCTCAAAAATTGCCAATTGTTATCTATTCTGATGGGTGCGGCTACCAGAATAGAAACAATATATTGTTTAATTCTATATTAAACTTTTCCATCAAACACAAAATATGCGTATACCAAATGTATTTAGAGCCGGGTCACACTCAAATGGAGTGTGACTCGGTTCATAGTACAATAGAAAGAAAATTACTACGATACCGTGAAATACATTTACCAAGCGATTACGCTTCCGTCACTAAAGAGCCAAGATTAAATCCAAAACCCTATGACGTGCAAATTTTGGATTACACCTTTTTCAAAAACTTTTCTGATTCCAAGTTTCTTCGATATTCTTCAATTCGTCCTGGTAAAAGGAGCAATGAACCAGTCGTCAATGATATTAAATGTATAAAGTACACACCTGAAGGAAACATTCAAGTAAAGTTGGACTACGATAGTGGCTATGTTGATCTGCCTGTAAGATCAAAGATTTTTGATCCAATAATTAAGTATCCAAGACTCCTTAAAAGTCGATGTAAAATTAAGAAAGAAAAGTGGCAACACCTTCAGGACCTTAAATCGGTGTTGCCAAAGGATACTCATTCATTTTATGACAACCTGCTTTTTGAATAGTTTTTAATAATACCTATTACTATTTTTATATTTACCAGGGTTACCTACCTATAAGTTCAAAACTGCTCTTTGTTTTCTGTTATGAGCATTGTACCTCGCATCATATACTATAGGTATAAATATTTCTTATCGTTAGGAGTACTAAGTTTTTTATTCAATGTTATATTATTCAATGTGCAATGTTGTAATGTGCATAATGTGAAAAAATGTTCGTTTATTTTAATAAAACTATTTTCAGTTGTTTGTTGTTATACCTATTTTGCTTACTGCAATTTATCCTATCCTAAAAAAAAGCAAAGCAAAAACTCTCATTACCTAGTTATTTTATCGATGGCAATATCTCCTATCTGACATAGATTTTATGTAAAATTATTATTGTACAAATTATTTTTAATAATGACAAATAAAGTAGTCGGAATACATTTTTACGGAAAAAAAGTAGGAAACTGTTTTTTTAGGAGCCGCAATGAAGTTTTTTGTTTGTTCTGTAAAGTTTGTCAATTGTCAGATAGGAGATTCTGCCAGGTCGCCCGCGAATTGTCTTTTATTTAACTTTTGTACATTTAGGTGTAGTGCCAAGTAGTTACACCGCCACCAGCTCACTTCAAGGTCACCGAGCTCTGGATGGCATGTGTCCATCAGCAACGACCATCAGCAGCTAACTTCAGGAGAGAATCTCAGGTTAACCTCGCTATAGGGGATGTTGCCGAGGTCTTCGGCTAAAGGGAATGATCTTCAGCACGGGGACAGTGACCGGAGGCTGTAATAATACTTAGACACTGTGTATAATAGCTCAGTTATTATCAGAATAGGAATGGAATAGAAATAATGGAAATGGTTAAATTAACAAAATATTCTTAGGATATATCCATGGAATTACTTTTAACAACAGTGACATTAAACATGTACCTACCTAGCGATAAACCATGTCTAATAAAGTGTAGGGATTAGAAGATTTAGAGGAGCATGGGTACATACTACCTGGTCAGAAGGGTTAAATAAGCCTTCACCCCATTGGCCGATAAGAGATTGACAATCGTATAAATATAACGGGGATATTGAAATCTTGTATCAATTTTCACAGTTTCGAGCGTGCATCCGAAGTGGTAACACATAGGTAGTGAGTGCGAAACAACACGGTGTGAATAGCGTACTAGTGAGTTCACAGTGAAGTGGAGGTCCCACACAAAAAACAGTTTTTACCAAAACTAGGATGGGGAGGAAGGCCCCGAGAAGGAGCCCAACCCCCATGGAACAAGAAAACTCAAGCAGCGACGAGAGCTGCTGCGAAAGATCGGAGAAATCCAGTTAGGCGACGCCGGAGCGACGAGCAAGCCACGGCCCCTCCGAGAGGGAGGTCGAGCTAGCCGCGGAGAATGCGGCACTGCGGCAAGAAATAGCTGAGTTAAAAAATCAGCTAGGAGAGCTGACCCTGCAGCTAAGGGCCATGGCGTTGGAGGCGGAGAAGTCAAATAAAATACTGGTAGAGGAGATCAGGAGCCTCCGACACCAGACAGGTATCCCTGAGGCGACCGCGGGCGCTTCT
Source organism: Pogonocherus hispidulus (assembly GCA_963924545.1). Taxonomy (NCBI): domain Eukaryota; kingdom Metazoa; phylum Arthropoda; class Insecta; order Coleoptera; family Cerambycidae; genus Pogonocherus; species Pogonocherus hispidulus. Next base: position 17,853,589 of record OZ004697.1, on the reverse strand, counting down.
GCGGAAGCAGTAGCGCCTGCCGCCGCAGTGCAGAAAACGGTAAGTAAGAGGAAAAAACCTGTTACAGATTCCAGCGCCGAGGAGGAACCCACCAAGGCGAGAAGGGTAGGAACACCCGAGCCAGAGACCCGCGAGACGACCGCAGAAGGCAACAAGGCGACTTCAGAGGTCAATATGCCATCCACCTCAGCCATGGAGGTGACAGAGACGGCAAGGCAGGAAAAGAAGATACCTCCGGTGATCCTAAGGGACGCCAAGAGATGGTCGGTCATCAGGCGGATGGTCACGGAGAGGCGCATCAATTTTACAAAGGCGCAGACTACGAAGGACGGGGTGGCGATCCATCCCCAGAACTCCAGCGACCATCGCAGGCTCACGCAGTTCCTGACAGAAAGGAAGGAGCAGTACCACACGTTTTCTCTCGCGGAGGAGAGGAAGCTGCGAGTGGTAATTCGCGGCATTCCCGAGGGCACCGAAGCCATGGAAGTCGAGGAGGACCTCCGAGGCCAAGGGTTCGCACCCGAATCGGTGCAGCGAATGACGAGCCGGGTAAGCAAAAAACCTCTTCCTCTATTCCTGTTACAGGTACCGCTGGACCAGGAAAAGATCCTGGAGGTGAAGAGATGCTGCCAACTGGTAGTGAGAGTGGAGCGTCAAAGAGCGAAGGTCGAGCCAACGCAGTGTCATCGATGTCAACGCTTCGGCCACGCCCAAAGCAGATGCACCGCGACGCCGAAATGCGTCAAATGCGGAGAGAACCACCACTCCGCGGCGTGCAAGAAGGCACAAGAAGTTCCCGCCAAATGCGCGAACTGCAACGGAGACCACCCTGCCAGCTACCGCGGCTGTCCAAACCACCCCAAGAGGGCAGCAAAGACGCAAGCAAAACCACCAGTGCCTGCAGCGGCGCCCGAAGTCCCAAGGGCCAGCCAACAGCAGCCGAGACAACCAGCGACCGGACAGCGCAGCTTCGCTCAGGCCGTCAAGGCCCAACAGGTAAAGCCCGCGCCCTCGAAAGGGGACGCGGGCAAGCGGGGAGCAGCCCCTGCGAGTAAGGTCGCCCGGGCGACCGACGACCAGGCACTGCGCTCCGGACTCCGAGAGCTGCTGACACAAATGCTATGTCTTTTACAGGATTAATGGCAGTCCAACTACGGAGGCCCCAGTCCCTCAAGGTAGCGTCCTGGAACGTGGATAGCTTCAATCAGAGGAAGCACGAGCTTATAGATCTCCTGTACCGGCTAGAAATAGACGTGATTGCACTACAGGAGACCAAACTAAGCGAAGACCTCAGAGCTAGAGTCCCAGGATACCACACGCACCGCAAGGACAGAAACAGGATGGGAGGAGGCGTGGCACTGCTCGTCAAACATGGCATCGACTATCACCTGCTGCCAACACCCGAAACGGAGAACCTGGAAGTAGTAACCATCGCGATCAACACGCAACAGTACGGCGAAATCGCGGTGGCATCCTGCTACCAACCTCCGAGGCTAGAACTCCTGGACCGAGACTTGGACGCCGCGCTCGCGGCATACCCCCAGGTTGTAGCGATGGGAGACTTCAACGCCAAGGCACCGGCGTGGAACAGTAGGAGGATAAATCGGCGCGGCCGGAAACTGCAGGAGTACCTGGACACCCGACATGAAGTGAACGCAATGGGCCCGGAGGAGCCGACGCATCACGGATTGGGATTACCAGACGTGTTGGATATCGCCCTGCTCAAGGCAATACCGATGATAGCTGAGATGGTGACATTGCACGAGGGTTCAACGAACCACAGTCCCATTCTCCTGAGCTTAGGAAGACAGCAGCCTGATGACACAGCCGTCTTCGTCAAGAGGCGCACCGAGTGGGAGCAATTTCGCGCACTTGTGCAAAGAGATTGCGTCCCCGCCCGCGTCATTCGAAACGGAGCGGAAATCGAGGCAGCCATCGCCAACCTTGAGACGGATATTCACACAGCACTGGCAGCCAACACGAGGGAAACACAGGTAAGGTATGTAACTAATCCTACGGGAGAGCTTCCTTTTCAGACATTGGAGCTGATAAGGGACAGGCGCAGAGCCAAGAGGCACGCTCAGCGGACGAGACTCCCACAGGACAAGATGGCCCTAAACCAGCTCAACCGGAGAGTCAAAGCCGCATTGCACGAGCACCACCAGGCGAGATGGCAACAACACTTAGAGTCCCTCGACCCCCAAGACCGCAGTCTGTGGAAAACGCAAAGAGCCATGCGAATTACCCGTCGACCGACCCCTCCAATCCATGGTGAAAACGGACTCGTATACACGAGGCAGGACAAGGCAGAGGCTTTTGCTGACAGCCTGGAACTGCAGTGTAGAGAGAACAATTTGCCGGACGAAGACGAGGACCATGAAGAAGACGTGGCGCGCAGAGTGCGACAGCTAAACCACGCGGTTGACGACGACGAGATCCGAGCAGCGACCTACGACGAGGTCAAGAGCATGCTGAGCAGAGTAAACATTCGCAAAGCAGCGGGGTGCGACCAAATAGGGAACCTGATTCTTCGGAAACTACCCCGCAAGGGCGTAGAGGCGCTGGTTAACATAATCAACGCTATTCTGAAGTTTCGCTTTTTCCCTATGAAGTGGAAGAAAGCCGACGTCATAATGATCCCGAAACCAGGTAAGAACTTAACGTTTCCGTCAAGTTACAGGCCGATCAGCCTACTTCCAGCCATGAGTAAGATAGCCGAGAGAGTCATCCTAGGGAGACTACAGGAGCACACCGAAGAGCTGAGGATCCTCCCAGACGAGCAGTTCGCGTTCCGGAGGGGACACTCCTGCGAACTACAGGTCATCAGGCTAGTCGAGGAAATCACCAAGGGCTTCAACCAGCGTCAAGTCACCGGAGCGATATTCCTGGACGTCGCCAAGGCATTCGACAGAGTGTGGCACGATGGTATTCTGAAAAAGATGATCGACTACGGCTACCCTACGTCAATGACGAAGCTAATCCGGACGTACCTCCGAGGGAGAAGACTTAGGGTCAAACTAGAAGGCACTCTATCAGGATATCGCAGAATGGAAGCCGGAGTACCGCAGGGCACGGTCCTGTCACCCCATCTGTTCACCCTCTTCACGTCGGATCTGCCTAGGACGCAGCGTACCTCGCTGTCGCTGTACGCAGACGACACAGCCATCATTGCACGGTCCTGCAGGGCTAGGATGGTTACGAGATACATCCAAGAGGCAACTAACCTTCTTGAGGAGTGGTGCAACAGATGGAAAGTGGCATTAAACCCGGACAAGACTAATTGTATTTTATTTTCCCGCAGGTACACCCAGACACCGGTAGGACACGTAGTCCTGAACGGAGAAGCCATCCGCTGGAGTGACACGGTTCCCTATCTAGGGGTAACCCTGGACAAGGGAATGACGTGGAAGCAACACGTAGCTGCAGTCACCGCGAAAGCGAGGAAGACCAGAGCCATGTTGTATCCGATGCTTTGCTCCCGAAGTGGGCTGAGCTTGGGCAACAAGAAGACGCTCATCAAAGCAGTGATAGAGCCCCAGCTAACGTACGCCGCCCCTGCCTGGGCGTACGGGGCCGAGAAAAACATGAAGAAACTCCAAGCTGTGGTGAATATCGCCCTACGAACGGCATCCGGTGTCCCCTGGTTTGTCCGCAACGTCGATATCTACCGGGACTTTGAGTTCACCCCCATTACCGATGTCATCAGGAGGCGCGCTGAGAAACTCTTCGCGCGAGCCGAGACGAGCGAAAACCCGCTCATCAGGGAGGCGGTGAACTACGAACCGGAAGCGGCGGCGAGGTATCGCCGACCGAGGCACCAGCTCCTCGACCCAGGATGAGGTAGTATACTAACCCCGTTACTTTCAGATCACCGCCCGGATCAAGAGTGGAGGCCCACGAAGGCCTCTTCGAGAAAGTCACTACCCCACCCCTTGGAAATCCGCCAAAATCATTCCTATCCCAAAGCCAAACAAGCCCGGGAATTCGCCGGCAAGCTACCGGCCGATTAGCCTTCTTTCATCCTTGTCGAAAGTGTTCGACTCCCTTATCCTGGAGGTCATGATGGAGGTTATTGACGACGGCGACGTCCTCAGTAACTTCCAGTATGGCTTCCGACCAGCTCATTCCACTACCCAACAGCTCCTAAGAGTTGCAGAGATAATAACCACCAACAACAATCGAGGTCTTTTTACAGGGGTTGTCTCCCTTGTCTCCCTCGAGAAAGCCTTTGACAAAGTCTGGCATCCCGGACTTCTGTACAAACTCTAATTTGCTGGGTATTCCGCTCGTATTATTAAACTAATACGAGCATATCTCACCAACCGCTCCTTCAGAGTAGAAGTCAACGGGGCGCTCTCCCTTTCAGCCCCTATCCTTTCTGGTGTACCGCAGGGGTCCTCTCTAGGACCCGTGCTTTTCACATTGTACACCACAGACATACCAGACCCTGACAAACATAGGACCTACCCTAGCGCTGTACGCAGACGATACAGCCATTATAACCACATCACGTGACCACAACCTACTACACAGACTCATACAGGACCAGACTGACGACTTAACAGAATACTACGCAGACTGGGGACTCCTCACCAATCCCCAGAAGACCCAATATACCCTGTTTCACAAAAAAACAAGAACTCACATCCTGCAAAAAAACACTTAGAGTTAGTAATATGCCTACTTTAACAATCATGTTAAAAACATGAAGAACAAGGCAAGAGGCCGATTTCAACAATTAAACTCGATAATCAAAAACAGTCCCCCGGCAACATCCATATTATTATATAAATCCTATATCAGACCCATCCTCACCTATGCCTCCCCCGTCTGGTATCCTCTCATCACGCCCACCCTACAAAAATCCATACAAATAGTCCAGAATAAAATTCTCAGTCCAAAAACCACCCCTACCCAAAAACTACCCCTAATACAAAAATGTCACAAAACATTCCATGAGTGAAAAACAACAAAAATAAAAAACCACCCCTAAATTAAAAACCCACCCTTAACAAAACCATCCCAAATCAAACCACAGAACGTCCTGCCTAAGAAATAAATAATCCACAAACCACCCCCGACCTTAAACCTCGCTGAACGTCATCCCTCACACCACAACATCCCCCCTTAAACAATAAAAGATCCCAAAATTCACACCCTAACCACATACCCAACCTGTACTATTACTAAACAGCGTCAGATGCACTGAATAGATTAACACCACTACCCTGAGGCAAGCACTTTTACAGTGGAGAGCCTCATGGATCGGCACTCTCGTCGTCCATCCATCGTACACGAATCTTGTATCAGTATTTGACAGACCATCTAGTGCTAGTAGGTGAGTGAGAGTCGAGTATATATTAATCACAAAATGGAATACGAAGCTGATGAACGTGAACAAATGGAAGCCGAACACGAAGAGACGTTTGTACCTGTTGCTATTCGAAATTTAACAAAGAAATATGAAGAGATATTTCCTGGACAGCTAAAAATGATGTTCTTAACGTGGGATGAACTTACACCAGAGGAGAAAAAAAAGCATGGTAGTTCGGAGGAAGTACCTGAAGACGGGCGTCGTATCCAACAAGAAGATGTATCCAACGCAAGTAATGAACTCGCACTGGAGGAAAAAATAAAGCAAGCTAGATCAGAGGGAATGCGTGAACTAATTTCAATTGAGAGTTTATTAAGGAAAAGGAAAAGGAAAACCAGATTTACAAGCTCACATAAAGAAAGAAACAGCAAACTATACAAACAAACCTAAAAGGGAATCTTCACAAAGCAATTGTAAAACCATTAAAACAAAGTAAAAACTTGTGTTGAAAAATAATGAAGAATGTTGATTGTATATGGGACTATAGAAAATATTTTTCCGTACTGTAATTTTTTAACATATATTATTGGTTGTACTGTATATATAATTTCTATTTATATTTTATTAAAAGATACTCGTTTTAAAGTAAAATGCCAAGAAGTTATAAAGATTCGATAAATATGAAAGTCTGGTTTATATTTTAGACAATAAGAAACATTATTTTTATGTGAACTGTTTTGTATATACTGTAATAATAGATTATTGTACATAGCAGTTGTTATATTTATTTCAGTTGGTTTAAATAAATATTTTCTGCAATTTAATTAATTGTTTTTATCTAACTGACACCAAAGTGTCAGCAAATAAAAATTGGATTGTATATTAAAGAAAAAGAGATGAAATCATTCCCATCGCACTAGTGCAATCTCAAATTTGGCTAATGCGGGTGTAAATAAGCAATTACTAATACCAATACATCTGAATTAATCTGATTGATGTAAATTACATAAAAAGTATAGAAAAAATAATGCTGAACACTGATTGGGTCGCAGTAGCCTACGACGATCGACTAGGCTCCTTTAACAAGGCGTCTGCGTGACACACGCGAAATACGCCAAGTGCCCAAGTCAGAATAAAGTAATATTCTCGAAACCACGAGGGTTCCGGGAAATCGTAATTCGACGGCGCCGAAACGTAAACGGCGTGCCCACCACGACTATGGAGGACCTAACGTCGGCGTAGAACCACTTATGTAGGCTTTTCTGCCTGAGACGGGCTGCTCGTACGCAAATACCTAGTATTCGCGACGTCCGTCCTGTTGGCGGTTACCAGTCTTCCGTCCTGGCCCACACTTCTTTTGCTTCGCCGCTGGTGGCGCTAAGATGACCAAATTGCCCACTAAACAGTACAATACTTTTCAGCTTGTCTAGTGAACCCTACCACTTCTTGTCTTTGCAGTCTTGTCCAGCGGTGGAAGTTTTATATTTATATCGCCACCTCAGAGTTAGCAATGATAATTGTCTCCCAAAGAGAATGTCTCGTAGTAGCGATTACCAATCGAACGTAATGTAACGAATTTCTTTATCTTAACCAATTTGTGGAAACAGTGCCCCAGAAAATTAGTTCTATATGGTTATTAATAACACCCGAAGTGAATAAACATTAAACAATGAAACCTCAATTGAAGTTAAATCTATTAAGTGGTCTTTGAAATAATGTAATTTATGAGTATTATTAAATGCAAATATAAATATTAATGCTTCAAAGTGAGTGAAAATAAATCTTCCTAGTAAAACGAATAAGTCACGTGGTAAATAAATAAATGCCTTTAGCATATAAAGTATAAATAATATGAAATTCAAACCTATTAAATTATTTTTGGAATAACGTAATATATAAATAATATAAAAATGCAATTATTAAAACTTTAAATTATCGAAAAAGAGTGGTGAATTAATAAATGCCTTTAGTACATACCCAGCTAAACACAGGCACTCACAAAAACACTACTTAACGCCACGAAGGCCAAGAACCAAAGAGAAAGATTCTTGCAAACTGGGTCTCTCGACCGCGTTTATTATTTTATTATGAGGATGGCCCGCAGATGTCTGACGGCGCGTATCACCTAAAGGTATACAGGGGGTAGGTAAAATGACCGTTCTGGCGACAGTATTTACATTAGCTGTAGAAGCAAATAAGAGACCATCAATTGTCTTTTATTTAACGTTATTATCAATTCTAGGACCAGGACTATTTTTGTTATTTACTTCTAATATTTTTTCATTATTTTGCTGTCACTATCAAAAGGTTTAGTCAATCCAAACACCGATTCGTTATTCATAAGCGATAACACTAACTCGTTGCTTTGATCTTTTGTAAATTTAGGTGTAGTGCGAAGTAGGTACACTATACCGCCACCAGCTCACTTCAAAGTCACCGAGCTCCGGATGGCATGTGTCCATCAGCAACGACCGTGTTGCGCTTCATAAGAATATAAATCAGTTTCATCCTAGAATTAAAACAAACATTTGAAAAAGTAGGCAGTACTTTGTGAAACAAGATATAAAAAAAAAATAATGTATTTAACTTTTTTTGGTACGCTGGTATTTACAATAGCTGTAAAAGCAAATAAGAGATCATCAATTGTCTTTTATTTAACGTTATTATCAATTCTAGGACCAGGACTATTTTTGTTATATACTTCTAATATTTTTTCATTATTAATGCTGTCACTATCAAAAGGTTTAGTCAATCCAAACACCGATTCGTTATTCATAAGCGATAACACAAATTCGTGGCTAGGAACTTTTGTAAATTTAGGTGTAGTGTCAAGTAGGTACATTACACCGCCACCAGCTCACTTCAAGGTCACCGAGCTCTGGACGGCATGTGTCCATCAGCAACGACCATCAGCAGCTAACTTCAGGAGAGAATCTCAGGTTAACCTAGCTATAGGGGATGTTGCCGAGGTCTTCGGCTAAAGGGAATGATCTTCAGCATGGGGACAGTGACCGGACGCTGTAGTTCGGAGTTCTGCTGCGCGGAAATCCCAGATGGCGCTGTTTAGGGGGAGGTGGGGTGTAAGGGGTTGTGGTACGTGAGGATGATCCTCAGCGTGATCGACAATGACCAGAAGGTGTAGTTCTGAGTTCTGCCGCCGAAATTATAGACGGCGCTGGTGTGCGGATGATTTATTACCTTATCAGAGCGAAGTGACTTTAAAGGAAATAAAGTTGTCGGTGGAATTCCTGGAAAGAAATTTAATATATCTATCAATTAAATGTAAACAACACGTGATTTATTGATAGCGACTTCTTTGTCGCTGGAATTCTTAGAACCCAAACACAGGCGTTCAAGGTTAAGTTTAGTCAGCAATACTAGCTCTAGTATTGCTGTAATTGAATATAGTAATTAATAATTAAGAATATTAAGTATGATAGGTAGGTACATTCTTTTCGAGGGAAGTGTTGATTTCGGATTGAGATTTATGATCTCTACTGAAACTGAAAATCTACTTGTTAAAAATTGAAACTATTTTTCATAAATATTATGCGCGTTTTTCGAACGAATATTAATACTTAGACACTGTGTATAATAGCTCAGTTATTATCAGAATAGGAATGGAATAGAAATTAATGGAAATGATTAAATTAACAAAATATTCTTAGAATATATCCATGGAATTACTTTTAACAACAGTGACATGTACCTACCTAGCGATAAACCATGTCTAATAAAGTGTAGAGATTAGAAGATTTAGAGGAGCATGGGTACATACTACCTGGTCAGAAGGGTTGAATAAGCCTTCACCCCATTGGCCGATAAGACATTGACAATCGTATAAATATAACGAGGATATTGAAATCTTGTATCAGTATTTGACAGACCATCTAGTGCTAGTAGGTGAGTGAGAGTCGAGTAAGTATATATTAATCACAAGATGGAATACGAAGCTGATGAAGGTTTCATCGATGATTACGATATTAGCTCATATGTCTTGGAAGAAATGGAACCCGAACCCGAAGAGACGTATGTACCTGTTGCTACTCGAAATTTAACAAAGAAATATGAAGCGAGATTTCCTGGACAGCTAAAAATGATGTTCTTAACGTGGGATGAACTTACACCAGAGGAGAAAAAAAGCATGGTAGTTCGGAGGAAGTACCTAAAGAAGGGCGTCGTATGCAACAAGAAGATGTATCCAACGCAAGTAATGAACTCGCACTGGAGGAAAAAATAAAGCAAGCTAGATCAGAGGGAATGCCTGAACTAATTTAAATTGAGAGTTTATTAAGGAAAAGGAAAACCAGTTTTATTTATTTATTACAGTAATCTACAGACATTAAGTCCAATAATTGATTACAATTTCAACAAAAATTACACTTATATATTACTAAAAGTATGTTGATATCATTTACATAGCATGGAATAAGAAACAGTCAACACTAGCAAAAAAACAGAAAATAACAAGCATTTATTTACAATTACTAATTTTAAATAGTTTTACAATTTTATTTTTAAAACTTCTTTGACTCTCGAAAAAAATGTCAATATCATTCAATTGATTACCCAGGGAGCACATTCTATACAGAGGCGAATTTTGACCCAAGTTGGTATGAGCTGTATGAACACAAAATATATCCTTATTTCTACTTAAATACTGAGGAACTAATATTCCTATCTTCATTAGGAATTGACTACATTGAATTTTATTATTCAAAATCTTATACAAAAAAATAAGACAAGATATTCCCCTTCTATTCTGTAATGAGAAAAGTTAAATTCTTCCAAAAGTACAGTGTATGGTATATCAAAGTAATATACGCCATATTTTCTAAAATACAAATACCTTAGAAATTTTTTTTGGATTTTTTCAAGTGCCTCAATGTGAACGGTATACGAGGGAGACCAGATTATAGATGCATACTCTACTATACTTCGAACATAGGTGTTATAAAGACTAATGATGGTATTCAAATTATTGAAGTTATGTGAGTTGCGAATTATAAATCCCAACATTTTATATGCCTTTTTGGTGATTTCTGCAACATGCGCATTAAAGGACAAACCATTGTCAAACAAAACACCAAGGTCCTTAATTTCGGATTTTCTTATAAGGCTCCTATTATTTATGGTGTATTCATGGTTTACGATGTTTTTTTCTTTGAAAACGTGAAAGTGAAACATTTGCCTATATTAAAGTTCAGATAATTTCTGGTAGCCCAGTCATAAATTTTATTAATATCTTTCTGTAGCAGATCACAATCCTTAACACTGTTTATTGATTTGTAAATTTTAAAATCGTCAGCAAATAACTGGCATTCCGAATGATCCACAGCTCGAGGAAGATCTCCGACTAAACATAAGAAAAACAAGGGTCCCAGATTTGAACCTTGGGGCACTCTCGACGGTACGAAGTATTCCAGCGATTTTGCTCCTCTATATACCACATATTGTTTACGCTTTTCCAGATATGATGAACATAGTTTCAGTAATCCCTCTGAAAATCCAAACTGATGAAGTTTACCAAGTAGTACGCAATGGTCAACAAGCCCTTTATCAAAGGCTTTTGCGAAATCTGTAAATATCACGTCTAATTGACCATTATTATTTAACGTTTCATTTGCTGTTTAACTAAAACATGCCAGATTTGTCATAGTAGATTTTTGTCTCATAAATCCATGTTGTTCAATGGGGAGGCATGGAGAAACGTGATGATAAATTTTATTGTACAATATTGACTCAAATATTTTACTGGGTGAACAAATTAAGGCTACCGGTCTATAATTTTTAATGTCACTTTTGTCACCACTTTTGAAAATAGGTGAGACTTTCGTTATCTTCCATGCATTTGGATAAACAGACGTTTTCAATATAAGATTAAAAATTATAATAAGGGGTTCTAATAGAAACTCCTTGCAACCCTTAAATACATATGGAGGTATTTTATCAGGTCCAACCGATTTTTTTGGTTTCAATGTTTTAATTGCAGACATGATTTCTTCTTCTGTGATCGACTTTATAGCTAATATATCATTTTGAAAAATGATATCATCAGTAATATTAAGTGTTTTACTATTTGTAGAATAAACACTTTCGAAAAACCTAGCAAACGCTGAAACGATTTCGCTGTTATCAATCATCTGCTCCCCCTCGTAAACCATCCTACATGTACTGCCTTGAGAAGAACTTTTTAGGGAACCTATGTATCTCCAAAAATTTGTGGCGTCAAAATTTATATTATTTTCTATATCATTCATATACTTTTTATATGCACTTTTTATATCTGTCTTAATTTTAGACCTTAAGTAAACAAACATTTGTTTGTCATTTACAAGCTCACATGAAGAAAGAAACAGCAAACTATACAAACAAACCTAAAAGGGAATCTTCACAAAGCAATTGTAAAACCATTAAAACAAAGTAAAAACTTGTGTTGAAAAATAATGAAGAATGTTGATTGTATTTGGGACTATAGAAAATATTTTTCCGTACTGTAATTTTTTAACATATATTATTGGTTGTACTGTATATATAATTTTTATTTATATTTTATTAAAAGATACTCGTTTTAAAGTAAAATGCCAAGAAGTTATAAAGATTCGATAAATATGAAAAGTCTGGTTTATATTTTAGACAATAAGAAACATTATTTTTATGTGAACTGTTTTGCATATACTGTAATATTAGATTATTGTACATAGCAGTTGTTATATTTATTTCAGTTGGTTTAAATAAATATTTTCTGCAACTTAATTAATTGTTTTTATCTAACTAACTACCTAATCTAACTATCTAATTGACACCAAAGTGTCAGCAAATAAAAATTGGATTGTATATTAAAGAAAAAGAGATGAAATCATTCCCATCGCACTAGTGCAATCTCAAATTTGGCTAATGCGGGTGTAAATAAGCAATTACTAATACCAATACATCTGAATTAATCTGATTGATGTAAATTATATAAAAAGTATAGAAAAAATAATGCTGAACACTGATTGGGTCGCAGTAGCCTACGACGATCGACTAAGCTCCTTTAACAAGGCGTCTGCGTGACACACGCGAAATACGCCAAGCGCCCAAGTCAGAATTAAGTAATATTCTCGAAACCACGAGGGTTCCGGGAAATCGTAATTCGACGGCGCCGAAACGTAAACGGCGTGCCCACCACGACTATGGAGGACCTAACGTCGGCGTAGAGTAGAACCACTTATGTAGGCTTTTCTGCCTGAGACGGGCTGCTCGTACGCGAATACCTAGTATTCGCGACGTCCGTCCTGTTGGCGGTCACCAGTCTTCCTTCCTGGCCCACACTTCTTTTGCTTCGCCGCTGGTGGCGCTAAGATGACCAAATTGCCCACTAAACAGTACAATGCTTTTCAGCTTGTCTAGTGAACCCTACCACTTCTTGTCTTTGCAGTCTTGTCCAGCGGTGGAAGTTTTATATTTATATCGCCATCTCAGAGTTAGCAATGATAATTGCCTCCTAAAGAGAATGTCTCGTATTAGCGATTACCAATGGAACGTAATGTAACGAATTTCTTTATCTTAACCAATTTGTGAAAACAGTGCCCCAGAAAATTAGTTCTATATGGTACTTAATAACACCCGAAGTGAATAAACATCAAACAATGAAACCTGAATTGAATTTAAATCTTTTAAGTGGTCTTTGAAATAATGTAATATATGAGTATTATTAAATGCAAATATAAATATTAATGCTTCAAAGTGAGTGAAAATAAATCTTCCTAGTAAAACGAATAAGCCACGTGGTGAATAAATAAATGCCTTTAGCACATAAGATATAAATAATATGAAATTCAAATCTATTAAATTATTTTTGGAATAACGTAATACATAAATAATATAAAAATGCAATTATTAAAACTTCAAGTTGTCGAAAAACCGTGGTGAATTAATAAATGCCTTTAGTACATACCCAGCTAAACACAGGAGTAGATAGGCAAAACCACTACGACGCCAAAAACCAATGTATTTTTAAAGGGGCCTAAATTTGGGTCAAAAAGTGAGTAATTTTACCCCCTCCACTTTCCTTTTTGAGATAGGCCACGCCCCCAACCCCGATCCGGCCACCCTTACGCTTGCGCAGAAGCTCTTCGGCACCCTCGCGGTCATCATAGCTTCTGCAGCCGTCCTCCAGGTACCACGGGCAGACGGAGATATTAGTCGTCGCGATCATCATACATTCTGTAACCGTCCTTCAGGTACCTACGACGGGTAGGCGGAGAAATTAGTCGTCGCGGTCCTGCAGGTTTATCACTTAATAACGGAGGAACCCATACGGAGGAAAATGCATTATATAAAATACAGATTTAATATCCTTCGGACATATAAAACATAGAGCTTTATTGAGAAGTAATTTTTAAATTAGTAAATTGCCTGTAGAGTTTTCAGTCGGCATATATCCAAATTAGACGTATCAATTATCCGCGTCGAGGTAGCAGAGGTTGCGCGTCACGAGATTTTCACTTGCGCACTATGACATCCCTACCTTGCGCGCTACGATATCTCCAGCGGGTACGTTCTCGGTATCGAGTACTGAGAGTTTAATCTAGTACATATAAATATAGAACAATTTAATAATAAATTTATCATTATCAGGCGGAGATTGAAGTCACTTATTCGAGCAGCTTATAACCGGTATTTACGTCAACTTGAAAATAATATCCAAACGGATGTTAAACACTTTTTTAATTATGTTAAGGAAAAACGGTCCTCCTCTTCTGCTATGACAGTGTTTTATGATAATGATAATATCGTTGTTCCTGTGAATCAAATTCCAGACTCATTTGGCAATTATTTTTTATCGGTTTATTCCGACACCCCAGCATCTTACAAACTAACACATCAAACACCTGTTTATTATAATATGTCACATGTTAATGCTATAACTGAAGTAGAATACAACATGTCAATAAAAAAGTTAAAACCGAAAAGAGCATGTGGTTCGGATGGTATACCACCCTATGTATTAAAAGGGTGCGCAGAGTTTTTTAAAAGGCCATTATTACACATTTATAATTTAGTGCTAAGTAAACAATCGTTTCCCGAGTTATGGAAAATATCGCTAATAAGTCCGATTCATAAATCTGGTGATAAGTCAAAAACTGAAAATTATAGACCGATTGCAGTGTTATCAGCTCCTGCAAAGGTATTAGAGCAGATATTATATAACTTTCTATGGAGTCACCTTAGTTCGTTCGTTAATGATAGTCAACATGGTTTTGTTCCGAAACGATCCATTTCTACCAACCTGGTCACATATTCTAATGAAATTCTAAGTGCATTTGAACATGGAGTTCAAGTGGACTCTATTTATACAGATTTCCGGAAAGCTTTTGACGGAGTGGATCATGATATTCTTCTAAATAAGCTGTATATGTATGGAGTGACTGAAATATTCATTAAGCTAATTATGTCATATTTAAATAACCGTAAATTTGTTGTAAAATTTAACGGAACTTTATCAAATGTATACGCTGCTAACTCCGGGGTACCCCAGGGATCTAATCTGGGGCCTTTGCTGTTTCTTTATTTTATAAATGATCTGCCAGAAAGAATATGTAATTCTAGATGTCTACTCTTCGCTGATGATCTAAAATTTTTTAGAGAAATTGTATCTCAAAATGACTGTGCGCTGCTACAACGTGATATTGATTCTGCCCTTGAATGGAGTAGGGATAATAAATTAGATTTTAACATAAATAAATGTTGTACTATTTCATTTACTCGCAGTACACGGATAATCGAATTCCCATATATAATGAATAATGTAATTCTTAACAAAGTTGATCATGTGAAAGATCTGGGCTTAATTATTGAAAATAATTTATCATATAAACTAACTTTCGAAAAAATTATATCATCCGCCTACAAGGCCCTAGGATTTGTAATCAGAGAATCTAAAAACTTACGTAACTTAGATGCAATTATCAAATTATATTTCGCATTAGTTAGACCTAAACTTGAGTATGGCTCTATATTATGGCACACCCAACCCAATACGTATACAGAAAAAGTGGAGAAAGTTCAAAAAAATTCTTAAGATTTTTATATTTTAAAAAGTATAGCAGACCACCTGATTACAGATATATTCGCAGTAAACGTTTATGTACTGAATTTAGAATAAATACTCTGCAAAATCGACGAATCATTGCTTTGTTATTGTTTGGTTATAAAATACTAAATTTTGGTATCAATGACTCTGTTTTGTTGTCGTCATTCTATTTTAATGTCCCAGCCAGATCTACTCGATTGCGGCAGCTCCTCTATGTACCCACACGCAGAACTACATCATGTGCTCCACTTATAGCTTTGTTTAGATTAATAAACCGAGTCTCATCAATTGATAATATTGACTTATTTGGTCCAATAACTGTATTCCTTAAGTCTATAAAAAATATTTTTTCTGTTGAGAACTTGTCCCCGTGATTTTATTTCAGCTAGCTATCAGTCAAGATGTACATACTTTACCTTTATATAACTAACTATATTATTTGCTAGTTGTGTTTGTATAATGTTACTACTATTATTATTGGCCTAGTGACTGTTTGGGAATAAACAAATAAATAAATAAATAAATATATTTAATTTTTAAATATATTTAGAGAAAAATTGATACGATTAATTAATTCGCGCTAATTTTTTACTATAGAGGAACTCGTAGACATATTTTTAACATGGGATGATATTATTGGTATAATACTGTAATACTAAGATATCTAGAATGAAATACAATAGTAGATTATGGAATAAGTAGACAGGGTGATAACATTTAACATAGACTAGAGTATGAGATTTGTTGAATATAGATGTAGGAAATTCTTGTTTTTCTAGAATGCTTGCTTTCATTTAAGGTATATAAGGTAACAATAGAGGTAATAACAATATGAAAATCTATAGATCTGGAGTCAAACAATATAACCAACTGAGAAAATATACTGCAACAGACTAATTAAATTTGTATGGATAGTTTAAAAGGGTAGGGGTCATCTACTTATGCTTTGCTTTGTTCTAAAGAGCATATACTGATATATAATAATTTAAAATAGTTTTAGATATACATAATGCGATTCATTGTATTAATAATTTTAGAAGACAATACAAATATATGAGATAGTTTTAGTAAGAAGTCTTTATGCTTTGAAAGCTGTTCTGAGCTTGGGATATATTATCAAAAACCTATAATTTTTAATAAATGTTTAATAAGGAACTCAGTATTCTACTATCTATTCATAGACGCTATGTATACTACTACATATTGTACCTAGAAAATAAAAGTACTTATCATAAATAGCTTATTAATCATAGTTTTCCTGAAGACACTATATATTTCACTATAGTTTTATGAATACAAAGCCTTATACCTTTTATTTTTAAATATTATTTCAAATTATTAAAATATCAGATATTTTCAATTAAAATATGTATGGTAAAATTCACTAATGACAAGTGTAGACTAAAAATTTAAATATTTTAGTATAATGTTCTTTTCATTCTTAGGAAAATAGAAAATATAAACTACAATGAGTCCCCTTAGATAATTTTTATTCTGAAGAAATAACACACAGGTATGTTATTTTTGTTATCCTTACACATTAACCAAAGAAGGCAAAGAACTTTCAAATTGAAAGCAGCTAGATAGCACACCAAATATTAACATGTGAAAAAGCTACTAATATTTAGTTAAAGAACTATAACAATAAAGTATTACATAAAATCTTATCACTATAAAGAACTACAATTACTTTACTATCTATAAAAAATTAGAAGACATTTTAGTTCAATAAGTTTTCTAGACTCATGAGTTGTTTTTAACATTATATCATAATAAAAATCATTTCTTATTTCACAATTTCTAATAAATCTATAGGGGCTCAATATAGTATAGTAGGATTTATTTCAATACGGTCGGCATAATTTTATTAACATAAACAGATATAAGAGATAAAGATTTTTACCAAGCCCATTTTTATCGTTGAGAACCCAAAAATTTGTGAAGTTAGCATTTTATAACATAAACATTTAGTGTCGTTAGAAATCTTCCCATCATTTTCAAAATGAACGGCATACCAGAAGGTAATACATATATTAATTCATAGTGAGTGTTTATTTAATAATTTTTCTTTATTTGTAGAGGTGATTAAAGTTATAATTGCTGCGGCTAGGATGGCTCACCCTGAAATAAGTGTAAGTTAAAATATTTTGGTTTTTACATTTTAAATTAGATTTTTTTAATTGTAGGACATGGATATTATAGTGGCAAACCAGCTGCCACCCCCTGAAGCTTCCCTAATAGGGGAAGTGTCAGACTGAATTTTGCCGGGGGGGGCAAAAAATATATACATTTTTAACTATAGAAGAATCATGGGCGACTTTATGGCTGGGTGAGTAATTCATAAACTATAAAATATAGAAGCTATATATATATTTTTTTCTTTTCATATTATTCTGCTACATTTTAATGGTTGGATCTATGGAATATTTCAACATGTTTACATAATATCATTGTTCGAATCAAATAGATTAAAAATAAAATAATATGAACCCGTGTCTACTTGTTTGATTATTTATTACATATCTAATAAGGTTATTAAAATAAATTAAACTAATAAAAATATATCTATAATAATTTGGAAAGTAAATTTTTTAAGAAATTATTACTAATAGCAAATAGACTATTGTATGAAGTGTAAACAAAACTAAATATTAAATGAAGTGATGTATCCTGAGTATAGCAAAAGAAGGTAAGTTCATTAATAATATATAATATTCAACTAAAACACTGCTATATATCAGTTTATCATCTTGTATAGTATATTAGAAGAATAGATATTCATATTTATATTCAACCAATTAAGAAAAATAGTACTTTTTAGTAATATGACATAGTTTATCGTAAGATAGTGATACTTTTATATTAATTTTATAAATTTTAATGAGCTATCATTTAAAATTTTAATAGTACAAGGAGTGAAGTAAACAAATAATAATAACAAAATGATAATAATTAAAGAAAATATCCCAATCAAAGATTATTTATATATATTAAACGTTAAGGTAGGGGATTTTAATAGAAGCTTTTCAAAATACTAAATGTAAATATAGCATTTTTTAGATACATTTATAGACACTATATTAAAAACATAAAACACTAAGAACAATAGATAACAAGATTTCATTAGTGTTTTTTAGAAATTTAAATCAATAAAACTTCCCTGATATTACAATATTGGTTTATTAAAGAAATAAATTTATAATTATACCTTCCTCCTGTACACTCTCCGTTCTGTACCTCTATCATGATACCTCCCTGATCCCCTCCTAACGGTTGATGTTTCACTCACACACCTTTCTATTTGATACATTAGCGCCGAAGCTCTGAAAATGACATCTCACGTTTGACGGCTCGTAATAATTCAAATAAGAATCTCGGTGTTATATCAAAGCATATGTGTTGTTGGTTGCTGGCTTCCAGGAGGAACTAATTCCCACTTCAAGAGAAAACCTCTATCAGTAAACAAACTTGAGCCCCGGCAAAATTAATAATGCATGTTATAATAATAATTGTATTAAACTGAAGATAAAAGACAATTCATTTTAAGCAATCAAAATTATAACCTCCATGTATTACACTATTATTCCTATAAGTAACGTAGCCTTAAAGAAGTTTAGTTACACAATATGATAACTTCGCTACCATTCATATTTTTAGTTGAAAGAGGTGGAATATATCATAATCTAACCATAGTTTAAAAGGAATCTAACCTTAAAATTTGTGCATTCCAAAAGAAAACTAAGTTATAAAGCACATGTTGTTATTCTTATACAAATTGTTAACGCTGAGTTGGCTCATAGATCATAGATATAAAAATCCTTGTCCCTACTAAAATATATATTTTACATATTATATTACTCATTAAGAAATTTTAGAATCATTTATTTTACTTACCTTTACTTGTGGAGATAATCCATCAGAGATATGTAAACCCAAAGCCTGAGGATTAATCAATTTATTAAATATTATGCAGTGACCTTGTATACATAAAAAGTGTGAAAATTCTAAAGCTCTGAGGTCAAAAGGATTATTGATATCTCTTAAATGTTCCTTGTACGCATTCAATTCTCTATATCATATCTTTACCTTTCATGTTCAACAAGAAATAATAAATGAGAAGAGAAAACAAAAAGGTATATTTTATTCTAAGTATGCAAATATAGAAAACAGATATGTACGATACAAATGTATGGTGTATACTTAAACTAGTTTAGGAAACCTTCGTAGAATACTTAAAGTAGAATCTAAAGAAATGCGGTGTATTTTGAATCAATTTGAATACAAAAGCATTAGTATAATTATAAAAAATATTGAATATGACTAGAAAATAGGAATGAAGTTAAATATAAAACATATTTATGTTTAAAAGTACATACTTAAGACGTCTTCAAGATTAATGTAATTAACCTTCAAGAAAATAGGAGACTCTCTCAGTAGGCAATCATCTAGACATCCTCATATTAATTTTATATATATTTTGTTATTATAATGTATTGTTCGATGTAGATTATATATAAAAATTTATATTTACAGTTTCTTATATAATATAATAATCTCACTAGGGGTTAAAAATTTCATTAGAAAAATGTAGCAGAACAAGAATATTTAAGTACATAATTTGTGAGAATATTACGTTTTGATATTTTTCATATTCATTTTGATTATTTAATTAAACATATCAACATACATACTAACATGCCAAGAATTACTTATATTATTTAACATTTAAAGTAGGTATCTAAGTACATACTTTAGTAGATAAGTACATATAAATCAGATAAGTAGATGTCATGTGTGTTGTTGGTTGCAGTCTTCCAGGCGGAACTAATTTCAACATCACTAAGTTTAGATAAAATACCTAACTTATTATTGAAAGAGAAGTGTCTGTCAGAAAACAAAAACTTGAGCTCCGGCGAAACTAATAATGCAGGTTATTATAATAATTGTTTTAAACTGAATATAAAAGACAGAATAATTCATTTTAAACAATCAAATTATAAATTCTTTGTATTACACTATTATTCCTATAAGTATATCTAGAAGTAACGTGTCCTTAAACTAGTTTAGGAAACCTTCGGAGGTTACTTAAAGTAGGAGCTAAAGAAATGCGTTGTATTTTGAATCAATTTGAATACAAAAGCATTAGTATAATTATAAAAATATTAGATATGACTTGAAAATAGGAATAAAGTTAACTATAAAACATAGTTATAAGTGCATACTTAAGACGTCTTAAAGATTAATGTAATAAACCCCCCCAGAAAATAGGAGTCTCTCTCTCAGCAAGCAGCCATCTTGACATTCCCATGTTAATTTTATATATGTTTGGTTATTATAATGTATTGTTCGATGTATATCATATATAGAAATTTATATTTACAGTTTCTTATAGAATAAAATAATCTCACTAGGAGGTAAAAATTTCATTAGAAAAAATGTAACAGAACAAGTATATTTAAGTAGATAATTTGTGAGAATATTACGGTTTGATATTTATAGTATTCATTTTGATTATTGAATTAAACGTATTAATATTTATTTTTTAACTAGAAAGATGAGAGTTTTATGATATTTAAATATTATGCTTCGTATATGATTGTTTGCATCTTTAATGTAATATAACATTTTGAGTATACATCGCGTTGATCAAAGTTAAGGTTTTATTTAATATATTATATATTAAACACTTATAGTATGTAAATCGAAAAGGAATAATATAGGAAGCACAATTAAAGTATGCCGTAAGTGAAATATTTTTATTAGTACAGCTTTAGAAAAATTGATGTCTTGTTAAAAGAGAACTCTGAAAATTATCTTTAAAACATACAAGATTTGGGTTGAATGATATAGCTATTTACTAAAAAGCTAAGGATTGAAAAATACATAGACTTCAAACATATAAATATGGACAGGGTACAATTAGTTGATCTAGAAATCACTATTTCTTAGAAATTGGAGCGGGTAACATCAGAGAAGCGCGTACGTGACTTTTGAGCGTTTAACATATCTGTTAACATTTAATAATTGATACATTCATTAGATTTCTCATCTTCTTATCTTCAAACGAAGCATTCAATTCATGTAACCTTGGGACTTTTTGCTTGTCGAGACTCATCTAGTGGTTTCTTATATAAGTATTACTTTAACTAAGTTTTCATTATAAGTGTTAAAAAGTATTTGAGTATCAATATAGGAATTTAAACTTTATAGGTATATTCTCTGATTGGAGATGCTAGAATTCATCATAAAATAGTTGTTTACGATTTCTACTTCAGGTTCCCGAAATAGGTGATGTGAGAATATCAAACGATTTATCTCAAACGTTTAGAATACTAATTTTAAATAAATTCTATTTAGAAATGATGTCATAATGGTGAAATATTAAAGTTACAGAAAATTTATCTTCTCATGAGTTGTTAATCATTTAGTTTAAGTATATATTCAATATTAGTTATTAAAATAGATACAATCTCTATCTTTATCCGGACATCCAGTATATAAGAAGTTATATTTAAAAAACAGTCTCTAACTCTATTAGAAACTTCCTGTATATAAGAAGATATATTTGGAAGTATAACGATGTAATATTTTGTTTGAAATAATTTTTAAACAAGTTGATACAGGTCACAAGGACAAAGGAGGTATTCGGGTATCCCTATTAACGTTAAAATATTACGTTTTCCTACATATAATACAATTTTATACAACAAAAGAATATGACAAGCTTGGTACATTATACAGGACGTTTCAACATTAACATAAAAATATTTCCAAAGACATAATGCTGTACACCGATTAGAAGTGCAATATACAGGGTGTAATAAAAGATGATCTAAAAATAAACTAATTTTCTAGATCCTCGTTAGGGTTGATCAATAGTAATTTATATTAAATTTTTAACTGAGTTCTCATGATACAGGGCGGCAATTTAAAAACAGGTATATCTGTATAACAGATTGGGTATTTTATATAACAGATGTATAACAGATTGGGTATTTTATATAACAGATTGGGTATTTTATATAACAGATGTATAACAGATTGGGTATTTTATATTACATCTGTATAACAAATTGGGGTATTTTATATAACAGATGTATAACAGATTGGGTATTTTATATTACATCGGTATAACAGATTGGGTATTTTATATAACAGATGTATAACAGATTGGGTATTTTATATTACATCTGTATAACAGATTGGGTATTTTATATTACATCTGTATAACAGATTGGGTATTTTATATTACATCTGTATAACAGATTGGGTATTTTATATAACAGATGTATAACAGATTGGGTATTTTATATTATAGATGTAAAACGGATTGAGTATTTTATAGTATGGGTGTAGAACAGGTTGACTTTCTATGTAAATTTCATACAATAATATGAAGATTCTATCATAGTTCTTAATTAATATGGAGTTCCATAGGTACCTTGTAAGTTATATTCTTATATATAGAGTATAACAAAAGTGAATACACAATATAGAGGGTGTAATAAAAAAAATGAATAAGCCTTAAGCTAACACTCTATATAGTATGTATTTCAATATGTAAATATGTAATAGTAAATGATACATCTCTATAGAACAAAATATGTAAAAATAGATAAGAGGTGATAAACTAACAAATTTATGAACCTAAAATCTATGAGAAAATATGATACAATAGATACTCAAATAAAATTAATAAATATATAAACCCCTGTACAATGCTCTTTCATGAAATGTCAATAAACTAATAATAATATAGTACCCCTTCCCCATACAAACGGGGTAGCCTCCCCATACAAACGGGGGGATTGTGTAAATCTAACATAGTTTCAGAAATAATAAGGAAAACTTCATAACCTATGGATATAGCAAAATTGTTAAGTTTATGTACAAAATCGTGGGTTTAAACTAATGGACCCTTTTTCTAAAACAGAGTCTCTGCACTGAAAGACTTATACTGAGAGAGTTATTTTAAAATGATAGAATAATTAAAATCTATGAAACAATGAGTGTTCAGCGAATCGTGCATGACATTATTGAATAGATTTGATTTAATAGGGTTTACGTATCTTTGTAAAACACAAATAATACCTACTTATGAAATACCACGTAAAATATATCACTCTGTATGTAATAATTTATTTTAATATACTGAATTCATCTGTGATATTTGGTAAAACAAAACGTACGTTTATCTCGGCGGATAGCTTGAATCAGAATTCATAATCAGCATAAATTAGATTATATTTATTTATAAAACAAACATTTCTCTTGACAATTTTTTTTCGACCTTCACCTTACTGCATACTCTACTAGAAAAAAAAACTTTTAGTTGCGGAACTTTTCGTATAAATCGGAAATATTACCTAAGTACCTTCTAAAAGATGACAAGGGAATGAAAACGGGTGATTACGATTTTGCCCAAGCTAGTGATTTTTTAGTGATAAAATGGAGGGATAAAGGAAAGAAATCTGTGAACGTTGTCACTTCCATGCTTGATCCAAGTAAAACTACAACTGTAAAAAGAACGAATAAGGTTGGCGCTCGTGAACTCAAATGTCCGGAAGCCATCGCTGATTATAATCGCTATATGGATGACGTTGATAAATTTGATCAGTTGATGTCAACATACTCTATTCGATGGAAATCGAGAAGGTGGTGGCAAAAAATATTTTATTATTTAGTCGATTGCGCAGCTGTCAATTCCTATCTTCTTTATAAGGTATGAGCAAAAATGAAAAACCAATGTCACATATGAAGTTCCGAAGTATTCTTGCAGACCAGTTGATTGCAGACCTCAACACTCGGAAGAGAAAACGGCTCTCATTATCAGCTGACAGAAAAATTTAAAAAATTGGTGGTAGAGGGTTTTCCATTGAAAACATCAAGCGCCTGAAAAATGTTGGGGACCATCTGCCAAAGGCTATCACGTCGTTGTTTTTTTTCATACATACAACGTAATTTTCATACTTTTGTACACACCTGATATATTCTACCAATTATCCTATAATTGTTTTAGAAAACAATATATTCCTATACTAGACAAAGGAAATATACATTTACTTTGTTTTACAGCATAGTAGGTTAAGGACTAAATTCTCCTAGGTATGTCTGGTTGCCAGTCCGTACACCTGAGTAAAAAGCAGTGTATGAAGCATATTATTTTGGTACCCATAAATAGCATTAAATGTCTGAAATACACAGGATAACTACCGATAGTTGAAAGTAGAGCGAACTCGTTGGTGTTTTTCCTAGATCAGGCTTCCACAAGTCATGAAATTATATGGTTTATGTATATCTAAATCCCATTAATTAGAATAGACCTGAAACCCCTAGAATAATAAAAGGACGATGATTGGTACGGTTCTAATGATATTGGAACGTCATCTGCGTGCCGACAGAATTTTTAATTTAAAGTTTTTTCAATATAAGTTTCGAGGGAAAGTGGATTCGAATATTATTCTTGAGTGGGAGAAAGGTGAATACCTGACGCCATAAGTAGGTAAGGCGGCGATTGAGCCAGACAGTGTGACGCCACACTGGCGCCAACTTCAGGGTGGTCGGTAAGTATACGATCTGCATTACCGGCCGGACACAGGTGTCAACTTCAGACCATGGAACCACAGAATAGTATGAGACCATCGGAACTTTTTCGAGACCATTGAACCACAGAACGATACCATGGAACCACAGAACAGTAGATCAAGTGATCTGAAGTGATCCGAAGTGAACTGAACTGATCCGGAGTGATCTGAACTGATCCGAAGTGAACTGAACTGATCCGAAACCATGGAACCACAGAATAGTATGAGACCATGGAACTACAGAACAGAATGAGACCATTGAACCACAGAACAGAATGAGACCATTGAACCACAGAACAGAATGAGACCATTGAACCACAGAACAGAACGAGACCATTGAACCACAGAATGAGAACTACAGAACAGAATGAGACCGTTGAACATCACTGCAGTCAACATAACCCCACAAAATTTAAATAAAAGAGAGAAATTCAAAATTAGTATACAGGGTGTAATATTAGTATACTTAATAACGGAGTATTATATAAAATACAGATTTAATATCCTTCGGACATATACAACATAGCACTTTATTAATTATTAAATTAGTAGAATGTTTATTGTAGCGTTTGAGTAGGCATATATTCAAATTAGAATTATTCGCTTCGAGACAGCAGAAGTTGTGCGCTTCGATATCTCCAGCGTTTACGTTCCTTAATCCAACCATGCATTTAATTTAGACATATTTCAGAGAAAAACCGATACGCTTAATTAGTTAATTTTTACTACAGAATCTACAGTAGTCCCTATGGCGGACAGTAAAATAAAAAGAGGGAAATTCAATTGGTGTGATTTACGACGTAGAATAATAATGATAAGATATTAAAAAAGAACTTACAGCCATTTGAGGTTATGTAACTAACCACTATGCACCATCACCACACTGATACTACTATATCATATAGTAAGTAACACGTAATTTTATCATAAAGCTCTGACATCTGTTTTTCTAGTTCATTAACTTATTGTGATCATCGTTTATGGCTATTCAGCGCTTATATATAGTAATACCTGCTAGCTACTTGATAAAATACCGAGGCTTTATGCATACGTAGATAATAGACAGGAAGTTACCAAGGTCGCTACATTTTACTTTTACAGAAATTCAAATATGTAGCATACAGAGTGTCTCAAAAATTAATGATATAGGGTGAGGCAAATAAGAAAGTGATCTAAAAAAATAAAGCGCGGTAAATCTTCTACTATAACAGAAAAACATGCGCAACAGTCCTGTTTATAGAAAAAACATGGCTGTCAGTAAAAAAAAATAGCGGGAAATTCAAATTATTAGTGTACAGGGTGTATCAAAAAGATACACAATAAAGTAATCTGACAAGTAAAGAAAAATCATGCGCAGTAAATTCCAACAGAAAAAACATGGCTGTCAGTAAAATAAAAGAGGGAAATTCAAATATTAGTATACAAAGTGTATCAAATTAAAAGCAGGGTGAACCAAAATAAGAAAAGAAGAAGTTTATGTAAAAAATCATGCGCAGTAAATTCCAACAGAAAAAACATAGTGGCCAGTAAAATAAAATAGTACAAAATATTAGTATACAGGGTGAATAAAAAATAAAACTGTATAGGGTGAGCCAGACAAGAAAGTAACCTACCTATTAAAGAAAAATTATGAACAGTAGATCGTTTTATTTATAGAAAAAATGTATGATGAAATAATAGAAAAAAAAAACATGCGCAGTAAATTTCAATATTCAAACAGAAAAAACATGGCGGTTACTAAAATAAAAATAGCAGGAAATTCAAATTATTAGTATACAGGGTTATAAAGAATAAAGCTATATAGGATGACCCAAACAAGAAAGTAACCTAACGGGTAAAGAAAAGTCTTGCACAGTAGATTCTAATATTTACACTGACCAAGAGAATACTTTATTACAAATATCACACGTAAACATGTTTATTCTTCTCTGGTACAATATCAAATAAATCTTATAGCAATGAGTAACTACATATATGTGATTAAATGTGGCTAACTGTGAACAACCGGCACGTAAAAATACGTCACGCGTACCCGCAAAACACGTCACGCGTACCCTCAAAACACGTGACGTGTACCCGCAAAACATGTCACTCGTACCCGCAAAACACGTAACGTGTACCCGCAATTTAGTAACGGCTAATTTACAAAAATGATAGGATAAATATGCTAAGCAATGATAACTGCACGCCTTAGACCATGTCTGACGTCGCCGTACATACAAAAATATTCTCGAGCTATTTAAAGTTCATCAAGTTATCATGTCGAGCCAACCCCACCTCTTTCACACATCTTATAGGTGTAGCGCCATCATTAGTTGTTTCATTTATGTTCAGATGCTTGAGGTGTTTAGACGCAATGACGGGAGTTATCAAATTCTTTTTTAAATCAAAAGCCCTGAGAGAAATAAAGAAGCTGAAACTATGCGATATATTCGTTGACCAGTGGTATGTAGATAATCAACCATCATGTTACATAATCTACGTGAATTGCAAACCTGTGTCGTTTGCACTGCTGTCAAAGATGGACTATGACCCTTTCAACCAACATTCGAGACCAAAGACGTTCAATTACATCTATACACTACCACAACATCGTAGAAAAGGATATGCGGCACAGCTGGTCAACATATCAAGGAACGCGAGGAGTTTTCGGCATTTACCTCGAACGAAGCATCAGAAAATTTATTTAAAAAGTGCAAATGTATAGAGTATGATGAAATGTTCAGATATACTTAATAAATCTTTAATGTTGTTTTTCTGTTTTATTTCCTATCATAGACAATCACCGGTAAAATCAGATTATCAAAAAACGAAGGGTAAATTAATAATGGCTCAATAATTATTTACTATGACGTAGATAACACCGTATTATAAGTTGTTGTATTTCAATAGTGAAACATACGGTAGTTTTACTCTTTGCATGCCTAGGTAAATACTAAAAATAAAAACTTAGGAACAAAATAATTAGTCAACTTTTTAACTTCAATAGATTAAGTCTAAATAATTTTTAATATTATATTTCCAATATTATTTAGAACTGTGTAACCTTTCTTTATTAGGAATTAGGCCAAAGTAAATTGACTAGGAGATAAACTATCAATGAGACTATCAAATATCATGGCTCAATAAAGTTTTTTTATTCCCTTGTTTTACCAGATTCCCTACTAAATAAAAAAGCAGTATAGTTTACGTTTTATTTAAAATATTTTACATTATCAGGAAATAAGTATAATATAAGGTTATAGATATAAATAATACATATTTTACATCATGTTATAATTATAATATAAGGGTTTAAATATATAAATAATATTACAAGAATGTAAAACAATAACAGTAACAACAAAATATATATACAACTTATTGAAGAGGCTCATATCTCGGCCTTTTGAACCCATAGGGTAGAGAGCTATAATCCTCAAAAAACCTCCTCTTGGTGGAGTGAGGCTTATATTTTTTAGTTTCCTCTCTTGTAATCACCTCATGTTCTCTTGTCCTCCGAATATAGTTTGCGGTGATATATACAGGGTCTGAGGGAGTTATAACCATATCCTTTATAGTCTCAAAGTTTATTAGCTGAGAGGCGGCGTAATTCAGTGAGATGCCCTTTACCTTGCATGTAATTTCTTCTCGTTGGTTCTTAGTGGAGAAAACCTTGTATGCGTAGTTCTTGGGGCCTCCGCTGACGAACTCAGTAATGTAACTGCCAGGACAATAACATTCTAACTCGTCGGTCATGTCCCCGATGAACTCCCCCGTAGGTACATCATACTCCCCCTCTCTCGACACGTAGATGACAGAATCTGTATCGTAGTATAGCACCCTCTGGCCTAACTGTTCAAGGTAGCTGTACAGCTTGAGCCTTGCTTGGGTGGTTACGTAAGCTGCGAGTGCTACATTAACGGTGGTTAGAGGATCATATGCCTCCTCCCTGTGCTCCCAGCTGACGACGAGGGTGTCTTCGTTTATGGGCAGTGCACTATTGACGTAAATCGAGGGATTTGTTAGCATTGAGAAGAACTCTTCGGGGGCTCTGACGATCCTCGTCTTTGGGTGATTTTCTCTCTGACCCAATTTACCCCAAAAGCTGTTTAATATCAGTTTGGCCAAAGATCTGAGTCCAGGGTTTTCCACAATCTCCGAAAACTTCAACTTCACATCCTCTCTCTCCAGGAACTGCTCGATATAGGCATCTTTTTGTTCTTGTGTGATGCAGTGGGAAGGCCAGCCTGTTGCCTGCTGCTTGACCTTAATGAATTTATTCATCATTGCTGTAAAGAGGCCCCCTGTCTTTGTGATCGTCCACCACCCACATCCCGGTAAGAGATCTCTCTTCCTCGTCGTGATGACATTCACCCTGGTTCATCTGTTCGCCACAGGTGCGGCAGAGCGCAAACATAAGTTTGTTATTCATCTTGGTAGGAAGGATGGGGTGTTGTAAATCTTGTGGCGGCAGAATCTTGCATTTGATTACCCCGTCAACACCTGTCAAGTCTTTGGGGCAATCGTTACCCACGTGCACTTTGGGGTGACCAATGGTAAACTTGCCATATTTACAAGCCCAGGGGTACAGGCTACACACGTCCACATACTTGATCTTCTCCCCAGGCTCACATTTGTAGTACTCAACGGTGTTTCCAGTGCGGCCGCCATAGAAAGCGTCTCGGGGGTTGAGAGGGGTGTTGGAGAGTAGCGGGTGCTCGCGGGTGTATATTCTGAGCTCCTCGTTCTGCTGGAGCTGTCGCCTAAACTGGCACTCCCACATTTCGGTGACGTCATACCCAAATGTTCTCAACCTCTCTGTCTTGGATGTGGTGGCCTCGTATCTGGTATCTAGTGTTTGGGTGGGGTCATCGTGCATGGGCTCGTCACGCCCGTATTTAAAACATGAGGGGCATCCGTGATAGTAGCAGCCGTGAAACTCAAATATCTGATTGGTTTCCTCGCAATAACCATCAACTTTGACGCCCTGTAATATGGCCTCCTGCTATTTTGCGGCATGCCTGATATTTATGCTTCTGGCTTGCTCCTCCCATACCAGCCATTGGGTGGCTATTTTGGACTGATTGTCCCGCCACCTGTACCCTCCCTTGGGTATGATACCTATGGTGTTTGGTTGAAGGAAATTACGCCTAAACACCTTGTTACAGGCCGAGGCAATTGTGCAACCATTCGTAAACGGACACACATTTCCATTTAGTATAAGCTGGTGTCGAAATTTCAAACATGCTGCTGTCAGAATTTGAACGTCCGATACACAGTACTCTATCAGGTCCCTCTGCATATCAACAACATCATTTTGGTGCTGCTCGTGCCAGGCGAAAAAGGTCTCTCTGTCGCCCACCTTCATTGAGTCGGGGCTGTAGTACTCGGCGGCAGGAAGTGGTCCAACATAGTTTGCGTTTGCTATGGTATTAAAAAGGTGAGGGAAGTAACCTTTCTTAAACCCATCTCCAAGACCGAATGCTTTGGGCAGTTTGGACAGGGCCATGGGAAAATAGTTCAGGGAGTCCAGGAACTTGATATTACCGACACCCATCATAATAATTTTGGTTCCTCGCATGATGAGTTCGGGGCTTAGGTCCGTCTTGGTGAGGATGTAATTCAGGCAGAGCTGGTGGTCAAAGGCCTGACCGTTATGTGCTATGACAACAACTTGTTTAAATATCTTTCTCTGGTTCATAATAAACTCCATGAATCTAGGAATTGGTTCTGCTTTTAATACTTGGAGCCTTGTTCCACATTTTTGGCAAACCCTAACTTCGGTCTCCAAACACATATCACAACATTGTTTGAACACACAGAGGTTGGGTTCGTGAAGGTGGGATCCGTCTTCGAGCTCCTTCTCCTGTCTCGTCTCCAGATCGTAAAAGACGAAGAGTAGGTCTCTTGTTTTCGGCTTACCGGTGTCGGGTTGCATGTAGCAAAGGTGATCGGCGGGCACGTGGGCATTGCAAATTTTGCAATACACCTCGCCACACGTATGTTGTCGGCCCACTTTTACGGTACTGTAGCACTGCTCGCATCTTCTAATGGTCTCACAAACAGTGGTTTTTCCGAGAGATCCAGGTTTAAGGTGATTATCATAACACCCCTGCCCCTTGAACGACCTCTTGCATTCGTCACATATAATTTTCACTGTCTGTGTACAGACCGGAGATTGCTGACATGCGGGACAGGAGCCCCCACACCTATGTTTGTTCTTATGATCAAAGGGTATGCTGCAACTCTCGCAGTAGGAACAGCAGAAGGCAGCCGTTAGGGAGGTAATGACGTTGTAGTGCCCCTCGTGATAAAGCAGATTCAAGGAGGGTCCTTCTGTGGCGCCCTTGAATATAATGTCACGTCTCTTGCTTCCATACCAGTACACCACAATCTTAAAATTTTGCAAGTGTTGTTGGAACTGTTGTAGCTCGGGTATGCCACAGCCTTCTTCGGGTATAACTACACCTGCCTCCCTCAAGAGCTCAACAGCTCTTTGGGTTTGTATTTTTCCGGTATCCTTACGCACTTTGGTCTGCTCGGGATCCCTGGTAATGCAGGCCATAGCTACCACTAGGGCTCGGGGTAGGCACATGTTGTCTTTATTATTATTAATGGCAATGATACCCCGTCTCATCCCACACTCTTCCTCAAAAGTGTTATAGGTGTTGACCCTCTTTCCTTTTCCTACGAGCATTCTTACAGATGTCACCCCCAAGCAGAAAGTTGCGGTATCGAGTCCCGTGGAGTTTGACTGATAAACGCTACTGATAATGGTCCAAACGTCATCGAACGTCACCTCTTCTACGGGTCGGAAGCGCACCCATCCATCTCCTCGGGCAAAATCCTTGGAGCAGAAGGAGAAACTGACTTGATCGCCGTTGGTAAGGCCCTCCGTACCCTTGGCAATCACCTGATTGACAGCGTCTTTAATCCAGCTCACTGGTTCTTCACCTACCGGAACAGGCTTCAAATTAAACTCCAACGTACGACCCTGAAGATTGAAGCGTCGAACCTTCCTCACAATATCTTTAGCTATAATGAATTTTTCCATTTGAGATGCCGCTGCTTTAGATACAAAATAATATCTGAATAATAATACTCGCACACGCCCTTTTATATCAACTGATATAATCTCGAAACCAACGCGTAGCCTCGAACCCGATCACATAAAAAGATTACGCCAGGCAAAAACGTGGTAACAGATAGAAGCACTATCGATGATATTTTTATTTTAAACTGGGGAAAGGTCTATTTAATAACCTTCCGTCACCTTGTATCGGTGAGATGTAATCTGAAACAATCGAGAAACGTGATATAAAACATTATTAAAAATGTCTGATAAGACAATATATTTACATATGGTATTATTATATTGAATGCCAATTATAAATTTACTTTAACATTTAAACCGTCTGTATGCAATATTGAAAATCTAATAAAAAGAAGTCTAATCTCGAAACCTGTACATAACCTCAATCTTTCAATGATTATGTCATACCTAATCTCAAAACCTATACATAACCTCAATCTTTCAATGATTACGTCATACATAACCTCGAAACCTGAAAATAGCCTCGAATCCAACAACATAAAATTACATAATACTCGGAATCTCGATCAATGATTAAATCAATCAAATGGTTTTAGGATGAGAAGTAGGGTTGAGTCATTTTTTAAAAATTAGGAAAAGTAGGTCACCATTATTAACTTTCAGTCATCTTATGTGAATTATTTTATATAATTTTAACAACCTGTATAACTTCTTGAAAATATATAGCAATTATTGAAACGTTTTTATATGAAATCATTTTTATTTATACTACGTGTTAATTATTACTATTATAGATGTAACCTTAAAACCATTTACAAGCAATTAATGAATTACATCTGCTAATGCGCAAGGGCAAAATACTAATAAAACAAAAACATAAAGACAGGTATGAAACAGGTATGGAACAGAAAACCTGTATTTGGAAACAGTTATGGAACAGGTATGAAACAGAAAACGTGTATTTGGAAACAGGTATGGAACAGAAAACCTGTATTTGGAAACAGGTATGGAACAGGTATCGAACAGAAAACAGGTATTTGGAAACAGGCTGGGTAATAAGGGTATATAAAGGGTATATAAAGGGTATATAAGGGTATATAAATGGTAATAATAAGAAAACAGACTGGGAAATAAGGGTATATAAAGGGTAAATAAGGGTATATAAAGGGTAATAATAAGGAAACAGACTGGGTAATAAGGGTAATAATAAGAAAACAGACCGGATAATAAGGGTAATAATAATAAAACAGACCGGGTAATAAGGGTAATAATAAGAAAACAGACTGGGTAATAAGGGTAATAATAAGAACAGACTGGGCAATAAGGGTAATAATAAGAAAACAGATTGGGTAATAAGGGTAATAATAAGGAAACACACTGGGTAATATGGGTAATAATGAGAAAACAGACTGGGTAATAATGGTGATAATAAGGAAACTATAAGGGTATATAAGGGCGTATAATATGATAACTTACTTATTCAACATTTGAGGGTGAAACAGTAAACATGTATGATTGCAACACCTGTGATAGAAAATTTTCCTGGCCTAGTGCTCTAAGTCGTCACCGAAACAAACACAAGGCTGTATTATTTGATTGCTGCATATGTAACAAGAAATTTACGCGTAAGGATAACTTGAGTGTTCACATAGAAAATAACCACCCAAACGAATATAGTCATCACAATATGAAGAACCTTGCTCTGACAGATGGTACCAACAACAACCATCCACTATCAAGAACTTACTCAACTAAAAGTATAGCTGAGGACAAGGATGATAAATTTGAAGATGGCGAACCTATCATAAAATACGTTTATAGACCTAAAAACTCTGAGGAGTTTTACCACCTCCATCCTACCAATTTTAGAATGTTTTAATCTCTGCAAAGTTCACTTGATGTGCAGTATCTTGCTTATAGTAAAATAAAGATCAACGACAAAATAAAAAAAAAGAGCCTCAAGTGTTACATGGAGAAAAATATCTTACAAAATATAGAATGCAGGTAAGCAGAGAATTAGAAAATGCATCAGCTACCAGGCTTAGCAAAGCACACAACAGATCGAACTAATAATACAAAGCCATTGAGGAATAAAGAAGTATTAGATTGGACCACGGATACCAACCAAACGACATAGTTATTGCAATGAGAATTTACATACGCCTGGGATTAGACTATAAAATTTTTCTAAATACGCTGCGTGAAATAGATCTTATCGAATAAATTGTGATTGTATACATGACTTTTATTACTCCCATTTTTCATTAATTCTATATATCATATTGTATTTAAGCTATTTCGTTATGTAGATATCCGCCTAAATATAATAATTAGGTAGGTATTTTATTAGGACAGTGAAAGAAAGAGAAGTTTTAAGTCCCTTAAAAATATATTATTCTCGTAAGCGAGAGAGAGACAGCATCCCTAAGTTCCTTACACATAACGAAATAATTTAAAAACAATCGATGAAATCGAAGCTTATATTTCGAATATATAGATACATTTATGCAATATATTATTAAAATATCACACTTCTAATCTTCCCTCAGACATGAAATCTTGTATTGTAAATTATAGCAGAAGATGCCAAGTAATAAAATAATTTTATGAAAAACATACATCATTTATGCAAAGATAATTTTTGTTCTAGTCTGAACGGGGAAAAAAGCTAATTAATAAGTTTCCCTCAACAAGAGCCAATCAAATTGTAACATAATATAATGTATGCATATACCCTGTATATTGAATTTGAACGCCTAGTAACAAATACTTTTTCTTTAAAATATTAATCCTCGCCAGAAGACTGCTTCTATATTTTATAATTTAAACAATATATTATCACCGAACAGCGATAATCATCCAGACATTTATCCTCTAGTATTTACTACCATTTATTTATATATGTTTTGCGTCTGTGTTCAATATCAGATGAATCAACAAAATATTATAACCTCTTATATACCAGATATCCTCAAACTAAAAAAAAAACAGTATGTTCTATCTACTTAAACTAAGTAACAGCATAGCTTATCTACTGAAGTTAAGCTGAGAATATTTATATTTATGTTTCCTCAAATTAAAAAACAGCATGTTCTATCTACTCAAACTAAGTAACAACATAGCTTATCTACTGAAGTTAAACTGAGAATATTTATATTTATGTTTCTATTTATATTCCTTTATAAAACCAAAGAGAAAAATGAATTAAAATAAACAACTCATGTAAATTAGAACGCTCTCTAATCTATTGAATTAAATTAATATACTCAACTACTCTATTCATGCTTTTAAAACTATCTAACAACAATATTACCTACTTATAAAAACTACCCATACAAAATTAGAACACACTGTACTGATTGAATGAAATTAATTTAATTTTCTGACTTAGGAATATAATATAAACCATTAGTTTTTACTCAACCTAAAGAAGACGGCCATAAAAATGGTTTCGGTAGCTCGAAAGCCTTTTCGCGCGGCTGAAAACCTAAATTCTTTTGTAAAAGTTTGCGTCAGAGCTATCATATCTTTCTGTATATATGTAGGCATTATTACTACCTGTAATAGAATATATTTACATAATATCAGATGGATCAGATATATGGAAATAACATTCCATAAAGTAAAAAATAATATATTGATCCTAAACCCTGTATATTTCTAAGTTCCCTAACATAAAATTAAGTTTAGAACACCCTGTATAGGAAAAATGTTCTCATCCGAGTCCTTTTTTCTTTACACTTTGCCATAAATAAACCCAAAAAAAAAAAATGTAAGAACTAAAAAACACTTATTAGACTTGTTTCAATTATCCACCGGTGAAAGTATGAAATTTCAAATAATAGTCGTAATAACAAACAATAAACAAACAAAAACAAATATCTCTACAACAATATACTTGTTCGAGACGGTGGGGAGCGAACTTTAAGACAAACAGCTCGTTTGCGCGGTTCCTTAGCGTTTGTAACATCTGAAACGGGGAACTGTCTGCGTCTGTCAGCTACATGGTGTGTGAGAGACGCGGGAAAGTTTGAAATCTGTAGAATCGAGAAATGGCTTTAAACTTTCATGTCAGAAACTGGATTCAAACCAAGGCGGGTATTAATTTTACGCAAATTTTCATTTATATTTACCACTAAATCTTAATGGGCCTTAGATAAATACGACTATCCTTCTTTTGTTGCAATTTTGAAAGTAAAAATACTTTTTAAGTATACAGTATTCAAATAAAACATAACTTTCTCAATTACATATATAATAAATAGTAAAACCTATGATTTTTTCGGATATCTAATATATATTTTTTTTATAGCAAAAGTTAAAGTATGCTTTGTTCAAATTAAAACAACAGATCAAGTAGCATTTTAACCAGAAGGGTAAATAAAGTGAACCTTTAACAGCAAGGATAGATAATAAAGTACTTTAATTTTCGTATTAACCAAAGCAACAAACCGAACTATCTCCTGGGATTTTAAAATCTGATTGCAAAAATTTCTGATTGCTTTCCTTATTTTTGTCTACAAAATTGTTCGAAGCTTTTCTAAAATACATCAGATACAGATTTGGCAGTAGAATGTTATATAATTTTGAGAAATCATTATTCATTTTTAGTTCAAGTCTAGTCATTCTAAAAAAATATTCTAGTATTGATTATTCTCAATAAAAATGTACCTACCTACTTGTTATTGGTTTGATTGATAGGAAATGTTTAATTTTGCTTTAGTATAGTCTAATTATTTATGTTAAGCTAAAACTCTTTGAGACCATAGCAGCATGACACAGCTGAATTCAATAACCTCTATACTAGAGGTGGGCAATGATTGAACGAGTCGTTCATTTGAACGACTATTCAAAAAGAATCGCGTGAATCGATTCAATATTTAGTAGGATGCAACTCGTTCA
Source organism: Pogonocherus hispidulus (assembly GCA_963924545.1). Taxonomy (NCBI): domain Eukaryota; kingdom Metazoa; phylum Arthropoda; class Insecta; order Coleoptera; family Cerambycidae; genus Pogonocherus; species Pogonocherus hispidulus. The sequence continues at coordinate 17,816,675 of OZ004697.1, read as the reverse complement.
AGAATCGCCAATATTTGAATTGTTGAATCTTGATTTCCATTTCCATTGATTTATATTTATGATTCGCGAATTATCGTTGGCGAAATGAATCGTTGAATGGTACAATATTATGAGAGCTTTTGTTTATTCGATTTTTAGGCACGATTCTACAAGAGAATACAGGCTATTATTATTATTTACGATTCCGTAAAATGAATTCCCAACAAATTTTCATTATATGTACTTTGATTTGAAGTGATATATAATTGTAATAGTAGTACCTAGTACCTATATATATTTACTAGTATGTTATATTTTATGAATTATTGATTGAAACCATGATGGAATATTATCTTTGAATAAGTATAGAGTGTTAGGGTTAGGTATATGTCGTAGGTAGAAATTTTTGCAGAAGAAAATAACAAAATGAAATATTTAACACTTATAAAATATATTGATTGATTAAAATCAACATTGGAAATGAATACATACTAAAATAAAAAACTTAAATAAATAACAAAATATTATAAATAATATAAAAAACACCTCTGATAATTAAATGAATTATTTCATGTTGTAATTTAAAAATAGAATTTAAGATAATTTTTTAGAGGTTAATTGCTGCCTTTTTTCAGTAAGAATATTGTAAGAATATTCATATTTTATTATGTTTATATGAAGATAGATTCTTTTATAAACAATATACATTAGTAAATTGATGATGATATGCTGTGATATGTTTTACTAATTTATTAGTTTCGGAAAATAACATATCCAATAAAATTGAATGGGGCGGCAGCTTACAATGAATACTTTTTGTAATATTTAGATTTATGATGCCACTGGGCCGATGTTTATTTGTTTTGTCTAAACAATAGCCCTGTACCTGCTAAATAAGATGAGTAGTATGTATCGGGTAGTGGGTTGTGTTGTGTAGGTCATAGCAGTAAGTATCGCACGTACGTGCACGGTACGAAAGTACGATGTAGACGATTCTATCGGAGTTGGAACTTGCGAGATGTATATTCAAAATTCATCGTTCAAATGAACGAATTGTAGGAATCGATTCATTTTTACAAATTGAATCGTGTGAATCGATTCACCAAAAAGAATCGAGTTGCCCATCTCTACTCTATACACGTCGTGGTTTGAACACAGTTTTGTATAGGGTGGACATATTTTCGTTGGAAAGAAGTAACAAAAATGACTGCTGTTTCTCTTTCGACATCTTAAACCATAAAAATATTAAACATGTACTTACATTAATATATCACTATGAAGGCACAAATAATTATACTAATAAATACTTAATGTCTATACTAATGTTCACTAAATAATTATAATACACTGAAATTATCTGGACTGACACATACACAGACACACAGCACAGTTTAAAATGGAGGTTTACATTTCCATCTAGCCTTTTATACAGGGCGTTATACATCCTACAGAAAGTTCTCGAATAGTCTTTTTGTAAAGTCATCAGTTTTACACCTGCATTCAACTTAGTCAGGAAGTCGACACTTGTTACCAAGCCATGAACACATGCGTATCCACAGCTGCATTAAAATTCTTAGAAATGTTTGTTTGAACCTTATGCATTTTCCAATCATTAGCTATTTTATAGAATATATCTCATTACAATATAAAACTGTTTTTAACAGCTTATTAAAAAACTTCTATTTAAATTTTCCTATACTCTTCTTGGTACTTAATTATATGGAACCCCATATATATCTACATAATTATAAAGATGTAATAATTTTTTCTAAAGCTGTACTAATTAAAACTATTTCAATTTTCTGCATACTTTAATTGTGCACCCCGTATCATTCCTTTTCGATCATGAATGATATCTGAGGAGGATGCGTCTAAGATATCATAATCAAATACTTTTTCTCGGCTTAAAGACCAATAGTGTTAATGCGACAATTTTATGCCGGAAATATTATGAGTCTCTCTCCCGTAACATGCGATTTTTTTGCTGATAGATATTTTTTGAAAGGGATTTATGGATTCATCTTAGAAAGAGTTCTCATTTCCTTACAAACTTCAGTACCGCCAGTTTGTTGTTTCTTTAAAAAAAATTTCTTGGAGCGGTAAGTAATCTTTTATATTTCTAATAATTTACATCGATATAAATAATGATAATAGCTTAGTAATAATCAAATATGTATGTTTTTGTTATTGGAAATAGTAAATTTACCTGACTAATCTAGTGAATAAATAGAAAGTGGAATTCTGTTTTTTAAACATTCAAGTATTTTTTAATTCGAGTAACTAAATTATATATTGTGCAAATAATAACAATCTATGATTTTCATTTATAGCAGAACCGATAATGGAGTTAGTGGGCCCTCACCTACCTGAAATTCAGGGGGCAATTGTCCACCGGCCACCACCCCCGGAAGCAAATGTTTTCGGGGAAATTGTACTCCCCGGGGACACCATTTTCAGGTGTGGTGGACGCCCACCCATGACCCGGGAACGAGAACTCCCCGGGTAGTCCTTTGGATATTAGAATTAAACTGGTATGTAAAACATATTATTTTAAACTATAACTAAGTATATGATTTTTTTTTCATATTCCTTTTTGGTTTACTGACATCACCATCTGGAAATTGCCTCTACTAAACAAAATACTATACCAATATCACCTGTGTGTTATTTCTTCAGAATAAAAGTTATCTAATCGATTCATAACGTTTTTTATTATATTAAGTTGGTTGCAATTTTTAAAAACCATAAAATCTTGTGTTTCTTATTTTAAAATTAAAAATTGTTATAAGTGAAATATTTAAATTAAAAGATTTTCTAGTATACACTTCACTAGTGATTTTTTTTATAAATATTTAAAAATAAAACATAAGAAAAACATAAAAACATAAACATAAAACATATGGTAATATCTGTTCATAAAAACTATAGTGAAATAGTGACATCAGGAAACTGTTATTAATAAGCTACTTACGGTAAGTACTTACTTTTATTTTCTAGGTACAATACGCAGTATATTGTCTATAAATAGATAGTAACTGAGTTCCTTATTAAACATTTATTAAAAATTATAGGCTTCTCATAATATATCCCAAGCTCAGAACAGCTTTCAAAGCATAAAGACTTCTTACTAAAAACTAGCTCATAATTTGTATTACCTTCTAAAATTATTAAGACAATGTATCACATTCTGTATATCTAAAAGCTATTTTAAATTGTTATATATCAGTATACAATCTTTAGAACAAAACAAAGCATACGATACATACCCTTTTAAACTGCCTATACAAATTTAATTAAACTGTTGTAGTATATATTTTCCCAGTTGGTTACATTGTTTGACTCCAGATCTATAGATTTTCATATTGTTATTACCCCTATTGCCCATATTGTTACCTTATATACCATTAAATGTAAGCAAGCACTCTAGAAAACAATTATTCCGATAGCTAACTCCATATGACATCACGTACATCTTACCTGCATTACGAAAGATCTCTGCTCAATACTTCTTTAACTCTATGATTACACAGCCCTAATAAGTTAGGTATATTTTGCTAAACATTACTGAAATCTAGATATCTATTGTTCATAGTATATTTTATGATTGGTTATAAATTCCTTAAACGTATACCTATTTTTAATTGTGATATATTCGCATACATCAAACTTAATACCTATGCTAAAATTACATAAACGTATATCTGTTTTGAATAATATTAATAGAGAGTTAATTATGAGATATCTACATACATCAAACTTGGTTGAAAGTCTCTAATTGGAAGGTTCATACTTGTTAGAAAACTATAATAACTGCTTGCAAATACTCAAACTAATAAAATCTTACAGCTATTGATTCTTTTTGCTCTGTGGATTTGTACCCTGTTGGTTAGGAAGCTTATGCATAGAAAACTTTGTAATCTAGAAAAATAATATTGTATAGTTACATACCTAGATATTCCCCGTATTCCTTTTACATTGAAGGAAACATCGTTTTAATTATATATGCAACACAAAATACACTCGTTACTTCGTCAATATTTAAGTGTCCACACTACACATATTAAATCTAAAAAATAAATATTCAATACCAACGGCTAAAATGCATGGCTGTTTTTTGTTTATCCTTTGTGACGATGTGGAGATAAACTTATGATGTAATCATATATCTGTAGTAGTATCTTTACTTATAATTTTTAATTAGCTCTTTTAAAATTCTGTAGAATACCTCATTTGATTTATCTTTATCTTATTAAATTATTGTCCTATTTATTTATATCACACAAACCCCTAGGGTTAAATAAACATAATCTTTATACTAGGGACTACTGTAGATTCTGTAGTAAAAATTAGCGCGAACTAATTAAGCGTATCGGTTTTTCTCTAAAATATGCCTAAATTAAATGCATGGTTGGATTAAGGAACGTAAACGCTGGAGATATCGAAGCGCACAACTTCTGCTGTCTCGAAGCGAATAATTCTAATTTGAATATATGCCTACTCAAACGCTACAATAAACATTCTACTAATTTAATAATTAATAAAGTGCTATGTTGTATATGTCCGAAGGATATTAAATCTGTATTTTATATAATACTCCGTTATTAAGTATACTAATAAGACACCCTGTATACTAATTTTGAATTTTTTTCTTTTATTTAAATTTTGTGGGGTTATGTTGACTGCAGTGATGTTCAACGGTCTCATTCTGTTCTGTAGTTCTCATTCTGTGGTTCAATGGTCTCGTTCTGCTCTGTAGTTGCAAGGGTCTCGTTCTGTTTTGTGGTTCAATGGTCTCATTCTGTTCTGTACCTGGAAGATCTCATTCTGATCTGTGGTTCAATGGTATCATTCTGTTCTGTGGTTCAATGGTATCATTCTGATCTGTGGTTCAATGGTATCATTCTGATCTGTGGTTCAATGGTATCATTCTGAACTGTGGTTCAATGGTATCGTTCTGTGGTTCAATGGTTTCATTCTGTTCTGTGGTTCAATGGTCTCATTCTGTGGTTCAATGGTCTCATACTATTCTGTGGTTCCATGGTTTCGGATCAGTTCAGTTCACTTCGGATCAGTTCAGTTCACTTCGGATCACTTCAGATCACTCCGGATCAGTTCAGTTCACTTCGGATCACTTCAGATCACTTGATCTACTGTTCTGTGGTTCCATGGTATCGTTCTGTGGTTCAATGGTCTCATACTATTCTGTGGTTCCATGGTCTGAAGTTGACACCTGTGTCCGGCCGGTAATGCAGATCGTATACTTACCGACCACCCTGAAGTTGGCGCCAGTGTGACGTCACACTGTCTGGCTCAATCGCCGCCTTACCTACTGCCATAGCAGAGTGCCTTGTACCTTAAATTTGTGTCTTCTCAGAATTTTTCTATAAAAGGCTATTGCTGAATGCGAGGTAGGTTCAAATTTTCAAAATTTATATTTCTGTTTATTTTAATAATGTTGAATGGATTTGGAGAATTTAGGAGATAGCCTGAAAATAATTTTATTTCAGATTTGCCAGCCTTTAATTTTGAATGTCCGAAAATCTATAGTTCTTTCAGTCAGATCTTTCCGTTATTCTTATGGTAACGCTGAGGTAGATAGTTGTCGAAGGCGAGGTCCGTCTTGGTACCATTAGTTAATAACTTGCTAAACCATTGTCAAAAAAAAGTATATCTAACTAAAAAGGTGATTATTTTCACTAATCAGACTTAGTCTAAGTATATTATAAATGTCAACACTTCTATAATCTATAACTACCTATTTTTGTATAATTATAAATAAAATATAATATTCAGTGTGAACCATGAGTAGCGCTACGTATGGGGCTCTTGAGAAAAAATGTACAATAATAGATCTGATTTACAAATAATCTTAATAACAGTAAAGTTCTTGAGCACTCTGTAGTTAATCCTTTCTATCATACAGTTATATTATAAATGTGTGTATATTTATGAGACAAGGTAGTTTTATTCCATTAATTTTTGCATTGAGTAACAAACATTCAATTTAGAGAAAAAGGGAAACAAAGTACCGGAGTTGTCTCTTAGCTGTTAAAGTTAAGTGGCGCCCAAGAAAAAACTGAGAGGGTAGAATCTCAAATTACTCCTTACCTCGACCTAGTGCCACCAGACAAGTAGCTGCCGGTGCGAATACTCTGAAAAGGGTGTTATAATATATATACCAAAAATTTTTTTTATTAAGTTTCTTTTTTATATAATTTGTACATACCTATAAATAATTAAGGTTATAAGTTTGAACATGTGATTTTACTGGTAAAATAAGTGGTTGAAATAATGACTCTGAGCACTTTGTATCTGAATGAACCCTTAAGGTTCACTGGTTGAAATATCCACCACCACGTACAAAGTAAATATCAAGTATGACAACTTTTTTTTTTCTTCAGGAAATATCGATTGGAGTCCTAACAACTTAATTGCATAAAAAATTACTGTAATTTTATAAAAAATAGTACTGCACCTTAAAGGGTTAAGATATCAAATTACAGTTGGAGGTGGCAAACTACAATTTAAAGTATCAAATTACAAGTTAAGGCATCAAATTATAATTGAAGGTGTCAAATTACAATTTAAGGTATCAAATTACAATTTTAGGTATCAAATTACAATTTAAGGTGTTAAATTACAATTTAGGGTATCAAATTACCAATTTTGCGGACAATCTTATTGTCCACGCAGCGTCTGAGTTAGGTGACCTGTTAGTTTAATGCACTTAACATAAGCATAATTTTGCAGATTTTGTGATTTTACAGGAAGTACATGTCGTTACACCTTTAATCTCGAACAATTTTACTGTCCATGTAGCATCTGAGTTAGCCGACCTAATAGTTTAATGTACTTAACAAGATATTACTACATTTCTTACTTATGTTTGCAGTTTCAAATCGTATAAATGTATTGAATTAAAACGCCATTATTTAATTCGCAATTTGTCACGGTACATCTATACGGTACGTCTATACCTTCTCTCGAAAAAATAAAAATGCAGTGCAGTAAAGCATTTTTGAGCGCTGAAGAACGAGGGGAACTCACCAAGGGTTTAATAATCCACCAGAATATCCGGATGGTATCGCCACAAATACCCCCGGCTGTAGTGGATGAAGACGAGGTGGTGGAGTTATCCTCATGTATAGGAGATGAAAGGTACTTTTTTTTCTATAGAAATAGAAACCAGCGTTATCTAATTAATTTTTATATTATTTTTTAACAATTTAAATTTTTTCTTTCTGTTTTTTAGAACACCACTCTCGAGGACCCAAGATGAGGCTCGGCAACAGAGGGAAGACTTTCAGGAGCTTTTCACTTCAGGAATAAAGTGCCGAAAATCGAGGATTGTGAGGGCCCTCATCCCGTTCTCGTGCTTCGCCGAGGGTAAATACATAAGCATTATTTTTTAACAACTTAAAAAAATCTTTTTCTTAACATCTTTTATCGAATTATAAAATGAAAATATATTGGTTTTGCAAAATAACTTCAAAACCATTAGTATCGTTATATATTTAAAAAAAAAACTAATTTCAATTTCTTTTTGTTACAGAGGAAAGTACTTAACGATGTTGCAAGCCAACATCGGGAACCCCGATCGGGGTCTACGAACCCCTTCCCCGACACCATTGTTGGAGTCCTTCGTGGCCTCATCGCCACAAGAGCCCGATTCTGTTGATGAAGACACGATAGAAGTCTTCGTTCAACCGGAACAGCAAAGGCGGGGGCAGTGGACGGCATTGGCCCCAAAACGAAGGAAGCGGGCGGAGAAAATCCAAAGAGAAACTCGCAGCCGCTTGGCGGTAATTCGGTGGCAGGAGGAGGCCCTTCAGCGGCAAATAGATGCCCTTCACGTGGATGCTGCTGCCGTCGAATTACAGCAGGCGGACGCAGACCTACTTCGGCTTAGTGAAATTGATCGCTAAATCTTTAGCAATCAATTTCATTAAATAGTTAGTTATATATGATATTTTAATATGATTATGTTATTAATATTAAAATAATATTATTTTATTAAATATTTTATTAAATTAATATTAAAATAATATTATTTTAATATTAATTTAATATTGATATGATAGTTTAATATGATATTTTAAGAATAATAATTTTTTTTTGGATATAAATTATTTAATATATTGTATTAACATCTATTGCCCAATATGTGGTACTTTTTATATTTTTAAATGTTGCCAAAAAATCATTCCTCTGTCACTTAGAAAGTAATCAGCAAATAGGTTTCTATTTTCATTTGCGGACAATCCTCCTCACTGATTGACTATTAGGTACATCCCCCACCTATTGTCAAGGTATCCTGTGGATTATATCCATCTCTTTCACGCACTTAATTGTGAAGGGCACAGCAAACTTTAACGATATCCACAGCAAGTTCTGAAAGAACTTGCGAAATATTTGTAACAAATAAATTGTAAATGAGTTTTGCTTGTAGGTAAATATGTTACGAAAAGGTGGAGAGAGTACAGGACAGTTTTCCAAAGTGTTTGAAAAAATGTAATGAGATGTCACGTTCTGGTGCTGTTGCTAATCGTCTCAGGAAATATATTTATCACGACCAACGGTTATTCTTAAAAAAAGTTGCAGTGCCAAAGGAAACAGAGGATATTTTAAACTCTACAGCGACTGTCAACGCAGAAGGGGTAGAATCTGTCACGTTCCCAACACCTAAACCAGGCCTTTTTAAACTATGGGTCGCGACCCCAAATGGGGTCGCGACATCATTATTAACAACATGTGTCTTTTTCTTTCGTCCATCGAGGTACACGTATCATACGAAACTGAAGGCAAAGTGCCGTGCGGTCTACTAAAAACCGTGTGGCGTGTGAACGCAAAGCAAATTAAATTAACGACACGGCTACAGCACGGTTACCGTTAGAAAACCGTATGTGTGAAAGAAGCCTTAAAATATTGATTTAAACTGGTTTAAATTATTACTTCAGCATGATGTACAATTGGCCGGACGTGTGAAAGAAGCGTTATAGTGTATGCTTTGTGATGCCTACCTGTTATTCAATTTCATTCTTGTATAAACCTGTTTTTTTTTTTCAGTTAGAAGGTGTTGGTCTTGGTGTTTTGTATTTCTTTAAAGATTTTAAAATTTTGAATTTTGGCTTTTCGGTGTATTTTGCCTTTTCGGCGTATTTTAACTTTTCGGTGTTTCGATATTGTCAATGGTGGGATAAATCGCATCTTGCCGACAATTTATTTGATATAGTATCTTCAAAGGGCAGAATTGTTCCTATAAACGTGCCTTGTTAAGATGTGAACGGAGGGATGCCAATAAAAATTGCAGAGGTTCACACTTCAACAAATTCCATTTGACCAAAGAGAAATTGTAATATGTGAATAAATACAAAGCCCTTTGAAAGGGATGTCCAAAAATAAATGACTCTGGTAGCCTACACTACTAAAAGAAGCTATCCTCTGGTTAAGGTGTTGGTCTTGGTGGCTTCTATTTGGAGATTTTAAAATTTTGAATTTTGTTGTTTCGGAGTATGTTGACTTTTCGGTGTAGTTTGACTTTTCGGCGTAGTTTGACTTTTCGGTGTTTTGATATTGTCAGTAAGTGGATAAATCGTGCCTTGCCGAGATTTTGTTTTATATAGTATCTGCAAACGGCAGAGTTGTACCTATGTCAATAGAAATTGCAACGGTTCACACTTCAACAAATTCCATTTGACAAAAAAGAAAATGCAATCTATGAATAAATACAACAAACAAATACTTTAAAAGGGATGTTCAAAAAGAAGTGGGTCGGGTAGCCTACATTACTAAAGGAAGCTATCCTCTGCATATAAAGAGCAAAATATGTACCGGGGTTTGTAGGGTATAGTCTGAACGACTGTGAGTCTTGCAAATTAATAGAAGGGGAAGATCCGACGATTTGTAGATTGGAAGTATGTTACTACGCAAAAACAAACAAAATAAAATTTATTTTTTTCTTTACAGTCATGATTTGCAAAGTGTGCCATCTGCTACGAATAAAGTCATTCTTGTTAGGATGTAACCACGTTTATCATAAAAGACGCCTCGAGCAGTTGGAGCTAAACGTGGAAGGTGCATCACCTTGCTATAAATGTACAAAATCCAGGAGCTGGAAGGGACCCAGCGGATACATCTAATGTATAAATGAGAAGTTAAATTGACTCGAGTGATGACTCTAGAAGTGTGAAGACGTGCCGGTGTGCGCTGTGGGCCAAAGTTTGATTTTAATGTTTGGAAGGCAGTATAGGCAGTGTAAAACTTAATTTTGTTTAGCGAGTAGATACATTTTCAGTTATACTTTTTGCCAGTCGTGTTGGACTTTGGGCTAGTTACATTATGACGACCGTCAAGCAATTGGAGAAGAATTAGATAAAGCAGAATTAGATAAAGTGCAATCTGAATTTCACAAAAAGTTTGACACATTTAAAGCAGAGGTTTTTGATCTGATGTACTCTGATGTTCATGAGAAAGCGGATAAGGGTGGCGCTATTTTCCACAAATTCAAAGATTTTGAAACGTCTATGGCTAAGGTGGTTGCTAATTTGAAAGTAAACATTAATAATCTATTACGCTCGCAGTAAAAAGTAACAATAACAATAACAAAAATGTTATTGTTATTTATGGAATGTCGGAGGAAAGTGAAGAGGATGATTATTTATATAATAAATGTGTTAACAGTTTCCATGAAAAAATTAATATTGATTTCACAAAAAACCAAAAAACCTCGTCTATCGAAGCTGCGTCATGGGTATGGAGGTCCCTGATGTCAACTGCAGGGCCTGCCATAGGCGCTGGAGTCAATTATGCATCTGTTCTCCGCTTGTCCGGCATATGATCAAATTTGCTAATCTGCCTTGAGACTTGACGCAACAAATAATACAAGTTTGGGTTTGTGACCCTCAAAAACTATGCGAAATGTGCGTTGTAGGTCTGTTTACAAAGATGGTTGCACCTGCTTTCTCTTTAAAATTTTATGTTTTTATTTTATATACGGTTCTTGTTCAGTCTCTCAAAAATTATATCATTTGATTCAAAAGTTAGCAAGAGGAGACTATTTATTGCAGCACTAAATATAGGACATACTTATTGAATTCTATTTATGATTTTTATGATCTTTCATTATAAAAAAATATATGTTATATTTTAGGGAATATTAAACTATAATCATATTGTTCTAGAGGCCCAACACAAATCTTTATTTATTAAGTTACAAGTTTTGTGGCCCTCATATTATCATAGTAATTATAAACTACAAACAATTTAAGCACGTCGAGGGCTGGTTATTGATGAGGAGATGTCTCGAGCCGTCGGTTTATTTGTTTTAACATCGATGAATGCTCACATATATTCTTTTGACTGGGGTTTTCGCTCACAGAAGAGGAGTCCCTATTCTCATTTATATTTCAATTTGCATTGATTGAGTGACAAAAAATATGGACCCGCATGGTAAGTTATTAAAATTTCTTCTAATTTCGACTTACTAATAATTTTACTACCATATAAACAATAATAGCTTAGTAATAGTCAAAATATCATTTTTGCTTTTTCTTTTTTTGTTGTTGGAAATTTAATTGATTAAATAAATGATATCTCAACCTAATAATAATCTATGATTTTCAGATGATATGCGCCAAATCAATTCGTACATTTCGTCGTTTGTGCCCCTTATAAGGGTGGTAATCTACCCGAACTCCCAGGCGAATTTATTTGGGGAAGTTTTCCTACCCTCCGGCCGGTGCTGGAGAGTTTTTTTCATTATCAACAATGATGGTCCCGACAATAATGAGGAACGATGGACAGCTCTATTTGTTCTAAGGATCCATGGTATATATAACCATAGTTCTTCTAATATTATGACTATATGATTTTTTTTTCTTTTCATATTAGTAGGTAAGGCGGCGATTGAGCCAGACAGTGTGACGTCATCACTGGCGCCAACATTAGGGTGGTCGGTAAGTATACGATCTGCATTACCGGCCGGGCGCCAACTTCAGGGTGGTCGGTAAGTATACGATCTGCATTACCGGCCGGACACAGGTGTCAACTTCAGACCATTGAACCACAGAACATAAGGATACCATAGAACCACAGAACAGAATGATACTACTTAACTACAGAACGAGACCATTGAACCACAGAACAGAATGAGACCATTGAACCACAGAACATAATGAGACCCCACGACGACACCCCCGAAATTTAGGACCATCCCAAATTTAGAAAAGGACCACTTAAATTTAGAAAAGGACCACCCAAATTTAGAAGATGACCCGGAAATTTAGAAAAGGACCACCCAAATTTAGAAAAGGACCACCCCAAATTTAGAAGATGACCCCGGAAATTTAGAAAAGAACCCTTTAAATTCAAATTCATAGTATACAGGGTGCCCCAAAAAAGTTAGTTAAAGGGTGAGCCAATATAAGAAGTAACCTGCCTATTTAAAGAAAAATCATGCGCAGTAAGCCTCTACTATAACAGATAAACATGCGCAGTAAATTCTAACAAAAAAAAAAACATGGCGGACAGTAAAATAAAAGAGGGAAATTCAATTGGTGTGATTCACGACGTAGAATAATAATGATAAGATATTAAAAAAGAACCCACTATTGCAGTATCACTACACTGATACTACTATATCATATAGTAAGTAACACGTAATTTTATCATAAAGCTCTGACATCTGTTTTTCTAGTTCATTGACTTATTGTGATCATCGTTTATGGCTATTCAGCGATTATATATAGTAACACCTGCTAGCTACTTGATAAAATACCGAGGCTTTATGCATACGTAGATAATAGACAGGAAGTTACCAAGGTCGCGACATTTTACTTTTACAGAAATTCAAATATGTAGCATACAGAGTGTCTCAAAAATTAATGATATAGGGTGAGGCAAATAAGAAAGTGGTCTAAAAATCATGCGCGGTAAATCTTCTACTATAACAGAAAAACATGCGCAACAGTCCTGTTTATAGAAAAAACATGGCTGTCAGTAAAAAAAAAATAGCGGGAAATTCAAATTATTAGTGTACAGGGTGTATCAAAAAAATACACAATAAAGTAATCTGACAAGTAAAGAAAAATCATGCGCAGTAAATTCCAACAGAAAAAAAACATGGCTGTCAGTAAAATAAAAGAGGGAAATTCAAATATTAGTATACAAAGTGTATCAAATTAAAAGCAGGGTGAACCAAAATAAGAAAAGAAGTTTATGTAAAAAATCATGCGCAGTAAATTCCAACAGAAAAAACATAGTGGCCAGTAAAATAAAATAGTACAAAATATTAGTATACAGGGTGAATAAAAAATAAAACTATATAGGGTGAGCCAGACAAGAAAGTAACCTACCTATTAAAGAAAAATTATGAACAGTAGATCGTTTTATTTATAGAAAAAATGTATGATGAAATAATAGAAAAAAAACATGCGCAGTAAATTTCAATATTTAAACAGAAAAAACATGGCGGTTACTAAAATAAAAATAGCAGGAAATTCAAATTATTAGTATACAGGGTGTATAAAGAATAAAGCTATATAGGATGACCCAAACAAGAAAGTAACCTAACGGGTAAAGAAAAGTCTTGCACAGTAGATTCTAATATTTACACTGACCAAGAGAATACTTTATTACAAATATCACACGTAAACATGTTTATTCTTCTCTGGTACAATATCAAATTAATCTTATAGCAATGAGTAACTACATATATGTGATTAAATGTGGCTAACTGTGAACAACCGGCACGTAAAAAAAACGTGACGTGCACCCACAAGACACGTAACGTGTACCCACAAAACACGTCACGCGTACCCTCAAAACACGTAACGTGTACCCGCAAAACATGTCACGCGTACCCGCAAAACACGTAACGTGTACCCGCAATTTAGTAACGGCTAATTTACAAAAATGATAGGATAAATATGCTAAGCAATGATAACTGCACGCCTTAGACCATGTCTGACGTCGCCGTACATACAAAAATATTCTCGAGCTATTTAAAGTTCATCATCAAGTTATCATGTCGAGCCAACCCCACCTCTTTCACACATCTTATAGGTGTAGCGCCAGCATCAGTTGTTTCGGTAAATATTCGGTATAGCACTTTTTGCTAATACAATACCATTTGTAAAATTAACTGTTTTAACAGATAGTACACATTTTTCTAATTTATAATCAAGGGGCGCATATTTGAAAAAATCACTTTCTCTATTAAAAAATTGTTATTTAAAATCTTATTTATAGGATATATTCTTTCTCGCGCAGAATGTTCTTTGTTGTGGTCACAGATTATAGAGAGTTGTTGTGGTGTGGCGTGGCTGCTTAAGTTGGTACCTTTGTTCTCCAACGTTCTGGAACTAGTAAATTCGACCAATTCTACTATGTAAAGAGAACAAGTGGAGTGGTTGTTGCAGTTTCATTTTAAATAAGTGGCAAAGTGAGTAAATAAATAATATTTTAAAGCAATTGACATAAACATGCCTTGTGATAATTGTAAATTAACTATTAGACAGTGTATTATTCTATCTTCGCAAAGAAGAAAATTATTAGATTTTTTGATAGATCACAATTTAATTAGAAAATCAAAAACATGCCCCACCTGTAAAAGTAATATATCTTTAAATATAAATAGTTTATTATTTACGTGCAGGAAGATTTATAGAAGAAACAAAAAAGTTAGAAAATGTAAATTTGATTTTAGTAGCAGGAAAGGTACATGGTTTGAGAAAAGTAAACTGTCTTTAAAGGATATACTCTATATGACAGTTCTTTGGCTACGACTTCCTTTTCCGCGTCAGAAAATAATTCAACAAGAATTAAAATGTTCTTCAGAAACTGTTGTGAATTGGTCCAGTTATTGTAGAGAAGTTTGTATTCACTGGTCTTTAGAAAATTCTCAAAAATTGGGAGGCAATGGGAAAATAGTAGAAATTGACGAAGCCAAATTTGGCAAACGAAAATATAATAGAGGCAGGAGAATAGAAGGGCAATGGGTTTTTGGTGGGTATGAGAGGAATTCTAAGAAGGTTTTTCTTGTACCTGTTCCAGATCGAAGTGCGGAAACTTTAATAGGTATCATTAAAGAATGGGTTTATCCAGGAACAACTATTATTTCGGATTGTTGGAAAGCCTATTATTCATTACAACATGAAGGTTTCCAACATTTACAAATTAATCATTCCATACAATTTGTTGATCCTACAAATCCTATCACTCACACACAAAATATAGAAAGAACTTGGAGGGACGTAAGGGGTAATATACCACGTTATGGGAGAAAGGAGCATCATTTCATTGGATATTTGGCAGAATTTCTATTTAAAAGAACATATAATACAACAGATTCTAATATACATGAATTTCTTATTGCAATAAGCAAATTATATTCGCCCCCTGATTAACAATATTTTCAACAGTATTTATGAATTTGTTTTTATATGGAAATAATGAAATTATAATTTGTTTTGTATTTTATTTGTTATTATTTAAAAAAAAATACATTTTTATAAAGGTACTTTTATAGATGTTTACATGGAGCTTTATTTTAGTATTTTTATCAGATATTAGTAGCGATAATAGCGATATTAAATTTCTTTGATCTGTGCCAGTTGGTTGAGACAGCGAGAACATCAAAGATTAACGCACCTACAGAAAAAAACGGTCCAATTTACATACGCCTTATATGAGATGTTATTGTTATGTCGTCATGTCCCATCTCATAGTAAAATTTGGTGTGTCAAGTTGCATAACTGTAACTGATTTGTTTCTGATTATGACTTATAAATAGTAAATAGTGTTTTCTGGAAAATTGTCAATTAGTCAACATATTTTTCCCATTTTTTCCAAAATGAGAGTGAATTTTTGTAGAAAAAAGCCCTTGCGCCACCTAATTCTTATACTAGAAAGTGTTTAAACAGTGTTTCTAAAGATATTTTGCTTCTTTCTATAAAAATCGTTAAAAGTGGTATGCCGAACTGTTACCGTTGTTTCATTTACGTTCAGATGCTTGAGGTGTTTAGACGCAATGACGGGGGTTATCAAATTCTTTTTTAAATCAAAAGCCCTGAGAGAAATAAAGAAGCTGAAACTATGCGATATATTCGTTGACCAGTGGTATATAGATAATCAACCATCATGTTACATAATCTACGTGAATTGCAAACCTGTGTCGTTTGCACTGCTGTCAAAGATGGACTATGACCCTTTCAACCAACATTCGAGACCAAAGACGTTCAATTACATCTATACACTACCACAACATCGTAGAAAAGAATATGCGACACAGCTGGTGGAACATATCAAGGAACGCGAGGAGTTTTCGGCATTTACCTCGAACGAAGCATCAGAAAATTTATTTAAAAAGTGCAAATGTATAGAGTATGATGAAATATTCAGATATCCTTAATAAATCTTTAATGTTGTTTTTCTGTTTTATTTCCTATCATAGACAATTACCGGTAAAATCAGATTATCAAAAAACGAAGGGTAAATTAATAATGGCTCAATAATTATTTACTATGACGTAGATAACACCGTATTATAAGTTGTTGTATTTCAATAGTGAAACATACGGTAGTTTTACTCTTTGCATGCCTAGGTAAATACTAAAAATAAAAACTTAGGAACAAAATAATTAGTCAACTTTTTAACCTTCAATAGATTAAGTCTAAATAATTTTTAATATTATATTTCCAATATTATTTAAAACTGTGTAACCTTTCTTTATTAGGAATTAGGCCAAAGTAAATTGACTAGGAGATAAACTATCAATGAGACTATCAAATATGGCTCAATAAAGTTTTTTATTCCCTTGTTTTACCAGATTACCTACTAAATAAAAAAGCAGTATAGTTTACGTTTTATTTAAAATATTTTACATCATCAGGAAATAAGTATAATATAAGGTTATAGATATAAATAATACATATTTTACATCATGTTATAATTATAATATAAGGGTTTAAATATATAAATAATATTACAAGAATGTAAAACAATAACAGTAACAACAAAATATATATACAACTTATTGGAGAGGCTCATATCTCGGCCTTTTGAACCCATAGAGTAGAGAGCTATAATCTTCAAAAAACCTCCTCTTGGTGGAGTGAGGCTTATATTTTTTAGTTTCCTCTCTTGTAATCACCTCATGTTCTTTTGTCCTCCGAATATAGTTTGCGGTGATATATACAGGGTCTGAGGGAGTTATAACCATATCCTTTATAGTCTCAAAGTTTATTAGCTGAGAGGCGGCGTAATTCAGTGAGATGCCCTTTACCTTGCATGTAATTTCTTCTCGTTGGTTCTTAGTGGAGAAAACCTTGTATGCGTAGTTCTTGGGGCCTCCGCTGACGAACTCAGTAATGTAACTGCCAGGACCATAACATTCTAACTCGTCGGTCATGTCCCCGATGAACTCCCCCGTAGGTACATCATACTCCCCCTCTCTCGACACGTAGATGACAGAATCTGTATCGTAGTATAGCACCCTCTGGCCTAACTGTTCAAGGTAGCTGTACAGCTTGAGCCTTGCTTGGGTGGTTACGTAAGCTGCGAGTGCTACATTAACGGTGGTTAGAGGATCATATGCCTCCTCCCTGTGCTCCCAGCTGACGACGAGGGTGTCTTCGTTTATGGGCAATGCACTATTGACGTAAATCGAGGGATTTGTTAGCATTGAGAAGAACTCTTCGGGGGCTCTGACGATCCTCGTCTTTGGGTGATTTTCTCTCTGACCCAATTTACCTCAAAAGCTGTTTAATATCAGTTTAGCCAAAGATCTGAGTCCAGGGTTTTCCACAATCTCCGAAAACTTCAACTTCACATCCTCTCTCTCCAGGAACTGCTCGATATAGGCATCTTTTTGTTCTTGTGTGATGCAGTGGGAAGGCCAGCCTGTTGCTTGACCTTAATGAATTTATTCATCATTGTTGTAAAGAGGCCCCCTGTCTTTGTGATCTTATCAAACCTGTCGATCTGATAAGACCACACCTCGAAAATCTCTTCTAGGCAATATCCTTTATTAATGGCTTTCACAACCTCGTCCACCACCCACGTCCCGGTAAGAGATCTCTCTTCCTCGTCGTGATGACATTCACCCTGGTTCATCTGTTCGCCACAGGTGCGGCAGAGCACAAACATAAGTTTGTTATTCATCTTGGTAGGAAGGATGGGGTGTTGTAAATCTTGTGGCGGCAGAATCTTGCATTTGATTACCCCGTCAACACCTGTCAAGTCTTTGGGGCAATCGTTACCCACGTGCACTTTGGGGTGACCAATGGGAAACTTGCCATATTTACAAGCCCAGGGGTACAGGCTACACACGTCCACATACTTGATCTTCTCCCCAGGCTCACATCTGTAGTACTCAACGGTGTTTCCAGTGCGGCCGCCATAGAAAGCGTCTCGGGGGTTGAGAGGGGTGTTGGAGAGTAGCGGGTGCTCGCGGGTGTATATTCTGAGCTCCTCGTTCTGCTGGAGCTGTCGCCTAAACTGGCACTCCCACATTTCGGTGACGTCATACCCAAATGTTCTCAACCTCTCTGTCTTGGATGTGGTGGCCTCGTATCTGGTATCTAGTGTTTGGGTGGGGTCGTCGTGCATGGGCTCGTCACGCCCGTATTTAAAACATGAGGGGCATCCGTGATAGTAGCAGCCGTGAAACTCAAATATCTGATTGGTTTCCTCGCAATAACCATCAACTCTGACGCCCTGTACTATGGCCTCCTGCTGTTTTGCGGCATGCCTGATATTTATGCTTCTGGCTTGCTCCTCCCATATCAGCCATTGGGTGGCTATTTTGGACTGATTGTCCCGCCACCTATACCCTCCCTTGGGTATGATACCTATGGTGTTTGGTTGAAGGAAATTACGCCTAAACACCTTGTTACAGGCCGAGGTAATTGTGCAACCATTCGTAAACGGACACACATTTCCATTTAGTATAAGCTGGTGTCGAAATTTCAAACATGCTGCTGTCAGAATTTGAACGTCCGATACACAGTACTCTATCAGGTCCCTCTGCATATCAAAAACATCATTTTGGTGCTGCTCGTGCCAGGCGAAAAAGGTCTCTCTGTCGCCCTCCTTCATTGAGTCGGGGCTGTAGTACTCGGCGGCAGGAAGTGGTCCAACATAGTTTGCGTTTGCTATGGTATTAAAAAGGTGAGGGAAGTAACCTTTCTTAAACCCATCTCCAAGGCCGAATGCTTTGGGCAGTTTGGACAGGGCCATGGGAAAATAGTTCAGGGAGTCCAGGAACTTGATATTACCAACACCCATCATAATAATTTTGGTTCCTCGCATGATGAGTTCGGGGCTTAGGTCCGTCTTGGTGAGGATGTAATTCAGGCAGAGCTGGTGGTCAAAGGCCTGACCGTTATGTGCTATGACAACAACTTGTTTAAATATCTTTCTCTGGTTCATAATAAACTCCATGAATCTAGGAATTGGTTCTGCTTTTAATACTTGGAGCCTTGTTCCACATTTTTGGCAAACCCTAACTTCGGTCTCCAAACACATATCACAACATTGTTTGAACACACAGACGTTGGGTTCGTGAAGGTGGGATCCGTCTTCGAGCTCCTTCTCCTGTCTCGTCTCCAGATCGTAAAAGACGAAGAGTAGGTCTCTTGTTTTCGGCTTACCGGTGTCGGGTTGCATGTAGCAAAGGTGATCGGCGGGCACGTGGGCGTTGCAAATTTTGCAATACACCTCGCCACAAGTATGTTGTCGGCCCACTTTTACGGTACTGTAGCACTGCTCGCATCTTCTAATGGTCTCACAAACAGTGGTTTTTCCGAGAGATCCGGGTTTAAGGTGATTATCATAACACCCCTGCCCATTGAACGACCTCTTGCATTCGTCACATATAATTTTCACTGTCTGTGTACAGACCGGAGATTGCTGACATGCGGGACAGGAGCCCCCACACCTATGTTTGTTCTTATGATCAAAGGGTATGCTGCAACTCTCGCAGAAGTAGGAACAGCAGAAGGCAGCCGTTAGGGAGGTAATGACGTTGTAGTGCCCCTCGTGATAAAGCAGATTCAAGGAGGGTCCTTCTGTGGCGCCCTTGAATATAATGTCACGTCCCTTGCTTCCATACCAGTACACCGCAATCTTAAAATTTTGCAAGTGTTGTTGAAACTGTTGTAGCTCGGGTATGCCACAGCCTTCTTCGGGTATAACTACACCTGCCTCCCTCAAGAGCTCAACAGCTCTTTGGGTTTGTATTTTTCCGGTATCTTTACGCACTTTGGTCTGCTCGGGGTCCCTGGTAATGCAGGCCATAGCTACCACTAGGGCTCGGGGTAGGCACATGTTGTTTTTATTATTATTAATGGCAATGTTACCCCGTCTCATCCCACACTCTTCCTCAAAAGTGTTATAGGTGTTGACCCTCTTTCCTTTTCCTACGGGCATTCTTACAGATGTCACCCCCAAGCAGGAAGTTGCGGTATCGAGTCCCGTGGAGTTTGACTGATAAACGCTACTGATAATGGTCCAAACGTCATCGAACGTCACCTCTTCTACGGGTCGGAAGCGCACCCATCCATCACCTCGGGCAAAATCCTTGGAGCAGAAGGAGAAACTGACTTGATCGCCGTTGGTAAGGCCCTCCGTACCCTTGGCAAGCACCTGATTGACAGCGTCTTTAATCCAGCTCACTGGTTCTTCACCTACCGGAACAGGCTTCAAATTAAACTCCAACGTACGACCCTGAAGATTGAAGCGTCGAACCTTCCTCACAATATCTTTAGCTATAATGAATTTTTCCATTTGAGATGCCGCTGCTTTAGATACAAAATAATATCTGAATAATAATACTCGCACACGCCCTTTTATATCAACTGATATAATCTCGAAACCAACGCGTAGCCTCGAACCCGATCACATAAAAAGATTACGCCAGGCAAAAACGTGGTAACAGATGGAAGCACTATCGATGATTTTTTATTTTAAACTGGGGAAAGGTCTATTTAATAACCTTCCGTCACCTTGTATCGGTGAGATGTAATCTGAAACAATCGAGAAACGTGATATAAAACATTATTAAAAATGTCTGATAAGACAATATATTTACATATGGCATTATTATATTGAATGCCAATTATAAATTTACTTTAACATTTAAACCGTCTGTATGCAATATTGAAAATCTAATAAAAAGAGGTCTAATCTCGAAACCTGTACATAACCTCAATCTTTCAATGTTTATGTCATACCTAATCTCGAAACCTGTACATAACCTCAATCTTTCAATGATTATGTCCTACCTAATCTCAAAACCTGTACATAACCTCAATCTTTCAATGATTACGTCATACATAACCTCGAAACCTGAAAATAGCCTCGAATCCAACAACATAAAATTACATAATACTCGGAATCTCGATCAATGATTAAATCAATCAAATGGTTTTAGGATGAGAAGTAGGGTTGAGTCATTTTTTAAAAATTAGGAAAAGTAGGTCACCATTATTAACTTTCAGTCATCTTATGTGAATTATTTTATATAATTTTAACAACCTGTATAACTTCTTGAAAATATATAGTAATTATTGAAACGTTTCTATATGAAATCATTTTTATTTATACTACGTGTTAATTATTATTATTATAGATGTAACCTTAAAACCATTAACCTACAAGCAATTAATGAATTACATCTGCTAATGCGCAAGGGCAAAATACTAATAAAACAAAAACATAAAGACAGGTATGAAACAGGTATGGAACAGAAAACCTGTATTTGGAAACAGTTATGGAACAGGTATGAAACAGAAAACGTGTATTTGGAAACAGGTATGGAACAGAAAACCTGTATTTGGAAACAGGTATGGAACAGGTATCGAACAGAAAACAGGTATTTGGAAACAGGCTGGGTAATAAGAGTATATAAAGGGTATATAAAGGGTAATAATAAGAAACCAGACTGGGCAATAAGGGTATATAAAGGGTATATAAGGGTATATAAAGGGTAATAATAAGGAAACAGACTGGATAATAAGGGTAATAATAAGAAAACAGACCGGGTAATAAGGGTAATAATAATAAAACAGACCGGGTAATAAAGGTAATAATAAGAAAACAGACTGGGTAATAAGGGTAATAATAAGACAACAGACTGGGCAATAAGGGTAATGATAAGAAAACAGATTGGGTAATAAGGGTAATAATAAGGAAACAGACTGGGTAATATGGGTAATAATGAGAAGACAGACTGGGAGAAAAATATCTTACAAAATATAGAATGCAGGTAAGCAGAGAATTAGAAAATGCATCAGCTACCAGGCTTAGCAAAGCACACAACAGATCGAACTAATAATACAAAGCCATTGAGGAATAAAGAAGTATTAGATTGGACCACGGATACCAACCAAACGACATAGTTATTGCAATGAGAATTTACATACGCCTGGGATTAGACTATAAAATTTTTGTAAATACGCTGCGTGAAATAGATCTTATCGAATAAATTGTGATTGTATACATGACTTTTATTACCCCCATTTTTCATTAATTCTATATATCATATTGTATTTAAGCTATTTCGTTATGTAGATATCCGCCTAAATATAATAATTAGGTAGGTATTTTATTAGGACAGTGAAAGAAAGAGAAGTTTTAAGTCCCTTAAAAATATATTATTCTCGTAAGCGAGAGAGAGACAGCATCCCTAAGTTCCTTACACATAACGAAATAATTTAAAAACAATCGATGAAATCGAAGCTTAAATTTCGAATATATAGATACATTTATGCAATATATTATTAAAATATCACACTTCTAATCTTCCCTCAGACATGAAATCTTGTATTGTAAATTATAGCAGAAGATGCCAAGTAATAAAAGAATTTTATGAAAAACATACATCATTTATGCAAAGATAATTTTTGTTCTAGTCTGGACGGGGAAAAAAGCTAATTAATAAGTTTCCCTCAACAAGAGCCAATCAAATTGTAACATAAAATAATGTATGCATATACCCTGTATATTGAATTTGAACGCCTAGTAACAAATACTTTTTCTTTAAAATATTAATCATCGCCAGAAGACTGCTTCTATATTTTATAATTTAAACAATATATTATCACCGAACAGCGACTAATCATCCAGACATTTATCCTCTAGTATTTACTACCATTTATTTATATATGTTTTGCGTCTGTGTTCAATATCAGATGAATCAACAAAATATTATAACCTCTTATATACCAGATATCCTCAAACAAAAAAAAAAAAAAAACAGTATGTTCTATCTACTTAAACTAAGTAACAGCATAGCTTATCTACTGAAGTTAAACTGAGAATATTTATATTTATGTTTCCTCAAATTAAAAAAACAGCATGTTCTATCTACTCAAACTAAGTAACAACATAGCTTACTACTGAAGTTAAACTGAGAATATTTATATTTATGTTTCTATTTATATTCCTTTATAAAACCAAAGAGAAAAATGAATTAAAATAAACAACCCATGTAAATTAGAACGCTCTCTAATTTATTGAATAAAATTAATATACTCAACTACTCTATTCACGCTTTTAAAACTATCTAACAACAATATTACCTACTTATAAAAACTACCCATACAAAATTAGAACACACTGTACTGATTGAATGAAATTAATTTAATTTTCTGACTTAGGAATATAATATAAATCATTAGTTTTTACTCAACCTAAAGAAGACGGCCATAAAAATGGTTTCGGTAGCTCGAAAGCCTTTTCGCGCGGGTGAAAACCTAAATTCTTTTGTAAAAGTTTGCGTCAGAGCTATCATATCTTTCTGTATATATGTAGGCATTATCACTACCTGTAATAGAATATATTTACATAATATCAGATGGATCAGATATATGGAAATAACATTCCATAAAATAAAAAAATTATATATTGATCCTAAACCCTGTATATTTCTAAGTTCACTAACATAAAATTAAGTTTAGAACACCCTGTATAGGAAAAATGTTCTCATCCGAGTCCTTTTTTCTTTACACTTTGCCATAAATAACAACCCAAAAAAAAAATGTAAGAACTAAAAAACACTTATTAGACTTGTTTCAATTATCCACCAGTGAAAGTATGAAATTTCAAATAATAGTCGTAATAACAACCAATAAACAAACAAAAAACAAATATCTCTACAACAATATACTTGTTCGAGACGGTGGGGAGCGAACTTTAAGACAAACAGCTCGTTTGCGCGGTTCCTTAGCGTTTGTAACAGCTGAAACGGGGAACTGTCTGCGTCTGTCAGCTACATGGTGTGTGTGAGAGACGCGGGAAAGTTTGAAATCTGTAGAATCGAGAAATGGCTTTAAACTTTCATGTTAGAACCTGGATTCAAACCAAGGCGGGTATTAATTTTACGCAAATTTTCATTTATATTTACCAATAAATCTTAATGGGACTTAGATAAATACGACTATCCTTCTTTTGTTGCAATTTTGAAAGTAAAAATACTTTTTAAGTATACAGTATTCAAATAAAACATAACTTTCTCAATTACATATATAATAAATAGTAAAACCTATGATTTTTTCGGGTATCTAATATATATTTTTTTTATAGCAAAAGTTAAAGTATACTTTGTTCAAATTAAAACAACAGATCAAGTAGCATTTTAACCAGAAGGGTAGATAAAGTGAACCTTTAACAGCAAGGATAGATAATAAAGTACTTTAATTTTCGTATTAACCAAAGCAACAAACCGAACTATCTCCAGGGATTTTAAAATCTGATTGCAAAAATTTCTGATTGCTTTCCTTATTTTTGTCTACAAAATTGTTCGAAGCTTTTTTAAAATACATCAGATACAGATTTGGCAGTAGAATGTTATATAATTTTGAGAAATCATTATTCATTTTTAGTTCAAGTCTAGTCATTCTAAAAAAAAAAAAATATTCTAGAATTGATTATTCTCAATAAAAACGTACCTACCTACTTGTTATTGGTTTGATTGATAGGAAATGTTTAATTTTGCTTTAGTATAGTCCAATTGCTTCTTAACCATATATTTATGTTAAAATGCTATTTATGTTAAGCTAAAAACTCTTTGAGACCATAGCAGCATGACACAGCTGAATTCAATAACCTCTATACACGTCGTGGTTTGAACACAGTTTTGTATAGGGTGGACATATTTTCGTTGGAAAGAAGTAACAAAAATGACTGCTGTTTCTCTTTCTACATCTTAAACCATAAAAATATTAAAAATGTACTTACATTAATATATCACTATGAAGGCACAAATAATTATACTAATAAATACTTAATGTCTATACTAATGTTCACTAAATAATTATAATACACTGAAATTATCTGGACTGACACATACACAGACACACAGCACAGTTTAAAATGGAGGTTTACATTTCCATCTAGCCTTTTATACAGGGCGTTATACATCCTACAGAAAGTTCTCGAATAGGCTTTTTATAAAGTCATCAGTTTTACACCTGCATTCAACTTAGTTAGGAAGTCGACACTTGTTACCAAGCCATGAACACATGCGTATCCACAGCTGCATTAAAATTCTTAGAAATGTTTGTTTGAACCTTATGCATTTTCCAATCATTAGCTATTTTATAGAATATATCTCATTACAATATAAAACTGTTTTTAACAGCTTATTAAAAAAAAACTTCTATTTAAATTTTCCTATACTCTTCTTGGTACTTAATTATATAGAACCCCATATATAATATATCTACATAATTATAAAGATGCAATAATTTTTTCTAAAGCTGTACTAATTAAAACTATTTCAATTTTCTGCATACTTTAATTGTGCACCCTGTATCATTCCTTTTCGATCATGAATGATATCTGAGGAGGATGCGTCTAAGATATCATAATCAAATACTTTTTCTCAGCTTAAAGACATCAATAGTGTTAATGCGACATTTTTATGCTGGAAATATTATATATATATATATATATATATATATATATATATATATATATATATATATATATATATATATATATATATGGATATATGAGTTTCTGTAACATGTGATTTTTTTGCTGATTGATATTTTTTTTAAAGGGATTTATGGCTTTATCTTAGGAAGAGTTCTCATTTCCTTGCAAACTTCCGCAAAAGTATAGCCAGTTTGTTTATATTTCTAATAATTTACATCGATATAAATAACGATAATAGCTTAGTAATAATCAAATATATATGTTTTTTTGTTATTGGAAATAGTAAATTTATCTAGTGAATAAATAGAAAGTGGAATTCTGTTTTCTAAACATTCTCAAAAAGTATTTTTTAATTCGAGTAACTAAATTATATATTGTGCAAATAATAACAATCTATGATTTTCATTTATAGCAGAACCAATAATGGAGTTAGTGGGTCCCCACCTACCTGAAATTCAGGGGGCAATTGTCCACCGGCCACCACCCCCGGAAGCAAATGTTTTCGGGGAGATTGTACTCCCCGGGGGACACCATTTTCAGGTGTGGTGGACGCCCACCCATGACCCGGGAACGAGAACTCCCCGGGTAGTCCTTTGGATATTAGAATTAAACTGGTATGTAAAACATATTATTTTAAACTATAACTAAGTATATGATTTTTTTTTCATATTCCTTTTTGGTTTACTGACATCACCATCTGGAAATTGCATCTACTAAACAAAATACTATACCAATATCACCAGTGTGTTATTTCTTCAGAATAAAAAGTTATCTAATCGATTCATAACGTTTTTTATTATATTAAGTTAGTTGCAATTTTTTTTTATAAATATTTAAAATAAAACATAAGAAAAACATAAAAACATAAACATAAAACATATAATATCTGTTCATAAAAACTATAGTGAAATAGTGACATCAGGAAACTGTTACTAATAAGCTACTTACGGTAAGTACTTACTTTTATTTTCTAGGTACAATACGCAGTATATCGTCTATAAATAGATAGTAGAATATTTAGTTCCTTATTAAACATTTATTAAAAATTATAGGCTTCTCATAATATATCCCAAGCTCAGAACAGCTTTCAAAGCATAAAGACTTCTTACTAAAAACTAGCTCATAATTTGTATAACCTTCTAAAATTATTAAGACAATGTATCACATTCTGTATATCTAAAAGCTATTTTAAATTGTTATATATCAGTATACAATCTTTAGAACAAAACAAAGCATACGATACCTACCCTTTTAAACTGCCCATACAAATTTAATTAAACTGTTGTAGTATATATTTTCCCAGTTGGTTACATTGTTTGACTCCAGATCTATAGATTTTCATATTGTTATTACCCCTATTGCCCATATTGTTACCTTATATACCATTAAATGTAAGTAAGCACTCTTACAATTATTCCGATAGCTAACTCCATATGACATCACGTACATCTTACCTGCATTACGAAAGATCTCTGCTCAATACTTCTTTAACTCTATGATTACACAGCCCTAATAAGTTAGGTATATTTTGCTAAACATTACTGAAATCTAGATATCTATTGTTCATAGTATATTTTATAATTGGTTATAAATTCCTTAAACGTATACCTATTTTTAATTGTGATATATTCGCATACATCAAACTTAATACCTATGCTAAAATTACATAAACGTATATCTGTTTTGAATAATATTAATAGAGAGTTAATTATGAGATATCTACATACATCAAACTTGGTTGAAAGTCTCTAATTGGAAGGTTCATACTTGTTAGAAAACTATAATAACTGCTTGCAAATACTCAAACTAATAAAATCTTACAGCTATTGATTCTTTTTGCTCTGTGGATCTGTACCCTGTTGGTTAGGAAGTTTATGCATAGAAAACTTTGTAATCTAGAAAAATAATATTGTATAGTTACATACCTAGATATTCCCCGTATTCCTTTTACATTGAAGGAAACATCGTTTTAATTATATATGCAACACAAAATACACTCGTTACTTCGTCAATATTTAAGTGCCCACACTACACATATTAAATCTAAAAAATAAATATTCAATACCAACGGCTAAAATGCATGGCTGTTTTTTTTTTGTTTATCCTTTGTGACGATGTGGAGATAAACTTATGATGTAATCATATAACTGTAGTAGTATCTTTACTTATAATTTTTAATTATCTCTTTTAAAATTCTGTAGAATACCTCATTTGATTTATCTTTATCTTATTAAATTATTGTCCTATTTATTTATATCACACAAACCCCTAGGGTTAAATAAACATAATCTAAGAATGCTTAAACATAAACATGAGTAGTATCCATTTCTAAACTATATGACTAACGATTGATGTGTTTGCCTAAATTGTATTAATAGAGAGTTAATTATGGTCTACATACAACAAACTAACTTAAAAATATTATCATTCTAACAACAACTATCTTAGTATTTCACCTACATAAAATATATACTAGGGACTATTGTAGATTCTATAGTAAAAATTAGCGCCAACTAATTAAGCGTATCGGTTTTTCTCTAAAATATGCCTAAATTAAATGCATTGTTGGATTAAGGAACGTAAACGCTGGAGATATCGAAGCGCACAACTTCTGCTGTCTCGAAGCGAATAATTCTAATTTGAATATATGCCTACTCAAACGCTACAATAAACATTCTACTAATTTAATAATTAATAAAGTGCTATGTTTTATATGTCCGAAGGATATTAAATCTGTATTTTATATAATACTCCGTTATTAAGTGAAGAGAAATAACTGTCTAGATACCTGAAGAACCGCGATTATACCCTTTTTTGTGGATCTACCCTATCTTCTAAACAAAATGCTATATTATATCATACTCTGTGTATTCTTTCTTCCGAATAAATGTTATCTATAGGTTCATTGTGTTTTATTTCAACATGTTAAGGTTGTCATAAAAACTTATCAGCTAATATAAGACCCATTTACCTCTTAGGAATATATAAATAACTTAATATTGCCTATTTACTTCAAATTGATATAATACTCAGTGATTTCTATACTCTTAGGAAGTAATATTAAATACATAATTCTAAGAAACCTATTTACATTTATTAAAATATAAAGTTTTAGAAACTTTAATATCTTTACTAAAACCAGACGAACATCTCAATGTTAACTATATTTTGATATACTTACATTTAAGTCATTAGTAAATTTTTTTCTTATTTTTGTGGTACTGAAATAATAATAATAACAAACTTGTATCATATGTATTATTGAAGATCGCGTTGTGAAATATAGATCTATGTGTGATGTCATAGGAATAAGTGTTCTGGAGTAAGATATGTTAAGGTAAGTAATTATTTTTAAAATATCCTCTATAAACAATTAGAATAGTTCCAAACGTGCTAGAGCAATTATTTTAAATTTATTAAGAATTATTAGAAGTACTTACTGACAATATTTATTATTCAACGAGATAATTATTTGTAAAATTCCCAAAGTTGAAGTTGTCCCAATTCTAAGAAAAAACGATATACCCAGGAAAAACGTAAATTAAAAAGCTTCAGATCAAAAAAATCTCGTACATAATGGAACCTATATAAATTTTAGACATATATCTTTCGTATTATATTTCGGCCTCGTCTCATAAATAAAGTAGTTTGTAGTTTCTCCCTGCTTGCCCCCATCGACCACAAATTTTAAAGCTGAAAAACACCATTCTCCCCTTCTTCCCCGTCTCGGTCCGTAGGTACCTCGCGTGTGATAACAATCAGTCTTCCACTTTGTGCCGATCGATCACGTCGCACCAAAGATTTACCCGAAATTCCGTTTGTATTTAAATTAAAATTTAATATGCTAAATTCGTCAAGAAAAAGACGTAGAAGTACAAGCAGGAGTCATAATCGATCAGTGAGAGAATCATGTGATTTGAGTGCAGTGTTACGAAGAATAGAGAGACGATTAGATTGTGTGGAAAAACACCAGAAAAAATCAAAATATCGGCCTCGGTCAAGCTCAAGCAGCTCGACTAGTTCTGGTTGTAGTGTTGATCAGAAGCCTAATCGACATCGCAGTCGTTCCCGTCAATCCTTTTTGTCATCGAATAGCGAAGAAATTAGATCACCCACGCACTTGTCTAGGACAGAACAGCTGGGAGGCAATGTTGAAAATCGTAAGTAAACAAACAATTTGACCTTGCTGTTTTGTTTCTTATTTTTGGAGTTAGTGGTTTTTAACTAAGGTTTTTTCTCTTACGTACCTAGAGTGGTATGATAACTTTATAAAACGTCTAGAGTGACACAATATTTCACTAAATACAATCTTAAATTCATTATACCTAGAGTGGTATAATGTAATGTGAAATCTATTTACCTAATGTGGTAAATTTAAACTTATGCCTAGTTTATCAAGGCTTCCTCTGACATACCTATGGTGGTATGGTAATTATATAAAACTTCTAGAGTGACGTAGTATTTCACTAAATACAATTTAAATTCATTATACCTAGAGTGGTATAATGTCATGTGAAATTTATTTACCTAGTGTGGTAGATTTAAACTTATGCCTAGAGTGGCACAGTTTCTTATTTAAAACAATTTTAATATTTCTTTTCTACATGGCTGTCCTTCTTTGTTATTCTAGGGGAGCTCAAGGCCTGAATATCTCAGCCATTTTGGGTGAAGAAAAGGATAAGGAAAAAGAATTTTCGGAACCAGTACAACCAGAAATTTCATCCTCTTGGGGAAAGATTCTTATTTCTGGTTTATCAGACAAGCTTAGAAGAGAACTCCCTAAAAAATATCTCCCACCTGAGAACTGTAAGGAGCTCTATCCTCTCAAGATAAACCCGGAAGTAAAGATAGTCTTACCCGAAAACACCCTTAAAAGGGATGAGCGACTGGTCCACTTGCAAGAACAAATAGGTGCTGCAACTTCAGCGGTCGCCTTGTTAATTATCAATATGGTTAAAGAAGGGGGAGGGGCTAATTCAGAGTATATTGAGACTCTAAATGATATTGGCCGAATATTATGTAATGTACATTACTCTGAATCATCCGCGAGAAGAGAACTTCTGTTGATCAACTTAAATAAAGACATCCAAAAACCTTTAAGAGACACCCCAATCAACAACTTCCTTTTTGGCAATGAATTGGATAATACAATTAAGGCTGCCAAGGAATTAGAAAAGTCAGGCCAACAACTTAGGGCCAAAAACAAATTCACGCGTCCTACACCCTATGTTTCGGGAAACCTGAAACGTCCACTCTTTACAAAAAAGGGGGCACATCAGAGTGGACAAATGTATCGCAATCCCAATCATCAAAAGAAAGCTGCGGGTCAACGATTCCAGTATCAACCTACTACCAAAGCGACAAGAGACGTCGACCACTGCAGAGGTCAGTGGTAGATTAAAACACTTTATTCAAAATTGGCGAGATCTTTGTTTTCAAAGAAAAGTATTGTCTTATATATTCAGCATCTCTTTGTGCGAAAAACCAAAACAAACAGTTGTCCCCATAGAACCAAAGCGTACAAGTAAAGAAAATCAGATCATTACTATATTACTCAAGGAGGCAATAAGAGACAAAACTATATCCTTAGCCCATCGAAGTAAGGATCAATTTATTTCTAACATATTTATTGTTCCTAAATCAGACAAATCCTACCGGTTAATAATTAACCTCAAGAAATTTAATGAATACGTTAAAATATCACACTTTAAAATAGAAGACCAAAAAACAGTAGCACGTCTTATTACACAAAACTGTTTTATGGCAACAATAGACCTAAAAAGCGCCTATTACTAACTTCCAATAAAAAACTCACAGACAATATTTACGATTCAAATTCAATAATTATCTTTATGAGTATAACTGTCTGCCTTTTGGACTAAGTTGTGCACCATGGGTATTCACCAAAATCATGAAGCCAGTAATGGTTTTACTTAGGGAAAAAGGTCTATGGTCAGTAATTTATTTAGATGACATTCTTTTACTTGGAAAATCTATACAAGCCTGTCAAAATAACCTTAAAGAAACACCAAAAATTACTAGAACATTTAGGGTTTATAATAAATTTTGAAAAGAGTTGTTTTTCTCCAAACCAATTATGCAGATATTTAGGATTCTTATATAATTCAAGAAATATGTCGGTCTCGTTGCCTCATGAAAAGCGTACTAAAATATTCGAACTACTAAAAAGATTTTCTACATTAAAAAGCTGTACAATTCGAACATTTTCAAAATTTATAGGCTCCTTAATTTCTTCTGCACCAGCTATTAAAGACGACTTTCTGTATACAAAATTATGAAGCGAAGATGTATATACCATCCTATTTAGCCTTGGATTTTTCCTGGTGGCTAAACAGGGTTCCGGAAGCAGACAACACAATTCGTACTGATAGTTTTCAATTTAAAATCTATACAGACGCTTCCAGATCTGGTTGGGGGCTTATTTTGATAATCAGACTACCTTTGGGTTTTGGTCATCCGAAGAAAAAAAGCGTCATATAAATGAATTAGAACTTTTAGCAGTTTTTTTTGGCCTGAAGAGCTTTGCAAGCAAATATTCAAATTGTAATGGTCTCTGTCGCATAGACAATACAACAACAATCTGTACAATTAACCGGATGGGCAGTGTTAAATATAAAAATTTAAACAAATTGGCAAGAACAATATGGACTTGGTGTCAAGAACGAAACATATACATCTTTGCTTCATACATTACCTCGAAATCAAACATTCACGCCGACAGAGCCTCAAGAGCAACTCATAAAGAAACAGAGTGTCGCAAATTATGCTTTTTAAAAAATTACAAAGACATTTGGTAACCCAGACATAGATTTTTTCGCAAGCCGAATTAATTCAAAATGTCCTAAATTTGTTTCTTGGATGAGAGATCCAGAGGCCTACAAAATAGATGCTTTTACACTAAACTGGAACTTATTTTATTTCTATGCCTTTCCACCATTTTCAATAATTTTACGAGTCATACAAAAAATTATTACAGATAGGGCAGAAGGTATCGTCGTGATACCCCTTTGGACCTCTCAGCCTTGGTTTCCCCTTTTCCAGGCACTATTAGTCACCAAACCCATAATTTTTGAACCTAATAATACCCTTCTCTCTTTTAGCCTGATTCCTCACCCGTTGTCGGAAAGCCTTTCCCTGGTTGCAGGGAAGCTATCCCGGAAGCGTTACTACGAAGAGAAGTACCAGAACAGTCCTTAGATCTATATCTGTCATCTATTACTAATTCCACCATTAAACAATATTCCATTGGGCTTAAACTCTGGTGGGGTTTCTGTAACGAAAGACATCTTGATCCTTTTATTATCACAGTACCCCAGGTGATAGAATTTCTGACTTATCAGTTTTATAATGGTGCCTCATATGGCACTCTAAATTGTCACCGTTCGGCCCTCGCTCAACTAGCTGGACTCGATTTAGCCTCTGATTTCAGGCTTAAGCGATTTTTTAAAGGGATGTTTGATAAAAAACCTCCTAAACCAAGGTACGAGAACACCTGGGACCCTCATATAGTCTTAACTTACGTGAGATCATTAATCACCGATATTATACCCCTCGAAACCTTAACAAAAAAACTTGCAATTTTATTAGCACTAGCAACGGGACAGAGAACCCAGACATTAAGCTTAATCGATGTGAGAAACATTGCTATAAAATCTAACGAAAGACTTGAAATTAAAGTAGTTGATAAAATTAAAACAACCGCGATAAATAGAACACAACCTCAGCTTATCTTGCCGTTTTTTGAAGCTGAACACGAAGCTTGTGTAGCCAGAGTATTATTAAAATATCTAGAAAAAACCCAGAACTTAAGAGGCTCATGTGATTACCTTTTTATCACTTTTAAAAAACCATACCACAAAGCTTCTTCACAAACCATCAGTAGATGGATTAAGGAGATATTAAAGAAAAGTGGTTTAGATTCGAATACATTTAAACCTTATAGCACTCGCCATGCTGCTACATCGGCAGCAGCTGGAATAGGAGTTAGTGTAGACTCAATCCGTTTAGCCGCAGGTTGGTCTAAAGTAGTGATGTCAAGATTGTAATGATTCGTTACTAAATAATCGTTACTTGCTAGTAATCGTAGTAATCGAGTACCTGTTCTGTGGAGTAATCGTTACACGATTACTTGCCTTATGCAATTCCAATACACAACACACACCAGCGAGCCAGCGAACAGAGACGCGAGCAGGCAAATGTTACGATTACCACGATTACCACGATTACTACGATTCCCAATTTATTTCGATCCGTAGAGATTCAGTCTCGGTCGTCGGTAGTCGGTACTCTCGCGCACTCGCGCAAGATTTGGAATAAATATATTAAATATTTTAAACTGCCGCTGCGTTTAGGGTACCTACTACCTACATACTAGAATCATACATTTAGGTAGGTAATTCGTATTCGTAGTCGTATTTGGTGTTGAGAAATTCATGTATGTTATAGTGGCCGTGGCCATGGGTATAATGCAGGTGGGGCAGAGGGGAGGGTAGGTAATTGACTAATATTGTTGACTGTTTATTTTAATCTCTATTTAGGGTCAGCATATAGCTATTTCTTGGTTTAAATATTAGTTTAATATTCGTTTGTTGTTTTAAAATAAACATGACTATATGGGAATTAAAAGGCTCGATTCTAATCAATATACTTATAGGCATTATATTATGAGTAAGAGTTATAAAAATTATGCGTTGACGTTGACCCATATTTGTTAATAAATGCAACATATTTGTCGACAAATTGCAAACAGTAATTTTTTCTAAACTTTTTATTTTTTAGAACTCAAAACTTTAATAAAAATAACAAAATAAAGTTTAATTAATAATTGTAAATATATCTTGTATAAATACATCATAAAATACATCACAAAATAAAAATCATCACAAAACTTAAATTAAATAAAAAACAAGGAAAATTAAATAGATATAGGTAGGTAAGTACTTATTTCAGCAAATGGCTATTGCAATTTAAAAATAATATTTTGGTAACATGCTTTGATTTTAATCTGTTTCGTCGTTCTGTCAATATCTGTCCAGCCTTAGAAAATATTCTCTCACTTGGAACAGATGTTGCAAGGATACATAAATATTTTTTTGCTAATTCTGAAAGATTTGGATAAAGTTGTTGTCGTGATTTCCACCATAATAATGGATTTTCAGTTCTTTTAATATAGTGGTCCTCCAGGAACATTCTAATTTCCAAAATTGCAGTGGTTGTTGGACTGATCTCAGTTGGTATATTAACAGTTTCATCAAAACTTTGCCATACTAAATTACATTTTTCGTCACTGGCAGAAGTAGTTTCTGCTGAAGTAGTTTCAGTAACAGTGGATGCGGATTGTAAGATTTTTTTTTATGTATAAGTGACACCACGTCTCCCTGTATTGCATCATTCACTTTTTTTAATGCATCGTCATTTGAAAATGATTTGGCTTTAAATCGGGGATCTAATATTGATGATTTTGCTAATATTTGATTATATTCAGCTTTGTTGAACCGTTTCGAAATTGATTCCAAAAAATCGCTAATTAAATCCTTACCAGCCGTAGTTGTAACTTCCGTGTGGAATTTTCTTAAAACAGAGGTCAGTCCACATGATATGGCTATAACTTTGGATATTGTCACTGATTTTTCTGCACTCATTTCCACAGTAATTTGCTCGAATGGTTGTAATATTTTACAAATTTCTCGCAATTCTTTCCATTCTTCTTCTGTTAACAGTTCAACAGGATTATGCAGCAATCCATTAGTAACGGTCAAGGGTTCCTCTAATTTTATGACGCGTTCAAACATATAATATGTGGAGTTCCACCTTGTTGAAACATCGTTTTTTAATTTTAATGGAACGGCGTCGGGATTAATTCTGTTTTGGACTGACAGCAATTTTTGATTGGCCTGTGAACTGCGATGGAAATATTCCACAATACTTTTGATTTTTTTCCTTATTGTGTCCACTCTTATTAATTTAATACCATGTTGGACTACTAAATTTAGAGTGTGTGCAAAACAGGGAACATGATTCCATTTAGTTAATTTTATTGCACCCACAATATTCGCTGCATTATCAGTAATGGCAACATGCACTTTGTCAGTAATTCCCCATTCTGCAACAATTAGCTGAAGTTGTTCACTTAAATTTTGATACGTGTGGCTTTCAGAATAAGAAAAGCAACTTAGTAAACACGAAAAATATTGCCAATCGTTTGTAATAAAATGAGCCGTCACTGCAAGGAAACCCTCATTTGTAGAAGAAGTCCAACCGTCGGTTGTCAGTGCAATATACTGTGTGTCCTTTAAATATTGTTTTAATTTATTTTTTGCTGTATCATATTTCTCTTCTAAAAGAGAATTAACAATGGTGTTCCTACTAGGCGGGTGATATTGAGGTTCAAGTTCCCTAAGCAATTCTAAAAAACCTTCATCTCTTACTATATTAAAAGGTTGCAAATCTTTTACAATCATATTTAATATTAAATTATTTATTTTCATTTGTCTGCGTAATGGCACAGGACGCGAAACAAAACCTGTTAACACAGTTTGCTGACGGCTGCGACTTATTTTTCTGGAAGGTTCTGAAGGATTTTCATGAATTTGAGGAGTAGGCAACTGAGATGATGTCGAAGGTTGAGGTTCAAGCTGCCAATCTGTTAAGAAATTTAATATTTTCAAAAATATTGTTCCTTTATGAGAAATGACAAAGTTATATGAAGGAAAGTGTCATAAAGGTATGACATGACACGCGTGTAGCGTAGCCAGTTGAAAAAAGCCGGCGACCTGCGGCTCGCAGCGTTTTGATTGCACGCTCCCGTTACGAATTGTTCATCACACTTCTTCTTAACAGACCTCGGTATATCTATTCTTTTTCTCAACTGGCTATGCCTGTCAATTTCCAAATAATATAATTAATATTATTTACGTATTTATTATATACCTACCCGGGTTTGTGTCGTTTCCTAATTCAGCAGCAATTTCCTTCTGTTGATTTTCTTCAATTGTAATGGTGGGATGTTTTATTTTTAAATGTTTTCTTAAATTACTGGTTGTCCCGCTTTTATGAGAATATACATTATGGCATATATTACATTTAGCTTTTTCAGTGTTTACTGACGAAAAATGATTCCAAATGGCACTCTTTTTTTGCGTAGATGACATGATTTACTCTTACTTAAATGAATCTCAAAACTTTTAAAGAACTATTTATACTTATCACTCAATATGCGAACTTCATAAAACTAAATGAAGTAGGTGCCTATGTATTCAATTTCAAAATTCAGCTTAGTTTGCAATAGGAATAGGAGAGTTTCTGACATAAGTACCTAAGTACTCTAAGTCTAAATAGTAACATAACGGTAATACTAGTAACTTCACTTCAGCTTTTATTATTTTAATATAGAAATCTACTACATACTACAATATACAATACAGGGACTGACAATAATTCATTATTCATTCTATATTTATTAACAATATCATCAATAGATGGCACAGTTTATCGTCAATGAGAATAATTGCAGGCAGATGGAAGTACCAACGTGAACGTGAATCGGCATCGCCAATGCCAATATCTATTCGCGCTGGAAATACTCTCCCGAAATCAAGGTCAGTAATCGTAATAAGTAACGAGTACAAAGTAACGATTACTTATGGTGAAAGTACCTAGTAATCGCGATTACATAAAAGTAATCGGATTTGACATCACTAGTCTAAAGATTCAAGGACATTGGCCTTGTTTTATAACAGACCCTTAGTCGATAACGAGCAATTTGCCAATGCTGTTTTACGTAGCTAATAAATATTAAGTAATAAGTCCTTGTATATACAGTGTTAGTTGTCTGTTACATTTTTCGATTATTTATTTATATATAAGTGTTACATTCGTTTACTCCATATCGTTTGTTCAATAAATCAAAGAGAATTTACACTATATAAAATGTTTTTTTTCTCTATTTACAACTTATTAATAAATAAAAAATGTTTGTAATAGGTTGTTGCAATAATCTTTAAACTTCTACAAACTACTTTATTTATGAGACGAGGCCGAAATATAATTACAAGATCAAACGAACTTACCTAAGTGATGTTAGTAGGTAAGGGGACGATTGCGCCAGACAGTGTGACGTCACACTGGCGCCAACTTCAGGGTGGTCGGTAAGTATACGATCTGCATTACCGGCCGGGTGTCAACTTCAGACCATTGAACCACAGATCAGAATGATACCATGGAACCACAGAACAGTAGATCAAGTGATCTGAAGTGATCCGAAGTGAACTGAACTAATCCGAAGTGATCTGAAGTGATCCGAAGTGAACTGAACTGATCCGTAACCATGGTACCACAGAATAGTATGAGACCATGGAACCACAGAACAGAATGAGACCATTGAACCACAGAACAGAATGAGACCATTGAAACACAGAACAGAATGAGACCCCCACAACGACACCCCAGAAATTTAGGAAAGGACCCCCGAAATTCAAATTCATAGTATACAGGGTGTCCGAAAAATGTTAGTTATAGGGTGAGCCAAAATAAGAATAACCTGCCTATTTAAAGAAAAATCATGCGCAGTAAATCCTCTACGATAACAGAAAAACATGCGCAGTAAATTCTAACAAAAAAAAACATGGCGGACAGTAAAATAAAAGGGAAATTCAATTGGTGTGATTCACGACGTAGAATAATAATGATAAGATATTAAAAAAGAACTTACAGCCATTTGAGGTTATGTAACTGAGGTGGAGCACACATGTTTTGACCACTATTGCACCATCACTACACTGATACTACTAAATCATATAGTAAGTAACACGTAATTTTATCATAAAGCTCTGACATCTGCTTTTCTAGTTCATTGACTTATTGTGATCATAGTTTATGGCTATTCAGCGATTATATACAGGGTGTCCACCTAGTGCGCGTAAGTCCAATATCTGGGTTAATAAAAGAGATAACTTAATTTTTTTTTCTACAGGGTTGTCTAATATCCCGAGCTGCACAAAATTAAAATATATTTACATATTCAGGGTGTTCAGTTTTTCCTGGACAGGTACCAACTTCGTTTTTCTAAATGGAAATATATATTTTTTATTGCTTTTTCGAACTAAACCCTTGATTATAGTAGGACTTTCATCAGCCTTCCCTATACCTAACTTAAACTGTTTTTGAAATATTGACTGGTGAATATTGACATTTTTGCAACTTTGACACCCTGTAAAATCTAAACGGTTTGAGATCAAGCAAAACGGTTTGCACATTCCTATCTTAACTTTTTATAAGCTATCGTTTGATACTAATTTCAAATTTATCCAAGAATTAAGAATTTTCAAAATTTTCGGAAAATTTTTAATTCCTGGATACATTTGAAATTAGTATCAAACGATAGCTTATAAAAAGTTAAGATAGGAATGTGCAAACCGTTTTGCTTGATCTCAAACCGTTTAGATTTTATAGGGTGTCAAAGTTGCAAAAATGTCAATATTCACCCGTCAACATTTCAAAAACAGTTTAAGTTAGGTATAGGGAAGGCTGATGAAAGTCCTACTAAAATCAAGGGTTTAGTTCGAAAAAGCAATAAAAAATATATATTTCCATTTAGAAAAACGAAGTTGGTACCTGTCCAGGAAAAACTGAACACCCTGAATATGTAAATATATTTTCATTTTGTGCAGCTCGGGATATTAGACAACCCTGTAGAAAAAAAAATTAAGTTATCTCTTTTATTAACCCAAATATTGGACTTACGCGCACTAGGTGGACACCTTGTATAGTAACACCTGCTAGCTACTTGATAAAATACCGAGGCTTTATGCATACGTAGATAATAGACAGGAAGTTACCAAGGTCGCGACATTTTACTTTTACAGAAATTCAAATATGTAGCATACAGAGTGTCTCAAAAATTAATGATATAGGGTGAGGCAAATAAGAAAGTGGTCTAAAAAATCATGCGCGGTAGGTAACCCTTTGTTTATAGAAAAGATGAATGATGTAATAAGAGGAAAAATCATGCGCGTATGACTAACACTACTACTACTACTGGACAATAAAATACTAAGTGGTATTGAATAATAATAATAATAATAATAATAAAACTAGGATGGAAATTTAATATTGTATTTATTAATCTGCTTCTACAAGATTGAATTTATTGATATATTCTACAGGCAGAAACATTTTAATAGTTTTATTTTAAATCATTTCTTTTTAAAATAAGAGCTTGGGATATGCTTAGATTTATCCATATCTACAAAAAATTCTTCACTTTCACATGGAATACATTTGGTGTTAGGAAGTTCGGTTTCTCCGCCGCATTTGATGCATTTATATTTCACTGGAACAGGCATATTCTGCAGAATCTTCAGTGCTACAAACCCTTGACTGCAATAGTTGATCTTTGACCTTCTACAGTTCAATAACCTTTGTTCGAATCGCAACTAAGCTTTAAACGCAACAATATATATATATTGCTGTACTAAAAACTAAAAGAAAAAATAAAAGATAAATTGAAAATAAAGGCAAATTGAAGAAAATACTTTAATTCTTTGATAGCATAAATCTCAGAAACTATGAAGAAATAAAAACTGTACGTTAGGTATACCTAGGTACTGGTAAAGTTGAAGTACTAAACTAATTATTCTTCAATACACTTGATGTATTTATACAAAATCAGTTTCCACATTTTTAATATTTGGTGGTCTTTCAAATAAGAAAAACATAATATGTTGAAACCAGGAATCGAACCTGGGACCTATAGATTTTCAGTCTACCGCTCTCCCATCTGAACTATTTCAACCTTAGATAATAATAATAATAATAGTAAATAAAACTAGAGTGGAAATGTAATATTATATTTATTAATCTCCTTTTACAATATTGAATTTATTAATATATTCAGGAGGTAGAAACATTTTAATATCGACATTTTTTCTATGAACAAGTTTTAGAACAATACTGGTTAACATATTTATGTATATTATGCGTTTGTTCACACATTCTTATGTATAAAAATAAAAAAATGTTATATATTTTATGTATCTTTTATTATGCTTTCAATAATAATAAACATGCTTAGAAATTTATTGATGACGTAAACCACGTTCACAAAAACTGCAATCTTGTTGTGATGAAACTGGACCATCCCATTGGGTTTTCCAGTCTGGCCTATTGTAGTGCACAAAGCAGGGCAGCTTAATTTTTAAATTAAAGTCACTTTGATAACTTGATGGTAATTTTGACCAAATATCCAATAATTCAGCGGGCCGTATGTTTTTAACAATATATTCCAGTGGAACATGGTGCAGCTCATCTTTAGTAAAATCACTAAATGAATTTATTTTCTCATGATGAAGTGACGTCATAATTTTACTTTTGCAACAGAAACAACTAACAGGTTGAGACATTGTGAAAGACTGATTAAAATAAAAGAAGCAGTCTACTTAAAAGAGTTTTATTTATTATTTAAATCAGATAGTACATTATCTTTATAATAATAGAAATATTCACGTAGAGCATTACTCAACAAGCTATCATTGGATATATCACAGAACGCCAATAATATTTCCTCTACATTTAACGTTACTCTATTGGATTTAAGCCACAAATTAATTAGTTCCAAAATATTATGATAATATGAACAAAAATTTAACGAATCTAACATAGCAATACGAGATGATAATACACATGAGTCCATTAGTAGGATTTCCTTTATATCTTGATCAAACAGTTCAAAGCTGATGTCAAATTTTTTTATATTCACTACTTTGACATCTTCGTAGAGGAGATGGGATATGTAAATACAATCTCCACACATGTCGGTTACTGTTTCGGGTTCATCGGGATGGCCTTCGATTTGGGTTTTGGAGAAGAAATTAGCTTGTAATTGTCGCAAGGAACAGGCTTCAAATTAAACTCCAACGTACGACCCTGAAGATTGAAGCGTCGAACCTTCCTCACAATATCTTTAGCTATAATGAATTTTTCCATTTGAGATGCCGCTGCTTTA
This sequence comes from Pogonocherus hispidulus, assembly GCA_963924545.1. Taxonomy (NCBI): domain Eukaryota; kingdom Metazoa; phylum Arthropoda; class Insecta; order Coleoptera; family Cerambycidae; genus Pogonocherus; species Pogonocherus hispidulus. The sequence continues at coordinate 17,774,737 of OZ004697.1, read as the reverse complement.
GATACAAAATAATATCTGAAGAATAATACTCGCACACGCCCTTTTATATCAACTGATATAATCTCGAAACCAACGCGTAGCCTCGAACCCAATCACATAAAAAGATTACGCCAGGCAAAACGTGGTAACAGATAGATGATTTTTTTTTTATTTTAAACTGGGGAAAGGTCTATTTAATAACCTTCCGTCACCTTGTATCGATGAGATGTATCGGTGAGATGTAATCTGAAACAATCGAGAAACGTGATATAAAACATTATTAAAAATGTCTGATAAGACAATATATTTACATATGGCATTATTACATTGAATGCCAATTATAAATTTACTTTAACATTTAAACCGTCTGTATGCAATATTGAAAATCTAATAAAAAGAGGTATAATCTCGAAACCTGTACATAACCTCAATCTTTTAATGTTTATGTCATACCTAATCTCGAAACCTGTACATAACCTCAATCTTTCAATGATTATGTCATACCTAATCTCAAAACCTGTACATAACCTCAATCTTTCAATGATTACGTCATACATAACCTCGAAACCTGAAAATAGCCTCGAATCCAACAACATAAAATTACATAATACTCGGAATCTCGATCAATGATTAAATCAATCAAATGGTTTTAGGATGAGAAGTAGGGTTGAGTCATTTTTTAAAAATTAGGAAAAGTAGGTCACCATTATTAACTTTCAGTCATCTTATGTGAATTATTTTATATAATTTTAACAACCTGTATAACTTCTTGAAAATATATAGCAATTATTGAAACGTTTCTATATGAAATCATTTTTATTTATACTACGTGTTAATTATTATTATTATAGATGTAACCTTAAAACCATTTACAAGCAATTAATGAATTACATTTGCTAATGCGCAAGGGCAAAATACTAATAAAACAAAAACATAAAGACAGGTATGAAACAGGTATGGAACAGAAAACCTGTATTTGGAAACAGTTATGGAACAGGTATGAAACAGAAAACCTGTATTTGGAAACAGGTATGGAACAGAAAACCTGTATTGGAAACAGGTATGGAACAGGTATGAAACAGGTATGGAACAGGTATCGAACAGAAAACAGGTATTTGGAAACAGGCTGGGTAATAAGGGTATATAAAGGGTATATAAGGGTATATAAAGGGTAATAATAAGAAAACAGACAGGGCAATAAGGGTATATAAAGGGTATATAAGGGTATATAAAGGGTATATAAGGGTATATAAGGGTATATAAAGGGTAATAATAAGAAAACAGACTGGGTAATAAGGGTAATAATAAGAAAACAGACCGCGTAATAAGGGTAATAATAATAAAACAGACCGGGTAATAAGGGTAATAATAAGAAAACAGACTGGGTAATATGGGTAATAATAAGACCACAGACTGGGCAATAAGCTTAATAATAAGAAAACAGATTTGGTAATAAGGGAAATAATAAGGAAACAGACTGGGTAATAAGGGTAATAATAAGACAACAGACTGGGCAATAAGCTTAATAATAAGAAAACAGATTTGGTAATAAGGGAAATAATAATAAGGAAACAGACTGGTAATATGGGTAATAATGAGAAAACAGACTGGGTAATAATGGTGATAATAAGGAAACTATAAGGGTATATAAGGGCGTATAATATGATAACAGATTTGGTAATAAGGGAAATAATAAGGAAACAGACTGGGTAATAAGGGTAATAATAAGACAACAGACTGGGCAATAAGCTTAATAATAAGAAAACAGATTTGGTAATAAGGGAAATAATAAGGAAACAGACTGGAAATATGGGTAATAATGGGAAAACAGACTGGGTAATAATGGTGATAATAAGGAAACTATAAGGGTATATAAGGGCGTATAATATGATAACTTACTTATTCAACATTTGAGGGTGAAACAGTAAACATGTATGATTGCAACACCTGTGATAGAAAATTTTCCTGGCCTAGTGCTCTAAGTCGTCACCGAAACAAACACAAGGCTGTATTATTTGATTGCAGCATATGCAACAAGAAATTTACGCGTAAGGATAACTTGAGTGTTCACATAGAAAATAATCACCCAAACGAATATAGTCATCACAATATGAAGAACCTTGCTCTGACAGATGGTACCAACAACAACCATCCACTATCCAGAACTTACTCAACTAAAAGTATAGCTGAGGACAAGGATGATAAATTTGAAGATGGCGGACCTATCATAAAATACGTTTATAGACCTAAAAACTCTGAGGAATTTTACCACCTCTATCCTACCAATTTTAGAATGTTTTAATCTCTGCAAAGTTCACTTGATGTGCAGTATCTTGCTTATAGAAAAATAAAGATCAACGACAAAATAAAAAAAAAAGAGCCTCAAGTGTTACATGGAGAAAAATATCTTACAAAATATAGAATGCAGGTAAGCAGAGAATTAGAAAATGCATCAGCAGCAGGCAAGCACACAACAGATCGAACTAATAATACAAAGCCATTGAGGAATAAAGAAGTATTAGATTGGACCACGGATACCAACCAAACGACATAGTTATTGCAATGAGAATTTACATACGCCTGGGATTAGACTATAAAATTTTTGTAAATACGCTGCGTGAAATAGATCTTATCGAATAAATTGTGATTGTATACATGACTTTTATTACCCCCATTTTTTCATTAATTCTATATATCATATTGTACTTAAGCTATTTCGTTATGTAGATATCCGCCTAAATATAATAATTAGGTAGGTATTTTATTAGGACAGACAAAGAAAGAGAAGTTTTAAGTCCCTTAAAAATATATTATTCTCGTAAGCGAGAGAGAGAGAGAGACAGCATCCCTAAGTTCCTTACACATAACGAAATAATTTAAAAACAATCGATGAAATCGAAGCTTAAATTTCGAAGATGCCAAGTAATAAAAGAATTTTATGAAAAACATACGTCATTTATGCAAAGATAATTTTTGTTCTAGTCTGAACGGGGAAAAAGCTAATTAATAAGTTTCCCTCAACAAGAGCCAATCAAATTGTAACATAAAATAATGTATGCATATACCCTGTATATTGAATTTGAACGCCTAGTAACAAATACTTTTTCTTTAAAATATTAATCCTCGCCAGAAGACTGCTTCTATATTTTATAATTTAAACAATATATTATCACAGAACAGCGACTAATCATCCAGACATTTATCCTCTAGTATTTACTACCATTTATTTATATATGTTTTGCGTCTGTGTTCAATATCAGATGAATCAACAAAATATTATAACCTCTTATATACCAGATATCCTCAAACTAAAAAACAGTATGTTCTATCTACTTAAACTAAGTAACAGCATAGCTTATCTACTGAAGTTAAACTGAGAATATTTATATTTATGTTTCCTCAAATTAAAAAACAGCATGTTCTATCTACTCAAACTAAGTAACAGCATAGCTTATCTACTGAAGTTAAACTGAGAATATTTATATTTATGTTTCTATTTATATTCCTTTATAAAACCAAAGACAAAAATGAATTAAAATAAGCAACCCATGTAAATTAGAACGCTCTCTAATCTATTGAATTAAATTAATATACTCAACTACTCTATTCATGCTTTTAAAACTATCTAACAACAATATTACCTACTTATAAAAACTACCCATACAAAATTAGAACACACTGTACTGACTGAATGAAATTAATTTAATTTTCTGACTTAGGAATATAATATAAACCATTAGTTTTTACTCAACCTAAAGAAGACGGCCATAAAAATGGTTTCGGTAGCTCGAAAGCCTTTTCGCGCGGCTGAAAACCTAAATTATTTTGTAAAAGTTTGCGTCAGAGCTATCATATCTTTCTGTATATATGTAGGTATTATCACTACCTGTAATAGAATATATTTATATTCTATATATGGAAATAACATTCCATAAAATAAAAAATAATATATTGATCCTAAACCCTGTATATTTGTAAGTTCCCTAACATAAAATTAAGTTTAGAACACCCTGTATAAGGAAAAATGTTCTCATCCGAGTCCTTTTTTCTTTACACTTTGCCATAAATAACAAACCAAAAAAATGTAAGAACTAAAAAAACACTTATTAGACTTGTTTCAATTATCCACCGGCGAAAGTATGAAATTTCAAATAATAGTCGTAATAACAACCAATAAACAAACAAAAACAAATATCTCTACAACAATATACTTGTTCGAGACGGTGCGGAGCGAACTTTAAGACAAATAGCTTGTTTGCGCGGTTCCTTAGCGTTTGTAACAGCTGAAACGGGGAACTGTCTGCGTCTGTCAGCTACATGGTGTGTGAGAGACGCGAGAAAGTTTGAAATCTGTAGAATCGAGAAATGGATTTAAACTTTCATGTTAGAACCTGGATTCAAACCAAGGCGGGTATTAATTTTACGCAAATTTTCATTTATATTTACCAATAAATCTTAATGGGACTTAGATAAATACGACTATCCTTCTTTGTTGCAATTTTGAAAGTAAAAATACTTTTTAAGTATACAGTATTCAAATAAAACATAACTTTCTCAATTACATATATAATAAATAGTAAAACCTATGATTTTTCGGATATCTAATATATATTTTTTTATAGCAAAAGTTAAAGTATGCTTTGTTCAAATTAAAACAACAGATCAAGTAGCATTTTAACCAGAAGGGTAGATAAAGTGAACCTTTAACAGCAAGGATAGATAATAAAGTACTTTAATTTTCGTATTAACCAAAGCAACAAACCGAACTAACTCCTGGGATTTTAAAATCTGATTGCAAAAATTTCTGATTGCTTTCCTTATTTTTGTCTACAAAATTGTTCGACACTTTTCTAAAATACATCAGATACAGATTTGGCAGTAGAATGTTATATAATTTTGAGAAATCATTATTCATTTTTAGTTCAAGTCTAGTCATTCTAAAAAATATTCTAGTATTGATTATTCTCAATAAAAACGTACCTACCTACCTACTTGTTATTGGTTTGATTGATAGGAAATGTTTAATTTTGCTTTATTATAGTCTAATTGCTTCTTAACCATATATTTATGTTAAAATGCTATTATGTTAAGCTAAAACTCTTTGAGACCATAGCAGCATGACATAGCTGAATTCAATAACCTCTATACACGTCGTGGTTTGAACACAGTTTTGTATAGGGTGGACATATTTTCGTTGGAAAGAAGTAACAAAAATGACTGCTGTTTCTCTTTCTACATCTTAAACCATAAAAATATTAAAAATGTACTTACATTAATATATCACTATGAAGGCACAAATAATTATACTAATAAATACTTAATGTCTATACTAATGTTCACTAAACAATTATAATACACTGAAATTATCTGGACTGACACATACACAGACACACAGCACACTTTAAAATGGAGGTTTACATTTCCATCTAGACTTTTATACAGGGCGTTATACATCCTACAGAAAGTTCTCGAATAGGCTTTTTGTAAAGTCATCAGTTTTACACCTGCATTCAACTTAGTCAGGAAGTCGACACTTGTTACCAAGCCATGAACACATGCGTATCCACAGCTGCATTAAAATTCTTAGAAATGTTTGTTTGAACCTTATGCATTTTTCAATCATTAGCTATTTTATAGAATATATCTCATTACAATATAAAACTGTTTTTAACAGCTTATATAATATATCTACATAATTATAAAGATGTAATAATTTTTTTCTAAAGCTGTACTAATTAAAACTATTTCAATTTTCTGCATACTTTAATTGTGCACCCTGTATCATTCCTTTTCGATCATGAATGATATCTGAGGAGGATGCGTCTAAGATATCATAATCAAATACTTTTTCTCGGCTTAAAGACCAATAGTGTTAATGCGACAATTTTATGCCGGAAATATTATGAGTCTCTCTCCCGTAACATGCGATTTTTTTTGCTGATTGATATTTTTTGAAAGGGATTTATGGATTCATCTTAGAAAGAGTTCTCATTTCCTTACAAACTTCAGTACCGCCAGTTTGTTGTTTCTGTTTTGAAAAAAATGTCTTGGAGCGGTAAGTAATCTTTTATATTTCTAATAATTTACATCGATATAAATAATGATAATAGCTTAGTAATAATCTATATAAATCGATATAAATAATGATAATAGCTTAGTAATTAATAATAATAGCGTAGTAATAATCAAATATGTATGTTTTTGTTATTGGAAATAGTAAATTTACCTGACTAATCTAGTGAATAAATAGAAAGTGGAATTCTGTTTTCTAAACATTCTCAAAAAGTATTTTTTAATTCGAGTAACTAAGTTATATATTGTGCAAATAATAACAATCTATGATTTTCATTTATAGCAGAACCAATAATGGAAATAGTGGGCCCCCACCTACCTGAAATTCAGGGGGCAATTGTCCACCGGCCACCACCCCCGGAAGCAAATGTTTTCGGGGAGATTGTACTCCCCGGGGGACACCATTTTCAGGTGTGGTGGACGCCCACCCATGACCCGGGAACGAGAACTCCCCGGGTAGTCCTTTGGATATTAGAATTAAACTGGTATGTAAAACATATTATTTTAAACTATAACTAAGTATATGATTTTTTTTCATATTCCTTTTTGGTTTACTGACATCACCATCTGGAAATTGCCTCTACTAAACAAAATACTATACCAATATCACCTGTGTGTTATTTCTTCAGAATAAATGTTATCTAATCGATTCATAACGTTTTTTTATTATATTAAGTTAGTTGCAATTTTTAAAAACCATAAAATCTTGTGTTTCTTATTTTAAAATTAAAAATTGTTATAAGTGAAATATTTAAATTAAAAGATTTTTTAGTATACACTTCACTAGTGATTTTTTTTATAAATATTTAAAAATAAAACATAAGAAAAACATAAAAACATAAACATATGGTAATATCTGTTCATAAAAACTATAGTGAAATAGTGACATCAGGAAACTGTTATTAATAAGCTACTTACGGTAAGTACTTACTTTTATTTTCTAGGTACAATACGCAGTATATCGTCTATAAATAGATAGTAGAATACTTAGTTCCTTATTAAACATTTATTAAAAATTATAGGCTTCTCATAATATACCCCAAGCTCAGAACAGCTTTCAAAGCATAAAGACTTCTTACTAGCTCATAATTTGTATTACCTTCTAAAATTATTAAGACAATGTATCACATTCTGTATATCTAAAAGCTATTTTAAATTGTTATATATCAGCATACAATCTTTAGAACAAAACAAAGCATACGATACCTACCCTTTTAAACTGCCCATACAAATTTAATTAAACTGTTGTAGTATATATTTTCCCAGTTGGTTACATTGTTTGACTCCAGATCTATAGATTTTCATATTGTTATTACCCCTATTGCCTATATTGTTACCTTATATACCATTAAATGTAAGCAAGCACTCTAGAAAACAATTATTCCGATAGCTAACTCCATATGACATCACGTACATCTTACCTGCATTACGAAAGATCTCTGCTCAATACTTCTTTAACTCTATGATTACACAGCCCTAATAAGTTAGGTATATTTTGCTAAACATTACTGAAATCTAGATATCTATTGTTCATAGTATATTTTATGATTGGTTATAAATTCCTTAAACGTATACCTATTTTTAATTGTGATATATTCGCATACATCAAACTTAATACCTATGCTAAAATTACATAAACGTATATCTGTTTTGAATAATATTAATAGAGTTAATTATGAGATATCTACATACATCAAACTTGGTTGAAAGTCTCTAATTGGAAGGTTCATACTTGTTAGAAAACTATAATAACTGCTTGCAAATACTCAAACTAATAAAATCTTACAGCTATTGATTCTTTTTGCTCTGTGGATTTGTACCCTGTTGGTTAGGAAGCTTATGCATAGAAAACTTTGTAATCTAGAAAAATAATATTGTATAGTTACATACCTAGATATTCCCCGTATTCCTTTTACATTGAAGGAAACATCGTTTTAATTATATATGCAACACAAAATACACTCGTTACTTCGTCAATATTTAAGTGCCCACACTACACATATTAAATCTAAAAAATTAATATTCAACACCAACGGCTAAAATGCATGGCTGTTTTTTGTTTATCCTTTGTGACGATGTGGAGATAAACTTATGATGTAATCATATAACTGTAGTAGTATCTTTACTTATAATTTTTAATTATCTCTTTTAAAATTCTGTAGAATACCTCATTTGATTTATCTTTATCTTATTAAATTATTGTCCTATTTATTTATATCACACAAACCCCTAGGGTTAAATAAACATAATCTAAGAATGCTTAAACATAAACATGAGTAGTATCCATTTCTAAACTATATGACTGACGATTGATGTATTTGCCTAAATTGTATTAATAGAGAGTTAATTATGGTCTACATACTACAAACTTAAAAATATTATCATTCTAACAACAACTACTACTACTACTGTACAACAACTACTGTAGTATTTCACCTACATAAAATATATACTAGGGACTACTGTAGATTCTGTAGTAAAAATTAGCGCGAACTAATTAAGCGTATCGGTTTTTCTCTAAAATATGCCTAAATTAAATGCACGGTTGGATTAAGGAACGTAAACGCTGGAGATATCGAAGCGCACAACTTCTGCTGTCTCGAAGCGAATAATTCTAATTTGAATATATGCCTACTCAAACGCTACAATAAACATTGTACTAATTTAATAATTAATAAAGTGCTATGTTTTATATGTCCGAAGGATATTAAATCTGTATTTTATATAATACTCCGTTATTAAGTGAAGAGAAATAACTGCCTAAATACCTGAAGAACCGCGATTATACCCGGTGGTCTAGTTTCCCCCACTAAAAATAGGTCCGCGGTAGGTACCTGGAGGACGGTTACAGAAGCTATGATGACCGCGAGGGTGCCGAAGAGCGTGTACGCATTATTTTACTTAGACTCCTTCCCTTCTTATTGACTCGCCCTATAACTAACTGTTTTGGGACACCCTGTATACTAATTTTGAATTTCTCTCTTTTATTTAAATTTTGTGGGGTTATGTTGACTGCAGTGATGTTCAACGGTTTCATTCTGTTCTGTAGTTCAGTGATCTCATTCTGTTCTATGGTTGCAAGGTTCTCATTCTATGGTTCAATGGTCTCGTTCTGCTCTGTAGTTGCAAGGGTCTCGTTCTGTTTTGTGGTTCAATGGTCTCATTCTGTTCTGTACCTGCAAAGATCTCATTCTGATCTGTGGTTAATGGTATCATTCTGTTCTGTGGTTCAATGGTATCATTCTGTGGTTCAATGGTATCATTCTGATCTGTTGTTCAATGGTATCATTCTGAACTGTGGTTCAATGGTATCGTTCTGTGGTTCAATGGTTTCATTCTGTTCTGTGGTTCAATGGTCTCGAAAAAGTTCCGATGGTCTCATACTATTCTGTGGTTCCATGGTCTGAAGTTGACACTCGGCCGGTAATGCAGATCGTATACTTACCGACCACCCTGAAGTTGGCGCCAGTGTGACGTCACACTGTCTGGCGCAATCGTCCCCTTACCTACTGATGTTCGATCTTGATTATATGAGGCTTCGTCGAAGTAAATAACGTCCCTAACCCACCCTAATTATCAAAGATATTTCCCCAAATGCAACAACAGCTTTAAAATTTACTGATTGTTATCACACGCGAGGTACCTACGGAGCGAGACGGGGAAGAAGGGGAGAATGGTGTTTTTCAACTTTAAAATTTGTGGTCGATGGGGGCAAGCAGGGAGAAACTACAAACTACTTTATTTACTTCGACGAGGCCTCATATAATCAAGATCGAACATCACTTAGGTAAGTTCGTTTGGTCTTGTAATTTATTGCTCTTCATCAGCATGGCAATATTAAGCTCAGGAAGTACAGGGTGTCCCAAGATAAGTGAAACATTTTAAAGGCTTATAACTTCAAGGCAAAATGAGATAGCGACGAGCGGTTTTAACTAGTTCTCTTAATTTTATAAAAAGTTTTCTTTTGTCATTGGTACTAGTTTGTTTTAATTCTACAGGTGCTGGAAAAAAAATTGTCACTTTTTAATTCAAAATTGTCATTATTTTTAAATGGAACCCTGTAGATTATGCCCTGTAGATTAACCCTGTAGATTATGTTACCATTCGACAGAGACACTTTTCCTCTTTTCAAAAATGTATAGTTTGATAAAGTTGTACCAAAAAATAAAGGAGTTATTTCAATTTACACACCAGCCCTTTTCAATAGACCATAATTTTTTTGGAAGATCGCATTTTATTTATTTTACATTGTCAGTACACAATAACGGAATGCATCAAAGGATAGATGGGTAGAGCCGGACCAATAGAATGGCCTGCACATTGTTTAGGATTGGTAATATTGTTACATTTTTATATTTGTTAGTTTTTTGATTTTAGATAATATTACGAACAACATTCCTATTGTTACTTTTGATAAATCCGAGTTAGACATTCCTGCAAATATATATTTAGCGGACACTGAATTCAATCAATCTAAATCTATCGATATTTTACTCGGTGCTGGAATATTTTAGGAATTATTGTCGACAGGTCAAATACGAAGCAATCAGAATTCACTTATATTTCAAAAATCTAAATTAGGTTGGCTTATTTCTGGAAGAACTACACAAACTGATTTAACGCAAACACATTGTAATCTGTCAATTACCAATCACGAATTAAACTAACAGCTACAAAGGTTTTGGCATGTTGAGGAAGGCCCTCAAGAAAAAATATACACGCGCGAACAACGCGAATGTGAGGAGCATTTTGTAAAAACTCATACAAGAGACTACGCTGGCCGTTTCACAGTTAGTCTACCTTTACGTAATGACTATCAAGTAAATATCGGTGATTCACAAGAAAATGCGGTTAAAAGATTTTATGCTCCTGAAAGGAAACTTCAGAGAAACCCGGAGTTAAAACAACTTTATGACGATTTTATTTCGGAATACGAAAATCTTGGACACATGACCAAGATTCAGAACCCGTTAGACATTTCTTGTAATAATATTGTTCATTACTATTTGCCTCACCATGGGGTGTTAAAAAAGTCTAGAACAACCACCAATTTGCGAGTAGTTTTCGACGCGTCAGCAAAAACGACATCGGGCTTTTCACTAAATGATTTTCTAAAGGTCGGTCCTTTAATTCAAGATGATCTTTTCTCTATTGTACTCAGATTTCGCACACACAATTTTGTACTCATTGGGGATATTTGTAAAATGTACCGAGAGGTGAATATATTAGAATCAGAACGCGATTTGCAACGTATAGTATACAGATTTCATCCTGATGATGAATTGATCCATTTTAGATTAAACACTGTTACATACGGAACTGCTTCTGCCTCGTTTTTGGCAGTACGAACATTACATCAGCTACCATACCACAATATTTCCGAATTTCCTGAAGAATGTAAAACTATATTGCGTGATTTTTATATGGACAATCTGATTACGGGCTCAGATACAATAGCAAATACAATTCAACTCAAACAGCGCATAACTCGTATTTTAGACACTGGAGGTTTTCAACTACGCAAGTTCATGTCAAACGATACGTGCATTCTTGATGAAGCACATTCAAGGGATAAACACTCTGACTATCAAATATCAGAAGGAGAAAATGTAAGAGCTCTAGGACTATCTTGGAATGCGGGTTCCGATTGTCTTAAATATTCAGTTAATTTAGAAACTATAGACGGGGAAATCGTAACAAAAAGAAATATACTTTCAATTGTATCCAAAATATTTGACCCGCTTGGGTTAGTTGGTCCAAGTATTATCCTAGGAAAAATTATCGTTCAAAAATTATGGCAAATAAAGTCTGATTGGGACGAACCAGTTCCTTCTGAACTCGCGCAACTTTGGTTAGAATTTGTCGAACATTTACCGTCGATTAATGATATAAGCATTCTTCGGCACGTTGTCCTACCAAATTACATTCATATTGAATTACACGGCTTTTGCGATGTAAGCGAAGCAGCTTATGGCGCATGCATATTTCTTCGAAGTATTGACAACAACGGAAAACTTTATAACGCTTTACTTTGTGCCAAATCTCGTGTAGCACCACTAAAGTGCCTTTCCATACCTCGATTGGAGTTATGTGGGGCACTGCTACTTGCTCAAATAGTAAAGGGGACACTTAATTCTTTAAATTTACCTGTTTCAAAAACCTTTTACTGATGTGATTCATCCATAGCCTTAGCATGGTTAAACGCGGAACCTGCAACTTGGAAAACGTTCGTGGCAAACAGAGTCTCAGCTATACAAGAGTTAACTAATGTACATGATTGGCGACATGTTAGTTCAGCTGACAACCCAGCTGATATAATTTCCCGCGGTATTAATCCGAATCAACTCAAGGACTTAAAGCTCTGGTGGTTAGGAGCTGATTGGTTGTTAAAGGATCAAATCTATTGGCCACAGTATGATTCGCATAGCGTTATTGATATCCCAGAACAACGCAAAATGGAGAATATTTCATTATTAACAACATATGACCAACATATCTTCGATAAATTTTCCTCCTTTTCAAAATTGCAAAGAGTAATTGCTTATTGCAAGAGATTTGCAAATAATTGTAAACCTAATGCAACTAAAGCATACAGATATTTGACAACTGACGAACTAAATCAATCATTATTTACACTAGTTAAAATTGCTCAATCTCATTCATTCGTGTCAGAAATCCATCACTTAAAAAATAAAAAACAAATTTCTAAAACCTCACCAATTTTGTCTTTGAACCCATTTCTCGACGAGAGTGGAATTATACGTGTAGGTGGCAGACTTTCTAAATCTTCTTTTAGATATGATAAAATATTCCCTATATTACTTCCACATAAACATCCCTTGACGTATTTGATTATTAAACAAGAACACGAACGACTTTTACATGCGGGCAATCAAGCTGTGCTTGCAGGAGTTAGACAAAAATTTTGGCCTATTCATGGTAGAAATTCTGTTAAAAAAATTATGCATAAATGCATTATTTGTTTTCGGGTGAATCCCACAAAGACCAGGCACCAGATGGGTGATCTACCTAAAGCTAGGATTACACCTTCACGACCTTTCTCTACATCGGGTATGGATTTTGCGGGACCTTTTCAAATGAAAGATGGTAAAACACGAAACAGAAAATTATTAAAATGTTACGTTTGCATATTCATATGCTTCGCAACCAAAGCTGTCCATCTTGAACTCGTAGGCGATCTCAGTACTCATGCATTTTTAAATGCCTTTAAACGGTTTATAGCCAGACGAGGTATGTGTAGGCACGTGTACAGCGACAACTCAACCAACTTCGTTGGCGCTTGTAACGAATTAAAAAACATTTTAAATTCTTTATCAAACTCGAACATTCACAACATTATGATTCAATATTTTACTCAAAATAATATTCAGTGGCATTTCATACCACCTCGGAGTCCACATTTTGGCGGGCTGTGGGAAGCGGCGGTTAAGTCCGCAAAATTTCATATGAGACGGGTATTAGGTAATGCAAATTTAGCATTTGAGGATTTATACACAGTGTTGACGCAGATAGAGGCAGTGTTGAACTCCAGACCCTTAACTCCTTTATCCTCCGATCCCCACGATCTCTTAACTCTTACTCCCGGTCATTTTCTCATTGGAGACCAATTGACAGCTATACCTGAACATGACGTAACTGATATTCCGGAAAACAGAGTTTCTCATTACAAAAGACTACAGCAAATGACTGAACACTTCTGGCGACGTTGGTCACGAGAATACCTAACAACCCTTCATCAACGCTCCAAGTGGAAATTCAAAACTCCTAGTACAATAGGCAACGGTTCCATGGTCGTTCTCCGTGATGATAATCTACCTCCTCTATTTTGGAAGCTAGGACGTGTTGTCAGTGTTCATCCTGGAGAAGATGGTGTTGTGCGCGTTGTTGTGGTAAAAACCGCTAGTGGTATAGTGAAACGTGCTGTTAGCAAGGTTTGTGTGTTACCAATTGATGCGGACGGATGTGAATCTCATAAGATCACTGATAAGACTATTTTAATTTAAGCATATTCATCTATTCTTTTGTAACTTTGTCATGTTTGATAAGATTATTTTAGTTTAAGCACATTCATGTATTCTGTTGTAACTTTGTCATGTTTGTTAAGTTGAAAGTGCAGCCTTTCAAGGGCCGCGGCATGTTTAGGATTGGTAATATTGTTACATTTTTATATTTGTTAGTATGATTGGCAACACTGATTTGTTCATACTGGTTACAAGGTCAAGCGATCTGTTCCCCTGCGAGGGACGAGGGACTGAGACTAGTCAGTCGCATGTCAGTTGCTAGCCGGCTGCTATTGAGAGCGCACGCAACATTGTTGTACCAAACCAACCTCATTTTTTGGTTGTACTTCTTGAAAGTAAACCAACCTAAATCTTGAGAGAAAATCGATTATTTAAATATTGTTTGAAGTGTTATAATTTTATTTTCATTATGCGAAATTAATTGGCACATTTTTTTAAGTTTTGGAATTTGCTGGGTTCCAACTATATTCCAATTTTTCTTATAAATTTACCAATAAAAGTGTGTCATTATGTGTCCTCTATGCCTTATTTCTCTCCGCACTGCTAGAGGTTGCCCGACTTGCATGAGCATTTGTTTAGTTCCAACACTACTGGTATGGACTGTGGAACTGAGAATTAACAAATTCTTGTAAATCCATGTAATTTAAAGAAAACTTGGGATCAGAGTAAATTTTCAACTTATTAGGGCATGCGTCGTGCGTTGCGTGCAGTTGGGGCAAACCTATTTGGTTTTTCGGACACTGTACTCGTACTTACTGTACTGTGACTAGTGTGATTGATCGGATCAGTGAAATTACTATAATGTTGACGTTCGAGAAATCAACTGTTTTTAGAATAAAACATTATAAGATTAAAGTCTGCTACTGCTATACTGTTGGTGTGTGGCTGTACTGATATTGTCCCAATAAAGTAAGTATTTCAAGTCTATAGATCACATAGGTACAGGCCTTTTTCTTACATGACATTTTTTAAAAAACGGTTTACGGCATCGTACTTGGCGTAAAACGATACGCCAATATTTTCAAAAATATAGAAGTTATGGCCAGAAAACGAAAACCGGAAACATATATTTTTTGCCTCTTAACTCAAAAACAAAAGCAGATATGGGGGTTTTCTTTGCGCCAATTTATTGAGCACAAAATTCCGCAACTTTGCCGAATTTAAACCTACAGTCTATCTTTTATAATAAGCGAGATACCCATGTTACACACTCGTAAGTGAATCACCCTGTACATCACCGGTCACTATTATACCGCTAATAATGATTATTATAGCAGTCTTGGAGGTGAAAATTGTACTAATTTAATTGGAAATAGTAAGATTATACTAAAAAAGAAACGAAAAACAAACGTTATTTAGTTATCTACTAATGGTGTGCAAGGCCAAAACTGAAAAATTCAATTGGTTACCATCATACAGTTGATGGCTTCTGCTACTAATGCATTTAGCAGCGAATTTTAATAATAGTCAAGCTTTCAATTGAAAAAGCTTTCTATTTTCTTGTATATACGACCCTTGTAAAGCAATGATTGAACAATGATGAATGAACTATCCAGTAATTATACACCCTATATTTGGTTGATTTGACCTGTGTATTTATAATTCACTTTTCTTCTTTCAGTGTTGACGTGGAAACTTGGAAACATGAATAATTAAGTTCAAATCAGATATATACGGTGTATCCTCATAATAATGGTGTATCTTTCATAATGGTGTATTATTTTTCGGTGTTTTTTGACATTCTGCGGTGTATTAACACATTTTATATAAACATGTCGTGTAGAGACTATGTACTGTTTGGACAATGTAAAAAGACATCCTGTTCCTTCAAACACACCTCCTCAGGTTGCATAAATGGAGAAATAAACTGTAGGGGAAGACATTGCAACCGTTTTCATCTTTCGGAGGAAAAATTGAAAAGTGTGGTCAATAATGAAAGGCCCTGGTTTTGAATATTTTATTGACCAAAACGATTTACATCGATTTACATTAAATATAGTTATTAACTCTTTCTTAACATCAACACTTTCTTCTTTCCAAGTCAGCCATTTTCCAGTCCACTACCATCTACCATCTACTCTACCACTGCACTGATCTATCTACAACTCCTATCTATATATTGTCATTTTCGTCTTCTTCTTCTTCTTCTTCTGACTTTTATATCTGCTCGACATTATTCTAACACCTGGGAAGAAGACGTCCAAAAAAAAGTGGACAAAGTGGCCTACATTTTGAAACGTAGTTTCCTTTCGAACTTTCAAGAAAATATTTGCACTGACCCACTAACCGGTTTGCATAGATGCGTATGGACGTGCAAACCATGCATGGCCATCGATAAAAACTTTGAAAGTTTCACTAACTGTAAGTGAAACAAGTTTTTATAACGCAGAAATAATAATGTTTTTTATCTTTAGATATGTGCTGCAAATATTGTCATTTCCGGACGTCAATTGCTACCTTGCACAGTGTCATCACGTAGGTATACCACGAAGAATGTTTCAAACATCTAGAGCTGGATATTTCAGGAGCACTGCCCTCTTATCGATGTCTTCAGTGCAGGGACTACAAAGGACCGAACCTCCGAATATACTTACAATATGTGGAGTAAGCGGTAAGTAATATTTATATAGATTTTGGAAACCGTAAAATATACGCAAAAATAGGAAATTGATCCGAAAGACAACAAAACACATAATAGATCATTTGAAATATTTTGTAGCGGGACTTTAGCAAGGTAGAGGGAATTCTAAAATAATTTGTTGTTCTCTACAGGGTGATTCACTTTTGAGTGTGTAACATGGGTATCTCGCTTATTATAAAAGACATTCTGTAGGCTTAAATTCGGCAAAGTTGCGGAATTTTGTGCGGATGTTTGTGGCGCAAAGAAAACCCCCATATCTGCTTTTGTTTTTGAGTTAGAGGGAAAAAAAATGTTTTCTGGTTTTCGTTTTCTGGCAATAACTTCTATATTTTTCTACGCCAGAAAACGAAAACCGGAGACATTTATGTTTTGCCTCTAACTCAAAAACAAAAGCAGATATGGGGGTTCAAACTCTTCTTCAGTCTTTCCCATTATATTTCTCATGCGTCTGGGCTAAATATTTTATGCTTACGACGCACACAAACCCAGTTTTGACTAAGTTATTTGTTAATGTTAGGACCGATAAGAAAGTCTACGAGTTGATGATTTGGGAAAATTGTTGGCTGTTAAATTAGAATTTATTTCTTCAACAAAAAACAAAAGTTTTTTTATTTTTAAAAGGACTTTCAGGCGGAATATAATATGGACAAATATCCTACGTTTCGCCCGAGTCTTCGGATTTTTTCAAGGTTATTAGCGAAAAATAATGGTTTTCTTACCTAATATAAATTTCCTATTTTAATTTCATTGTAGGGGCTAGTTCTATTTTGTTTCTTCATGTGTAAATTCTTGCAGTTTGAACGTTTGGCAGAAAATTATCAGTATTCCGTGTCGGCGTTGAAATGTTTAATTTTAAGAGCAGATAATTATAAGAACTGATAGTACCTATGTATTGATGGTCTGAATGACAGAGTTACACAGTTATTGTTAACTTGAAAAAGAGGTTGTGCAGTTAGTACATATATACAGGATGTTTAAGAGATTGTAACGTAACTATTGAATAAGATTGCGATATATGTTACTTAAATTTTCTATGTGTTTGATAATTCACTGTTTTTTTTTTGTTGTTTAGGATTTCGGCCATTTTCAAAAACATACGTTTTTTAGTATTTCTCTCTTTATGCAGTATAGTTGTATCCGGAAAGTTAACTTATTTACGGCGTGTTCAGTTAATGCTGTGTTGCATGAACTAGGAGTTATGGAATTTCTAATTGATAATTTATGTTGATTTATACGTTTGTTTAAATATTGTTGGGTTTGTCCAATGTAACACCTATCACAATCTGAGCAATCGACTTTATAAATAACATGGGTTTCATTAAATTTATCTACTGGTATGTGCTAATTGTATTTATATTTCCCTAATTATTTCTGAACTTTTTGTGATACTTGTGGTATACCACATTTATGCCACAAGTACCTATCAGAAAAAGTTATTATACAAATATTTATGAGTGACTGGTTACTGTAATGTTCCTGTTGATAACCGAGTGAAATTAATAATTGAAAAATGTATATGAAAATAACTAAACTCATAACTCTTAAAACAATGTGGATGGTGGTTTAACATTTATTACATTTTTATAGACCTGAACAGATTATCAACAGTAGGACAATCTTGATTAATCAGTTATTTGCCTTGTAGTCTTAAACTTGATTTGAACTCCAAAATTAACACAAAATGGTAGTCATAAAGACATGAATTCAAAACGAAATTACAGCGATATTTAGTTATTCAAAGTACTAATATAATATATATAGAAGGCATCAATCAGACGCCCTAAAAAACTGAAGCCAACATGTGGCTTTGAAACTTAATAAAAAACCCTACACGTATCCTTGTGTAAAAGTAGAAAAATACCAAATATAATTACTGAGTAACACTATGCCCTGAATAAACCACAAATATAATAATAGCAAATAATAAATAAATTAATCAATATATAGAAAATGAAATTCAATAACAGAAGTATCTCACCTGCTAATTTACACCCAAAAAGCCCTGAAATTGGTCTGTCCTTCCAATTTATTGAGTTCCCCCTCTCTTTTGTAAGAGTACAATGTGACACAAATGTTCTTTAACATATCACCCGCAACTGGTAATACAGAGGTGGAGTCATGGTTGCATATGAGTGAATAGCAAATATAGTGCTACAAGTTTCACCAGGGGTTGTAGAGGTGACTACGGAGAATAAAGGCTGACAGGAGACGGGTAACGTAAAACAATACGTAACATCCACGTAGCGTAGAACAGCATCCACCTAGGACCAAGGTTAATTCTAAACTCGTACCAAAAACAGCGTCGTACCAAAATCCGCGTCGTACCAAAAACAGCGTCGTACCAAAAACAGCGTCGTACCAAAAACAGCGTCGTACCAAAAACAGCCTCGTACCAAAAACAGCCTCGTACCAAAAAAGTGTTAGAAAAAGTCGTACAGAAACAATTAAAGTGAAGTTTTTTGTGTGTTGGTGTTTTTTTTTTGTTGCTTGGAACAGATATGTGAATACAATTTGAGAAAAAAATCAGAATTATTAATAGAAAATAATATCAAGGAAAAATATCGGTGTTTTAAATTATGAGAGTACAGGGTGACGCCCTAACAACATAAATTAACATTTTTTTGTACAGCGTTTGGCAAAAACCGCCACATAATCACTAGATAAAAATATTAGTCATACAGCGAGATAACAAAAAGACAATTTAGATACAAAAGGTTGTAACCTTTCGATATATTGATATTGATAAGAACAAAATACCGCGACACTACCAAAGTAAAACTTTTAATAGAAAGTGAATGGGAACGCGCAAACAATAGCAATACTCAAATAGAAAACAGGGCGTTGCGTTGATATGACAATCGGCCTTTTGTACTTATGTTAGAAATTTTAATACTTTGAGTTTTATAAACCACATTTATGTAAGATCTAGATATGAATTGTTGAATATTAATATAATGTGGCCAAGCCGCAGGTAGTTTTTCGTTCTAAAAGCGGACTCGACACTCGCTGAGTTTGGGTCACTCTGTCCTGTTTTTAGAACGGGGAATCATCTGGGTGTTATATATGATATCGCATAATAGTTTTATATATTTTCAGCTTTAGCAAGAGTGGCCGTGGTGGCGGCCCTGATGGCACAACCACAACTATCCGTAAGTTAAAATTTTTTGTTTTTACATTTAAATTATGAGTTTAATTGTAGGATATGAGACTGGTGGTGCTACGGCACCCCTCACCTTCCGGAGCCACCCCTCTGAAGGAGATTATTTTCTCGGGCGGTGAGGTAAAGATTTACCTCACCATCAAGGCACCGCCCGAGGCGGAAGAATCGTGGGCCACACTGTAGATGCGTAAGTACCCAGAAACTGTTAAAATACTGTTCGTTTCATGTTCTTGGCTGGCTCTATGACATAACACCTATACGTTGTTAACAACCTTTGAAACAAAATAGATTAAATGTATAATACCTGTCTGATTATTTATTATTATTACACCTCTACTAAGTTTTTATTAGAATAAGAAAAGTGAATAAAATTGTGCCACCGTGTATTACAGCCACGTTAAGACTGTAATACACACAATCGTCCCCTATTATGGCTCTTTTGCAGTCCCTCGCATTTGCGTCATAATAGGGGATGATTGCGCGTATTACAGTTAACTACATACTATAGCAGAAAAAAACCACAAAACCGTAAATCTAGAATTAAAGCCAGCGAATTTTACGTATAGCATATAGGGTGTTCAATTTTACTTTTGAGAGATACAGAGGCTATTCACTTTAAAAAATAACAACAGCAGTTCTTTGATTACCAAATTAGGATGTACGTAATCGCTACATACATAAAAAAATTAAGATCAGAGAGGAGCCCCACCCGTTATACAATCTGATGAAATTTAAAAACGCTAGTAGGTATGGCGAAGGGTGAGGCCGGGCTCCGCCCCCCAGAATGGGGCCCCCAGCTGTCAATAGATCGCTCCCGGCTGTCAAAATTAAAATGAGGTCATCTATCTATCCCAACTGCCAAAATAAAAAATGGCAGCTGTCAATAGATCTATCCCGTCAAAATCAAAATGGGGCCCCCAGCTGTCAAGACCAAAGCTCCAAACCATAGAACTACAAATCAGAGAGCCCCCGTGCCTCTGGGGCCCTCAACATAACCTCACAAGTAGTTCAAAGGGCCTAAGCCACAGCGCCGGGCAAAATTCTATGATCTGGGGTATCAGGAAAGCAAAAGGTTAAAGGAGGGCGCACACGACACATTGCTACCGCTATAAAGATTATTATTTAAAAACTTACTCTAACGTTTGTGGGAACAAGCACGACTCAACACCGAACTCATACAATTACGTAATGTCTAATTAACAGCAGCATTATGTATCCCAATGACGAGAGCAACAACAAAATATTTACAGACTCGTTTGTGGAACAAGCACGAGTCATACTGAACTCATACTGTTACGAATCGTAAATTTAATCGTATTTAAGTTGGCAGCAGTTATATGAGTGTCAGTGGCACACGACGGGCAACGCGAAAACAGCAGTTCAAAAAAACAACAGACAACGGTTACCTAGTCGGAATAAACAATTTTTTGGTTTGTCAAAAGACTTTTACAAAAACGAGTAATTGTCATTACATAAACAGTAATTTAAGTAATTTAACAGCTTTCACTAGTGTAGTTTGTGTAGCTGAGAGTGTGAGGAGTTGCACATCCTTTCAGTGTGCAACTCTAGTGGTTATTGTATTTGAGTTTGTTAAAGATTGGTGGGACACAACCCAGATACAAGTAATGAAAATTGCCTTGAAGTATTTTGCTTTGTTTATTGTCCAAAATCACTTTAAGGCTGGTCCGTCGATTTACAAGACAATTAGCAGCAATGTACAATTCGATACACATACAACTACGTAATATCTAATTAACTGCAGCATTATGTATCTCAATGACGAGAGCAACAACAAAATATTTAAAACCTAACTTTTGCGCGGGGGATTTGGCATGCAGAATACGGGACCCCCATACACCGGCGAAATATCTGAAATGCGTATCTCCATGACGCGCCCTGTATAATCCTGCGCAAACAGTAAATACCTAGCCCGATATGTGTACGGAATTGGTAACTCATGACCAGGATTTATATATTTATTGCAGACTTAAAATTTGAGCAGATGCTGCCTAATCCTGTTGCGCGACGCCGATAAGGACGATAAAGATTGTCTTTGCCGCATAATGACGAACCGGCAGCGGTAATAGGAAACCCGGTAGTCGTAATATATTGGTTTCAAGTACAAACTATCGCGTAGATTTAAAAAACATATTTCGTCACCTCGTTGTGGCCTTTTACACCAAGCGGCCGATAAGAACCACGAATAAATATTAATCCAACGTAATAATTTCAAACATCTAGTGTCTCTAAAATATTCTTGACGAAGCCACCAGGGCTTATGATCTGGGTTATCAGGAACACAGGTGGTCGTGGAAGGTTGCCTGCAAAGGTACTGCGGTGAATTATAGAACATCTAATAATAATCGTAATAATTTCAAATATATTATCATCTGGTGTCTCTGCAAAAAGATATCAGCGCCACAGAGGATCGTTTGGACATAACACACGCGGTCGTAGAAGGTTACCTGCAAAGGTACTGCGGTGAATTATAGAATATCCAATAATTGCGTGACGATTCGAGAGCCTCGATAAGGCCGATATAGATTGTCTTTGTCGCATAATGACGAACCGGCCGCAGTAATAGAAAACCCGCTAGTCGTAATATATTGATCTCAAACTAATTGCAAACATATTTTTCTGTCACCTTGTCTCTTACACCGGAGCCTACACATAAAAAGCCGATAAAAAGTCACAAATCAATATTAATACAATGTAATTGATACTAGCGACTCGTATGCAGAAGAAGATACCACAAAACAGGATGCACGTGTTAAAGTTATACTACCAACTGATTGCACAGGCATATAAAAACATGCGTTATGGCGTTCCTCAATCACAAAAAAAAATGAACCTGCCCATCGGTCAGTATAGCGGTGTAGGGTGTAATATCGAATAATAGTTTTTATATTTTACAGATTTAGTAAGAGTGGTAGGTGTGGCCGCCAGCGTCGCTGCGCCACAAATAAATGTACGGTAAAATTTTTTGTTTTTACATTTAAATTATAAGTTTAATTGTAGGGGATGCGAGTGGTGGTGCTAAGGCACCCGCCACCTCCCGGAGCCACCCCGGTAGGAGAGGTTGTGTACCAGGGCGGTGAGATAAAGATCTACCTTACCATCGAGGCGCCTCCCGAGGCCCTAGAATAGTGGGCCACGCTATGGATGCGTAAGTACCCAGAAACTGTTAAAATACCGAACCTACAGTATTTCTTTCTTTTCATATTCTTCTGCTACGTTTGCTGCCTGGCTCTATTACCTAAAATTTATACGTTGTTAACACCTGAAACAAAATAGATTAAATGTATAATATTTGCCTGTTTGATTATTCATTTATTATTATTACACCTCTACTAAGTTTTTATTAGAATAAAGTGAATAAAGCGAAATAATTTGAAGAAGGTTAAAGTTGTGATTAATAGGCGTACGCAGAGTAAAAACATCGTACCTGGGGAAGCATGTATAAGGTAAGTACAGCCAAATCGTTGATCTTGTACAACAAAATAGATGTTTGTATAACCAATGAAGAAAATAATCAAATATTGATCTATTCTATGTATCTCCAAGAATATCCGAGCTCTGTAAGTACGCCATATATCTATTTGGATAAACAAGACAGCAATGTATCTGGCTTCATTAGCAGGAGAGTTCCTATAGATTTGTATAACCAATCAAGAAAATAATCAAATTATAAGTAAGGGGCCGTATCGCAAAACAATCTTTGAACCAAAATAGATTAAATGTATAATACCGGCCTGTTTGATTCTTTATTATTACACCCTACTAAGTTTTTATTAGAATAATAACGTGAATAAAGCGAAATAATGTGAAGAGGTTTAAAGTTGTGATTAATAGGTATACACAGAGTAAAAACAACGTACCTGGGAAGTATGTATAAGGTAAGTACAACCAAATCATTGGTCTTGTACAACATAACCAATGAAGAAAATAATCAAATTATAAGAAAGGGGTCGTATCTCAAATATCAGAGCCCTGTACTGTGACCTACATATTATATCAAACAATATCAAATAATAAATAATATCAAAAAAGGTAGTGAGAAAATAATATATTGACAAAATAGTAAAATAAGTTTCAAAAAGGTAGGTTGAAAACACCGATTAGCTAATTACACGGGCCTATTAACATAAATTATATATGTAGTAATAGACATATCGCGGGAAGCCGCAACAGAATAACGAAAGTCTGCGATATCACGACCTTCAGAGAATCAGTTTTAATGCGGCTAGAACCGCGTAGAAAACTCGTATGAAACTCGTAGAAAAACAAATAAAGGTTATTCACTTAAAAATAACAACAGCTGTTCTTTCATTACCTAAATAGGATTCAGGTTTTGGTAAAATTGTTCCACATAGTATCAGTGCTATGATTACCAAATATGTCATTCCAGTTTGTGTTACACAAACATTCATTGACTCTATTATAGTTTGTGATATTTGGAAGTTTGTTGCCTAAACGATTTTTGTTGGAATACACAATCTGCACCGAAAATTTTAAAGCTGTATCATACTATATACCAATTGGTGCCAAATATTCCGGTTCTGTGAGTAGCAGGGGATAATCCTTGAGAATTATAATTATATAATAATTATATATTATAATTATAATAATTATATTATAATTATAATAATTATATTATAATTATAATAATTATATTATAATTATATTATGATGCACTTCAAAGCATTGTATTTCAGGTGAATACAATGACACCCCAAATATAACGTGGAACCTTCCTAACAGGACTCCGAGGATAGTTATTCCACGAGGACATTAAATAGGTAAGTAATAGAAAGTGTAAAAGTTCAATAATGACCGATAACTTTGGTATGAAGTTGTTTCAAAAAAAGTTTGACACAGAATACTGACATTCACATTAAAAATATAAAATATCATTCCTTGGTGGTCCCCTATAATGCTGATGTAAAAAAAGTTAGTTAAGAATTAGAGGAACATTCATTCTTTACCAAGCTCTCAGCTCTCAGCTCTCATAACATCAATTTTAAATTTATACAACTTTCCTGTTTTCGTATTTCGTATCCTGTTTTGTATTCTTTGTCCATATTAAAATGGCGAGATACATTTTAGAGTTATATTATGAAAATATATTTATAAATGGTTTTCTTTTGTGTATTTAGGATCGGTCACGCAATAACTCTAAAACTCAGTCTTCAGTCAAAACTACAACAAAAATGTCCGTGGATGCTAGTTCACGGGGTAATGGGTGTGCACATGCGAAAGGAGAAAGCCAGATCTCGTTTCAGTCTACCTCTACAAAGTCCAGTAACTAAACATTTCTTAAGAATACTCATACTGTTGCAGAGGAGAGAGAATAGAATCTTCGGGTGTAGATTCATGATAATTTTCCTTCGTGAATTTTCTTTATATTACTTCGCCACCTAAAGGAGATATACAAAATGGGCCATAAGTGTGTATGCAGATCATACCACTTATACCATTAAAATTAGAATAATAATTTTCGGTACAAAGTCAGAGTAGGATCGGTCACGTAATAACTCTAAAACTCAGTCTTCAGTCAAAACTACAACAAAAATGTCCTTGGATGCTAGTTCACGGGGTAATGGGTGTGCACATGCGAAAGGAGAAAGCCAGACCTCGTTTCAGTCTACCTCTACCAAGTCCAGTAACTAAACATTTCTTAAGAATACTCATATTGTTGCAGAGGAGAGAGAATAGAATCTTCGGGTGTAGATTCATGATAATTTTCCTTCGTGAATTTTCTTTATATTACTTCGCCACCTAAAGGAGATATACAAAATGGGCCATAAGTGTGTATGCAGATCATACCACTTATACCATTAAAATTAGAATAATAATTTTCGGTACAAAGTCAGAGTAGGATCGGTCACGCAATAACTTTAAAACTCAGTCTTCAGTCAAAACTACAACAAAAATGTCCTTGGATGCTAGTTCACGGGGTAATGGGTGTGCACATGCGAAAGGAGAAAGCCAGACCTCGTTTCAATCTACCTCTACAAAGTCCAGTAACTAAACATTTCTTAAGAATACTCATATTGTTGCAGAGGAGAGAGAATAGAAGCTTCGGGTGTAGATTCATGATAATTTTCCTTCTTGAATTTTCTTTATATTATTTCGCCACTTAAAGGAGATATACAGAATGGGTCATAAGTGTGTATGTAGATCATACCACTTATACCATTAAAATTAGAATAATAATTTTCGGTAAAAAGTCAGAGTAGGATCGGTCACGCAATAACTCTAAAACTCAGTCTTTAGTCAAAACTACAACAAAAATGTCCTTGGATGCTAGTTCACGGGGTAATGGGTGTGCACATGCGAAAGGAGAAAGCCAGACCTCGTTTCAGTCTACCTCTACCAAGTCCAGTAACTAAACATTTCTTAAGAATACTCATATTGTTGCAGAGGAGAGAGAATAGAAGCTTCGGGTGTAGATTCATGATAATTTTCCTTCGTGAATTTTCTTTATACTACTTCGCCACCTAAAGGAGATAAACAAAATGGGCCATAAGTATGTATGCAGATCATACCACTTATACCATTAAAATTAGAATAATAATTTTCGGTACAAAGTCAGAGTAGGATCGGTCACGCAATAACTCTAAAACTCAGTCTTTAGTCAAAACTACAACAAAAATGTCCTTGGATGCTAGTTCACGGGGTAATGGGTGTGCACATGCGAAAGGAGAAAGCCAGACCTCGTTTCAGTCTACCTCTACCAAGTCCAGTAACTAAACATTTCTTAAGAATACTCATATTGTTGCAGAGGAGAGAGAATAGAATCTTCGGGTGTAGATTCATGATAATTTTCCTTCGTAAATTTTCTTTATATTATTTCGCCACCTAAAGGAGATATACAGAATGGGTCATAAGTGTGTATGTAGATCATACCACTTATACCATTAAAATTAGAATAATAATTTTCGGTACAAAGTCAGAGTAAGATCGGTCACGCAATAACTCTAAAACTCAGTCTTCAGTCAAAACTACAACAAAAATGTCATTGGATGCTAGTTCACGGGGTAATGGGTGTGCACATGCGAAAGGAGAAAGCCAGACCTCGTTTCAGTCTACCTCTACAATGTCCAGTAACTAAACATTTATTAAGAATACTCATATTGTTGCAGAGGAGAGAGAATATAAGCTTCGGGTGTAGATTCATGATAATTTTCCTTCGTGAATTTTCTTTATATTATGTCGCCACCTAAAGGAGATATACAAAATGGGCCATAAGTGTGTATGCAGATCATACCACTTATACCATTAAAATTAGAATAATAATTTTCGGTACAAAGTCAGAGGCCAGTACATGCACATTTTAAAATTATTTTCGCACATACGAGGTGTTTAATATTAAAATGCCAAATCAAGCATACATTTTTTTAAACGAAACACCCTATATATTTTTGCATTGTTCAGTTAAGCTTTATTTTATAGCACTTAATATATCTAAATTCACAAATGGCGACGTTATTAAGTTTTCTATGAAAAAGGTCGCTAGTAGATAGGCAAAACCACTATGGGGCCAAAAACCAATGTATTTTTAAAGGGGCCTAAATTTTGCAAAAAATTGACCAATTTTACCCCCTCCACTTTCCTTTTGGAGATAGGCCACGCCCCCAACCCCGATCCGGCCACCCTTACGCTTGCGCAGAAGCTCTTCGGCACCCTCGCGGTCATCATACATTCTGCAGCCGTCCTCCAGGTACCACAGGCCGGCAGAGAAATTAGTAGTCGCGGTCATCATACATTCTGTAACCGTCCTCCAGGTACCTACCACAGGTAGGCGGAGATATTAGTCGTCGCGGTCTTGCAGGTTCATCACTTAATAACGGAGGAAAATGCATTATATAAAATACAGATTTACTATCCTTTGGACATATAAAACATAGTATTGAGAAGTAATTTTTAAATTAGTAAGTTGCTTGTAAAGTTTTCAGTCGGCATATATTCAAATTAGACGTATCAATTATCCGCGTCGAGGTAGCAGAGGTTGCGCGTCACGAGATTTTCCCTTGCGCACTATGACATCCCTACCTTGCGCGCTACGATATCTCCAGCGGGTACGTTCTCGGTAGCGAGTACTGAGAGTTTAATCTAGTACATATATTTAATTTTTAAATATATTTAGAGAAAAACTGATACGATTAATTAATTCGCGCTAATTTTTTACTATAGAGGAATTCGTAGACATATTTTTAACATGAGATGGTATTATTGATATAATACTGTAATACTAAGATATTTAGAATGAAATAGAATAGTAGATTATGGAATAAGTAGACAGGGTGATAACATTTAACATAGACTAGAGTATGAGATTTGTTGAATATAGATGTAGGAAATACTTGTTTTTCTAGAATGCTTGCATTCATTTAAGGTATATAAGGTATTAAGGAAACATACTGGGTATATAAGGTGTATAAGATAACAATAGAGGTAATAACAATATGAAAATCTATAGATCTGGAGTCAAACAATATAAACAACTGAGAAAATATCCTACAACAGACTAATTAACTTTGTATGGATAGTTTAAAAGGGTAGGTGTTATCTACTTATGCTTTGCTTTGTTCTAAAGAGTATATACTGATATATAATAATTTAAAATAACTTTAGATATACATAATGCGATTCATTTTGTATTAATAATTTTAGAAGACAATACAAATATATGAGATAGTTTTAGTAAGAAGCCTTTATGCTTTGAAAGCTGTTCTGAGCTTGGGATATATTATGAAAAACCTATAATTTTTAATAAATGTTTAATAAGGAACTCAGTATTCTACTATCTATTCATAGACGCTATGTATACTACTACATATTATACCTAGAAAATAAAAGTACTTATCATAAATAGATTATTAATCATAGTTTTCCTGAAGGCACTATATATTTCACTATTATAGTTTTATGAATATAAAGCCTTATACCTTTTATTTTTAAATATTATTTTAAATTATTAAAATACCAGATATTTTTAATTAAAATATGTATGGTAAAATTCACTAATTACAAGTGTAGACTAAAAATTTAAATATTTTAGTATAATGTTCTTTTCATTCTTAGGAAAATAGAAAAATATAAACTACTACTCTTAATGTTATTTATAGGATTATATAGTACATTATAAAACTGTTTACCTGCTTATTATTCCAGACCTATAATTTTAACAACTTTTAAATTACAACTAAATATAAAACAATGAGTCCCCTTAGATAATTTCTGTTTTCTGAAGAAATAACACACAGGTAGGTATGGTATTTTTGTTATCCTTACACATTAACTAAAGAAGACAAAGAACTTTCAAATTGAAAACAGCTAGATAGCACACCAAATAATAACATGTAAAAAAGCTGCTAATATTTAGTTAAAGAACTATAACAATAAAGTATTACATAAAATTTTATCACTATAAAGAACTACAATTACTTTACTATCTATAAGAAAATTAGAAGTCATTTTAGTTCAATAAGTTTTCTAGACTCATGAGGTGTTTTTAACATTATATTATAATAAAAATCATTTCTTATTTAACAATTTCTAATAAATCTATAGGAGCTCAATATAGTATAGTAGGATTTATTTCAATACGGTCGGCATAATTTTATTAACATAAACAGATATAAGAGATAAAGATTTTACCAAACCCATTTTATCGTTGAGAACCAAAAAATTTGTGAAGTTCGCATTTTATACCATAAACATTTAGTGTCGTTAGAAATCTTTCCATCATTTTCAAAATGAACGGCATACCAGAAGGTAATACATATATTAATTCATAGTGAGTGTTTATTTAATAATTTTTTATTTGTAGAGGTGATTAAAGTAATAGTCGCAGCTACTAGATTGGCTTGCCCCGAAATATGTGTAAGTTAAAATATTTTGGTTTTACATTTTAAATTAGATTTTTTAATTGTAGGACATGAATATAATAGTGGCGTTTCATCCGCCACCCCCCACAGCTTCCCTAATAGGGGAAATGGAGCTGCCGGGGGGATATAAAATATATAGTTTTATAACGATTGAGGACGATGTTGCAGAGCCTTGGGCAACTTTATGGTTGGGTAAGTAATTCATAAACTATAAAATATAGAAGCTATATATTTTTTTTTCTTTTCATATTATTCTGCTACATTTTAATGGTTGGATCTATGGGATATTTCAACATGTTTACATAATATCATTGTTCGAATCAAATAGATTAAAAAATAAAATACTATGAACCCGTGTCTACTTGTTTGATTATTTATTACATATCTAATAAGGTTATTAAAATAAATTAAACTAATAAAAATATATCTATAATAATTTGGAAAGTAAATTCTTTAAGAAATTATTACTAATAGCAAATACCTAGACTATTGTATGAAGTGTAAACAAAAACTAAATATTAAATGAAGTGATGTATCCTGAATATAGCAAAAGAAGGTAAGTTCATTAATAATATATAATATTCAACTAAAACACTGCTATATATCAGTTTATCATCTTATATAATATATTAGAAGAATAGATATTCATATTTATATTCAACCAATTAAGAAAAATAGTACTTTTTAGTAATATGTCATAGTTTATCGTAAGATAGTGATACTTTATATTAATTTTATAAATTTGAATGAGCTATCATTTAAATTTTAATAGTACAAGGAGTGAAGTAAACAAATAATAATAACAAAATGATAATAATTAAAGAAAATATCCCAAGAAAGGTATGGGGATTTTAATAGAAGCTTTTCAAAATACTAGGTAAATGTAAATATAGCATTTTTTAGATACATTTATATACACTATATTAAAAACTAAGAACAATAGCTGACAAGATTTCATTAGTGTTTTTTAGAAATTTAAATCAATAAAACTTCCCTGATATTACAATATTGGTTTATTAAAGAAATAAATTTATAATTATGCCTTCGTCCTGTACACTATCCGTTCTATACCTCTATCATGATACCCCCTGATCCCCTCCTAACGGTTGATGTTTCACTCACACACCTTTCTATTTGATACATTAGCGCCGAAGCTCTGAAAATGACATCTCACGTTTGACGACTCGTAATAATTCAAATAAGAATCTCGGGGTTATATCAACGCATATGTGTTGTTGGTTGCTGACTTCCAGGAGAAACTAATTCCACTTCAAGAGAAAACCTCTATCAGTAAACAAACTTGAGCCCTCCAGCAAAATTAATAATGCATGTTATAATAATAATTATATTAGCCTGAAGATAAAAGACAATTCATTTTAAGCAATCAAAATTATAACCTCCATGTATTACACTATTATTCCTATAAGTAACGTAGTATTAAAGAAGTTTAGTTACATAATATGGTAACTTCGCTACCATTCATATTTTTAGTTGAAAGAGGTGGAATATATCATAATCTATCCATAGTTTAAAAGGAATCTAACCTTAAAATTTGTGTATTCCAAAAGAAAACTAAGTTATAAAGCACATGTTGTTATTCTTATACAAATTGTTAACGCCGAGTTGGCTCATAGATCATAGATATAAAAATCCTTGCCCCTACTAAAATATATATTTTACATATTATATTACTCATTAAGAAATTTTAGAATCATTTATTTTACCTACCTTTACTTGTGGAGATAATCTATCAGAGATATGTAAACCCAAAGCCTGAGGATCAATCAATTTATTAAATATTATGCAGTGTCCTTGTATACATAAAAAGTATGAAAATTCTAAAGCTCTGAGGTCAAAAGGATTATTGATATCTCTTAAATGTTCCTTGTAAGCATTCAATTCTCTATATCATATCTTTACTTTTCATGTTCAACAAGAAATACTAAATGAGAAGAGAAAACAAAAAAAGGTATATTTTATTCTAAGTATGCAACTATAGAAAACAGATATGTATGATACAAATGTATGGCATATATTTAAACTAGTTTAGAAAACCTTCGTAGAATATTTAAAGTAGAATCTAAAGAAATGCGGTGTATTTTAAATCAATTTGAATACAAAAGCATTAGTATAATTATAAAAAATATTTAATATGACTAGAAAATAGGAATGAAGTTAAATATAAAACATATTTATAATTAAAAGTACATACTTAAGGCGTCTTCAAGATTAATGTAATTAATCTTTAGGAAAATAGGAGTCTCTCTCTCAGTAAGCAACTATCTTGACATTCCCATGGTAATTTTATATATATTTTGTCATTATAATGTATTGTTCGATGTAGATTATATATAGAAATTTATATTTACAGTTTCTTATAGAATAAAATAATCTCACTAGGAGGTAAAAATTTTATTAGAAAAAATATAACAGAACAAGTATATTTAAGTAGATAATTTGTGAGAATAAAATAATCTCACTAGGAGGTAAAAGTTTCATTAGAAAAAATATAACAGAACAAGTATATTTAAGTAGATAATTTGTGAGAATATTACGGTTTGATATTTATAGTATTCATTTTGATTATTTAACACGTTGATGGA
This sequence comes from Pogonocherus hispidulus, assembly GCA_963924545.1. NCBI lineage: Eukaryota > Metazoa > Arthropoda > Insecta > Coleoptera > Cerambycidae > Pogonocherus > Pogonocherus hispidulus. The sequence continues at coordinate 17,742,347 of OZ004697.1, read as the reverse complement.
CAGTTGCGTCTATAGCCGTCAAGTTCAAGTTCACTATGTGACATGACGGCAATAGCCGTCCAATACGAAACGGTCGTTTTTAGACACTGCGGCTGTAGCAGCACAAATGTGCATTTACCAGCGTACAAGTAGAAGCCTAGTGTCATGTTTTCGAAAAAAAATTTAGTATGCAAGGTTAACACATTGAGTATGCACGTGGTTGTGAACGGAGTAGTGCGATCTTGTTTTCTCTTCAATTTACAGTTGCTATTGATACATTTAACGATATTTTTTGTTTATACTGGTAAGTATTTGTTTATGATTGATTTTACACTTTAAATAGAAATAAAAAAATTTAAATTTAGCATTTTTTGATTCATTTAGCGATATTTATAGTTATACTGTTTACTTTTTGTTTTTTATGATATTACATTTGAAATATAAAAACAATAATGTAAATAATAAATATATAAATAATATACAATAAATAATAATATAAAATAATAAGTAAGTATTTGTTTATGATTGATTTTACACTTTAAATAGAAAAAAAAATTAAAATTTAGCATTTTTTGCTACATTTAGCGATATTTATGGTTATACTGTTTACTTTTTGTTTTTTATGATATTACATTTGAAATATAAAAATTATAATGTAAATAATAAATGTATAAATAATATACAATAAATAATAATATAAAATAAAATTGAATGTTTTATTCAATATTTATAGAAAATGGCCAGTTGGGAAAAAGAACAGGCTAGGCTGCTGAAGCTTTTTGAGGAAACAGGTAGTGGGTCAAGCAACAGTGAATCTGAACCTGATGCTGACTGTGCTGAAAATAACAGTTCGGGTAATGAAGAAAATGAATCAACTACAGATGAGGAATATGAAGCACCAGAAGAACCAGAAAATGATGAGACAGGGCATATCAATACAACACCTATAAGAAACTTTTCTTTTGATGCAGATGAAGAAAATGAATCAACTACAGATGAGGAATATGAAGCACCAGAAGAACCAGAAAATGATGAGACATGGCATATCAATACAACACCTATAAGAAACTTTTCTTTTGATGCAGATGCGGCTGGGATTCTTTTGGATATAGACGAAAATGTGTCTCCAATTCAGGTTTTTGAAAAAATTTGGGATGACCAAGTAATGGAAATGATTATAAAATCTACGAATGATTACGGCCTAAAACTTTGCAATCAAACACGGCCACATACAAGGCATAGTAGGAAGGCAAATTTCAAAAATACTGATACGATTGAAATGAGAAAGTTTTTGGGTTTGTGTTTGCTTCAGTCCCAGCTAAAATTCTCCAGTATTAGAAAACTCTTTTCCATTGATGCATTACATTACCACCCAGCTTTTCCTTCACAAATGTCTGGAAGGAGGTTTGAGCAAATATTGAGATGCTTTTGTGTAGAAGAAGAAAATTCAAACGACCGTTTGAGGAAAATAAAAATATTTCTTGATTTGCTCATAAAAAAGTTTGCGAATGCATATGCACCAAATGAGGCATTATCATTAGACGAATCTTTGTTATTATTTCGAGGAAGGCTTTCTTTTCGCACGTACATGAAAGGCAAAAAGGCAAAATACGGAATTAAATTGTACGAACTTTGTTCTGCCCAAGGTTATGTTTTGAACATAGAAATATACAAAGGCCATCGAGAAAACGAAGAAAACAAGACAACTATTGAAAGTCTTGTGATGCGATTGATGCAGTCATATTTAAACAAAGGGCATCATTTATTCATGGATAACTATTACAACAGTGTACCATTGGCTAACAAATTACTGAGCAAAAAGACACATGTGACAGGAACTCTTCGTGTAAATAGGAAGGGTCTGCCGCAAGAAATAACACGTCGTAAGCTTAGAAAAGGAGAACATGTATGGCGACGCCAAAATCAGACATACGTGTCCAAATGGAAAGATAAACGGGATGTGCTATGTCTAACAACAGCTTACCACCCAAGTATGATAAACACAGCTAACCGTCGACAACAGGAAAAGAGAAAACCAATTGAAATAGTGAATTATAATCAGAATATGTCAGGTGTCGACAGAGCAGATCAGATGATGTCCTATTATTCCTGTCCACGAAAAACAATTAGATGGTATAAAAAGATAATCTTTCATCTACTGGATGTAGCAGTGTGGAATTCTTACTACATCTTTAAAGAAAAGACAGGTTCTCAAATGAAGTTTATAGAATTCAGGGAAGCAATTATACGATCTCTAACTGGCATAGATTATAAACAGGATGGAAGGTCTTTGGTTCAATTTAAACGTGCACGAATCCAAACCAATGAAATCAACAACAATGGAACACAGCATTTTCCTGAGAAAATTTCTCCTCCTGAAAATTATCAGCGAAAAACATATTTTCAGCGTTGTAAACAATGTTATAAACAGGGAGTAAGGAAGGAAACATCATATTGCTGCAAGAATTGCATATCAAAACCTGCACTGTGTCCTGCACCATGCTTTGAAACATGGCATACCGAAAATAATGTATAATAATTATAAAATTATAATAAATTTATTTGTCATTTATTTATTTTTGTTTGATCATGAACTAACATTTCGTGTAAAACTCCCAAAAATACTTTGTTTCTCACAAAAAATTGCTTATTTCAGTCATTAAACCTGTCATTTACGTTTTTAAATTTTTGCTGTTATAGCCGCCATCGTCCCATTACATAGTGTCTAGAGTCCGCTGGCGCCATGACGGTTGTAGCCGCAACCTAATTAAAGGTGCTGAATTAATCAAAATTAAGTGTATTTAAGCAGAAAGAGTAAAACTATACTTCTAATATTCTAAAAATTACAAAAACATATAGTGTCAATTTTCGAATTTCACTTGTTTCTACTGTCCGTCAACGTGTTAATTAAACATATCAACTAACATATTAAGAATTACTTATTTTATTTAACATTTAAAGTAGATATCTAAGTATATACTTTAGTAGATAAGTACATAATAAATCATATAAGTAGATGTCATGTGTGTTGTTGGTTGTAGTCTTCCAGGCGGAACTAATTTAAACATCACTAAGTTTAGATAAAATACCTAAAAACAATATTTTATCATCTTGAAGTGTATGTCATAAAACAAAAAACTTGCGCTCTGGTGAAACTAATAATGCAGGTTATTATAATAATGCAGGTTATTATAACAATTGTTTTAAACTATATATAAAAGACAGATTAATTCATTTTAAACAATCAAATTATAAACTCTTTGTATTACACTATTATTCCTATAAGTAAATCTAGAAGTAACGTGTCCTTAAACTAGGTTAGGAAACCTTCATAGAATACTTAAAGTAAAATCTAAAGAAATGCGGTGTATTTTGAATCAATTTGAATACAAAAGCATTAGTATAATTATAAAAAATATTGAATATGACTAGAAAATAGGAATGAAGTTAAATATAAAACATATTTATAATTAAAAGTACATACTTAAGACGTCTTCAAGATTAATGTAATTAATCTTCAGGAAAATAGGAGTCTCTCTCTCAGTAAGCAGCTATCTTGACATTCCCATGTTAATTTTATATATATTTTGTTATTATAATGTATTGTTCGATGTAGATTATATATAGAAATTTATATTTACAGTTTCTTATAGAATAAAATAATCTCACTAGGAGGTAAACATTTCATTAGAAAAATATAACAGAACAAGTATATTTAAGTAGATAATTTGTGAGAATATTACGGTTTGATATTTATAGTATTCATTTTAATTATTGAATTAAACGAATTAATATTTATTTTTTAACTAGAAAGATGTGAGTTTTATGATATATAAATATTATGCTTCGTAAATGATTGTTTAAATCTTTAATGTAATAGCTATAACATTTTGAGTATACATCGCGTTGATTAAAGTTAAGGTTTTATTTAATATATTATATATTAAGCACTTATAGTAAATCGAAAAGGAATAATATAGGAAGCACAATTAAAGTATGCCGTAAGTGAAATATTTTTATTAGTACAGCTTTAGAAAAATTGATGTCTTGTTAAAAGAGAACTCTGAAAATTATCTTTAAAACATACAAGATTTGGGTTGAATGATATAGCTATTTACTAAAAAGCTAAGGATTGAAAAATACATAGACTTCAAACATATAAATATGAACAGGGTACAGTTAGTTGATCTAGAAATCACTATTTCTTAGAAATTGCAGCGGGTAACATCAGAGAAGCACGTACGTGACTTTTGAGCGTTTAACATATCTGTTAACATTTAATAATTGATACATTCATTAGATTTCTCATCTTCTTCAAACGAAGCATTCAATTCATGTAACCTTGGGACTTTTTTGCTTGTCGAGACTCATCTAGTGGTTTCTTATATAAGTATTACTTTAACTAAGTTTTCATTATAAGTGTTAAAAAGTATTTGAGTATCAATATATGAATTTAAAGTTTATAGGTATATTCTCTGATTGGAGATGCTAGAATTCATTATAAAATAGTTGTTTACGATTTATACTTCAGGTTCCCGAAATAGGTGATGTGAGAATATCAAACGAGTTATCTCAAACGTTTAGAATACTAATTTTAAATAAATTCTATTTAGAAATGATGTCATAAAGGTGGAATATTAAAGTTACAGAAAATTTATCTTCTCATGAGTTGTTAATCATTTAGTTTAAGTATATATTCAATATTAGTTATTAAAATAGATACAATCTCTATCTTTATCCGGACATCTAGTATATAAGAAGTTATATTTAAAAAACATTCTCTAACTCTATTAGAAACCTCCTGTATATAAGAAGATATATTTGGAAGTATAACGGTGTAATATTTTGTTTGAAATAATTTTTAAACAAGTTGATACAGGTCACAAGGACAAAGGAGGTATTCGGGTATCCCTATTAACGTTAAAATATTACGTTTTCCTACATATAATATAATTTTATGCAACAAAAGAATATGACAAGCTTAGTACATTATACAGCAAGCTTAATACATTATACAGGATGTTTCAACACAGAAAATATTTTCAAAGATATAATATAGTATTCGGATTAGAAGTGTAATATACAAGGTGTAATAAAAGATGATCTAAAAATAAACTAATTTCTAGACTCTTGTTTGAGTTAATCAATAGTAATGTATATTAAATTTTAACTGTGTTCTCATGATATACAGGGTAGTAATATAAAAACAGGTATGGAACAGAAAACAGGTATACGCAAACAGGTATGTAATAGAAAACAGGTATTTGGAAACAGGTATGTAATAGAAAACAGGTATTTGGAAACAGGTATGTAATAGAAAACAGGTATTTGGAAACAGGTATGTAATAGAAAACAGGTATTTGGAAACAGGTATGTAATAGAAAACAGGTATTTGGAAACAGGTATGTAATAGAAAACAGGTATTTGGAAACAGGTATGTAATAGAAAACAGGTATTTGGAAATAGGTATGTAATAGAAAACAGGTATTTGGAAACAGGTATGTAATAGAAAACAGGTATTTGGAAACAGGTATGTAATAGAAAACAGGTATTTGGAAACAGGTATGTAATAGAAAACAGGTATTTGGAAACAGGTATGTAACAGACTGGGTAATAAGGAAAACAGGTATGAAACAGACTGGGTAATAAAGGAAACAGGTATGGAATAGAAAACAGGTATTTGGAAACAGGTATGTAATAGAAAACAGGTATTTGGAAACAGGTATGTAATAGAAAACAGGTATTTTGAAACAGGTATGTAATAGAAAACAGGTATTTGGAAACAGGTATGTAATAGAAAACAGGTATTTGGAAACAGGTATGTAATAGAAAACAGGTATTTGGAAACAGGTATGTAATAGAAAACAGGTATTTGGAAACAGGTATGTAATAGAAAACAGGTATATGGAAATAGGTATGTAATAGAAAACAGGTATTTGGAAACAGGTATGTAATAGAAAACAGGTATTTGGAAACAGGTATGTAATAGAAAACAGGTATTTGGAAACAGGTATGTAATAGAAAACAGGTATTTGGAAACAGGTATGTAACAGACTGGGTAATAAGGAAAACAGGTATGAAACAGACTGAGTAATAAAGGAAACAGGTATGGAATAGAAAACAGGTATTTGGAAACAGGTATGTAATAGAAAACAGGTATGTAATAGAAAACAGGTATTTGGAAACAGGTATGTAACAGACTGGGTAATAAGGAAAACAGGTATGAAACAGACTGGGTAATAAAGGAAACAGGTATGGAACAGGTTGGGTATTTTATTTTAGAGTTTCACAAGATTAAGGTAATATGAATATTGTATCATAGTTCTTAATCACTATAGGGTTCCATAGGTACCTTGCAAGTTATATCCTTATATACAGGGTGTAATAAAGATGAATAAGCAATATACCTGGTGTAATAAAAGATGAATAAGACTTAAGTTAACACTCTATATAGTATGTATTCCAATATATAAATATGTAATAGTAAATGATACATCTCTATAGAACAAAATATGTAAAAATAGATAAGAAGTGATAAACTAACAAATTTATGAACCTAAAATCTACGAGAAAATATGATACAATAGATACTCAAATAAAATTAATAAATATACAAACCCCTGTACAATGCTCTTTCATGAAATGTTAATAAACTAATAATTATATAGTACCCTTCCCCATACAGAACGGGGTAGCCTCGGGATTGTGTAAATCTAACATAGTTTCAGAAAGACTAAGGAAAACTTCATAACCTATGGATATAACAAAATTGTCATGTTTATGTACAAAATCGTGGGTTTAAACTAATGGACCCTTTTTCTAAAACAGAGTCTCTGCACTGAAAGACTTGAGAAACTTATTTTAACATGATAGAATAATTAAAATCTATGAAACAATGAGTGTTCAGCGAATCGTGCATAACATTATTGAATAGATTTGATTTAATAGGGTTTACGTATCTTTGCAACATAAATAATATCTGCTTATGAAATACCACGTAAATTAAATCGCTCTGTATGTAATAAGTTATTTTAATATTCTACATTCATATGGTAAAAACAAAACGTACGTTTATCTCGGCAGATAGCTTGAATCAGAATTCATAATCAGCATAAATTAGATTATATTTATATAAACAAACAAGGTATTTTATCATTGCCGACAGAGGATAATGCCTACATTTATGTATTAATTTATTACTGTATTTAGAATATGATATTCGATTGAAACCGCTATTCTAGGTAGTTAAATTCAATAGAAGGAAATGCGTTGTGCAATATGTTTTTCATTGGATGCGTAATTTCCAACCTGTCTGAACAAGTTGATATAGGTGCCTACACGCAAAATAGCAAGTGAGCAATTTTTTACCATGAATCAGAGGGCACCATCTCTCAGATTAAAGTCTGACACATTGTTTACACAGGTGCGGTTAGTAACAACGATTCATATATATGAAATTATACTAAATCAGCACATCCTTCGATGTGGGAAAGTTCTAGAAAGACATAAGCTGCGGGTGGGAGAGTATATATAAAAACGTTGATATAAGACATTATCATTATACTTGGTATCATTGCGTGTGTGTATTTAGTTTTAACGTTTGGGTGTCATAAGTGTTTATAAACTCTTTGTGCTTTGGACTATTATATCTTTGTGCGATTGTTATTAGTGCTTTAAGGTGAGTTTTTATTACATTTTTATCAATCTCCAGGTAGATACCTAGACTACTTTAATCAATTTTTAATTTATTTAACTTAAGGTATGTTAATATAATTATTTCAACTTAAGGATGTTTGAGGACAGGGTTTACATTACTTTTTGAAATTAATGGTTATTTTTTATATATTGTGTTTGAAATTTTATTGAATTTTTAATTAACATTAATACTTATTTAAATTTATCTTTTAAATCTTATAGGTTATGAATTGATAATGTGATAACTTTAATTAGTATTTTTTAATATAATTTTCAGTTAATAATGAGGTAACGTGGATTAATAATTTTTATATAATTTTATTTTATCTTAGAGCTTGATGTGTTAATGTATTATTTATTTACAAATTCCTATCAGAGGATTCATGAGATATTAGGGTACATTATTTCAAGTTGTAGGAGATATTAGAGGTATAATATTTTAAATTTAGATTGATTCTTTTAATATGATTATTGTATTAGCAGATACCATTCATTAGTTGTTTACTAAAGGGTTTGAGGTTATGTAGAGATTATGTATGATGTAATCATTGATAGAGATTGCATAATATTACATAACTTTTAAATAGTATCTGAAAAAGGGTTTGAGGTTACGTGTAGGTTTCGAGATTATGTATGACTTAATCATTGATAGAGATTGCACAATATTGTGTAATTTTATATGGTTGGGTTTGGGGTTACGTACAGGTTTCGAGATTATGTATGATGTAATATTGAAAGATGGTTTGAGGGTATGTACTGGTTTCGAGATTATACCTCTTTTTATTAGGTCCTTTACAATATTGCATAAAGGTGGTTTAAATGTTAAAGTAAATTTATAATATTTGTTTTTTAAATAATATCATAGTGAATGTATTGTTTTATCGGACATTTTAATAATCTTTTATTTATATCACGTTTCTCGATTGTTTCAGATTACATCTCACCGATACAAGGTGGCGGAAAGTTATTAAATAGACCTTTTCAGTTAAACCAATATTGTTACTTATTGAGCAATACCTCATCGTGTCCTATAAAAGATAGTGCTAACGTCTAGCTTCTCATTTATTTTGCTGGTGTTTGAGAGAGAGGACGTGTCCTATAAAAGCGAGTGCTAACGTTTAGCTCTTCATTTATACTGTTGGTGTTCGAGAGAGAGGACGTGTCCTAGCTCTTATCATGGGTGCATCAGATATTTTGAATTATTTAATCTTTGCCATCTCCAGTATTCTTGGTGTGTTGTCCACGTCATACACCGAGGAAGCTGCTCGAGACGGTCTTCGGCAGTGTACTAAAGCCGTACGTAATGTAAATAATCAGCTGAAAACTGCCAAGACAGTGGGGGAAAAACAACATCTATTATCAGTACTAGCTAGTATAAAGACCCAGAGGAACCAGATCAAGGCATACATCAAACGAGGTTCTGGTGTAACAAACCGGAAAGAAACAGCAACAAATCGAGTTCATTGGGACGATTCCACCAGCGCGTTTGCATGCAACATTCGAACTGGTATCATTTCCAATTTAAAACATAAGAATACCATGGAATTCCTCAAGGACTGCTTTGCCCTCTTCAGACCTAGAATTGTCAACGCCTTGAAAAAAGATGAGGCTATCAAGGTAAATACAGTGTTTTGTGGGCAGTTTATATTGCAAAAGGCTGATAGAGTTATTGAGGAACCAAAATATTTTAATACAAAAAATTCTCCTATTTATCGCGATACTAATTTAGATGAATGGTTTCAAGAGCATGTTGTATCTCCTATATTAACTAAATTATCAGAGTATCAAGAACGCGACAGCGGGTGGTCATTAAATAGCATCACGAATTTGGGGGTAAATATAAACAAATTCACACCACAGTTAGGCTCTTCATATATAGAACTACCCAAACAAATCAAAGCAAAGCAAGCCTGCATCAACGTTAAAAATGATGATCAAGCTTGTTTTGCATGGGCAGTAACATCAGCTCTTTATCCTGTCGAATGGGGAAATCACCCTGATAGAGTCTCATCATACCCTCATTATTCTACAGTTTTAAATTTTAAAGATATAGTTTTTCCCATGACTATCAGACAAATTCCTAGATTTGAAAAGCAAAATAATTTATCCATAAACGTATATATTTTAAAAAAAATTAGTAAAAATTTTGTAACTCTTCCCACATATTTAACTAAAGATAAAAAAGATCGTCATGTAAATTTGTTACTTCTTCAAAATTCATATGATGATGAAAACGCGGTACCATCTAACGATACTACTTCTATTCAGTACCACTATGTTTGGATTAAAGATTTATCTCGACTTTTAAATTATCAGCTTTCTAAAGACGGACATAAAAAATTTTTTTGTGATAGATGTCTGCATTATTTTTACAGTCAAGAAAAGTTGGATAAACATTATGAAGATTGTAAAAACATGAATGAATGTAAGATTAGGTTACCGAGCGAGAAGGATAAAGAGCTGAAATTCAAAAATTTTAAAAATAAGGAAACGGTACCATTTATTGTATACGCTGACTTGGAAAGTGTCCTCAAGCCGGTGAATGACAAAAATAAATATCAGGAGCATATTCCGGCCGCAGTAGGTTATTATGTAAAATGTTCATATGATTCCTCACTATCTTTTTATCGATCTTATCGGGGCGAGGATTGTATGTCTTGGTTTGCGAGGGAACTTAAGCAGTTTTCAGACGATGTTGAAACCGTTTTTCTTTGCCCTTATGATATTGATATGACGTCACGGCAGGAACTTGAGTTTCAAACATCTACACACTGTCATATTTGTGAACATCCTTTCGGTCCTGAGGATGTTAAAGTACGGGATCATTTTCATTTAAGTCCTACAAATAACTATAGAGGTGCTGCTCATGAGGGGTGTAATAATAAAATAACAAAGATATATCAGTGGAACATGCGGTATGGGAAAAGGAAAAGTGTTCCGCCTATATAGAAAATTGTACTAAACTCAGGTCTAGCCTTAACTTAAATATTGATGTTAATCTCTCAAAGTAGCAATCACAGACAAATTCTCTCCTGCTCCTGGTAAACACGGTAATGGATAAATCGCGTCAGGCTACACGTGATAGTGATAATTTTTTCGCAGTCTTTTATCAAAACACTCGCGGGCTTAGGACAAAAACCGTTGACTTTTTTAACGCTGTAGTTAGTAGTAATTTTAAGATATTTGCCTTGACTGAAACGTGGCTAAACCCTTCAATTTATAACTCAGAATTATTTTGTTCAGAGTTTAATGTATATCGGGCAGATAGGAATTTTTCTCTGAGAGCTGTTACTAGAGGTGGGGGCGTGCTAATAGGTGTACATCATTGTTTCTTTTCGGTGCGAATTGATTTGAATGAATTTTCCTTCCCGTGCTTTAAATTTATAGATGCGCTTTTAGTAAAGATAAAATTAAGCTTATCACACGTTTATATACTGAACGTTTATATTCCTCCTAATACACCTATTGATGAATATGAAAGTTTTTTTACGGCTATTGAGTCGCTAAGTTTTTTGAATGGCTGCAGGATTTTAATTGTTGGTGATTTTAATATAGCTGAGTATGCGTTAAACGTCTCCAATCCTCAAAACAATGCTAGAATTTCTGTTCTAAATAATCTTGCAGACTTTTATGGTGTAATTCAAAATAATTTCGTCTACAATGACTTTAATAAATTGTTGGATTTAGTCTTTTACCGTCATTCATGTTTTGTTGAAAGATCATTGGATCCGTTAGTAAGCGAAGATAGGCATCACCCTGCTTTAGAAATCACTTGCAAAGTTAACGAAAAAGTAGAATATAAAAATAACATGGTTACTTCCTTCTTAAATTGTTATAATTTTCGTAAAGCCAATTATCCACTTATGTATAATCTTATAGCCGATATCGATTGGTCTTCCTTGGATGCATTTGTGAATGCTGAAGAAGCTTGCTCTTATTTCTATAATAAAATATACAATGCACTGGATCTGAGTACGCCTAGATACACCAAAGGTAAGAACTCGCGTTTTCCACCTTGGTATAATGGCAATATTATCAAAACTATTAGCAGGAAATCAAAATGTTGGCAACTGTATAAAAGGGGGAATGACATACAAGCTTTTGAGGAATTTAAGCGTCTCAGAGCTGATGTTAAGATTGCAATAGATACCTCTTATAGACAGTATATCGAAAGAGCCGAATCAGATATCTCTACTGATTCCAATAAATTTTGGGCATATGTCAATAACAGAAAATGTTCTGGTAAAGTTGCTGATAACATGACTTACAATAATAATAATCTGGACAACCCCACTGACATCTTAAATGGTTTCGCAAATTTTTTCGGTAACTCATATATAATTTCGTCCCCACCCATTTTAAATTTCGATAATAATAACCCTTCGTACTTGAACATCCTCAGTTTTGCAGAGGACGAGGTACTTGATGTGCTGAAATCAATTAAGCCTAAGCTTACTGCTGGTCCAGATAATATACCTGCATTTATCTTGAAGGACTGTGCCGTTGTTTTGGCTCGTCCTCTAAGTATCCTATTGAATATATGCATTAAGTCCTGCACACTACCTTCCATTTGGAAATCTTCTAAAGTCTGTCCTGTATTTAAGAAAGGTGTTAGAACAGAAATATCTAATTATAGGCCGATTTCAATTATCTGTAATTTCTGTAAGAGTTTTGAGATGCTTTTGTATCGTAGGATTTATCCTTTTGTTAGTAACTCTATTTCTCCTCAACAACATGGATTCATGAAAGGCCGGTCGACTGTTTCAAATCTCGCTGTTATAACTCAGCGCATAGCTGAAAATCTGGACAAGAGGGGTCAAACTGATGTCGTATATACGGACATGACTAAGGCGTTTGACAGACTTGACCATGGAAGATTACTACAGAAACTTGCTGCTTTTGGATTTTCTCAATCTCTCATAGATCTTTTTCAGGCATATTTAATAAACCGAACACAATATGTACAATTAAATGGTTTTAAGTCTGACACGTACTTTGCGTCATCCGGAGTCCCTCAGGGGTCTAATTTAGGTCCATTATTGTTCAATATATTTGTGAATGATGTTAGTAGAGAGATTGATACAGATTTTTTGCTATACGCTGATGATCTTAAAATTTACAGTTCGGTGGAGAATGTTGAGGACTGTGAACGACTTTCGTTAAATTTGCAAAGGGTTGTTGAATGGTGCCGTAGTAATAAATTGGAATTGAATGTTAACAAGTGCAAGGTAATGTCATACTCTTTAAAAAGGTGTCCGATTATGTTTAGATACTGTATTGATGATCGTCCGTTAGAACGACCCCAAACTTTCGTTGATTTGGGAGTTACATTTGATCCTAGCCTTCTGTTTAACTGTCACATTGACAATATTGTAGCATCAGCCAATCGTATGCATGGATTTATAGTTCGTATTTGTCGGGACTTTAAAAATATAAATACAGTGCAAATTCTTTATTATGCTTATGTGAGATCTAAGATGGAGTATGCTTCTGTAATTTGGAGCCCCCATTACCAAGCCCATATTTATCGATTGGAATCTGTGCAACGGCGTTTTCTTAAATACTTAAGCTATAAGACTGATAATGTGTATCCACCTATTGGCATGCCATATGATGAGTTACTGTCTAGGCATGGGTTTTTCAGGCTCGATATTAGACGGAAATACTATTCTGTTGTAATGCTCCATAAAATTATTAATAATAATATCGATTGTCGTGACCTGCTTCATAGTTTAAATTTTAATGTTCCTCGAATTTCATCAAGAAATACTGACTCATTTTACCTTGCCACCCCTCGCACCAACATTTTAAAAAATTCACCAATGTATAATATGTGTAGAAATTATAATTGTATTAGTTCCACTATAGATATATTCCGATGTAACTTAAATGAACTAAAATGCTATTTTCTAGAATAAGTATTGCTGTACTGTTACTGATCCGTTATTGTCTTATATTGATTTTATTTGTAATTACTATATATTTTCATATATTCCTGTTCTGTAATTGGGTTCGCCTGTTGAACAGTGTACTCAAATAAATAAATAAATAAATAAATAAATAAATATTAATTACAAGGATGCGGTAGTTATCCCGGTAGTATTTCACAATTTGAGCGGGTACGATGCTCATTTTATACTGGAAAATATCGCTAATGATGTGGCAGGACGCGTTGATATATTGCCAATCACTAAAGAAAAATATATATCTTTTACAAAAAATTTAGATCAAAATTTAATTAAATTCCGGTTCATTGATTCATATAGATTTATGGGTTCAGCCTTAGATACTTTAGCTTCATATTTAACTAAATTTCCAAATTTAAGAAACGAATTTCCTGATTTAGATGACAACCAATTTAAACTGCTAACTAAAAAAGGCGTATATCCCTATGATTTTATGGATGATTTTGATAAATTTAATTTCGAGACTTTACCTGATATTAACGGATTTCACAATAAACTTAACGATACCGACATTGAAGAGGAAGATTATGAGCACGCCAAACTTGTGTGGGATAAATTCAAAATTCAAAATTTAGGGGAATATACTGATTTATATATGAAAACAGATATTTTACTTTTAGCTGATGTCTTTGAGCAATTTAGGAACAGTTGTCATCAAACTTACGGTTTAGATCCCGCGCATTATTACACTCTTCCTGGATATACTTGGGACTGCATGTTATTCAAAACTCGACAAACCTTGGAACTGTTGACTGACATCGACATGATAATGTTTGTCGAGCGAGGAATACGTGGAGGACTAAGTCAATGTTCAAAACGTAAATGTCTTGCTAATAATAAATATATTCCAAATTTCGATCCTAGTAAACCTTCTTCATATATAGCTTATTTTGATGTTAATAATCAGTATGGTTGGGCTATGTCACAATACTTGCCCTACGGGGTGTTTGAGTGGGTAGATTCAAATATTGATGTCTCTACTGTACCTGATGATTCTCCGGAAGCTTATCTCCTCGAGGTTGATTTAGAGTACCCGGAATCTTTGCATGATTTACATAAAGATTTACCGTTCTGCCCGGAACATAGCGCTCCACCCAGTTCTAAAAATAAAAAACTTTTGGCTACCTTATACAACAAAAATAAATATGTTATACACTATAGAGCTCTAAAACAAGCAATAAAACACGGTCTTATATTGAAAAAAATTCATAGAGTTTTAAAATTTAAACAGTCTCCCTGGTTAAAGTCATATATAGATTTGAACACTAAATTACGCCAGGCAGCTAAAAATGATTTCGAAAAAAATTTATTTAAACTTATGAACAATGCTGTATTTGGAAAGACTATGGAAAATATTAGAAAACATTCAAATGTTAAATTAATTAATAAATGGGTTGGGCGTTATGGAGCTGAGGCCTTGATTTCAAGACCAGAGTTTAAGGCAGCCACAATTTTCAATGAAAATTTGATTGCTATTGAACTAAATAAAACGGAAATTTTCTTCAACAAACCGATATACGTAGGGATGTCAATACTGGATCTAGCCAAGACAACCATATATGATTTTTACTATGAGTACATGAAACCGGAGTTGGGTAACGACTGTTCTTTGCTTTATACGGATACTGACTCTTTAGTGCTCGAGATAACTGATAAAGATATATATGATGTCATTCGTCGCGACTGCCATACTCGTTTCGATACCTCAGACTACCCACCTAATAATCAATATAACATCCCTCTTGTGAATAAAAAGGTTTTAGGCTTAATGAGCGATGAGTTCCATGGAACACCTATAGAACTCTTTGTAGGGCTTAGATCTAAAATGTATGCCGTCAAACATCTGGGGTCGGACAATATCACCAAAAAGATTAAGGGTATTAAGAAAACCGTTATAAAAAATGTTATTACTTTGGATGATTATTTAGAATGTGTAGATAATTTTAAAAATAAATATATTAGTCAAAATTTAATTCAGTCTGAAAAACATGCTGTATTTTCCGTAACTCAAGAAAAAATCGCCCTAAGTCCCGATGATGATAAGCGGTATTTGATTGAGGGGTCATATGAAACTCTGCCTTGGGGACACTATTCAATTATAGATACATGCTAACGCTCCTCACTTTTTAAAAATTTCTCACAACTTGAAATTCAAATTTTTTATATCTCGCCCTACTTCGCCCTTGTATCTCTTTTTACAATAAAAATGTATTATTATTATTATTATTATTATTATTATTATTATATATATTAAAACGGTTCTTCAATAAAATCTCTATAAAGCCAGATGCACTATCTCCCTCAGGCACTTAGACCTTGACCTCCAATCAGTTAACATGCCTAAAGAATGTTTCTGGGGAAGAGCATGCAATTGCTCTGAATGTATACCTAACCTCAAAGACCATTGCGAGGAATGTGGAAATGAATCCTATAGAGTTGCCTCCACATACCAGCGAGATAGAAAAAGAATAGGATACTATAAATTTGTTACATATTGTCAAGATTGCTACCAACTACGCTGTGGCCTAAAGGAGACATTCAAACTCCAAAATATGATTAATCAAGTAGATGGAATACCACAAATTGCCTCAAAAGATGATTTGTCTACTATATTAGAAAAACATTTTGCGCTACAATCTCCTTTCCTAGAAGAACTAATGAAAATCTCCAAAGGTTCTGCATATATAATGATCCATCTAACTCTACTCAGCGAAAAAATTAGATACCATACTGAGTTACCATGTATAATACTAAACCAAGAAGATGATATTCACCAGTGGTTTGAAACAATGATGTTGCCTGGAGCTCTACAAGAACTGCAG
Organism: Pogonocherus hispidulus; assembly: GCA_963924545.1. Taxonomy (NCBI): domain Eukaryota; kingdom Metazoa; phylum Arthropoda; class Insecta; order Coleoptera; family Cerambycidae; genus Pogonocherus; species Pogonocherus hispidulus. The sequence continues at coordinate 17,725,885 of OZ004697.1, read as the reverse complement.
AAATATTCTGATCCTGTTTTATTATCAATGTATATAGATTATGATATTTGCTAATATATTGAAATAAGTATATTATATAAACTATTTACCAACATATATTTAATAACCTTGTTCATTAAACATAAAATAAATTAATGTATCTAATTATATAGAATAATAAATTATATGTATCTAAGTAATAATAAAAATATTATTCAGACTATTGTGTTTTATTTAGCCGGATAATTCTTTATCAATTAAAACAAGTTAAATAATATAAAATCTTTATTTTATTATGGAATACAATTACAGTAAGGGATATAATTTTTATATATTTTCAAATACTTTTAGATATCTCATTACAACAAAATATTCATTAATGTTTCACTATGTTGTTTATCCTTTTCTAGTCTTGTAAAATGTACTTCAGAGTTTTGGGTTTGTTATGGGGTCACTATGTTCATTTGGGTGATTATTTTTTATGTGAATACTCAAGTTCTCCTTACGCGTAAATTTCTGGTTGCATATGTTGCAAACAAAGAATACATCCTTGTGTATGTTTCTGTGTCTACTTAGAGCACTAGGCCAGGAAAATTTTCTACCACAGGCGTTGCAAGTATACATGTTTGCTGTTTGAACTTCAAATGTTGAATAAGTAAGTTATCATATTATACACCTTATATACCCAGTATGTTTCCTTAATACCTTATATACCTTAAATGAATGTAAGCATTCTAGAAAAACAAGTATTTCCTACATCTATATTCAACAAATCTCATACTCTAGTCTATGTTAAATGTTATCACCCTGTCTACTTATTCCATAATCTACTATTCTATTTCATTCTAAATATCTTAGTATTACAGTATTATATCAATAATACCATCTCATGTTAAAAATATGTCTACGAATTCCTCTATAGTAAAAAATTAGCGCGAATTAATTAATCGTATCAGTTTTTCTCTAAATATATTTAAAAATTAAATATATGTACTAGATTAAACTCTCAGTACTCGCTACCGAGAACGTACCCGCTGGAGATACCGTAGCGCGCAAGGTAGGGATGTCATAGTGCGCAAGGGAAAATCTCGTGACGCGCAACCTCTGCTACCTCGAAGCGGATAATTGATACGTCTAATTTGAATATATGCCGACTGAAAACTTAACAAGCAACTTACTAATTTAAAAATTACTTCTCAATACTATGTTTTATATGTCCAAAGGATATTAAATCTGTATTTTATATAATGCATTTTCCTCCGTTATTAAGTGATGAACCTGCAAGACCGCGACGACTAATATCTCCGCCTACCTGTGGTAGGTACCTGAAGGACGGTTACAGAATGTATGATGACCGCGACTACTAATTTCTCTGCCGGCCTGTGGTACCTGGAGGACGGCTGCAGAATGTATGATGACCGCGAGGGTGCCGAAGAGCTTCTGCGCAAGCGTAAGGGTGGCCGGATCGGGGTTGGGGGCGTGGCCTATCTCCAAAAGGAAAGTGGAGGGGGTAAAATTGGTCAATTTTTTGCAAAATTTAGGCCCCTTTAAAAATACATTGGTTTTTGGCCCCATAGTGGTTTTGCCTATCTACTGTCGCTACTTCGCAATATTGTAGCTCTCCATTTAAACGAGATATAGACTGTCATTTTCTCATAAGATAAATTAAGAATATGTCTGCTGCATTCAAAAAAATATTAATGATTTTTAAATCAAAGTTACATATGCTATAAAGAGTGCATTCCGTGCACTTCTACATCGTAATTTCACTTCAAAATTTTAAATGGATCATCCTGTATATTATCATGTCGTCTTAAGGAGCTCTTTTTCAGCTTTTTAGCGATACCATACTTGGTGGGTTTAAATAAAATTTATTCGTTAAAAAAATGATTTGAAACTTGAAGAACCGCTGAAATTAAGATATATTGTAAAAAATAAATAAAAAGTTCATAGGGTACTTGCAGTTTATCATTAGCTTCAGTATTATTAACTGTTATTATGGATATAAATCACACTTAATAAAAAAAACAATTCAAATTTTAATAAATAACCATGTTTACTTGGATGTTTTTAAGTTGTAAAGTTATATTGTGACTTTTATAGACTGTGATTTGAAAACTAAATTTAACAGTGTCATTATTAAGGTCAAGGGCAACACTTTGAACATCTTACGTAGATATCTTTAAATAAGTAATTCATATGTTTTTTTTTATGTTATTTGTTATTAGATATTTGTTGTTTTCTTTTGATTTTGTTTTAAATTTTTTTGCATTATATAATTATCGCATTAATATAATTATCGCACGCCGTGTTTTGAAGGTCGCTAGACAACAACTCTAAATTTTATTTGCCAAATTATAACAAATATTTATTTGTAAAGTTACATAAATATAAATTATCAACTATTGTAAACAAAATGATTTAAAGTAAATGTTAATTGTACAATTATTCTCAGCATTAAATTTAGTGAACTGTCAAACACACTTTGACAATACTTACTTGAAACATCAGATAGCCTACTTTGTCTAAATGTAATTAATTTCATGAAAATTGTATTGATTTTATTTGTAGCTTGATTTAGTCTAAATCCGGTTCGAGGTATAATAAAAAATACCGTATGGTACACGTTTATAAGTGCCTTTAAAGCACTTGGAACGTTATGGGCACTCTGCTTATTTATAAAATTACAACACTTTACTTCTTTGTAAAAATATAAGCTCTGCGCCAATAAATTGGAGGAACACTAAGAAAAATAGTTTTCTTCTATTTTCTCTAAATAATAATTTTCTTTATAGTTTTATTGCAATAAAATACAATCGGTTCGTTATTTTAACGTTTATTTGTCATAAGATTAATGAAATTTGATCAAAACAACAGTATCATCCCAAAAAGAACATAAAACATGGTAAACACCACATGGAGAAAATCATATTTTTAAATTCAATATGATTCACAAAAAATAAATCAAAGTAAGTGCGTATACTATTATTTGTCATTAGAGTGTTTGGTACTAAAATCCTATACGTATAGGATACCTAAGTGAATTTTAAATTGCTAGAGCTATGACTTTAATCTGAGATGGATACGTTACGTCATGTTGCATACAACTTAATGTAAGCTTTTCTGTTGGGTATAGGGTGTGGAATTAGTCTTGGTATGTTATATATATTACTTTAAAGGAAATTATAAATATTTTTTGTTTCTCTAATTTGTTGGTGCAGTGTATTATGTTATAAGTCAATATTCATAATACTCATCAGTAGGTTATTATAGCCGGAATTGAGACTCCCCCCACCCCTTTTGACCTTGAATGACCTTGAATGACCTTTGGATGACCTTGAAGTGACCTTTGGATGACCTTGAGGTGACCTTTGGATGACCTTGAAGTGACCTTTGGATGACCTTTGAATGACCTTGACGTGACCTTTATATGACCTTAAAGTGACCTTTGGATGACCTTGAAGTGACCTTTGGTTAACATTGAAATGACCTTTGCATGACCTTGAAGTGACCTTCGTTTGACCTCTGTAATTGTCAACACAAGACATGACGTAATCGAGTGTTTAGGGAAGGGGTATTCCATAATATGTATATATAGAGAGGAGATTATAGCAAGGAATCACACTTCGTTCACTGCCAACCTTATAGTCAACGTCTACAATAGTGCAAATTGTGTGTTGTCCTGTATTAATATTTTCAAGTGAGAACAATTGTTGTATTTATTACTATTTAGATATTACAGCTAGTTATCTTTAAACAAGAAATGGCATTACCAAGTGTTGATTTAAACAAAATTAATAGTAACATTAACAGAGACTTTATTGATATTGCTCGACGATCAATTTCCTCGTTAGAAATTGATACCCCTTATTTGATTAAAAAAATGTCATTTGTCAATACACGTTTTGGAAAGTGCGTTTTGGCTATACTGCTCGATAGTAAGAGCAATGTAAGCTTTAAGTGTTATTTACCAAAGAGGGTTATAGAACACATAACAGAGGATGTTATGAATAAAATGAATTCTTCTTGGGAACAGTACACGATAACTTATTTAGGTCAAAGCGAGCCTACATATAAAGATATTAGATCTAAAGCATTGATAAAATTTGGTATTGCCAACTAATTTTATTTAAAAAAATATATCTATTAGTAATAAATATAATTTGTAGATCATATCTTAGTATATTTACCTATTTACACTATTTAGCAGTATCTCATATAAGGTTGCTTTTCTTGTTTTATAAGTCTAAAAGGTAATGAATAATTTGCTATATTATACTATCAGTTTTAACAATAACGTTTATTTTGTAGAAAACTATTAAAATGTGGATGCATTATGCTAGCCAACACTGGACTGAAGCTATCGATATCCAGTCAGCTGTGAAAAGAATGAAGAGTGAGTTGGATTGCTTGGTAATGGATAGACTTCATGCTTGTAATTATGACAGGGATTACTGCTTTTCCGAAGAATTGGTTAAACAATTGCAGGAAGATATTGAAAACTATCGCCTTGGTGCTTCGTTGTGTGATAGTTATTTAAATAACACTTTAACTTTGAATAATTTTTGTGAGAAAATGGTGGAGAAAGGACTAAAATGTTTTCTCAATTCCAATTTGCTCGATTATCTACCGTATGCAATTGTTGTGAAATATAAGTTAGCATCTCAAGAATATGGTAGTGATGATCAAGATAATGATGATCAAAAGTAATATAATTAATTTTTTTTTATAAGTTTTTCATTATTTTTACATTATTATATACATTGTATATTATAGTAATAAATTGTATTGTACTAAATATTTCTCTTATTTTGTTGTAAAACAAAAAAAAAAAAAAAACGATGTAGTGTAAATAAAAAAATAAATAAAAAAATTTAAATCTTTTATTTCCATTTATTTGTCACATGCGTACAAAAAAAAAACACTATATAAATATATTAAGTAAATACAAAAAATATATTAAAAATAGATTATACTTATAAAATAAAGTACATTAACATATAAAAATTGGAAGATGTAAAAAAAATGTTCATCAGTTTACTTAAATCCATTATGTACAGACCCATCCAAAGCATTATAAGCCAAATAAGAATCATGAATTATCAATGCATAAACCCGTGTATTCTCAGGAAAATGTTTCTTTCGAGTTTCAAATTCCAGTTTTATGTCTACAGTGGATGACTTCATGGCGTCTTGTTGATGTGAACAGTCGATAACAAATAATGGATTTTTTTGGAATTCACCAATATCCATCATCGGTTCATAATTATCTTTATCGTAGAAGCTGGATTGAAACTTTTCATAAGCATAGTAAGCTGAAGAATACAATTTCTTTCCAAAATCTAAATTCCAGCGTTCATATGGATATACTTCTGAGTTTAAGTATAATCGGATGTTACTTACATCTGCATGGATGAATTGAGTAACGTCCTTGCTTATATTATCAGAACTGTCAGTACTCTGAAAGCCGATAATAATATATCGAGGTCTTTCTAAACTTGTTGTGGTTTTTATAGGCCATATATCAGTAGCTGTTTTTCTTAGAGTCGGTAATTCATATAAATCCCACATGCGATAGGCCATTTTAACCGTAGCATTTACACCACCTTTCTTAATGCGATTCAGCAACTTCAGTTTTTGTGTATCTTCAGGGATGATGTGCCTTAGCCTCCATTCAATTTTATTAATTTCGAGATCTGCATCAACTTCTCCAATGTAACAATTCTTAAAAGATCGAGCTATTATTAGTATAAGCTCTTGTTTGGTGTTGAGAATGCCCCTTGTATAATCTTCGGCGAAACCCATAAGATACTTTAGAGGCAATTTGCCACTAAAAAAGTGACTGTTGGTATCCAAAACGTCCTGGTTTTTCACTGTTAGTCCCCATCCACAAGATAGTAATGATTTTAAATGTGTTTGTCCCCATGACACCATGGTTTTCATTGTTGTTGTTATACCAGGTTTTCGAATAACAGCTACTGGTTCTCCACCCATTTCATAACGAATTTCATCGAAAAGAAATGCTAACGCATTATTGGATAGGTAACACATTTTAGTGGCATCACTTGGGGTAAATTTACCTTCGATATATATATAACTTTCAGCAATATCGAGAATAAGATCTTGGCAGTGAATAGGAATTCTTATTTCATCCGAATTTCTATAGTACGGTGATCCATATGGTTTGTAAGTGTGCTCATGTAGACTAACAAGTGAATTATCAAAGAAAGGTTCATCAAACACATCCAACTTTGCACTAGTTGACGTCATGATTACAAATATTAAGGTTTCAGCTTTAATCCAATTGACTGAAGAAAGATACGATCTCTAGCAGACAATTTAGATGTTGACCGTTTAACGTTCTTTCGTATAATAAATGGCTTGTCACACTTGTTCAAAACTTTATTACTATTTGTATGTAACAGAGATGGAAAATGTTTTCTTTGATTAAAACAAAAGCCCATTATATCCTGATAGTTTAATATAGCTTTTTTAATTCTAGCTTCACAATAATTTTCTCACCACGAAAGTCTACCAGAATACCATTATCATCTAATATACGTAATGTAATGTTTTCGATAAACTGACGTCCTTCAGGTCTTACAGACATATAAATAATATTTTGTGGTTCCTTGGAGAGTTTGAATCCAGGTTCAACATCTATATCAAATTCGTAGAGAGTATGTGCTTCTTCGCCATTCATATAAGCTCCAGAAGTGATATTGCAATCAACACGAATAATTCTAACTTTCATTATGTCAACTGGTAATGTAGATTCAAGTGAATTATTTGCAGAATATACTTTGTTTTCAAATCCTAATATAGTTGCAATAGAATACTTGTGAGTAAAGTCGATCTCATATTTAGATACTATTTCACATTTCAGCGTATTATTGTTGGCTTTTAATGTGAAATATTTATTAATATTGAAGTTGTCATCCTTAACACTGCGTTTTATTATAGATTCCAAAGCACTTTGAATTGCTCCATTGATTTCGTTCAACTCATATGCTCCTGGAGGAATTTGAAAGAAAGTAGTAGGTGATCTATTCTTCAATTTGAATCCAATAATATTATTTTTCTCATCAACATTTAATATTGAATTGTAAGAATAGAATCCATGTAGTCCCAATCCATATCGACAACTTGTATCGAGTTCAATTGGAGGGTAAAAGTTAGCGCTTAACACACTAGATTGTCCTGAGAACGTGAATGTACGAGACATGACTAACACATATAACTTGTTAACACATCGTTTTATTGCTGCTTACAGCAGCAGTTGAGACACATTTCCTGTCTTGAATTTGATGGTACCATATTAAACCTTGCAGAAACTTTATTTTCGGACGCTACAGTAACATCGCGTATATTGCAATAACAACACAAATATTTTCGTGGTGGAGGTCCGTCATTCACATCAATAGATTGGGATGTATTATCGCCACTGTAATGTTCCAAACAATATTGATACTTCATTACATCAATATCGCTTTTTAAATGCTCAGGTAATTTATCCCACACCCATGCGATTTCATTTGAAGCACAGGTGATCATCACTTCTTTAGGAAAATCAGCTAATTGTTCCTTTGTCAATTTTGTAAGAGTCCTATACTTTGAGAAAGCTCGCAACGAATCCGCCGTCTTTTTAATTTTTTCACGTTCTTCTTTTGGAGTCATTGGAAAATTCATTGTTAGTTAGAAATCTTAAACACAAATGTCCACACCACACTGTATTGTAGTTCTGCTGACGGTCGTAGTTGTAATAGATTATCGGCTTTGATTTAATGTAGAAATACTTTAAGAGTTCCCTGGGTGGGGGAAGATCTCCGAAACTATCGTAGTAGTTAATAATATTACCAATTTTCTTGTAGGCTACCCAATGTGTTCCTTTACCATTTATACCGTCTAAATTCAAAATTGCAGATTCAGTATGTAGGGCACCACTCTCAGGAAGATTGTCTCGCATAAATACACCTCGAAAATATGGAATTTTAAAAATATTAGCATAATAACTAATATCAATGTCGCTGAGAGCTCTTCGAGGTAGAGACTTTAGAAGTTTTTTGGATTGTTCGGTTTCAGATAAAGTCCTAATCCAGTTCGATATGGTTTTAAATACAATCCTTCGCCTTTTTTTCCAAGAGGCATAGATTCAATTTTTTTATTATGACGCACCCCTTCAGCCATGCGCTGATTTGCATTTTTTACATCACTTATTGTTTTATATAGACCTGCAGCACCGCCGGCTAAACTTCCCAGCGCCGATAATCCCGCAAATATAGGAATTAATGGTAAAATTCCACCAACTTTCGGTATAGGTATAATTCGCGGAGTACGAATATTCCTTTTACCCCCTGATGTTTTCACAAATTTTCGTGCTGCTTGTAAAGCAAAATGTGTTGCTTTTTTTGTATCATTAGAAACGAATCGTTTACCGCCAGCTTTACGTATTTCATCTCGTACTTTATGAACAATATTACCACCAAAGCTGACCTTCTTTTTCTTAATATTCTTCTTTTTATTTGCCTTTCTTCTGGGAACTGATTTAGATTTACATCCCATACCTAAACGACGTTTTGCTTTCATGATATTTGTAACTAACCAGGCGGATGCTTTTTCTCTAAAATTGGCGTCTTTAGATTTAACCCTTTCCCAGGCGCGCTGTTCTAATTCGTAGTCTGCTTTATGGCGTGTTGGTAAATCTTTATGATCTTCGTAAGCAGCGTCGTGAACTTTGCAAGCTTGGTCCAGACCATTAATGCCTGGATCACCTCTGGCAATCCTTTTTTGAAATTTTGTACCCGGTCCACAGTACTGGTAGCCACCGGGTAAATGTAATTCAAAGGGTAGTTTATTTATTAAAGAATTTATAAATCCCCTTCCTGTTCGCGAATTAGACACTTTACGTCTAGACTGACTGACGAACGGCATTAAAATAAACAAAACGTAGTAAAACTTTCTTTATAACACCGATTACTTCGATGGTAACACTAGGAACGCTAGTTATCGATTAAAATATTGAATACACCGTTTATATCTATTTATATCTATTTATATTGTATCCAACCCTCAAACAATGCGGATTGTAAAGCAAAAGCAAACATTTGTAGTGGATAATTTCGATGAACGTGTAGGAAGTGGTGTAAATATCAACAATAGACGCCATGGACCCTTGTTGCCTTCAACAATTCGGGGTTTGTTAATCGGTCCTTCGAACTGTGGGAAAACAAATGTTATGATTTCCCTTATTACACATCCCCACGGTTTACGTTTTGCTAATATTTATTTATATTCCAAGTCACTGTACCAACCCAAATATGAATATCTTCAGAAGATTTTAAAACCCATTAATGGATTAGGATTTTACACATTTAATAATAACGTAGAAATTGTGGAACCATCTGAAGCAAAACCGGACTCCGTTTTCATTTTCGACGATATCATATGTGAAAAACAAGATATTATTAGGTCATATTTTAGTATGGGCCGACACAAATCCATAGATAGTTTTTATCTGGCTCAAACATATTCCCGAGTACCAAAACAATTGATTAGAGACAATTCGAATTTTATTATAATGTTTAAGCAAGATGAAATGAATTTGCATCATATATTTCAAGATCATGTATCACCGGACGTTACCTTCAAAGAGTTCTTGGATATGTGTGCAAAATGCTGGGAAGATAAATATGGATTTTTAGTAATCGATAAAGATAGAGAACTAAAAGATGGTAGATACAGAAAAGGTTTGGATAGTTACATATATCCGTAATGCATGCCAATATATTGTCAACAATATGAGTATCTATATTTAAGAAATTAATATTCAAATAATTATTCAAAATTTATATTAGAAAATATTATTTCTGTTGGTAAGGTTAATTACACCCTGTATATAGAAGTATTAAACATTCAGTACAAAATTACTTAAACCATTTATTTCTCATTCTAACAGGAAAATAGTTTACACACATTTCTGTTGACTAATGATTTTAAAGGATGTAACAGGTCCAATTACAAAATGCATGATTCAATGAACGGCAGATATATATGCATCTCAATCTAAAGTGAGATTTTAACATGCATTGAACTTCCACCACTCCCAATATGATTTCTGAAGTGTAAGCATTTATTGCCATAAAAATTAAAATTGTGGATGGTGGAAGGAGAGTTGTAGTTGGACTCTGAAGGGAGTCACTAGCTGACTGGAAAATAATCAGGCTGTGCAACAGCCCCCTAGAAATGTTGTCCTTTGGGTAAGTTTTATTTTATTATTTTGTATTTTTTATGCTTGGCATTTAGCCACATTTATTTGGGTATTCTGAATAAAGAATAAAGTTGTTGTATTGTTCTCAGTCGCATTATTTTAAATTAGTATAAAACCCTCTTGCAGCCAAGTAAAGTGCTAGGTAGTTAGCCCTCTAGTCACAGACGTGACATATATGGTGGAGGCGCCTTGCTTCATTTCCGTATGGTTAATTCTCCATAATTAACCTGAAAAATAAATAAAATAGATTTAATTATATTTAATTATTTTTTTTTTGGGGTTATACTTGATTTTATAAAAATGATTTTCTGAGATAAAGGTGATATTTTCCTAGTTTATAACTTAAACCATCCCTTACATTGAATTATAGCTTTTCTCACTGCCTGCTGTTATCAGGCTGGGAAAAATATAGTGCATTTGTAATCCGATTTGTATTTTTGTCCGTGCCAGTGTTCTGGTAAGGCCAGAGGTATTATTTCAGGAATTTTGTTACTCCTATCTTACATTACCACAGTGAACTATAATTTTCTCACTGCCTGCTGGGTTATCAGGCTGGGAAACTGTAGTACATTTGTTGCTTAGTTGGTACTTTTAACCGTGCCAGTGTCTGGTTAATCAGGGACGTACCTGTACCTACAGATATCTAGAATTTTGCCACTGCCTGGGATTATCAGGCTGGGAAAACGATAGGGATTCTGTTGGAACATTGTATAACCTGCCACGCCAGGGTCCTGGTAAAGTAAGAGGTACTATGTTAAGAATTATGTTTATCCTTTTCCTTGTCCGCTTATAAATGCCTAGAAAGAAGCCCGGAAAAAGAGAGAGCCAAGTGCGTAGAGAACAAAAACTTTTACTAGCTTCACTAGATAATATCGATCTAAGAGTAGATGAAGCAGGTCGACCTTTAACACCACGAGTGTTAGAACAAGTTAGTCCAAAAGGACAAAATAATAGTCAATTTATTTTTCCTAATATTCCGATTGCAATTAATAGTTTACCACTTGAACAAACAAAGCTTAGCAAAGCACTTCAAAATAAACTAAGTCGACTGAGACTTTGAGAATATTCAAATAATTATTCAAAAGAAAAAGAAAAATGATGTAGCGGAAAATATAGAAATACATATTTTACAGGTATATGGGTACAATTAAATTAGTTGCTCAAAAGAAAAAAGAAGGTAATATGCATGTGCAATTTTTTTTTTACTCAAGCTAAATGGTTTTAAATTTTGGTACCAAAAGTAGGGATGTGACTCTTATACGGAGCACGATATATGAAAGAATTCAAGATTTGTTATTTTGTTTGGTTATTTAAGTTAACATTGTGCGCATGATGTTAAATGAATATCCCTACAACAATAAACAATCTGTATAGTCTGGACAGAGTAGTTGTTAAATGAATAAATGAATATCCCTACAATAATAAACAATCTGTATAATCTGGACAGAGTAGTTGTCAAATGATGTTAAATGAATATCCCTACAATAATAAACAATGTGCATAATCTGGACAGAGTAGTTGGAGTACCGACTACAGTACTTCTCAAAAGTACTCACCTGGGTTGTAACGTCCTATCAAGGATTTTCCGGTGTAATTCAATGCTGTTTGGGGCCTTTTGCCCACAGAGTAGTTGTTTCCGAGCATCTAAGTAATAGTTACGGGTACAAATGAATGCATATATTGGGAGCTATAAATAGAAAATAAAATGAGTTAATAGGCTCCTCTATCCAAAAGGAAATGTTGGAAATAAATAATATTGGGCCCAATGGTATAAATATGATTATTGTGTACACAAGAAGTAAGGTATAAATAAATAATTTTGAGTAATTGCTTTTACAAATGGGGCAAAGACGACCTGCAGGTCATTAGGAAAAAAGCCAAACAATTATATAAAGTACGAAGTAAGCACACACTTGAGTATCTAAGTTACCTATGTAATGAATTGAAATTTTTTTTCTTCTCGCTACATTATGTATGTTTATGATGACACAAGAAGTCAAACAATTATATTATATAAAGTATGAAGTAAGCACACACTTCAGCATCTATGTTACCTATGTAATGATTTGAATTTTTTTTTCTCGCTACAATATGTATGTTTATGATGGCACAAAAAGCCAAACAGTTATATTATTACACACTTGAGTATCTAAGTTACCTATGTAATGAATTGAAATTTTTAATGTATATGTATATGTAATATATATTTTTAATGGAAATATGTATGTTTATGATAGCGCAATTAAGGAAATAATTGCCACATGTAAGAATCTCATACCTGTAAAATTTTTTTTTTCATGTTCTTTGGTATAAAACGACGCCCTCATATCCAACTCCAGGGTACAATCTGCAGACGGACATCTGACTCCCTCAGCCCTACCAAGGTAAACCAAGCCATAGGCACTTCATATTCACTGGTCCGAGCTATGCAAGGAGTATCAAACCAAGGCAGCACCATTAGCACAATTCCAATTATGAACTTCCGAGGGTACATGCCTTCAAAATCCAAAACTGTATTGAAAATTACATTGAAATCCGTGCAACAAGTGACGGACACGACCTTCAAATCAAGGGCAAGGTCACAGCACCGGTAACTGGTAGCGAGAGTCAAATACAAATAATACACCTGAAACTGAAACAAGAATCGCATTTACATCTACACACTTCAAAGCAGTACAAGATAGGTACTTACCTATCGACATGCCTAAACGTTTTCTTCAACAATCACAGATTCACTTCATTATAAATCTGTGACAAGGGTCCACAAAGAATGTTTCCTGTCATCATATATATAAGTAGTATTATATATATGCCTGTCATCCTGTCCAACACCAATCAGTAGTTAGTACCTACACCACTTGAACACAAGTATATCGGGTTTGTAACAAAAAACAAACACAAAACAAAACTCCGCTCTCCAACATGCCGAAAAGACCTCCAAAATTTTGCTAAATTAGCATTATTTATTTATGTCCATGTCATAGACACAGATCATCAGACGAAGTACCAAGGATTTTGAAGCTACAGAGTACCACAGATTAACAGACACAACACAGCAAGCAAACAGTAAGAAAATACTCTGTGGTCAACAGTGTATGAAATTGTGTTCGGTCAAAAGTTTCGGTAGTACCCATAGACTTAGCAGTACCAACGAACTTACCAAGGAACCACGAATAGTGCACCAGTGCCACCTCGCGAAGTGAAATCGAACTGAAAAAGTGAAAACCGCGAAAAGTACAAGTGCCGTCGCGACGAACAGGGGCGGAGTCAGATTAAAGACAATATTTGAACTTTTACAGGGGCGTTGTTTAAATGTTTGGAACAATTTTTTTTTATTGTATTACTTTAAATATTATGTTTATTTTTATGTAACAGCTCGTTTATAATTTTTTTATATTACTAGGTAATACTATTATAATGAATATTTCCCAAATGTTATACATAATTTTTTTATTATTGCGCTGGAGGCCAGCTTTTCTAGGAGGGGGAAATGAATTTAAATATTTGAATATTTGTCTATTAAAGACAATATTTGAACTTTTACAGGGGCGTTGTTTAAATGTTTTGAACAATTTTTTTTATTGTATTACTTTAAATAATATGTTTATTTTTATGTAACAGCTCGTTTATAATTTTTTTATATTACTAGGTACTATTATAATGAATATTTCTAAAATGTTATACATAATTTTTTTTATTATTGCGCTGGAGGCCAGCTTTTCTAGGAGGGGGAAATGTGTCAACAATATGAGTATCTATATTTAAGAAATTAATATTCAAATAATTATTCAAAATTTATATTAGAAAATATTATTTCTGTTGGTAAGGTTAATTACACCCTGTATATAGAAGTATTAAACATTCAGTACAAAATTACTTAAACCATTTATTTCTCATTCTAACAGGAAAATAGTTTACACACATTTCTGTTGACTAATGATTTTAAAGGATGTAACAGGTCCAATTACAAAATGCATGATTCAATGAACGGCAGATATATATGCATCTCAATCTAAAGTGAGATTTTAACATGCATTGAACTTCCACCACTCCCAATATGATTTCTGAAGTGTAAGCATTTATTGCCATAAAAATTAAAATTGTGGATGGTGGAAGGAGAGTTGTAGTTGGACTCTGAAGGGAGTCACTAGCTGACTGGAAAATAATCAGGCTGTGCAATAGCCCCCTAGAAATGTTGTCCTTTGGGTAAGTTTTATTTTATTATTTTGTATTTTTTATGCTTGGCATTTAGCCACATTTATTTGGGTATTCTGAATAAAGAATAAAGTTGTTGTATTGTTCTCAGTCGCATTATTTTAAATTAGTATAAAACCCTCTTGCAGCCAAGTAAAGTGCTAGGTAGTTAGCCCTCTAGTCACAGACGTGACAATATATATCAATTGTAAAGGTAGTGATGGTGGGTGCACATCGAAAGAAAATGAAGAGATCAGTAGTTGATAAGGACGAAAATAATGATAGTGAAATAGATTTGAAACGTAAATTAATAGAAGCCACGAACGCTGTTCGCAAAAAATTCAATTACATAAAAAATAAACATGTAGAAAGTCAAATGGCTTTGGAAAAAATATATGAACCGTTAACGAAGCCATTAAAAACTATTTCTGAAACAACGCAGGAAACAAATCGTAAATTTCAAACCACACAGCAGTATTTAACAACACAGCCTAAAAAACCCTCTGCAGTAATCAAAACACCGAAATTCGAATCAGATGAAACAATTAGGGAAAGTAATTCTTATATGGAAACGCCGCCACCATCATCTGTAGGGACACCTTCAAGTTCTACCACGTCTAGTAGTAATTTGCGAAATTTAACTGATGTCGTTTCAACCTACATCAATGGTGTTAAAGCTGGCGAATCTACGTTCGATAACAAGTATGGGGTGCGAGTTGATGTCGATACTGGAAAGTTAGCCATGGGCAACTCCGAAGTGCGATTTCAGGGTGACCTTATATCATTTTGGAAAAATAATAAGAAAATTGGAACATATAAAGGAAATTCTCAATTATACGATTTACTGTTTTTAAAATTTCCCCCAGATCTAAACAGTGCGGGTTATGGAATCACCGATGAAAATAAAAATATATTTGGAGACATATTGAATATAACGAATGCGGCATATAAAAATTACAATGTAACATTGGGATACAATCCTAGTAAATCAAAAAAGTACGTCGAAATTATAAAACCACTTTTACAACGTGGAATGTCAACTCGATCCAAGAAAGGTGCGGGTCTAATGTCATCTCAGAAAATATATACAGGCAAAAAGGTGGATTACATATACTGGAATAAGCCCAAAGAATTAATCGACCGCTTAAGATTATTGTGGAGTTCTAAAATGGCTGGACATTCAGGTCATGAGAATGAAATAATATCCCTAATTGATGAATTAAGGGAAGAAGGAATCATCTATTAGAGAAATAACTATCGCATTTTATTTCATCAACCATAAATACATATATAAAGCAGATATCAGTTTATTTTGTCAATTGTAATTTGAACGCAATAGAACGATGGGCTCCATTGATAAATTTGGACGCCGAAAAGGACCTCATTGTAAAGGTCATCGTGGTCCGCAAGGCATCGGTTTTAAACTTACTACTGAAAAACAGTATGACATCCAAGGAAAGCAATTAAAAAATATAGGAGATCCTAGAGATGAAAATGATGGTGCAACATTAAACTACGTGAATTTAGTTATGGATGCCTGCAAAAAAGATATCCTTTCCGCTCTACAAAAATCAGCTAATCTTATAACCGATAATTTAGTAAACTACATAAAGAGAGAAAGGAACGAAATCGTGGATGAAATAACAAAAACGTTTCAAAATTTACAACTAAAAATAGATACAACGATAAGCGATATGAAAACTGAAATAGATGAATTAAAAAATACAAGTGAGAGAAACTCGGATGCTCATACTAAGTTGGTGCAAAATATGACTGGTTTCATACTTGATGTAGAAAAAATTGAACAACTTATTGCGAAATATCATCCCCCGAGAGACACAGGAGGATTAGCATGGCCAGGTATTTCATTACGACCAACCGATTCTAAGATCATCACAAGTTGAGTAAAAAATTTTATGCATTATATAAATAAAACAAGGAGCAGCTCATCACAATAAGTCATTTCAAACAGAACGTGGAACATCTAAATGTATATTACTATTATTATTAATAAACTTGAATAATAAAAAAGGTATAATGTTCATTAGTGGCACAAAACGACAAATTGTCAATGAATTACATAAACCAGCTAGAAAAAATTTTAGAAGGAGAAGAACCGTAATAAAAGGTTTGGCAGACTTATGGCAGATTGACTTGGCAGAAATGCAGAATTTTGCAAATGAAAATAAAGGTTATCGTTATATACTCATAGTAATTGATTGCTATTCTAAATATGTTTGGGCCAAACCGCTAAAGAAAAAAACTGCTATGGAAGTTTCTATTGCGATGAAAGAAATTCTTCAAGAAGCTGTTTATTCCCCAACAAACTTACAGAGCGATCAAGGACTCGAGTTTTACAATCGCCAGTTCTCCACAGTGATGCATGAATATGGCATAAATCATTATTCCACATTCAGTACAAAAAAGGCAGCAATCGTGGAACGTGTAATTAAAACTTTAAAAAATTGGTTATATAAAGAATTCTCGGCCAGAGGCAATTACAAATGGTTTGATATACTTCCTGATATTATAAAGTTGTACAATAATAAAGTCCATCGTACAATAGGGATGAAGCCCATAGATGTAAAATATACAACAAAGTTAAGTGTATATAATCATCCCAAAGTCGCATTAAAATCAAAATTCCATGTTGGTGACATGGTTCGGATTAGCAAATACAAAGGAATATTTGAAAAGGGGTATACAGCCAACTATTCAACGGAACTTTTTAAAATTGTTAAAGTTAATGTAACAAATCCCGTCACATACATGATAGAAGATGTGAGAGGTCAACCTATTAAAGGATGTTTTTATGATTATGAACTTCAGAAGACTAAACACCCCGATGTATACTTAGTGGAAAAGATTTTAAAGAAAAAGGGTAATAAATTGTTTGTCAAATGGCTCGGACTACCACCAGATCAGAATGGTTGGATCAACAAGACTGATATAGTTTAATATATGTATAGTAATTATCTTGCTTTGTAAAATGATATGGTAAAATATATGCTTAATTTAGTATATTTGCAGTTGTATGTAACACTTATAGTTATATTTTTTTTTTCTATTATCACAATAAAATTACTTTTCAAGTATTATTATTTTTTTGTTTTTTTTATGCATATTGCACAAAAGAGGAGAACTTGGAATAAAAAGAAACACACTTTGGACAGAAAACACACTATATTTAAAAATTAAAATACAAAATAATACAAATAAAAAAATATACAACTAAAAATACAATACAAATAATAAAATAAAATACACAATTAAAAAAATTAAAATTATACAATTAAAAATAGAATTGCTCTTAAGAAGCAAGAAAAATTATTTCTTGCTACTTAAGAACTGGTGGCTCTTCTCCTCCTCTCGGCGAGCCATTAGGTGGAGCCATCGCCCTCTTTCTGCATATCTATATGCCTTCTTCTCCATCTGGGTCTTGTTGATTACCGGATGGCAGCTCCGGATTACCATCCGGTCTTTGATCGCCTCCCGGGGATTGTATGTGCGTCCTGGGACGCATTCATTATCCCAGCTCTCCTCCATTGCTGGCTGCGGCTCTGGTCCTATATGTGGATTAATAAGTTTTTTCCCTGGGTTTGGCATCCCAGGTTCTACACATTCTCCATCCCAGTTTTCAGATTCTAAGATATTCATTTTATTTTCTTTAACTCTGAACTGTTGAGCTTAACTGTCAAATAGATTCAAGTTACGGATATATATAGGCAAAAGTCATCCCTCCTCTCGCATTTTGAATGAGAGAGATAATCTGAACCTCCCTTCCACTTACTATTGAATGGTAGGTTTTAAAGTTGGCCACTCACCCCTCCTACTTAATATAAGACATCCCCACTCTACCACGAAGACATCATATACCATAAAGTACGTTCTGATGCTCAGTGTGAATGAGGTAGCGTGAATGACATTGTACGAATGAAAGAGTACTTGTTTAATAACTATTTTTATTCCCATTCCTAATTATTATTGTACAACTAGTTACATGTTATTAAGACATTGCATGTATATTACCTATATTACATATGTTACATATAATTATTATGTTTGTTTCTCAATTACCTATAATTACTCTGTATGTAATAATTATAATTATATTCTGTACAAATAGTTAGCCGTTAATAAAACATTGTATGTACATTACCTATGTTACTTACGTTATATATAATTATTAAGTTTGTTCTTCAATTAGATGTAATTATATTGTATGTAATAATTATAATTACTCTCTGTACAAATACAAATTACATTGTATGTAATAATTATAATTATTTTTCTGTACAAATAGTTACACGTTAAACATTTACGTTTCTATTTATTTTAATGATAATATCATACTTTTTTTTTTTGTATTGGGCTAATGCGACATTACATACATTACGGGTAATGATTAACAATATGTTCGTATTTTCTATATATCAATTACCGCGTAATTAATGATGAGGTTTCTTCATATACAGTTTATTTACAAATTGCATCGTTTAATCTATCAAAAACTACTTAACACTATTTATTGCAAAGTATACAACAGTCTGTTAGTTTCAGTTGATTAAGGGGTAATTGACAAGAGTCGCAGGTATGTAATACAGCATCCTCCAGTCTGATTGTCCTATGTGATTCGATGTATTGGTATCTGGAGGTGGGGGTAACGTTAACGGTAAACCACTCAAAGCATTTATAACACAGGAAATAAAGTCTATCACCTGGCACTACGATGCAAGACACCGTATTGCAATACTGTTTTTGTCCTGTAAAGATATCTATAGCTTCCACATATACCCCACGAGCAAGCCATTGGTCGGCATCAGCTTCCATACCTTCATCATCTTTCTCTTGGAATACATTCAATCCCGCCTCGACCAATTGTCTTATTGACAAATTCGCTTGAGGAACGTTAGCAGCGTTAAGGGGATCGGCCTAAATGACACAAAAATATATAATTTACCTTCAATTAAAATGGAAAATTACATACTATAATACTTACCTCATCACTCTCTTCATAGCTGTTTCCTTGAAAATTCGTGGTAGCTAACCAGGTAAGGAATTCAATATGAGGTTGCCCTACAGCCATTTTCTATTACTTAATACTTTACTATTCGCAGATCAAATGAAACTGAGTTAAGGTAGGGTCCTCCTCCGTTTAAATATAGTGTGTGACATCATCGAGTGGAGGGGGTAACATTGTCATATATACAAGTGTAATTTATGAAATCACCATCGCATAGAATAATATTTTAACAATTTCTTCTAATTTTTTTTAAGGTGACACGAATTATGAATTTTTTTCCCGATGCGAACGAATGTTGGTATCAATCGATAGAAAATGTAAAGATGGGTAATTGGAAAGGTCATACATGTATCCGTAATATTTTTTTTCTCATTTTTAAATCAACTTAGAAAAATTTTTTTAGAAATTTAACATATGGTTTTTCTGAAATTTTCTCGGATGCTAATAAAAGCGGTATCAATCGATAGGAAATGTCAAGACGAGTAATTTGATACGTTACACGGGGTACTACGTATTCTTAGAAGACGAGAAAATGAATTTTAAAAATTTAGGCTAAAAAAAAGGCTAAGCGACTTAGAATATTTTTGGTTTTGTCTTTGACCGCCCTCCTCCCCCAATGCCATCCATCCCATATCGACCTCGCGATTGGCTGCTATCAGCCCCTCGCTATTGTCCCGTTTCCATTGCTTGACTAGATCAAGCATATGGATTTGGGACTCCTGCGAGAAGACTTGCCGCAGGTCGTCTCCGCTATCATCTCCGATGGGCTGAGGTTGATTACCGCCCGGTTGTTCACGTCTTGGCTCGGCCGACACGTGAACATCGGCGCTGGTAACCAACCTTATGGGGGCCTGATGTTGGTTTGCCCCGTCAGATGGCGTCTCCCTCGCCGATGACGTAGTTGCCGCGTTGTTATCGGCCGCCTTAATCGACGAGGGAGACGCCATCTTGGTGCTTGGTTCCCCCACAATGGCGTCACACACGATCTCGTCTTCTGTGACGCTGCTCATCGGCGACAATAGCGGCGGCACCACCGTATTTTCTTCCTCGCTGCCTTTTCCCGCAACTACCACCGCCTGCTCACTCCGAGTCCCGGTTTTCGTGGAAGTCTTTGGCCGCTTGGCCACCGGCACCAGGGCGATTTCGGTGCCCTGGGGAAGCTGAACCTGCGGTGGCAATTGCGGAATTGCCGGCTGCAACCACTGGCGATGCAAGATCCGCTGGGCCGGCGTCACCAGCGGTTGGGCTTGATGTTCAGCCCTTGCGGTGGTACGCTTTCTCGGACGTTTTAAACCGACCATCGTTAACGCAGATATTTCAAAATAAATGAGAACACAAACACGAAAACGCGAAAAACGAGTGAAGCTAATTTAACAACAATTACTCAGACTCTTCACGAAGACACACGTCTGTACCCGGCGGAGGCTGGAAGGGAAAGAATTTCACAAACGTCTCTAGCGTGGTTCATGGCTTCCACTCCCCCTCTCAACTTGCGCAGTGATTCTACGCAGCTTGGGTTAGATTTGGACTCCCTCCACCTTTGATTATGCGCCCCGTTTGTCAGTGTTACCAACTCACCAATGTTACCAACCTCATTTTCTATTCATTCCATCTTTCTTAATTACCAGTGTTACCAACTTTCAATTTTATTACTTGCTCCCTTTTACATACTTCAGTCTCTGTACATTCTGTTCTTTCATTCCATTCAAGATTCAATTTATTTTTTTCAACCTTTATTTATTTTTCTATCTTACACTATTCTTACTGCTCTAACATTAATTATATGTATACATTTATTTAATACTATTGTTAACCTAAGGATTGTCTTATCCAGTTTACTTTATGTGTGAGTCTGTCGCGACGGTTACTTATCTCTTCCAGTCGACTAGTCGTGGCTGTGAATAGATGGTTTAAACGAGTGATTTCCTCCTCCAACCCGTTCGCTTCTTGTTGGGTACTTGTAAACTCCCGATCCGCATCCATTTTTTCCTTTAGCAATTTATTTTTTAATGTTATCGCTTGTCTAATTATTGTCATGTCTGTTTCTTGAGAAAACATGTTGAGATTCTCCTCGTCGTCGTCGGGTATGGTGATAGGGTTCTCTGTTGCTGCCGATTGTTCTTGCTCTCTTCTGTTCCCTGTCGGTATAGCAGAGACTTCACCTAGCAAGTGTTTTAGTGTACTTGCTCCTTCTTCTTCCTTCACTTTTGGTTTTTTGGATGATCCATCTTTCTCGGTGGTGCGACGGGACTTTTTTGTGGATCGTCCTTTATCTTTAATTTTTTCACTTGTCGATTTTTCTGATTTTATAAAGTCGTCCTCGCTCCATGGTGACATTTGATGGATCATATCCGCTATCACTGCATTGCTTACGTTCTCATGACCCTCTTCATTGATTACTTCGGCCAGAGCTTGGTGTACGATATCTACTGGAATTGAGGCCTCGCCGTGGGATGTCTCCTGACCGTTCAACGATTCTGCTTGCCGCCATACATTTTGATATGGTTCTGTGAAGTAGCCCGGATGCTGTGATGTCGAAGCCGTGGGGTATGATGCGTTTTGTTGTTGTCCATTACCTGGGTTTGTAAATAATGAATGCAACTGGTTGT
This sequence comes from Pogonocherus hispidulus, assembly GCA_963924545.1. NCBI lineage: Eukaryota > Metazoa > Arthropoda > Insecta > Coleoptera > Cerambycidae > Pogonocherus > Pogonocherus hispidulus. Next base: position 17,703,813 of record OZ004697.1, on the reverse strand, counting down.
CTTGCATATTAACCCCTGGTATTATTATATTGGATAATACTTTAAGTGTTTCTATGTTCTTCTGCGGTGCTCTGCGTGATGTTGAATTATCCTTGGATTGATGCTTTCGACTTCCATGTACTTTTTGATTAACGTTTCTACAATTACCCATTGTATTAAACTTAGTACTTTGACAAACTGTTACTAGCACTGTTACACTCGACGACGACTGAAGGAGTGACAAACTCCTCCGATTCGACTTCAGCTTTTATAGGATCCGACTCGCTCCGCCCACCCTCCCACTGTACTACAGTGAACGAGTATTAGCTCCTCCTATCCTTCATAACGTTCTATAGGATATGACTTTCTCCCCACCATCCCCACTCTACCACGAAGAGATCATATATACCTTAAAGTACGTTCTGATGCTCAGTGTGGATGAGGTAGCGTGAATGACATTGTACGAATGAAAGAGTACTTGTTTAATAACTATTTTTATTCCCATTCCTAATTATTATTGTACAACTAGTTACATGTTATTAAGACATTGCATGTATATTACCTATATTACATATGTTACATATAATTATTATGTTTGTTTCTCAATTACCTATAATTACTCTGTATGTAATAATTATAATTATTTTCTGTACAAATAGTTACCCGTTAATAAAACATTACATGTACATTACCTATGTTACTTACGTTATATATAATTATTAAGTTTGTTCTTCAATTACATGTAATTATATTGTATGTAATAATTATAATTACTCTCTGTACAAATACAAATTACATTGTATGTAATAAGTATAATTATTTTTCTGTACATATAGTTACGCGTTAATGAGACATTGTGTACATTACCAATGTTACAAGTTTATTCTTCAATTGCCTATAGTCACGCTGTACTTAATAATTATAATTATTTTTTTTTGTAATCCTTAACGTTCGTTACATTTCTAATTATTGTACAAGTAATCACATGTTAATACGACATTGCTTACATTACATATAATCATTACATTTGTTCTTCGATAGCCTATAATTACATTGTACTTAATAATATAATTATTTTCTATAATCTTAAACATTTACTACGTTTCTAATTATTTTAATGCTAATATCATACTTTTTTTTTTGTACCGAGCTCATGCGAGATTACATACATATACATATATACATACATCTATTACATGTGTTTGAATATTATGATATGTTACAGTTACTTTATATAATATTTTTTTATTATAATTACATCTTTTCTTACTTCACTATATGTCATAATACATAGTTTTACATTTAACTTTATTCTAATTACTTATGGTACGAGTAAACACACATATTCGTTTCGTCTCTATGTACAATCATCATATTAATTCTTCTAGCGCGTTTATCAAATATCTCAATCTAATTTGACTATTATCGATATTGCACCCAGCTGTTTGACTTAAAGCGGCTACGAACCATTCAAAATTTTTCTCCGCATCCGTTAAATAATATTGTATATCATTGTGGCCCCACGGTAGGCTTCGTGTTGTATTTGGTATTATGAATCTTTTGTCGTCGAAGTAAGACAATGCCACTTTATTTTTTATTTCTGTATATATATTGTGTAATTCGCTCCGAAACGAACTCATTTTTCTGAATATGGTACCGCCTTGCTCTACGATTTTCTTATAATCTTCGACTGTTAAATTCTTTTTTATTACTGATTTCTTTACGCCTTTAGCTTTTTTGACTTCAGTATTCACCGACTTTACGTAATAAGCCTTTGCACCTGTTCCATAAAATTCCATTATGGGATCCGAAGGGAATTCATCTTTCATATTTCCCAATACGGATGCCGTTACGGGAATACCGAACTTATTACCTTCTTTATAATTTGACGTATCGAATATGCTCGGATTTGACTTGATAAATTCATAAAAATTATCTGTATACACTTTTATAATTAACGAATCGGTATCCGTATATAGCAAAGAGGCCCCATCTTTATAGTTTCTCTTTATGGTGTCATAGTAAAAGTCGTACAACACTGTCTTGGATAACTCTAAAATTGAAAACCCCAGATAGAGCGGTTTATTATAATGAGTTCTTGTTCTCCCCATATGTATAGCCACGAAGTCTTCTGAAAATGCTGTACAAGTTTTAAAATTAGGACGAGCGATTAATGTGTTTGCCCCTAAGGATTTCCCCCTCCTTTCCCAATGAGTTATCAGTTTAATATCTCTTCTATTATCCACGTTCTCCATTGTTTTTCCGTACACTGCGTTATTCATTAATTTGTATAAATCCCGTTCGAATTTATTTGTTGCCTTGTTCCTCATTTCGGTATTTAAATCTATGTATACTTTTAACCAACAACTCTGCTCGAATTTTATTATGCGATGTATTTTTTTCAATTTTAAACCGTTTCTTATGGCTTGTTTTAAATTTCTAAAGTGTATTATGTATTTACTTTTATTATTCAAGTTGGGTATCAATTTAGGAATTTTTGATCTTGAACCGGGTGGAATCATACTTTCTGCTAAAAATGGTAAATCTCTATGTGCGTCGTGCAATTCCAGCGGATATTCAATATCAACTTCTAACATATACCCGTAACGATTCTCATCTGGAATATTCATGACGTTGAAATTACCGATTTCTTGATCGTTTAACCATTCGAATCCGCCGGTTGGTAAATACTGTGACATACTATGGCCGTATAGATTTGTTGCATCCAAATATGTTATAAAAGATGAACGTTCTTGTGGGTTATAATTTGGAACAAAAATATTATTTGCGATGTGTTTTCGCTCCGAACACTGACTAATACCGCCACGAATTCCTTTTTTAATAAAATGAATCATTGAAATATCTGTCAGTAATTCTAATTTTACTTGCGTGAGTCTTAACATAGCATCCCAAGCTAATCCCGGGGCAGTAAAATATTGTGCGGGATCCAAATGATATTTATCTAATGAAATGTTTCGAAAGTTTTCAAATACGTCGCATAATATAAGTACGTCTGATTTTAAGTAAGTATCCGAATACTCCCCCAAATTTTGACACTTAAATATATTCCAAGTTTTTTGCGCCCTACGATAATCGGCATCTGATATATGCTCTTCTGATAAATTGTCATAAAATTCTTCTTTCGCGGGTAAATTTTTATTGTTTAGTTTGTCCAATGTCGTTAAGAAACTATAAGGAAAAACGCCCTTTTGCCTAATTAAATTAAATTGTTCGTAATCTGGAAAATGTTTAACCGTTTCTTGAAATTGATTATCGCTCAAGTTTTGCGCTAAATTTTCTAGTGAAGTGGATAAAAATTTAAAACTATCGATAAATCTCATCTTCAAATATTTTTTCTTTACTTTTCCCTCTTTGTCCGTATAATCATGCAAATACAGGTTTTTAGTAAAAGATATGTATTTTTCTTTGCTCTGAGCTATTACTTCTATTCTATCTTTATTAGAACACAACTCTTTAATAAAAAGGTGGGAATCGTAAGAACTCATACTGTGTAATATAATTGGGACAAAATTAGGTAATTTTAATTTAAATTACAAACAGAATGAGCAGCTCCGAACCTTTTCTTGCCCGTCAAATGACAATGGTCTCTGACTTTTACCTCCCCTTCAAGAAACGGTTTTTCACATATACCACAAACGGTTGCATTCGAAAAGTCCTGTTCTTCCTCCGCAGATAAAGGATTCATTGGAACGAACTCTTTCAAATGTTTATTATAGATATCAGTTAAATCCGCCTCGATGCGCTTTATAAATTCTTTACCGGCATTTTCCCCTCTGTATAATACAAATTTAGATAAAGAATCGTCAAATGAACATTTTATTATGTATGCAAATGAGAACGGTTCGTGACTGAACGTTTTGTTACTAAAAGATTTTGTAGGATCGGGTTCACAAGTGTCGTGTGGTTTTAGAACTGATTCGAAATCGGCATAAACTACGAAAGGTACTTTCAATTGCTTTTCGAAATTTTCAAATTTTAATATGTTTTCGGGAACGCTATTTCCAAACTTATCTATACGAAGTTTATTTGAAGGCGTCGTCGTATAAACATGATTGCAATCATTACTTTGATGTTGTAATAACGCTTTTTCACTACTGAAATACATTAAACAACCGTCACAAAAATATTTTCTGTGTTCGTGAAGTGAAACTTGACTGGAAACTAATTTTGAAAAATTTTTTATCCAGCAGTAGTGACTTTTTATACATTCCTTTCTACAATGATGGCTCTCTCCACAGTCCTCTGTAATAAGTAACAAATTTACATGATAACGTAATTTCTTTGATGCATAGCGCAGCGGTCCTACTATTTCGTATTTCATTTTATTATCAACAAATTCCTTTTCTAAACCGTAAACGCTAACTGATATATTATTCATCACTTCAAATTTCGTAATATCTTTTAATTTAATTGGAAATTCCATACCCGTCACATTTAAAACTGTAGAATAATGTGGATACGAAGAGACCTCCTGAACTGGTCCTCTAGGTGGATATAGTGCTGAAGTAATGGCCCATGCAAAACAGTTCTGATCATCGTTTCTTATGTTCACTACAGCTTTCTTATTTTCGATAAACTTTGGTAACTTCATGTATGATGATGCGCACAGAGGACTATTTTTATTTATATTTACTTCCACATATAAAACTTCAACGATAGCCCAACCTGAAACATTGAATACATACATATATAAAACTAATTAATTGTATTTTATGAATTACATACCAGAATCTTTTTCTTCAAATTCAGATGTTTGAGATATCATTTTATCGACAAATTCTTGATAAATATTATTCAGATCTTTGGATTCATCTATAATCTTGTTAGAACTATTGAAAGTCTTAACATCCGTTGTTTCTTGTTTCGGTAATGTATATTTAGCAAATGTTTCCATATTCATTTTTGCAGATTTGTGGACTTTTACAATTTCTTCCAACAATTTCAATATCTTCTCCTTTACTTCGTTGAAAAACAAATTGTAATCTATATGTTGATTTTGACTATGCACTCGATAACTAATAATTCTACATTTGAAGGCACTGTTAATAATTTGTACGCCATCGCATTTAGGAGTACAAGACATTGATCTATGCTCGAGGGTTCTGCGATGCGAATTTATTTGATTAGCAGGTATATTTTTGTTACAACAAATAATGGTTTGAGTACTTGAGGAATCCATTCTAGCACGTTTAGCACTGGGTCCATCATCACTAGTCATTTTCGATTTGCAAGACATTATCTCATGACGACGTAAATTGTCACTGCGCGTAAACGTTTTACCACAATTACTACACAAATGCATTTTTTGTTGTATTACACGTTCCTCACGAGAATTTACTTCAAAATGATTTCAGCTTACCCATTCCCTCCTTTTAAATATGGAATTGGGGAGTGGGGGAGGAGTCGTGTCTGTTTACTAAATGACGTCACTCTAAGGTCATCCAAAGGTCAATTCAAGGTTATACAAAGGTCATCCAAAGGTCACTTTAAGGTCATGTAAAGGTCACGTCAAGGTCATTCAAAGGTCATCCAAAGGTCACTTCAAGGTCATCCAAAGGTCATTCAAGGTCATCCAAAGGTCCCCTCAAGGTCATCCAAAGGTCACTTCAAGGTCATCCAAAGGTCATTCAAGGTCATTCAAGGTCAAAAGGGGTGGGGGGAGTCTCAATTCCGGCTATAATTCCTACTCTCATCTACATAGGTTATTCTTTTATTACGTTTATTATCCAAATCTTAGCGGTTCTCCAAGTTTCAATTGATAAATTAATTTTATTTAATTCTCATTTATCTTATGAGAAAATGGGATATCTCATTTAATGGCAAATATACGAAGAATAATGGAGAATAATGCGAAGTAGTGACCTTTTTGATAGAAAACTTGGAACAACATTTCCATTTGTGAATTTAGATGTATTAAGTGCTATATTAAATTGTACATACAGAAAATTAGGTTTAATTAAAAAATAAAAAAAGATGTAGGGTGTTTCATTTGAAAAAAAATTGTTTGTTTAACACCTGGTTTGTGCCAAAATAATTTTAAAATGTGCATGCCACCACTGGCATCTAACTTCGTACCAAAAATTATTATACTAATTTTAACAGTATAGATGGTATGGTCCGCATACACACTAATAGTACGTATATGTAATGTAATGTAATAATAGTAGTACAGAATTGTACGGCTAATTTTTAATTTAAAATACAGAGAAACCTGTAGAGAACATTTTAAAAGGCTTGGTATAATTACATTCTATTCTTTTACATATACAAATATATTCTCTATGTAAAAAGTAACTATCAAAATTACTGCAGAAATTCAGATTATCATGATCATTTTACTAGATCCTCTAATTCTATTTGTAAGGTTTTGTTTGTAAAATATCATTTTAAATAATCATTTATTATTGATTGACAATAAAACGTTAGTAACACTGAACCATATTTTAACTGACCCTGTAAGATGCTTACCAAACATATTTGAATGTACCGAAGTGAGTCTGTGAGAATTAGTAATGGGTAATCGTTCACTTTTTACTGAACGACTTCATATCGTTTGCTTCACCTAAATGAACCGTTCACTGAGAACCGTTCGATTGAAGCCGCCTGAGACCTGCGTCGACTGTGCAAAACGCCGAAGCCGGATGAACGATATTGCGTATTCATGCGTACGTGTGCCTCAAACTCAAGCAGAGACGAGCGCCTACCCTTTGAAATTTGCCGAAAGCACTACAAATCACCGACCTGTCAAAACATCTTTACAATAATATTTTGTCTACTAATTTAATAGGTTTGAGTGTTTTTGCTTGCACAATATAGAATATGATATACCTAGGAAGGGAAATATGTTTTTTGTTTCTTTTATCATTATTGGGCGCGGCATCGCATTTAGCTTTACACATTATAATAATAAAAAATTCTTTTATCTACATCCTATTACAAAGATTAATTTTTCAGTTAGCTTTGATCACTTGTGGAGTTCATTTGTTTTGTTTATAGTGTAAAGGTCCAAATATCAAAAATGCCTAAAGCTAAAGATAAGTCCAGGAGAAGTGGTGTTTGGTCTTATTTTAAAGAGAAGATGAACAACAGTAACACTGCTTCGTGTAATTATTGCTCCCAGGTAATCTCCTTTAAAGGAGGAAATACGTGTAACTTAACTAGACATATAAAATCCAAACACCCTCACGCATTCTTTGCAGCACAAACCAATGCAGAATCCGTGAGGGACATACAAGTAGTAAATGATGGTAGTGATAATGGAGTTCCACAACAAATTCAAAATTTGCCTGGGCCGTCTACAAGGGATACTCACGCACCTGACGTTAGTAAATCTTCTACTTCTAATTTGAGGCAATGCACTCAAACAACACTTACCGCAGCAATGGGTCAATTTTTTAGACGACCAATTAGCAACAGAAAACGGGACGACATAAATAGGTCGCTGATAGAGACGTTAGTGAAAAATTACTTACCATTCCAGCTTGTAGAGAGCCAAAGTTTTCAAAAGTTCATATATACTTTAAACCCTGACTATAAACTTCCAACCAGAAAAACTATTTCTCAAGTTTTAATTCCGCAATACTACAATATGGAAAGACAAAGAATTTCAGAAATATTAAAAGATACAAACGCTGTGTGCTTGACTACGGATGGGTGGACCTCTCTGACTACCGAAAGTTATATATCCGTCACAGCTCATTTTCTCAATGCAAAACATGAACTAGATTCGTGTCTTTTAAATTGTTATAAGTACAATGAAAGTCACACGGCCCAAAATTTAGCCGGCGAGTTAAAGTGAATAGCTAATGAATTGGAAATTTCGGAGAAAATTGTTGCGGTCGCCAGTGACAATGCTGCGAATATTGTTGCAGCAATAAAACTCACAAGTTGGAAACATATACCCTGTTTTGCTCACAATCTGAACTTAATTGTTCAAGACAGTTTAAAAGAAATTGAGGCGATACAAACTAAAATTAAATCAATAGTTCAGTTTTTTCGACGAAGTCCAAAAGCCACCGAAATTTTGAAAAAGAAACAGATTCAATTGAATCAGCCTATTCTGCGCTTGAAAGAGGATATGCCTACGAGGTGGAATTCCACATACAACATGTTTAAAAGGATTCTTGAAATAAAAAAATCCCTCTTGTCTGTATTGGCTTTAGAGTACACACATCTTGAAAAAGTCACTTTAGACATACGAATACTTGACAAATGTTGTGATTTACTGGAAGTATTCTTAGATGTTACTGAAGAAATGAGTTCTGAAAAACAGGTTACAGCTTCTAAAGTAATTCTGCTTAGTGGAGGATTAAAACAATTTTGTGTAAACTTATTACGTAAAAATTATGTTCCAGAAGAAGCTAGACTATTGGGCGAAGCCCTAATAAGAAATTTAAACAAAAGATTTGCTAACGTAGAGTCAAACAGGATTTTTGCTGAATCAACTTTCCTAGATCCTCGTTTTAAAAATCGTGGATTTTCGGACAAAACATCGTTCGATTCAGCAAAACAATAAATTTCTTATCAATACAGTTTTACAGTTTATTTGCGCAAGGTTTTTCTTTACGAAATTATTAGCTCATTAGTTGTTGTATGGTCACAAAACTGATCACAGCTTGTGCATTAGTTTGTTTAATACCTTGTGTTTGTTGATATCAAATAATAAATCGAGGTGACTGTTTTACTTTAGATTGATATTTTCACAGGTTCTTAGCTTAGTGAAATGTACAGGGTGGGTAAAAAAATAATAGAACGTTGGTTTGGGATTGAGTAGATCAATTTAGACAGAACATACTTTTATTAACAGAAGTCTGGAAAGTCGCAGCAAATTATTGCAAAGAGGAAAATAATCAGGCAGCCGATATCGTCATCTTCTGACGAAGAATCATGTTCTGCGAATTTGATCACATCCTTGGCGTCAACTTCTGCTACGAACACCAGCAATATGGATGAACTAGCTGGAGTGGTAAAAGACTTAGTGAAAGTTATGGAATTACAGATCGGAACGGGACGATCCGAAAATAGATTAATAAACCTGCGTGACAGTATTGTGCCGAATTTTAACCCTGAAGATAAACAGCGTCTATTGATAAATGGTGTCAGCGCATTGATGAATTAAGAAATATTTACAACTGGACTGACGAGATGACGGTCTACAATGCTACATTGAAACTGTCGGGACTTGCACACACCTGGTACAGAAGTTTACCAACAATAAATTATACATAGGAGGAGAATCTTGAAGGATCATGAATCCCTTCAAGAGATGATGCAGCGGACGAAACGTCCCAATGAATCAATCATTCATTGTTTATTATTATGAGAAGCTAGCGTTACTGAATGACTGCAGAATTTTTGGAGCAGATGCTGTTTCATGCATTATAGAAGGAATCTCAGATGGTACTGTACAGGCCGCCGCTAGAGCAAACGACTACAACAGTTGTGATCTTCTCCTGAATTTCTTAAAGAGCTGTGACATATCCCAGCAAAGATCAACCAAGATATTTCTACCTAAAGATAAGAGAGGGCATTTCGAAAAACATCAATCTTTAAAGAAATTGAAAGCAAAAGTTACTTGCTTCAACTGTGGCATTCTGGGACAGAAGGCTGGAGAATGCAAAAAACCAACAAATGTTTTAAATGTCATGCAGTGGGGCATCGTTCACAGGTATGTCATCTACAACAGAAACAAAGTAAGCAATCAGAAAATGTGCTGAGACTAGACACAGAAATAAATAAAAAATATTTCAAAACTATTAAGGTTAATGAAGAGGCTACTCGAGCATTCATAGATTTTGGTTCAACTTGTAATCTTATTCGGATCTCTGATGCAAATAGACTTAACCTTAATATTAATCAATGTGATGTCACCTTAAAAGGCTATGGCTTAAATAAAACAAAAGTTTGCGGTAAGGTAACCTTGAAAATTAAAGTCGATGAAGTAGGAGAAAAAGAGTTGGACTTCCTTGTGGTTCCTGACCACCTACAAGAAATTCCTGTTCTCGTCGGACAACCATTCACAGAGCAACCCAATATAATAGTTACAAAAGACAGTAAACAGTTGCAGTTCAATGCAGTAACGCAATCATCTACTAAAAAGATAGCTTTGTGGTTGATAGAATCCACTGTTGCACCTCCTAATCATGTTGGACCTTTACCGGTTTTTAGTAAAGTTGACTTTGAGGGTGATCTATTCATAGATGCTTCCTGTAGGTGCCAACCTGGTAGAGAATATGCAATTCCAAGAATTGGTTGATTAACTTACGTAACGATAAAAAAACTATGCTGCCAATAATACTGAAGAAGGAAGAGAGAGACTGAGATCATCGTCTAGACCTACTAGTGAAAAGGACTCAAAAGGTAGTTTGAATGCAACCAGGGTCGGGAAAACTCCAAAGAGTAGGCAAATCCGACCTTAATGTTTTTACTTTGCTTTGTCACGTATATTCAGGACTCTCTAGATTTGCCTGTTGTTTGAGGTACTTTTGATAACGTTTGTCATCTGATTTATAATATTTTGGGACACTATATAGAACGTATCTAATTCAGGCTATTTTAAAAGGTATCTCACTGCTTTTTGCTGCGTTGTTCTTTGTCTTTGTTTTATACCATGCTATTCATGTTTTATGCCATTCTGTTCATGTAGAAATTGTACAAGAAAAGTTTTTATACTAGTGTGTGTGTTTGATCTATCTATCACGGAAATGAATGCATACATAGAGGAATTTAAAGTTAAGGAAATAAAAACTGAGATTGTTAATAATTGTCATCAGTGTGATGAACTAGTAAAAATTAATGAACATAATTGTAACTTTAACATTCTACATAATAACATTCGTAGCGTAGGTAAAAACCTTGATGAGTTTTTATGCCAGTTGGAATTTTTTTCTAAAAAACCTGAGTGTATTGTCCTAACTGAAACTTTTCAAATAATAGATATTAATCTATATAATATTAACGGATATAACGTGTTGTATAATGAGGGCACCTTTAATCGAAATGATGGTACTTTGATTTATATTAGATCTGACTTAGTTTACACACATGAGGTAGCAAATTTACCAAATAATAACAATATTCTAATTGCTAAAATAAAATTTAACAACAAAAACATCGCTATAATTGGATCGTACAGATCACCTGACTCCTGTCCATTTGAATTTACTGTAAATATACGGAGGTACATATTTCAGAACAAACAGGTTAGAAATGACACTGATTCGGACTATACCTTTTTTGTTGGAGATACGAATATAGATATATCGAAAAAAGATAATGCTGAGGTTATAGATTATTTAAATACTATGCATGAATTTGATTTCATATCGACAATCAATGAATACACAAGGGTAACGGAAACTAGCAAGTCCTGCATAGATCATATATTCATAAAAACAAATACAGATTTAGACCTATTATTGCCAGTAGTAATTCAGACTAAGATCACAGATCATTATTCAGTTTATTTGCAAGTCGTAATGTACAATAAGAAAACAATAAATCACAAAAACAATGGGGATATAATTAAAAAAATAAATACTAGTAAACTAAAACAATGTCTCGGCCGAGTAAACTGGGATCTGATTTATGATTGCAATGATGTGGAATCTGCAACAAATAAGTTTTTGGAAATTATTCATAATGAAATCAAAAGTTGCTCATTTAATATTAAAGCAAAAAATAAGAAACGTAAGACTTGGATCACAAACGGTATTTTAGCATCAATTAGAGAAAGAGATTCAATGTATCAGAAAGTACTGTCAGACCCTCATAATGTGGATCTCAGAAACAACTATATTGTTTTCAAAAATCGGCTAAGGTCAATTATTCGAACTACTAAAATTAATTACTTTAAGCAAAAAATTGAAACTAATTCGAAAAACAGCAAAAACTTATGGAATATAGTAAAGGAAATTTGTTCTCAAACCGTCGCGGCAAATAAACTAAATGTAATTAATAACAATGGTGAAATAATAGCTGACCCTCGAGCAATTTGTAATGTATTTAATAATAATTACGTGTCTGTGGGAAGGGACTTGGCGGAACAAATTAAAAGGAAACCTGGTCCAACGCTCCCAAAAATAAGAAACATTTTGAGAAATCATTTTTTCTTAGAGCAACGGATAAAGGCGAAGTTGAAGAGGTTATTTTAAGCTTAAAAAATACGAAGTCGGCTGGAACTGATGGCTTGAATTCGGTAACCCTAAAAACTATTGCTTCAGTGGTTGCGAAGCCACTGGCCCATATAATTAATTTATGTTTTGAAAAAGGGCACTTCCCCTCGGCTTTCAAAACATCGGTTATAGTACCAATTTTCAAAAGTGGAGATCACCGGGAATTAAGTAATTATAGGCCAATCTCACTAATCACAAGTTTTGCAAAGACATTAGAAAAAATCATTAAAGTTAGGCTGTGTAATTATCTAAAAAAATATAATATTCTCTGCCACAAACAATATGGGTTTCAAGAAGGTGTTTCTACCCAGGATGCTATGTTGGTGTTTGACATCAGACATGTACTCGGCTCTGGACAAGAATAAGCCAGCATTATGTGTTTTTATCGATCTTTCAAAGGCCTTTGATACGGTGAGCCATCCTCTGCTTCTGGAATCGCTGGGTTGCTTAGGAATTAGAGGTAATCCTCTGAACTTAATGAAATCGTATCTCTCCAACAGACAACAATACGTCAAAGTTAATAATGTGATTAGCGATTCCAAGATAATTGAGTATGGCGTGCCACAGAGATCAGTTCTTGGACCTGTGTTATTCAATATTTATTTGAATGACTTGTTTTCGTTTCCTACCACAGGAGAGATTATTGCCTATGCAGATGATACAGCCATATTATATAAGAACAAGAACTGGAACAGTTTGAAAATCCAGGCGGAAGCAGACATCAGTAACATAAAGCGATGGTTTGAGAGCAAACTTCTAACAATAAATTATAGTAAGACAGTGTATTTACCAATTTGCACGAATCAAAGTTCTCTACCACATTTTAATGAACTGATGTGTTTAGAATCAGTGCGGTAGCAGAAATAAAATATCTGGGGGTGTACATCGATAGCCACCTAAAATGGAATAGACACATAAGTTACATCATAAAAAAGATTCAATATTTATTTCACAAATTCAAACTGTTAAGTAGTATTTTAGACATTCGAGTACTGAAAGTGATCTATTATGCACTAGTGGAGTCACACATCATATATGGTATTCTGGCATGGGGTGGTGTTGGTAAAACCACATTACACAACTTGATGATTGTCCAAAAAAGAATCTTGAAAGTAATGTTCAACAAAGACATTACGTACCCGTCCGATATGCTATATGCAGAAAGTGGAATAATGGACCCTAGACAATTATTCTTTTTTCACTCGAGTTTATGGCAACATAGAACAAGGGACAACCTGAAAAAGAATGAACATATATATAACACAAGAAATAGAGAGAATATGTACTTACCTTCTCGTATGAATAAATGCATAGGTCAAAAAAGTTATACTTATTTAAGCCCCAGACTCTTTAACCACTTACCACACAATTTGCAACACATATCTGGTAGATTTTGCTTTAAGAGAAAATTAAGGCTGTTTATTTTCAGTTTAGCTAGGGATGTATTGCACGACATGGTTGAATTAAAAATTTGAAATTAGATTCTTGTCTGTTGAAATTTTGTATGTATGTATACTACGTGAGAAATTGGGTGTGAATTTAAGTGTAGGTTTATGTGAGTTTATATTTACCATATTATTCATATTGATATTGTGTATTTATGTTATGTTATGTTATATTATATTATATTGTATTATGTTATATTATGTTATGTTGTATTATATTATATTATATTATTGTTCTTTGTTCTACATTTTTCTTTATGTACGCCACACACAGGCTTTGCCTATAGTGGTTTTCTTCTGTTTTATTTTATGGTAAGTGGACTAATCTGTCCCTATTGTACGTTGTATTGCATTTTGTATGTTTTGTGTATGTAATAAAACATTTTATTATTATTATTATTATTATTATTATTATTATAATTATTATTATTATTATTATTATTAATTTATCGGACAGAGATCTTGTTCTTACAGATAAAAATCCCATCGCACGTGCTTTCTCCTGCAAATTTGATGACAGTATTCAAGAAACTGTTTTACAACTTGATATTGACCAACTGGTAAGACGATTTGCGTGAACTTTTGCACCTGGATGCTAATCTAATTTCACATAGAATAAACATGTTGGATTCTTTAAATTTCAGTGTATATTATGATAATATTTTGAAATTGATTAGGTCGTGGTTAAAGTCTGATAAAGTAACGTTAAATTTAGATGAACTATTTACAGCATTTTTCGATATATCCCCTGATAGTTTGTTATGTAATGCTTTACGCGAGTATCTATATTATTATAAGGAGAATGTACTATCTGATTTAAATAATAAATAAAACACTTTTATAAGTAGGCTGCTTCTTTTATTTTTATCAGTCTTTTAGCAATGTCTCAGCCAGCTAGTTGTGCGTACTGTAAAAGCTAAACTATGATGTCACGACATCGTGATGCAATAAAATCTTTTACTGATTTTACTAAAGAGGAACTGCAACATGTTCCACTAGACTATATTCTTAAATATATGCAGCCAACTGAATTATTGGAGGTTTGGTCAAAATTGCCTAAAAGTTATCAAAGGGACTTTAATTTACAAACTAGGCTACCCTGCTCCATCCATTACAATCGACCGAATTGGGTGACTCATTGGGATGGGCCAGTAGCCGCCCAGCAAGATTGTAGTTTTTGTATACGTGCTTTAGTACCTACAATAAAATTGTAAAACTATTTCCAGTGTAATAAATATATACAATTAATATGTCTTTTAATAAATCTATATCCATCATAAAACGCTGTTATTGTAACCGAGAGTCGATATAATACTTATCTAACCGCATGCCTAATATCTGTCTCTCTAACCGCAGGCCTTGGCCTGCAAATGTACCTAAATATTTACCGGAACTGTGAATAGACAACTAAATAATCTTTTCAACCGCTATCTCCATATTATATATCTATTCAGTGGTATAATTAATTTTAGGTAATAATAAAGCTTTTTTTTTTTTTCATATTGAGGTTGAAGTGGGGAGATGGAATAACATAAAGAGATGTGCAGAGACCATAATAATCAGTGTATTAGCTGAACATCGATAGAGCAACATCTTCAATTCCTACGTGAAAAATAAGCTTTATTATAGTACATTATTATAGTACAGCAGCTGTACCCGCATCTAATAGCTAATATTCTACTATTGTATCCTGATATAGTTGAAACGTAAGTATTACATTTTTAGCTATACATCTATTATCTTTGTATTTTTTATTAATTATGACATTTTTAAATAACATTATGTGTATTTTTGTTGTAGAATTGATCTTAACGCAATTAATACTGTTGCAAATTTCCAGAGAAAGCCTACAATCAAACTACAGGACCTGGCCGTCGATGTGCCTATGCCTATTTTACATATCAGTATCGTAAACACCCGATTTGGTCGTTCTCCATTGGCGCAACTGGATTGGGTAATGGTATTTTTGCCGCGACGTTCATTAGAAGCTGTTGAAGGTAACTTGCACAACTTCGTGCCTGGAAAATACACCTTAATATTCAGAGGCCTCAAAGATTGTGGCAAGCGAAACGCTGCTGCGGTAGGCCCCCTTACGCCTTTAGGGCTCCGCTGGACCCCCAACTCTCAAAATAAAAATGGGGCCCCCAACTGTCAAAATGGCGCCACAGCCGTCTAAACCAAAGACCCATAGACCTACAATTCAGAAGAACTACAAGCCTCTAGGGCCCTCAACATAACCTCAAAGCCATAGCGCCTTATGGGCACGGTTCTGAAGCAGAAAGCTAAAGGAGGTCGCACACAGCGAATTATATATATAAAGATTATTTACTCTGTTGTGGACTAATCAGCTGGCACTGAACTCACGTACAACTGCGTGTAATATCTCGGTGTTAAATGCAGAATTGTGTATCTCTACGAGAGCTTCAGGTATACCACAACAAAAATATTTAAAAAACTTAACCCAACTTTCCGAACACCGGAGCCCCCGTACGTAGTATCTAATTATTAGTTGTAGAATTATGTATCTCAACGTCGAGAACAACAGCAATTTAAAAACTTAACCCAACTTTTTGTGTGTGGAACAAGCACGACCGATCACCAACACAGAACACTCTAGACTGAACCACATACCTACGCGTGTGTAATATAATAAATATCTAATTATCTCCATACTGGCGAGAGTAACAACAATTTAAAAACTTAACCCAACTTTCCGAACACCGGAGCCCAAGTATATAATTATTAGCTGTAGAATTATGTATCTCCATACTGACGAGAGTAACAACAATTTAAAAACCTAACCTAACTTTTTGTGTGTGTGGAACAAGCACGACCGATCACCAACACAGAACACTCTAGACTGAACCCACATACGCCTGCGCCCGTAATATAATAATAATAATAAATATCTATTTATCTCCATACTGTTGAGAGCAACGTAAAACCGAAGCAACTGCACGCATGTAATATCTATTGATTGCGTATCTCCATAAATTAACGAGCAGCCCGAGATGATTGCGTATCTCCATAAATTAACGAGCAGCCCGAGATGATTGCGTATCTCCACAAATTAACGAGCAAACAACAGTAACTAAAGATATGTGTGTGTGTAGGGAACCACGACGTACAATCGCGAACTATTTAAATGCAGAATTACGTATCTCCATAAATTAACGAGCAAGACAGCGAGCATCTTATGACAACAGTAAATACCTAGAAAGATGTGCCCGTAAGTGATCTCAAGGCAGCGTATTTTTTTCCGGCTTCTTGCTGAAAGCCATACCATATTTGTTGTTATTACAGAATTTTCAACAAAAAACGAGCTCCGGTCACAGTTACGAAGAAAAATAAATAATTTCAAAACATCTAGCGCCTCCGACAAAAAAAAGATAACGGCCGAGGCGCCTAACCGCAGGGTCTTGGTATGCAAATGTACACAAATATTTACAGGAACTGTGAATCTAAAATAATCTTTTCAACCGCTATCTCTCTCCCTATTATAATATCTATTCAGCGGTACATATTTTGGCAAAGATATTGGCGTTACAGAGGATTGTTTACAAACCAAATACGCGGATTTAAAAAAACATATTTTCGTTAACTTATTGCGGTCTCTATTACATAGGGTGTTCGATAGGGTTACACACACACACACACACACACACACACACACACACACACACACACACACACACACACACACACACACACACACACACACACACACACACACACACACACACACACACACACACACACACACACACACACACACACACACACACACACACACACACACACACACACACACACACACACACACACACACACACACACACACACACACACACACACACACACACACACACCTACACACCTACACCTACGTACACTAAGTTAGTGTACGTAGTCGTCATATCGAATAACAGTTTTCTATTACAGAATTAGCCAGGGCAGCTGTAAAGGCGGCGCGTGCGTGGTGCCCGACACTAGCCGTAAGGAAAAAATTTTGTTTTTACATTTAAAATTACGTGCTTCATCGTAGGATATGAGGCTTGTCGTTTTGCGACATCGTCAACCACCACAAGAGACCATATCAATTGGCGCTATTATCACCCCCGAAGGGACCGTCGCCATGCACGTAACGCTGGAGGTACCGCCTGGGCCTGTAGAGCCTTCGGCGACTTTATGGCTGCGTAAGTACCACTCTAAACAGTTAAAAACCTAAGCTACAGTATATTCTTTCTTTTTATGCTCTCACGCTACGATTGCTGCTGCTGCCTGACTCGATCTTTGAAACAAAATAGATTAAATGAAGGGCTCGGGGCAAAAAGGGACCTAAGCCACATTTTTTAAAGAAATTACACATTCTACTCAGAACTGTTTCTTAAAAAGGTAATAAGCCACCAAATGGATAGTGTTGCTTTTGGACAAAAGATGGCGTTACAATACTGAAGTTACCTTATTAACCATCTGACAATATCATGTAAATTTTATAGCAAGAACGTCATAAGCCGCTTGTTATTAAAGATGGCCGCTACTAGTCATACGGGTATGAAGCGTAAAATGCCGTATTTAGATGAAAACAACAGTGAAAGTGATGTAGATTTTGACTCCGACGACAGTGTAAAAGACAAGACATATGAAGCGAGTGGTAGTTCCTCTGGAAGTAACAAGAATCTTGAATATTCAGTAAGTAAACAATGATGTGGCTTATGACCTTTTTGATGTAGCAATTGTGGCTTAAAATTTTATACTCATTAATATAGAAATAGTTGTTCTTTTAGTAAAAAATAAGTAGTTATTCATTTTAGATTTTATGGCCAAACTACTAAAATATATTTTACATGTACTGTGAAAAATTAGTTAAATCCTATTATTTACAATTTAGAATTTAATGCTAAAATAATTTAGATGTGGCTTAAGACCTTTATGATTATGACCATTTTAACTCTATTTTAGGAGCATGATAGCGAGTCTGAGGAAGAGCCTAACAATAAAGAACTTAGTAGAGGTGCTATTGAAATGCCTGAAAAACCAGGTCCATCAAGATGGAGAAAGCAAAATGTAGAATTCAGAAAGAAGGTGAAAGCAAAAACAAGGCGAAATTTGGGATATGCATATAAAACAGTTAAGGGTAAAGTCAAAGAAGCTAGAGTTATGGGTGCAGCATGTACATGCAAGAGAAAATGCAGAGAGCTGTTACAGGGAACAGAGAAAGATATATTCAATTCATTTTGGGATTTACAGACATATGACATGCAAAATACATATCTATTCGCAACCATAAAATCAATGCCCAAAAAAGGAAGCTACCCCAAGAAAACTAAAAGGCACGAGTCGGCAAGAAAAGTTACTTATGCATACTATCTGAAAGTTAATGGGAAGGATGTTCAAATCTGCAAAACTGAATTTTTAGCAGTGCATGGATTACATAACTCGAGTAAACGAATAAAGCTCATTGCTAAGCAGATCGCAGAAGACAGAATAACACCAAAGAAGGATGGTAGAGGAAGACACAGCAATAGGCCAAACAGGATAAATCCAGACACTTTACAGTCAGTTCATGACCATATCAGTAGTATACCCAAGTACATAAGCCATTACAGTAGGAAGGTGAATCCCAACAGAGTTTACCTTAATCACGATCTCAACATTTCAATTTTATATAAAGATTACTACATCGACTGGTGTAAAGAGCACAATATAAAACCTGCAACAGAAGATAGGTATCGAAGAATATTTTGTTTGGAGTACAATATAGGATTTAAATTACCTAAGAGTGATACTTGTCACACATGTGATTTTTTAACGAATCAAATAGATGCTAATAAAGAAAATGAAAATGACCTAAAAGAATTAAAAACAAAACTGGAGCTTCATCAGAGAAGAGCAGAAGCTATGCAGGAAAATTTAAAACAAGAAGTTGAAGGAAACAAAACAAAAAATACAAAAGATATTATAAGCTTTGACTTACAGCAGACTCTTCCCACTCCTTTGTTAACAGTGGGGCCAGCATTTTACTTAAGGAAAGCTTGGACTTACAATCTTGGAATACACGACTGTGTAAATGGAAAGGGTAGTATGTATATGTGGCCTGAAACAGTTGCCAAAAGGGGCAGCGCAGAAATAGCCAGCTGCATTTTGAGGTATATTCACAGTAAATCAACGGTGTCAGAAGACCTTGTGGTATTTACAGATAATTGTGGAGGACAGAACAAGAACTGGTTGATAATGGGAGTCTGGATGCAGCTTGTAAGAGAAAAAAAATACAAATCTATAGAACATAGATTTCTTGTCTCTGGACATACACATTTACCCTGTGACAGAGACTTTGCAATTATAGAAAAACATAAAAAATATATTAACCAAATATATACTCCAGAGGAATGGTATGATATAGTGAGAAAGTCGAACAGGAAGAATCCTTTTGAGGTGATTGTTATGGAACAGGATTATTTTCTGTCATTTGAGGAAATCTCATTACCCAAGAAAATAGTTACCATTAACAAACAACCACTAAAATTCAATGAGATAAGGTGCTTTAAATTTGAAAGTACTCATCCAAATACAATGTTTATAAAGCACACTTTAAATGGCGAATTCGAGGCAGTCAACATTGGCAAAAGGGGGACCCGACTGACTCATCAAGTTTCTACTAAAAACTTGAAAAACAAATACAATGAACCAATAAAACTTAACAACAAAAAAATCAATGACCTGAATAAACTTTTAAAATATATTCCACCGATTAGACAAAAATTTTTTACTGACATAATAGGAGACAGAACTCTCGTTGGGGAGGAGACCATAGAAGAGGATGAACAAGCAGTAG
The DNA here is from genome assembly GCA_963924545.1 of Pogonocherus hispidulus. Lineage (NCBI taxonomy): Eukaryota > Metazoa > Arthropoda > Insecta > Coleoptera > Cerambycidae > Pogonocherus > Pogonocherus hispidulus. The sequence goes on along the minus strand of OZ004697.1, from coordinate 17,683,360 downwards.
AAAATATCGATGGTGAAGTAAATGATGTAGAAATCGAAAATGTTTTAGATATTTAAATATTTAGTAGTAGTTTTTTAACATTCCTTTTGTTATTAACAAATAAATTTGTTCATTTACAATATTGTTGCCTGATTCATCAGAAGACATTATTTTTCCGTTTAATAAAAGTAAATTAACAGTTTAAGGAAAAAAGGCATATGCCACATTTTTCTTAGTTTTATTCATTTTTCTATAAAAAAATTATTTTTTTTTACATTTATTATTTGGAAAAGGCAAAGAGTAGGTTAGAAGACATAACTTGATCTTCAAAACAACAACTAAAAATTGATATTCTGATTTCAGGATTTAAATGCAACTTTTAAGTTGGGTTTTCTCTAAAAAATGAAAATGTGGCTTATGTCCGTTTTTGCCCCAAGCCCTTCAAATGTATAATAGTGCCGGTCTCGTGGATTTATTATTACAGTATTATTAGAATAAGAAAAAGTGAATACAAAGAAATAATGTAAAGAGTGTACATATGTTTGTTAACTTATTGTGGTTTCTGTTACACCGGGGCGACCGATAAAAAAACCACGAATAAATATTAATACGGCGTAATTAGTTGATACCAGGGGCTCTTCCGCACAAGAAGAAGAAGAAGACACCACATACATACATACACAGGATACACGTGATAGGACTTATACCCGCAGCTGATTGCACACACATATAAAAACGTTTGCTGTGGTTTTCTTTAATCATAAAAAAAAAATGAACCAATCTCACGGTCTGTATAAGCTAGTGTAGGGTGTGATTTCGAATAATAGTTTTATCTATTTTCAGATTTAGCAAGAGCAGCCGTCGGGGCGGCGTTGAGCGCCAGGCCGCAACTAGCCGTAAGTAAAATTTTTTGTTTTTTTAACATTTAAAATTACGTGTTTCGTTGTAGGAGATGACGCTCGTTGTTTTGCGTCACCCCCCACCTTCCGGGGCCGTCCCCGTGGCTGTTATTTTCCATTTCGGTGAGGTAAGAATTTACCTCACCATAGAGGAGCCTCCAGGGTCCCTAGAGCCATGGGCAACGCTGTGGCTGCGTAAGTACCACTCTAAACTGTTAATAACCGTACTTATAGTATTTTCTTTCCATGTTCTTCCCTACTATGCGTGTGTGTGTGCCGTCTGACTCATATATGACATATTACCTATACGTTGTTAACGCTTTGAAACAAAAATAGATTAAATGTATATTGCCATCAGGTCTACTTGTTTGATTATTCACCTTTACTAAAAATTGTGCTTAATAGGTGCAGGCAGATCACTGGCCTTGTACAAATCAAGGTAGAAAATAATCAAATATTGAATTATTCTATGTATCCTCACCAATATTCTAACTCTGTGTAAAAACGACATACCTAGAGAAGTATAAAAGGTGAGATCACTGGCAAAGGTAGAAAATAATCAAATATTGAATTATTCTATGTATCCTCACCAATATTCTAACTCTGTGTAAAAACGACATACCTAGAGAAGTATAAAAGGTGAGATCACAGGCCTTGTACAAATCAAGGTAGAAAATAATCAAATATTGAATTATTCTATGTATCCTCACCAATATTCTAACTCTGTGTAAAAACGACATACCTAGAGAAGTATAAAAGGCGAGATCACTGGCAAAGGTAGAAAATAATCAAATATTGAATTATTCTATGTATCTCCACAAATATACGAGTTCTGTAGTACGTCTATTGATATCAAATAATAGTTCGACGTACAAAAATGTATACTGATTTATTCTATGTGTCTCCATAAGGCCTGAACATCGAAAATTGTGCTTAATAGGCGTATACAGAGGAAAAACACCATACCAAGGGAAGTATATAAGGTAAGCCCAACCAAATCATTACTCTTAATAATAAATTAATTTATACTATGTATCTCCACAAATATACGAGTTCTGTAGTAGGTCATGTGATATCGTACAAAAACAATATTAAATAATTATTTAAAAAAAAAAACAAAAGATTGGACGAAACCCGCCCCATATTGAAATAATTTCTTGTAGGTATCTAAATTATCTCAAACAACCTGTGTTTTCTAGAACCGAAATGTGTTTATATCCTACCACGTTCAGTCTATCTGAACGCTGAATTGTTAAGTTTTTCACTGTGTTAGAAAAAAGCCGTAAAGAAACAAATAAAACGAAATTTTTGTGTTTGTAGGTGCAATTTGATTGCTTAGAACATATAGTGAGTACAACATTGGAATTTTTTTTAAAAAATTAAACAGCGAGTTAACAAAAAGACAATTTAGATACAAAAAAAAAGATAGAAATCAGGGCGTTGTCACAGATATGATAAACGACCCTTGTATGTTAGAATTTTTACTGCGGTAAATATACAAACAAAGCAAAACTCTATTAGAAAAACAATAACACCTACCAACTAGTTGAACAGTACAATGAGTACAGGGTGTTGATGTGGAACCTTTATCGGTTCTTCAGTTACCTTATTCGAATATTAAACAGCGAGTTAACAAAAAGACAATTTAGATACAAAAAAAAAGATAGAAATCAGGGCGTTGTCACAGATATGATAAACGACCCTTGTATGTTAGAATTTTTACTGCGGTAAATATACAAACAAAGCAAAACTCTATTAGAAAAACAATAACACCTACCAACTAGTTGAACAGTACAATGAGTACAGGGTGTTGATGTGGAACCTTTATCGGTTCTTCAGTTACCTTATTCGAATATTAAACAGCGAGTTAACAAAAAAGACAATTTAGATACAAAAAAAAAGATAGAAATCAGGACGTGGCCACAGATATGATCAAACGACCCCTGTATGTTAGAATTTTTTACTACTACGGTAAATATACAAACAATAGCAAGGACTCTATTAGAAAACATCTATGACATCTATGAGTTATTTTACATTCTGTGCCGGTACAACATGCCTGTTCTCGTAGTGCACCTATGTGTCAGATGTAAGGGCAAAAGCACTGCGGGCCGACCCGTATGCTTTCAGTGTTTGACGGCCGAGCTGTTTAAAACCAAACATGGTTCAAAACATTTACCGGCCATTTATTTCAGTCCAGATGCTGAAAGCTCAGACGAAGAACAAGTCGTTAACTAGAGGGTGGAGTTTAGGCCGAGTAGTCACAGCAAATTGTCAGTAAGTTAGTCTATGTAAAACTTTTCTCTACAGCTTTTCCGAGATTACCTAATTAAGTTTTAATTATTATGTATTGATGTTTTTGTTAATCTCTGTCACAATTTAAAAGTATCAAGCCGCTTAACAATATTTTGGATATTGGTAGTAGTATTTATTTCCCAAAAAAACATGCAATACATGTATGCACGAAAGAACAACAGAACAATAGTAAATCAATACTGGCAAATTACCCTAACAATAAACAATTAAATATGAACTTACAAGCAAAAATTAAAAATTCTTAAATTAGCGCTACATTTTATTCTAGAGGGCAAGTGGTTCAATATCTTTACTCCCTGGAACTGTGGACTAAGTCTTGTACTATTATAATTATATGAGGGTAAGCAGTAAATATCATGCTGTCGTGTTTCATATTTATGTGTATCAGAGTGTTTAATTTATTTATTTTTATTCCTAAAAGTAATTATTGCCACCCGATACAGGTATAGATTATATAAAGTCATTATTTGTAGGTTCCTGAAATATTCTCTGCATGGCTCTCGCGGTCCTAAGAGGCATAAAGATCTTATTGCCTTTTTTGAATTTTAAAGGTAGCCTCCATCCTTGTAGCATGACCCCAAAATTCTATTCCGTATTGTAGTAAACTTTGAAAGTAAGCATAATAAACAGTACGCGCAGCTTGGAAACCTATATTTTTTCTTATAGAATATATGGCATAAACACCACATGAAATTTTTATTAAGCTCATCCAGTTGATGTCTCCATTTAAGATTCTTATCTATGTAGAACCCCAAGAACTTAACACTATCTACCGCTGAAATAATACCGTTTTCAAGTTCTATATCCATTTGTATGAAGTTGTACGATGAGTGAAATATAATATTATTTGTTTTATTGAGATTCAGTAGCAATTTATTTACAGAGAACCATTCATTCACATTATTTAATGGTAAAAAGTAAACTTGTATCACCGACAAACAAAGAAAACTGAACCATTTTGAAATTATCGACAAGATCTTTTATATAGATTAGAAACAGTACAGGGCCCAGAATTTAACCCTGTGTGTCTCCACATTTAACATTTTTCTGTTCCGTTTTAATAAGAGCTGTTAGTAGTTAGTCAACACCACTATCAAGACACTTCTCTGGTCACCGCGCTCCGGATGGCTGTAGGTCCCCTGCTATCAGAGCACCGAGCTCCGGATGGCATGTATCCATCAGCAGCGACCATCACTAGCTCGCTTCAGGATAGAATCTCAGGATAACCTCACTATAGGAATTATGTTGATGCGGTCTTCGGCTAAAGAGGGTGATCTACAGCATGGGGGACAGTGACCAGAGGCTGTAGTTCAGAGTTCTGCCGCCAGGATATTCTAGGGGGCGCTGTTTGGGGGAGGTGGGGTGCAAGGGGCTGTGGTACGTGGGGATGATCTTCAGCGTGGTCGACAGTGACCAGAAGGTGTAGTTCCGAGTCCTGCCGCCCGGAAATTATAGGCGGCGTTGGTGTGCGAATGATTTATTACCTTATCCGATAGTCCGCGAAATTCCAGGAAATTAGTCTAATAAATCTGTCAATTAAATGTTAACAACGAGTGATTTATTAATGTCGGAGATTTTTCTTAGAACCCTGGCCATGAACATAAGCTGAGTCAGCAAGTTGAGATATGTCTGTATCGAGAGAGTCATGTGATTCACAACTTGAGGTTATATTACATCATAATAGCAGTATTTTGTTTTTAAAAGTGGCATTCGATGTCAGGATTAGATTATAATATTTTATAAGTATATAAAGATGCGCGGGGTGTGTATTTATATATTGTAACTAAAACATATGTATTTAACTATATGATTTCCTATGCTTTATCACACACAGGCACCTACCGACTTGTTTGAACAGGTTTATTCTCGCATTGGAACAAATGCGAGAATATGTAGTACCATATTACTCATTTCCTTCTATTGAATTTAACTTGGATATAATAATATTGGTTTGCATCAAATTCTAAAAATTAATACATAAATATCGGCATATTAAATTACTGGAACTGATAAAATACCGTGTTTGTTTTATAAATAAATATAATCTAATTTCTGTCGATTATGCATTATTCTCATTCAATGTAGATATATACTTATGCAGAGATAAACGTACGTTTTGTTTTACTAAATATCACATATGAATTTAGTGTAGTATAAATAACTTATTACATACAGAGCGATTTAATTTACGTGGTATTTCATAAGTAGCTATTATTATTTGTATTGCAAAGAAATGAACAATTTAAATTGATTCATGCAGACACTTCAAGAGAAGATATGATAAATTATTGTTTTAGGTATCATAATCTTTAGATAGTTCGATTCCAGGAATAGCGGCACGGTGCAAAAAAAATATTGTATACATAATAAAATATTTGTTTATATATGAATTTAAAATGGTTAGACACCGCTTCCTTCCCACGTACATTTACAAACAGGTATAGAGTTCGAGGTTAAAATGACATCACTACAGTGGTAGAAATAAAAGAACCAGATTATATTAATACTTTATTCAAATAAATTACAATATTAATCTACTTCATCATAACCTATATACTGTTCGATAAGATCATCACTCAAATAAATAGCAACATGCTGTTTTAATTGTTCATGTAGACCACACTTGTTTATGAAAGTACAAATTTTTTCCAGGGAGATGATTTCACCGATATACAGGTCGCAATACTTAATTCCATTTTTATATTTTTCTAGATCCAGCGGAGTCAACCAAAACGAATAACCATTTTTCTGAATTTCTTGAGTAGAACTGTAAAAAATTTAAATCGTAAACGTAATGTACTACGTAGAAAATCAACAACTTAACTTATAGCAATAATGGGGTCATTAGAGTTCATCATAACGACTTCTTCATGTCTTAGTATAGAAGTTCCCTTTTATGTCTTGAACTTGAAACTCTTTCAGTAAGTATGTGAGGACACGTTCAAAATATTATTAGAATTCATTACTACTACCATGAAGTTGACTGCTATGCAATTTATAACCGAGATATAAGAGATATTTAAGATTTTTCATTGTTAACGGTTTGAGAATTACAGATGAACTGAAGGGGTGTCGGGCTCCTGCCTTCTTGCTATAATGGTTGGGAAATCTAAGACCCATTTCTCTTCAGGTGTAGTCTTATCGTCTCGACTTCTCCACGGAAATTGACCAGATCACCGTCCTGATCCACTATTTTAACTGTTAGACTGGCTATGCTATGCTTGGTGGATTGGTGGATGCGTTTGGTGGATGCTTTGGTGGATGCTTTGGTGGATTGGTGTATGCTTTGGTGGATTGGTGGATGCTTTGGTGGATTGGTAGTAGGTAAGGCGAGGGTTCAGCCTGGGAACCAAATGCGACGGCGGCGGCGGCGTCCTTTGTCGGCAACATCAAAGGAGGCCGCCACCGCCCCCGCATGACGCAGCACGCCGCACCCAGCAAATAGGGGGCGCCATCAGACCAAAACCCCATAGACCTACAAATCAGAGGGGCCAAAGCTCCATAGAACTACAAGCCTCTGGGGCCCTCAACATAACCTCAAAGCCATAGCACCTTATGGGCACGGTTCTATATCAAGCAGAAAGCTAAAGGAGGTCGCACACGGCACAGCGAATTATATAAAGATTACTTACTCTGTTGTGGACTAATCAGCTGGCACTGAACTCACGTACAACAGTGTGTGTGATATCTCTACGAGAGCTTCAGGTATACCACAATAAAAGGTCCGTTGAAGAAGAGAGCTTCAGTAATACCACAACAAAATATTTAAAACAACCCAACTTTTTGTGGAACAAGCACGACCGAACACCGGAGCCCCCGTACGTAATATTTAATTAGTATTAACTGCAGAATTATGTATCTCAACGACGACGTCGAGAACAACAGCAATTTAAAAAACTTAACCTAACTTTTTGTGTGTGGAACAAGCACGACCGATCACCAACACAGACCACTCTAGACTGAACCACATACGCCTGCGCGCGCGTAATATAATAATAAATATCTGTGTATCTCCATACCGACGAGAGTAACAACAATTTAAAAACTTAACCTAATTTTTTTGTGTGGAATAAACACGACCGATCACCAACACAGACCACTCTAGACTGAACCACATACACCTACGCGTGTAATATAATAATAATAAATATCTAATTATCTCCATACTGACGACGACGACGACGAGAGCTTAAAACTTAACCTAACTTTTTGTGTGTGTAGAACAAGCACGACCGATCACCAACACATAATACTCTAGACTGAATCCACATACCTGCGCGTGTAATATAATAATAATAAATATCTAATTATCTCCATACTGATGAGAGCGTCAACAATTTAAAACTTAACTTTAGCGCGGGAATTTAGCACGCATGTAATATAATAATATCTATTGATTGCGCATCTCCATAAATTAACGAGCAGCCCGAGAGAGACAGCGAGCATCTTATGACAAAAGTAACTAAAGATATGTGTAGGGAACCACGACGTACAACCGCGAAACATATAAATGCAGAATTGCGTATCTCCATAAATTAACGAGCAGCAGCCCGCGAGAGAGAGAGCGCGTGCCAACAGCAACTACCTAGAAAGATGTGCCCGTAAGTGGTCTCAAGGCAGCGTATCTTTCCGGCTTCTTGCTGAAAGCTCTACCATATTTGTTACAGAATTTTCAACAAAACGAGCTCCGGTCACAGTTACGAATAAATAGTCTTATGATCTGGGTTATCAGTAGCGGGGGCGTAGAAGGTTGCTAGGTACTACGGTGAATTAATGAACATCTAATATGTAATATATTATGATCTGGTGTCTCTGCAAAAGATATCGGCACCACAGAGGATTGTTTACAAACGAGCTCAAACCAAATACGTAGATTTAAAAACATATTTTGACAAAGATATCGGCGTCACAGAGGATTGTTTACAAACCAAATACGTGGATTTAAAAAAAACACATATTTTCGTTAACTTATTGCGGTCTCTATTGCACAGGGTGTTCGATAAGAAGAAGCGCGGCCGCAGGCGCAACTGATTGCACACACATACACACACCTATAAAAACATGTGTTGCGGTCTTCTTTAATCACAAAAAAATTAACCTGTCGGATGGTTAGTATAAGTTAGTGTACGTCGTCGTCATATCGAATAGTGGTGCCCGACACTAGCCGTAAGGTAATTTTTGTTTTTACATTTAAAATTACGTGCTTCATTGTAGGATGAGACTGGTCGACCTGCGATACCGGCAACCACCACAAGAGGCCATATCAATTGGCGCGATTATCACCCCCGAAACCGTCGCCATGCACGTAACGCTGGAGGTCCCACCTGGGTCTGTAAAGCCTTCGGCGACTTTATGGCTGCGTAAGTACCACTCTAAACAGTTAAAAACCTAACCTACAGTATTTTCTTTCTTTTTATGTTCTCACGCTACGATTACTGCCGCCTGACCCGATCTTTGAAACAAAATAGATTAAATGTATAATAGTGCCTGTCTGATGGATTTATGATTACAGTATTATTAGAATAAGAAAAGGTGAATAGAAAGAAATAATGTAAAGAGTGTACATATGTTCGTTAACTTATTGTGGTTCCTGTTACACCGGGGCGATCGATAAGAAAACACGATTAAATATTAATACGGCGTAATTATTTGATACCAGGGGCACTTCCGCACAAGAAGAAGAAGAAGACACCACATACACACAGGATACACGTGATAGGACTTATACCCACAGCGGATTGCACGCGCATATAAAAACATTTGCTGTGGTCTTTAATCACAAAAAAAAATGAACCAGTCAACAGGTCAGTATAAGCTAGTGTAGGGTATGATTTCGAATAATAGTTTTATCTATTTTCAGATTTAGCAAGAGCAGCCGTGGCGGCGGCTCTAATTGCCCGGCCGCAACTATCCGTAAGTTAAATTTTTTGTTTTTACATTTTAAATTACGTGCTTCATTGTAGGAGATGAGAGCTGTGGTGATACCTATAGGGGAAGTTGGAGCCCCCGGAGAAAGGACCCTCCGGATAGACCTAACAATCGAGGACCCTCCGGGGGCCCTAGAGCCTTGGGGAACGCTGTGGCTTCGTAAGTATCCCTAAACTATTAAAAACCGTACTTATAGTATTTTCTTTCTTTCCATGTTCTCCCCTACTATGTGTGCCGCCTGGCTCGTCGTCGTCGTCTATGACATATTACCAGTAGGTATGGCGACGCGTTGGGACGGCCTCCGCCCCCCAGATGGGGCCCCCTTAGGGCTCCGCTGGGCACTGAACTCTCAAAATCAAAAATGGGGCCCCCAACGGTCAAAATAAAAAAATGGGGCCCCCAACTGTCAAAATCGGCTATCTATCCCAGCTGTCAAAAAAAAAGCCATCTAGACCGAAGACCCGTAGACCTACAATTCAGAGGGGCCAAAGCTCCATAGAACTACAAGCCTCTAGGGCCCTCAACATAACCTCAAAGTCATAGCGCCGTATGGGCACGGTTCTAAAGCAGAAAGCTAAAGGAGGTCGCACACGGCACAGCGAATTATATAAAGATTACTTACTCTGTTGTGGACTAATCAGCAGGCACTGAACTCACGTACAACTGTGTGTGATATCTCTACGAGAGCTTCAGGTATACCACAACAAAAGGTCCATTGAAGAAGAGAGCTTCAGGTATACCACAACAAAATATTTAAAACTTAACCCAACTTTTGTGGAACAAGCACGACTGAACACCGGAGCCCCCGTACGTACGTAATATCTAATCATTGCATATCTCCATACTGACGAGAGTAACAACAATTTAAAAACTTAACCTAACTTTTTGTGCGGAACAAGCACGACCGATCACCAACACAGGCCACTCTGGACTGAACCCACATACCTGCGCGCGTAATAGGTATAATAAATATCTAATTATCTCCATACTGTTGAGAGCAACTTTAGCGCGGGAATTTAGCACGCATGTAATATAATAATATATCTATTGATTGTGTATCTCCATAAATTAACGAGCAGCCCGAGAGACAGCGAGCATCTTATGACAACGGTAAATACCTAGAAAGATGTGCCCGTAAGTGGTCTCAAGGCAGCGTGTTGTTATTACAGAATTTTCAACAAAACGAGCTCCGGTCACAGTTACGAATAAATAGTCTTATGATCTGGGTTATCAGTTGCGGGGGCGTAGAAGGTTGTTAGGTACTGCGGTGAATTAATGAACATCCAATATGTAATATATTATGATCTGGTGTCTCTGCTAAAGATATCGGCACCACAGAGGATTGTTTACAAACGAGCTCAAACCAAATACGTAAATTTAAAAACATATTTTGACAAAGATATCGGCGTCACAGAGGATTGTTTACAAAACAAATACGTGGATTTAAAAAACATATTTTCGTTAACTTATTGCGGTCTCTATTACACAGGGTGTTTCATAAGAAGAAGCGCGGCCGCAGCCGCAACTGATTGCACACACACCTATAAAAAACATGTGTTGCGGTCTTCTTTAATCACAAAAAAAAATGAACCTGTCTGATGGTTAGTATAAGTTAGTGTACGTCGTCGTCATATCGAATAACAGTTTTCTATTACAGAATTAGTCAGGGCAGCTGTAGAGGCGGTGCGCGAGTGGTGCCCGACACTAGCCGTAAGGTAAAAATTTTTTGTTTTTACATTTAAAATTACGTGCTTCATCGTAGGATATGAGACTTGTCGTCTTGCGACACCGGCAACCACCACAAGAGGCCATATCAATTGGTGCGATTATCACCCCCGAAGGGACCGTGGCCATGCACGTAACGCTGGAGGTCCCACCTGGGTCTGTAGAGCCTTCGGCGACTTTATAGCTGCGTAAGTACCACTCTAAACAGTTAAAAACCTAACGTACAGTATTTTCTTTCTTTTTATGTTCTCACGCTACGATTGCCGCTGCTGCCTGACTCGATCTTTGAAACAAAATAGATTAAATGTATAATAGTGCCTGTCTGATGGATTTATTATTATTACAGTATTATTAGAATAAGAAAAAGTGAATAGAAAGAAATAATGTAAAGAGTGTACATATGTTCGTTAGCTTATTGTGGTTTCTGTTACACCGGGGCGATCGATAAAAAACCACGAATAAATATTAATACGGCGTAATTAGTTGATACCGGGGGCTCTTCCGCATAAGAAGAAGAAGAAGACACCACATACACACACAGGATACACGTGATAGGACTTATACCCGCAGCTGATTGCACGTACATATAAAAACATTTGCTGTGGTCTTTAATCACACACAAAAAAAAATGAACCAATCAACCGGTCAATATAAGCTAGTGTAGGGTGTGATTTCGAATAATAGTTTTATCTATTTTCAGATTTAGCAAGAGCAGCCGTGGCGGCTGCCCTAGTTACCCGGCCGCAACTATCCGTAAGTTAAATTTTTTTCTGTTTTTGCATTTAAAATTACGTGCTTCGTTGTAGGAGATGAGCCTTGTTGTGCTGCGGCACCCTCCGCCTTCCGGGGCCGCCCCTGTGAGGGTTATTTATTTTTTCGGGGATGAGGTAAGAATTTACCTCACCATTGAGGACCCTCCGGGGGCCCTAGAGCCTTGGGAACGTTGTGGCTTCGTAAGTATCCCTAAACTATTAAAAACCGTACTTATAGTATTTTCTTTCTTTCCATGTTCTCCCCTACTATGTGTGCCGCCTGACTCGTCTACTTGTTTGATTATTCACCTTTACTAAAAATTGTGCTTAATAGGTGCAGGCAGTGTAAAAACGACATACCTAGAGAAGTATAAAAGGTGAGATCACTGGCCTTGTACAAATCAAGACAGAAAATAATCAAATATTAAATTATTCTATGTATCTCCACAAATATTCTAACTCTGTAGTACGTCTATTGATATCAAATAATAGTTCGACGTACAAAAATGTATACTGATTTATTCTATGTATCTCCATAAAGTCTGAAGTAGGTATGGGGACGCGTTGGGCCGGGCTCCGCCCCCAGATGGGGGCCCCCTTAGGGCTCCACTGGGCCCCCAACTCTCAAAATCAAAAATGGGGCCCCCAACTGTCAAAATCGGCCATCTATCCCAGCTGTCAAAAAAGCTGTCTAAACCAAAGACCCATGGACCTACAATTCAGAGGGACCAAAGACCCATAGACCTACAAATCAGAGGGGCCAAAGACCCATAGACCTACAATTCAGAAGAACTACAAGCCTCTAGGGCCCTCAACATAACCTCAAAGCCATAGCGCCTTATGGGCATGGTTCTAAAACAGAAAGCTAAAGGAGGTCGCACACGGCGAATTAGATATAAAGATTACTTACTCTGTTGTGGACTAAATCAGCTGGCACTGAACTCACGTACAACTGCGTGTAATATCTCGGTGTTAAATGTAGAATTGTGTATCTCTACGAGAGCTCCAGGTATACCACAACAAAAGGTTCGTTGAAGAGAGCTTCAGGTATACCACAACAAAAAACTTAACCTAATTTTTTGTGGATTTTGTATCTCAACGACGACGAGAGTAACAACAGCAATTTAAAAACTTGACCCAACTTTTTGTGTGTGGAACAAGCACGACCGATCACCAACACAGAACACTCTAGACTGAAATACATACGCCCGCGCGCGTAATATAATAATAATAATAATAAATATCTAATTATCTCCATACTGGCGAGAGTAACAACAATTTAAAAACTTAACCCAACTTTCCGAACACCGGAGCCCTCGTACATAGTAGTAGTAGTAGTAGTATATAATTATTATTAGCTGTAGAATTATGTATCTCCATACTGACGAGAGTAACAACAATTTAAAAAACCTAACCTAACTTTTTTTGTGTGGAACAAGCACGACCGACCACCAACACATACCACTCTAGACTGAACCCACATACCTACGCGTGTGTAATATAATAATAATAATAAATATCTATTTATAGCAACTTAAAACCGAAGCAACTGCACGCATGTAATATAATAATAATAATAATATCTATTGATTACGTATCTCCATAAATTAAAGAGCAGCCCGAGATGATTGCGTATCTCCACAAATTAACGAGCAAACAACAGTAACTAAAGATATGTGTGTGTGTGTGTGTAGGGAACCACGACGTACAATCGCGAACTATTTAAATGCAGAATTGCGTGTCTCTATAAATTAACGAGCAAGACAGCGAGCATCTTATGACAGCAGTAAATACCTAGAAAGATGTGCCCGTAAGTGGTCTCAAGGCAGCTTCCGGCTTCTTGCTGAAAGCTCTACCATATTTGTTGTTACAGATTTTTCAACAAAACGAGCTCCGGTCGCGGTTATGATCTGGGTTATCAGTTGCGGGGACGTAGAAGGTTGATAGGTACTGCAGTGAATTAATGAACATCTAATATGTAATATTTTATGATCTGGTGTCTCTGCAAAAGATATCGGCACCACAGAGGATTGTTTACAAACGAGCTCAAACCAAATACGTAAATTTAAAAACATATCTTGACAAAGATATCTGCCCCACAGAGGATTGTTTACAAACCAAATACGCGGATTTAAAAAAATATATTTTCGTTAACTTATTGCGGTCTCTATTACATAGGGTGTTCGATAAGAAGAAGAAACGCGGCCGCAGCCGCAACTAATTGCACACACACACCTATAAAAACATGTGTTGTGGTCTTCTTTAATCACAAAAAAAAATGAACCTGTCGGATGGTTAGTATAAGTTAGTGTACGTAGTCGTCATATCGAATAACAGTTTTCTATTACAGAATTAGCCAGGGCAGCTGTAAAGGCGGCGCGTGCGTGGTGCCCGACACTAGCTGTAAGGTAAAAATTTTTGTTTTTACATTTAAAATTACGTGCTTCATCGTAGGATATGAGGCTTGTCGTTTTGCGACATCGTCAACCACCACAAGAGGCCATATGAATTGGCGCTATTATCACCCCCGAAGGGACCGTCGCCATGCACGTAACGCTGGAGGTACCGCCTGGGCCTGTAGAGCCTTCGGCGACTTTATGGCTGCGTAAGTACCACTCTAAACAGTTAAAAACCTAAGCTACAGTATATTCTTTCTTTTTATGCTCTCACGCTACGATTGCTGCTGCTGCCTGACTCGATCTTTGAAACAAAATAGATTAAATGTATAATAGTGCCTGTCTGATGGATTTATTATTACAGTATTATTAGAATAAGAAAAAGTGAATACAAAGAAATAATGTAAAGAGTGTACATTTTTCGTTAACTTATTGTGGTTTCTGTTACACCGGGGCGACCGATAAAAAAACCACGAATAAATATTAATACGGCGTAATTAGTTGATACCAGGGGCTCTTCCGCACAAGAAGAAGAAGAAGACACCACATACATACATACACAGGATACACGTGATAGGACATATATCCCAGCAGCTGATTGCACGCACATATAAAAACGTTTGCTGTGGTTTTCTTTAATCATAAAAAAAATGAACCAATCTCACGGTCAGTATAAGCTAGTGTAGGGTGTGATTTCGAATAATAGTTTTATCTATTTTCAGATTTAGCAAGAGCAGCCGTCGCGGCGGCGTTGATCGCCAGGCCGCAACTAGCCGTAAGTAAAATTTTTTGTTTTTTTTTACATTTAAAATTACGTGCTTCGTTGTAGGAGATGACCCTCGTTGTCTTACGACACCCCCCACCTTCCGGGGCCGCTCCTGTGGGGGTTATTTTCCATTTCGGTGAGGTAAGAATTTACCTCACCATCGAGGACCCTCCAGGGGCCCTAGAGCCATGGGTAACGCTGTGGCTGCGTAAGTACCACTCTAAACTGTTAATAACCGTACTTATAGTATTTTCTTTCCATGTTCTTCCCCACTATGTGTGTGTGTGCCGTCTGACTCATCTATGACATATTACCTATACGTTGTTAATGCTTTGAAACAAAAATAGATTAAATGTATATTGCCATCAGGTCTACTTGTTTGATTATTCACCTTTACTAAACATTGTGCTTAATAGGTGCAGGCAGTGTAACAACGACATACCTAGAGAAGTATAAAAGGTGAGATCACTGGCAAAGGTAGGAAATAATCAAATATTGAATTATTCTATGTATCCTCACCAATATTCTAACTGTGTAAAAACGACATACCTAGAGAAGTATAAAAGGTGAGATCACTGGCAAAGGTAGAAAATAATCAAATATTGAATTATTCTATATATCTCCACCAATATTCTAACTCTGTAGTACGTCTATTGATATCAAATAATAGTTCGACGTACAAAAATGTATACTGATTTATTCTATGTGTCTCCATAAGGCCTGAACACCGAAAATTGTGCTTAATAGGCGTATACAGAGTAAAAACACCATACCAAGGGAAGTATATAAGGTAAACCCAATCAAATCATTACTCTTAATAATAAATTAATTTATACTATGTATCTCCACAAATATACGAGTTCTGTAGTCATATGATACCGTACAAAAACAATATTAAATAATTATTTAAAAAACAAAAGATTGGACGAAACCCGCTCCATATTGAAATTATTTCTTATAGGTATCTAAATTATATCAAACAACCTGTGTTTTCTAGAATCGAAATGTGTTTATATCCTACCACGTTCAGTCTGTCTGAACGCTGAATTGTTAAGTTTTTCACTGTGTTAGAAAAAAAAGCCGTACAGAAACAAATAACACGAAATTTTTGTGTTTGTAGGTGCAATTTGATTGCTTAGAGCATATAGTGAGTACAACATTGGAATTTTTAAAAAAAAATTAAACAGCGAGTTAACAAAAAGACAATTTAGATACAAAAAAGATAGAAATCAGGGCGTGGCCACAGATATGATAAAACGACCCCTGTATGATAGAATTTTTTCTACGGTAAATATACAAACAAAGCAAAACTCTATTAGAAAAACAATAACACCTACCGACTAGTTGAACAGTACAATGAGTACAGGGTGTTGATGTGGAACCTTTATCGGTTCTTCAGTTACCTTATTCGAATATTAAACAGCGAGTTAACAAAAAGACAATTTAGATACATAAAAAAAGATAGAAATCAGGGCGTTGCCACAGATATGATAAACGACCCCTGTATGTTAGAATTTTTTACTACGGTAAATATACAAACAATGGCAAGGACTCTATTAGAAAAACAATAACACCTACCGACTAGTTGAACAGTACAACGAGTACAGGGTGTTGATGTGGAACCTTTATCGGTTCTTCTTCAGTACCTTATTAGTTATCGATTCAAAATTTGACTAAAACACAAGTTATTCTTGAACGGGTTACGTCATTGTACGCTAAAATTTGTTGTTGCCGATATATACCACATCCTCATTTAGCGATAACAGGGGGCTATGATGGGGAAATGCCATGATTGGAAATGAAACGCAAAACCAAACTTTAAAAAGATTTATTAAGGATATCTGAACATTCCATCACAAGCTATAAAACCACATTTTTTAAAT
Organism: Pogonocherus hispidulus; assembly: GCA_963924545.1. Lineage (NCBI taxonomy): Eukaryota > Metazoa > Arthropoda > Insecta > Coleoptera > Cerambycidae > Pogonocherus > Pogonocherus hispidulus. The sequence continues at coordinate 17,666,716 of OZ004697.1, read as the reverse complement.
AAATTTTCCGATGCTTCATTCAAAGTAAAGGCGGAAATCTGCTCTCGGTTTTTGATGTGGTCTACCAGCTGCGCTGCAAAACCTCTTCTACGCTCTTGTGGTAGTGTGTAGATGTAATTGAACATCTTTGGGTTCGAATGTATGTTGAACGGGTCATAGTCCATCTTTGACAGCAGGGCAAACGATACAGGTTTGCAATCCGAGTAAATTATATAACAGAAGGGTTGCCTGTCTAGATACCACTGTTCAACGAACATATCGCATAGTTTAAGCTTCTTTATTTCTCTCAGGGCCTTTGATTTAAAAAAGAATTTGATAACAGTCGTCATTGCGTCTTAATACCACGGCTAGTTGCACATAAATGAAAACAACTGATGACGGCGCTACACCTATAGGGTGTGTGAAGGTGGTGGGGTAGCTCGAGATGATATCTTGATTAACTTTAGCTCGAGAATGTTTTTGTATGTACGCTTTATTACAAATATTACATATATACGTTATCCTGAAGTTACCCCGAGGTTATCCCTAAGTTATCCTGAAGTTATCCTGATTATACTGGTGTTATCCTGAAGTTATATTTATTATCCTAGAGTTAGCGTAGTAGGTATGGCGCCAGCTAAGCCCGGGCTCCGCCCCCCAGATGGGGGCCCCCTTAGGGCTCCGCTGGGCCCCCAACTGTCAAAATCAAAATGGGGCCCCCAACTGTCAAAATGGGGCCCCCAACTGTCAAAATGGCGCCCCAGCTGTCAAAATGAATAATGGGGCCCCCAACTGTCAAAATGGCGCTCGCAGCTACCTAGACCAAAGACCCATAGACCTACAAATCAGAGGGGCCAAAGACCCATAGACCTACAATTCAGAAGAACTACAAGCCTCTAGGGCCCTCAACATAACCTCAAAGCCATAGCGCCTTATGGGCACGGTTCTAAAGCAGAAAGCTAAAGGAGGTCGCACACGGCGAATTATATATAAAGATTACTTACTCTGTTGTGGACTAAATCAGCTGGCACTGAACTCACGTACAACTGCGTGTAATATCTAGGTGTTAAATGCAGAATTGTGTATCTCCACGAGAGCTCCAGGTATACCACAACAACAAAAATATTTAAAAACTTAACCCAACTTTCCGAACACCGGAGCCCCCGTACGTAGTATCTAATTATTAGCTGTAGAATTATGTATCTCAACGTCGAGAACAACAGCAATTTAAAAACTTAACCCAACTTTTTGTGTGTGGAACAAGTACGACCGATCACCAACACAGAACACTCTAGACTGAACCACATACCTACGCGTGTGTAATATAATAAATATCTAATTATCTCCATACTGGCGAGAGTAACAACAATTTAAAAACTTAACCCAACTTTCCGAACACCGGAGCCCAAGTATATAATTATTAGCTGTAGAATTATGTATCTCCATACTGACGAGAGTAACAACAATTTAAAAACCTAACCTAATTTTTGCGCGGGTTTTGTATCTCAACGACGACGAGAGTAACAACTGCAATTTAAAAAACTTAACCTAACTTTTTTTTGTGTGGAACAAGCACGACCGATCACCAACACAGAACACTCTAGACTGAAGCCACATACCTGCGTGTGTGTAATATAATAAATATCTAATTATCTCCATACTGTCGAGAGCAACTTAAAACCGAAGCAACTGCACGCATGTAATATCTATTGATTGCGTATCTCCATAAATTAACGAGCAGCCCGAGATGATTGCGTATCTCCACAAAATAACGAGCAAACAACAGTAACTAAAGATATGTGTGTGTGTGTGTGTGTGTGTGTGTGTAGGGAACCACGACGTACAATCGCGAACTATTTAAATGCAGAATTGCGTATCTCCATAAATTAACGAGCAGCCCGAGATGATTGCGTATCTCCACAAATTAACGAGCAAACAACAGTAACTAAAGATATGTGTGTGAAGGGAACCACGACGTACAATCGCGAACTATTTAAATGCAGAATTACGTATCTCCATAAATTAACGAGCAAGACAGCGAGCATCTTATGACAACAGTTAATACCTAGAAAGATGTACCCGTAAGTGATCTCAAGGCAGCGTATTTTTTTTCCGGCTTCTTGCTGAAAGCCATACCATATTTGTTGTTATTACAGAATTTTCAACAAAAAACGAGCTCCGGTCACAGTTACGAAGAAATATTAATAATTTCAAGACATCTAGCGCCTCCGACAAAAAAAAAGATAACGGCCGAGGCGCCTAACCGCAGGGTCTTGGTATGCAAATGTACACAAATATTTACAGGAACTGTGAATCTAAAATAATCTTTTCAACCGCTATCTCTCTCCCTATTATAATATCTATTCAGCGGTACATATTTTGGCAAAGATATCGGCGTTACAGAGGATTGTTTACAAACCAAATACGCGGATTTAAAAAAAAACATATTTTCGTTATTGCGGTCTCTATTACATAGGGTGTTCTATAAGAAGAAGAAGCACGGCTGCAGCCGCAACTGATTGCACACACGGACACCTATAAAACATGTGTTGTGGTCTTCTTTAATCACAAAAAAAAATGAACCTGTCTGATGGTTAGTATAAGTTAGTGTACGTCGTCGTCATATCGAATAACAGTTTTCTATTACAGAATTAGTCAGGGCAGCTGTAGAGGCGGTGCGTGCGTGGTGCCCGACACTAGCCGTAAGGAAAAAATTTTGTTTTTACATTTAAAATTACATGCTTCATCGTAGGATATGAGGCTTGTCGTTTTGCGACATCGTCAACCACCACAAGAGGCCATATCAATTGGCGCTATTATCACCCCCGAAGGGACCGTCGCCATGCACGTAACGCTGGAGGTCGCACCTGGGTCTGTAGAGCCTTCGGCGACTTTATGGCTGCGTAAGTACCACTCTAAACAGTTAAAAACCTAAGCTACAGTATATTCTTTCTTTTTATGCTCTCACGCTACGATTGCTGCTGCTGCTTAAATGTATAATAGTGCCTGTCTGATGGATTTATTATTACAGTATTATTAGAATAAGAAAAAGTGAATACAAAGAAATAATGTAAAGAGTGTACATATGTTCGTTAACTTATCGTGGTTTCTGTTACACCGGGGCGACCGATAAAAAAACCACGAATAAATATTAATACGGCGTAATTAGTTGATACCAGGGGCTCTTCCGCACAAAGAAGAAGAAGAAGACACCACATACATACACAGGATACACGTGATAGGACTTATACCCGCAGCTGATTGCACGCACATATAAAAACGTTTGCTGTGGTTTTCTTTATTCATACAAAAAAAATGAACCAATCTAGCGGTCAGTATAAGTTAGTGTAGGGTGTGATTTCGAATAATAGTTTTATCTATTTTCAGATTTAGCAAGAGGAGCCGTCGCGGCGGCGTTGAGCGCCAGGCCGCAACTACTCGTAAGTAAAATTTGTTTCTTTTTTTTAGATTTAAAATTACGTGTTTCGTTGTAGGAGATGACGATCGTTGTATTGCGGCACCCCCCACCTTCCGGGGCCGTCCCCGTCGCTGTTATTTTCGGTGAGGTAAGAATTTACCTCACCATAGAGGAGCCTCCAGGGGCCCTAGAGCCATGGGCAACGCTGTGGCTGCGTAAGTACCACTCTAAACTGTTAATAACCGTACTTATAGTATTTTCTTTCCATGTTCTTCCCTACTATGCGTGTGTGTGTGTGCCGTCTGACTCATCTATGACATATTACCTATACGTTGTTAACGCTTTGAAACAAAAATAGATTAAATGTATATTGCCATCAGGTCTACTTGTTTGATTATTCACCTTTACTAAAAATTGTGCTTAATAGGTACAGGCAGATCACTGGCCCTGTACAAATCAAGGTAGAAAATAATCAAATATTGAATTATTCTATGTATCCTCACCAATATTCTAACTCTGTGTAAAAACGACATACCTAGAGAAGTATAAAAGGTGAGATCACTGGCAAAAGGTAGAAAATAATCAAATATTGAATTATTCTATGTATCCTCACCAATATTCTAACTCTGTGTAAAACGACATACCTAGAGAAGTATAAAAGGTGAGATCACAGGCCTTGTACAAATTAAGGCAGAAAATAATCAAATATTGAATTATTCTGTGTATCTCCACAAATATTTAAACTCTGTAGTACGTCTATTGATATCAAATAATAGTTCGACGTACAAAGTAATGCCGTCAGGTCTACTTGTTTGATTATTCACCTTTTACTAAAAAATGTGCTTAATAGGCGCAGGCAGTGTAAAAACGACATACCTAGAGAAGTATAAAAGGTGAGATCACTGGCAAAGGTAGAAAATAATCAAATATTGAATTATTCTGTGTATCTCCACAAATATACGAGTTCTGTAGTACGTCTATTGAAATCAAATAATAGTTCGACGTACAAAAATGTATACTGATTTATTCTATGTGTCTCCATAAGGTCTGAACACCGAAAATTGTGCTTAATAGGCGTATACAGAGTAAAAACACCATACCAAGGGAAGTATATAAGGTAAACCCAATCAAATCATTACTCTTAATAATAAATTAATTTATACTATGTATCTCCACAAATATACGAGTTCTGTAGTAGGTCATATGATATCGTACAAAAACAACATTAAATAATTATTTTAAAAAAAACAAAAGATTGGACGAAACCCGCCCCATATTGAAATAATTTCTTGTAGGTATCTAAATTATCTCAAACAACCTGTGTTTTCTAGAATCGAAATGTGTTTATATCCCACCACGTTCAGTCTGTCTGAACGCTGAATTGTTAAGTTTTTCACTGTGTTAGAAAAAAGCCGTACAGAAACAAATAAAACGAAATTTTTGTGTTTGTAGGTGCAATTTGATTGCTTAGAACGTATAGTGAGTACAACATTGGAATTTTTTAAAAAAAATTAAACAGCGAGTTAACAAAAAGACAATTTAGATACAAAAAAAAAAGATAGAATTCAGGGCGCTACCACAGATATGATAAACGACCCTTGTATGTTAGAATTTTTTACTGCGGTAAATATACAAACAAAGCAAAACTCTATTAGAAAAACAATAACACCTACCGACTAGTTGAACAGTACAACGAGTACAGGGTGTTGATGTGGAACCTTTATCGGTTCTTCAGTTACCTTATTCGAATATTAAACAGCGAGTTAACAAAAAGACAATTTAGATACAAAAAAAAAAATAGAAATCAGGGCGTTGCCACAGATATGATAAACGACCCCTGTATGTTAGAATTTTTTACTACGGTAAATATACAAACAATGGCAAGGACTCTATTAGAAAAACAATAACACCTACCGACTAGTTGAACAGCACAACGAGTACAGGGCGTTGATGTGGAACCTTTATCGGTTCTTCTTCAGTTAGCTTATTAGTTATCGATTCAAAAATTTGACTAAAACACAAGTTATTCTTGAATGGGTTACGTCATTGTACGCTAAAATTTGCTGTTGCCGATAAAGGTACCACATCCTCATTTTAGCGATAACAGGGGGCTATGATGGGGAAATGCCATGATTGGAAATAAAACGGAAAACCAAACTTTAAAAAGATTTATTAAGGATATCTGAACATTCCATCACAAGCTATAAAACCACATTTTTTAAATAAATTTTCCGATGCTTCATTCAAAGTAAAGGCGGAAATCTGCTCTCGGCTTTTGATGTGTTCTAACAACTGCGCTGCAAAACCTCTTCTACGCTCTTGTGGTAGTGTGTAGATATAATTGAACATCTTTGGGTTAGAATGTATGTTGAATGGGTCATAGTCCATCTTTGACAGCAGGGCAAACGATACAGGTTTGGAATCCGAGTAAATTATATAACAGAAGGGCTGCCTGTCTAGATACCACTGTTCAATGAACATATCGCATAGTTTAAGCTTCTTTATTTCTCTCAGGGCCTTTGATTTAAAAAAGAATTTGATAACAGTCGTCATTGCGTCTTAACAGCACGGCTAGTAGAACGTAAATGAAAACAACTGATGATGGCGCTACACCTATACCCTATAGGGTGTGTGAGAAGGTGGTGGGGTAGCTCGAGATGATATCCTGATTAACTTTAGCTCGAGAAGTCTTTTATCCTGCGTCGAAAAAAAAATGTCGAAAAACGTCACGCAGGGTCGACCCTACATGACGTTTTCGACATTTTTGACGTTTGACGTTGTATTACGCTATAAAACGTCAAAAACGTGACCCTGCGTGACGTTTTTCGACGTTTTTCGACGGTTTTTGACGCCTTACACGTTTTCATAGGTTGCAAGGCGACCCAATAAGTCTTTTATTTGTTGGAAGACGCTTGGTTGAGGACACGTGATGCCAAAAAGAGCTAAGTCAAACCGCCCGGCCTTCGTTACCTTTCTGGTAAATTCATCAAACTCGTAGTATGTGTCGTTTCTGAAAAAGTACAAAAGTCCGTTTGTATATCTGAAAGCTCCGGTTACGTCATCAGAAATGCCGGGAAACATATCTCGTATCAGCCCGTGTTTGCGAGCCACTTGGGCACAGTCGTCAATCTCTGTATAAAGCCGATTGTCGTAAAATATGTAAGTTTTTCCAATGTACGTGTTGAATACGGCGTTAATTTTCTCTTTAAAACGGACGCCCATGGCGTCTACGCTACCTCGGGCCTGTGTTATAGTAATAGAGGGATGTCCGACCGCGTAAACACGGCCGCTCCCCGTCACCAGCATAAGTTCGTCGTTGCTTTTTTGATAGACGTTTATTTTCGACGTAGTGGGCAATGATGGCAGATAATCCGTAATCCGCACAGGCCGATTGTGATAGGAGTTTTCACCCAGGGCCAAGATCCACAGCCACTGTTTATAAAACACATAGTGATGACCGGTAGATGTTATCAGCATGTTGTCTGGTGCTATTCTACATAAATCTAATTGCTGTTGCGGCGGACCTGTCAAAGGAAGGGGCTGGACTGTTGTTGTCGTCGTCGTCGTGGTTGTGATAGCGGGTGGTTGAACGGGGGCGCCGTAGAGCGATTGGATAGCTAATATATCGTCTTCCGCGAGGTCAAAAGCATCTTCCCGATACCACGGGTACATGATAGCGCCCTCTTGCGACGTGTGGTGCAACCCTAGGGCGTGACCTATCTCGTGAATCATTACAGCCAGCAGGTTAACTGCACCTTCGGGCGTTGGCGCGTGCAAATCCTGATACCACTTTAGGTCTCTATTTAAATGGATTTCTCTACAGGTGTCTGAGGCGGTGGGCAAAGACGCGTGTGCAAGAACGCCCTTCGGAAGGGGGTATGAACACCTGCCTCTGCCCTCACAAGTAGGGTACAGAACATGGCTGCTTGGACCTGTAGTAATTACAATGTCTGGGTGATTATGATTATAGGAAAAGCGTAAATTTGTCTTGGCCGCCCATACATCGAAAGCCCGTGTAACGACCCTTCTTTGGACAGTGGAGGCCAGCGGAAAATACCAACGTAAATCGGTCTTTTTCCATTTGTCGCGGTGAAGTGTGAAAGCGGCCGGGTGGTCAACGACCCCACATCGCGGTTTTCTCATCAGTTCCTCCGTCTCGGAGTTCATGTCACCCGTTACGGGCAGTTGAAAATACTCCTGAAATGTGTAGAGGACCTGAGAGACGTCAGTCAGCCCGTTTTCGGTGTTGTTGTTGTTGTTTAGGTAACCAAACCGCGTTAGATATTCCGTGTAGTTGACGAAGGTGGTGTTGGTGGTCGTGGAAGCTACCCGCGAATATTCCGTATAGTTGTCGGCGGCTGCGACATGATTGATTATATAGAGAAAAACTATAGCCGTGTGGTGGTACATCTTGTCTCTGCTGCAGCTGTCGAATTACTACGTAGTAGCAGGGTATGTTCTCTATATATAGTTTGACTGCTATGTGTTACAGCCAACCGGGGTTGGTATTCATATAAAACCTAAGAATGTCAACTTTTTGACCTCGGTGGAGATACATCTATTTTTCTTATATATTAGGTGTTACCAAAAAAATTTACAGAATAATAATATTTTTGCATATTTATGTTTAGATAGCTTTGGATCTCGTTTTACCAACACACTCGCAACTACCAAAATCAAGCCGTCTTTTTCGGCGACGCCTTATTGGCCGCCATCAATAAATTAGGTAATTGGTTGCTATAATTCAAAACCAAAAGCATTGAAATTAGCCCCTTTATGCTACGCCATTGGAATAACATCTGCCGTGGCGCTTTGGTTAGATGGCGCCAACGTAAGATTATCAATAAAACAACAAGGTCGAGTTCCATATCAACTCGCATTTATAGCAAGTCATAGCGGACGTAGACAGGACACCAGCAAATTAAATTTGGAAAATAGTAAACAGCGTAGATATAATATTTTTATTTTATAAAGCAAGAATAATAAGAGCCAATAATAATATACAGGGTGATAAAAACATAATAATAAAGTTATACAGAGCAGGTAATAATACAAAAATGTTAAATATATATATATACAGGGCGCTAAAAAACAGGTCAAGTTCTGGGCATTTTGAAGCCAAACGGTTCAGATGTGTGATCGGCGTGGAATTTTCTCTTGGTAGAGCGAGGTCTATATATTTTCGTTTCCTGCCGCGTCACCACCTCATGCTCCTTTGTTCTTCGAATATGGCTTGCTGTGATGTATACAGGGTCGGAGGGTGCTAGAACCATCTCTTTTATGCTGGCAAAGTTTATTAGCTGGCTGGCCGCATAATTGAGCCCTATGCCCTTAACTTTACACACTATCTTCTCGTCGTTGTCTCGTGTGCAGAACACCTTGTACGTATAATTTTTAGGCCCGCCGCTTACAAACTCTGTGATGTAGCTCCCTCGGCCATATCCTTCCAGCTCGTCGGTCATATCCCCTATAAATTCGCCTGTTGGAACGTCATATTCCCCATCTCTCGACACGTAGACGACGGAATCCGTATCATAATACAATACCCTATTGCCCAGCAGCTCGAGGTAGCTGTACAACTTGAGCCGGGCCTGTGTTGTAACGTAGGCTGCTATAACGACGTTCACGGTGGCCAGAGGGTCGTATGCCTCGTCTCGGTGTTCCCAGCTGACGACTAGAGTGTCTTCGTTGATTGGCAGCGCGCTATTTACGTAGATGGAGGGATTCGAGAGCATGCCGAAGAATTGGTCGGAATCCCGTACAATGCTGGTTTTGGGCTGGTTTTCCCGCTGCCCCAGCTTGCCCCAGAAGCTGTTTAATATAAGTTTGGCCAGAGAGCGAAGTTCTGGGTTTTCCGTTATTTCGGCGTACTCCAGCCGAACGTCTTCTCTGTCCAGGAACTCTTCGATGTAGCGGTCTCTCTCCTGCTCGTTGGTACAGTGGGCGGGCCAGCCCGACGCCTGCTGCTTAACGCAGATAAATTTGTTCATCATTTCCGTAAACAGGCCGCCCGTCTTTGTGGCCTTATCAAACTGGTCGATCTGATAATTCCACACCTCGAAAATTTTCACAAGTTTGTAGCCCATCTCCAGCGCCTTTTTAATTTCGTCCACGATCCACGTACCTGTAAGAGCACGCTCTTCCTGGTTATGTGTGCAGACGCCCTGGTTCATGTGTTCGCCGCAGGTGCGACAGAGGACAAACATAAGCTTGTTGTTCATCTTGGCAGGTAGAACGGGGTGTTGGAGATCTTGTGGTGGAAGAATCGTACACTTGATGACACCGTTTAAAGTGTGGATGTCTTTTGGGCATTCGTCGTCGCCCACGTAGACTGTGGGGTGTCCTACGGGAAACTTGCCATACTTGCAGGCCCACGGGTAGAGGCTGCAAACGTCCACGTACTTGATTTTCTCTCCAGGACCGCACTTGTAGTATTCTACGGTATTGCCTGTGCGCCCACCATAGAAGGCGTCTCTGGGATTAAGAGGCGTGTTAGCCAGTAGAGGGTGTTGCTCTGTGTAGATGCGGAGTTCTTCGTTCTGCTGGAGCTGTCGTCTAAACTGACATTCCCACATCTCTACGACGGCATACCCCAAGGTTCTCAGTCTCTCTGTCTTGGCCGTGGTGGCCTCATGTCTTGTGTTTAGCGATTGGGCGGGGTCTTCGTGCGTGGGTTCGTCTCTGCAGTATTTGAAACACGCAGTGCACCCGTGATAGTAACAGCCGTGGAACTCGAACACCTGTTTGGTTTCCTCGCAGTACCCGTCCACCTTGACACCCTGTACTATGGCCTCCTGCTGCTTCGCGCTATGTTTGATGTTTAGCTCTCGTGCCTTTTCCTCTGACACGAGCCACTGGGTTGCTATCTTGCTCTGGTTGCCCCGCCATCTGTACCCGCCCTTGGGTATGATACCTATGGTGTTTGGTCGCAGGAAATTACGCCGAAACACCTTGTTACAGGCCGAGGCAATAGTGCATGCCTCACTTAGTGGACAAACATTACCGGTGGACAACAACTGGTTGCGGAACTTGAGACATGCCGCGGCGAGAATATCCACATCAGACACGCAGTACTCCACTAGGTCTCGCTGCATGTCGAAGGTGTCGTTCTTGTGTTGCTCGTACCACCTGAGAAACGTCGATCTGTCGTCTTCCTTCATTGTGTCGGGGCTGTAGTACTCGGCAGGTGGTAGGGGCCCTACATAGTTGGCGTTTGCGGCGGTGTTGAAGAGGTGAGGAAAGTAGCCCTTCTTGAACCCGTCTCCAAGACCGAAAGCCTTGGGCAGCTTGGACAGCGCCATGGGAAAATAGTTGAGGGAGTCCACGAACTTGACGTTGCCAGCACTCATCATAATTATTTTGGTACCACGCATTATGATAGGTTCCGGGTTTAGATCTGACTGCGTGAGGATGTAATTTAAAATAAACTGATGGTCAAAGGCCTGCCCATTGTGTGCGATAACCACCACCTGCTTAAACTTTTTTCTTATTGTTAGAATGTGGTGGACAAGCGGGGAAACGGGGTCGGCACACTTTAGTATTTGCTGTCTTGGGCCGCATTTTTGACAGACTTCCACTTCGGTATCCATACAGACATCACAATATTGTTTGAAGACGCAGAGATTGGGTTCGTGTAGATTAGAGCCGTCTTCGAGCTCTTTCTCTTGCCTCGTCTCCAGATCGTAGAAGACGAAGAGAAGGTCGCTTGTTTTCGGCTTGCCTGTGTCGGGCTGCATATAACACAGGTGATCGGCAGGTGCGTGGGTTCTACACACTTTACAATATATCTCACCACAGGTATGTCGCCGACCCGCCTTTACGGTACTGTAGCACTGCTCGCAGCGTCTAATGGTCTCGCAGACGGTGCTCTTGCCACCTGATCCGGGTTTAAGGTGATTGTCGTAGCATTGCTGGCCTCGGAACGATCTCTTGCAGTTATCGCATGTGATTTTCAGCGTCTGCGGGCAGGCCGGAGATTGTTGGCATGCAGCGCAGGTTCCTCCACATCTATGTTTATTTTTTGTGTTGAACGGTATACTACACGCCTCGCAAAAGTAGGAGCAGCAGAAGGCGGCCGTCAGCGACGTAATGACATTGTAGTGGCCTTCGTGGTACAGCAGGTTGATGTTGGGGCCTTCTGCAGCGTTCCCCCTGAATATCAGGTCCCTGCCTTTAGAGCCGTACCTGTACACCACAATCCTAAAATTTTGCAGGTATTGCTGGAACTGTTGGAGCTCGGGAATGCCGCAGCCTTCTTCAGGTATAGTCACACCGGCGGCCTGCATCAGTTCGTGAGCTCTCCGGGTCTGCATCTTCCCGATGTCGCGTCGCACCTTGGTATGGTCGGGGTCCTTGGTAACGCAGGCCATGGCCACCACTAGGGCTCGAGGTAGGCACATGTTGTCTTTATTCTTAATGGCGATGATACCACGTCTCATGCCGCATTCTTCCGCAAAGGTGTTGTATCGCCGTCCTCTGTCATTTCCTTTACCGACCGGCATCTTGACAGATGTCACTCCCAAGCAGAAGGTGGCTGTGTCGAGTCCCGTAGAGTTTGACTGATAGACGCCGGCTATAACTTCCCAAACATCCTCGAATTTTACCTCTTTCACAGGGCGAAAGCGCACATAGCCGTCGCCGCGTGCGAAATCCTTGGAACAGAAGGAGAATCCTACCTGGTCGTCGTTGGTGAGGCCCTCCGTACCTCTGGTGATGACAGCGTTAATAGCCTCTTTAACCCAGCCTACAGGTTCCTCGCCCGCCGGCACTGGCTTGAGCTTGAACTCGAGCGTACGTCCGGAGAGATTAAAACGCCGCACATTCTTCACAATGTCCTTAACAATCTGGAATTTCTCCATGTTGATAATATGTGTCTCTTACAACGATGTTTACTCTTCAATTGTTGAAGATAGAACGACTAGACGAGCTACAGGTACCCCTATTTATAACTTCGGTATACCTGAAAATAGATCACGTGATTAGTTAGCCGTTCTCAAAGTTGAAAAATATATCGGCGGCAGAAATGTACTCACCACGCTTTTTACCAGCGAATGATCAATAGTCTTTCGACAGCTTGAAATTTTCTACCTATTTTGCTTTTTACAACCTACAGCAAAGGTTTTGTCGTTGATAAAATACTTCCACGCAGGTATGTAGAGACCTGAAAATAAATTATTTGGTACATCAGGATTGCTAAAACATTGCATCTGGTAAGAAATTTTATAATGTCACGCGACATTAAAAACAATTGCTTGTTATTAATAAGCAACTCGCAAGCTTTAATTCAATATATAACTCGGGATACCTACCTAGGCGCCAACTTATTGTTGCTGATAAAACTCAGGTGATAACTGCTGCTGGTTCAACTGAGTGACTGATAAGAGACAACGGCCGGAGTCATCCGCCTTTATACCTACGTGGGTTGTAGCGCAATCTAGTGGTGACGTAGTCCTCATCGTTAGCGCGCGAAATTATATTTATTCATTCATGGCTTTATCGACAGAAGGCCGTGGCTTTGTAAGAGACCACAACAACAAGGTGACAAAAACATGTTTACAATTAGTTTGTTGTTGTGTTTTTATCGCTGCGGGTTCTTATCTGTCAACTTTTAGTCTGTAACAAATACTATTATACATATATCTATCGGTTTTGCGTCTAGGTGCGCCTCGGCCGTTATCTTTTTTTTTGTCGTTGGGCGCTAGATGTTTTGAATAGAAAAGTTGATGCTTACGTACATCCTATAAATTCAGCAACTGCTTTTACAGAGCGGCTTGACTACCTCGAGCGGCTTGACTACCTCGAGCGTTTTGATGCTTCAAAAGTTGGACCACCCTATATGTTATTTCTATGTCAAACACAGACCAAGTGATTTGAAATATTTTGACATCCTTTATGCTATACGTAAAATTCGCAAAGAACTGCTGTTGTTATTTTAAAGTGAATAGTCTCTCTCTCTCAAAATGAACACCCTATTTGCTATACGTAAAATTCGTTGGCTTTAATTTTAGTGTCCTATTTGGATCTTCTTATCAGTAAGATGCCACAGCTAACGAAAACATGTTTTTTAAATCTACGTAATTCGTTTGAGCTCGTTGAATAGGTATTATATCGCATCTCAGATAGATTCACACTTCCTGTAAATATTTTGTTACATTTGCAAGCCCCAAGGCCGGGCCCTGCGGTTACAGAGATAGATATATCGACTCTCGGATGGTTTTTATGCAAAAATAATATCATTCTAGTTTACTGTTTCGCGTATGCAGGTCTTATAGTGTGTGTGCTATTAGGTTCATAGAAATGAAGGGCTGTTGTTACACTGCGCTGTCACATTTAACAAACCGAAACACTCCGCCAAGGTGTTTGGAACGATATTTGATAGAAAAGTAAGTTATATATTTGCATTTATAATTCGTATTAATAATATTCATTCTTAGTAATCTAATGGATGAATCAAACGATGAATCCTTGAGATGTCCCGAGTGCCGAGAACTGTTTTTGGACTTGGCCCTGGATGTTGTTGTTGACGATGGTATATGTACGACTTGCCATAATATTTTTTGTTTCTGTTCGGAGATGTTGGCAAGGTTCATGAACGTCGGTGACAGCGAACATATTGGGCTGCAACCTTATGACGCCTTAACATATCTGGAATGTAAGGAATCTATGCCAAGATCTCCAGACGACGACGAGGCAGCCGCCGAAAGAGATGAGAACATTATATTGATGTGAGTTTATTATTTTATTATCAGTATTTACATAATTTCATTTGTAATTCATACAATATCTATACTGTCGTGCTAAAATCAAGCACAAATGTGGTATCTTCGCGCCACTAGTTGAAAACGCGGTAGCTACAATATACTGCATTTTATTTTTAGTATATTGTAGTAAGCCACCTTTTCAACTAGGAGACGCTAGCAGTGGCAGCTCTGTATTATCTTCATATACTTGCAGATTTTATAAAGTTTAGATTTTTCTCTGTAAGAAAGGGCAAAAATAGGTGATTACAGTTTTAGTAATTATTTCCCTGTGGCTGCTAAGTTAGACTGTCGCACTGCGTTTTAAATTAATATAACATATAGTATGTACACAAATATTCTTAACAATAAAAGTCGTATCGGATTTGTAGTATGAACTTTTCAGAAAATTAAACATGTCTAAACGATTTTTCACGTCATTTACATTGGCAATCAGCTTTCTCAAATAACCTATATTGTATGTTACCAGGGGGGAACTTTGATGTTAAATTTATCGATTCTTTGCTACCAGTAGATGCCGCGTTTTTAGCGTGGAAGTATATAAGTATTGAACTGTAGCGATGTAGAAACTTTTAGTATGTTTTAAATAAAAAAACATTTGTTAATTAATTGTCTATTTTGGTTGTTTAGTTATTATTATTTTTACAGCAGTAGCCCCCTGTCTGGTTTAAGCCAAGATGATTGTTTGCTACTCGACGAGCTGCATGGTCGATTACTGGCTGTAGAGATTCTACCTGAAGAGTTTAATTTATCGCTACCATCGCCTCTGCAGACGCCCCCATCAGCTTCAGAGTTGCTGAGGTTAACCGAGCCTGTACCATACAACTTTCGAATAACAGCTGTTTATGATGATGAAGATAGATTTATTGAAAGACATGTCTTTGTTTAGATTATAATTTTATATTAATTGTATTTTATATTGCATTTTAATTGTGAATATTTTAGGTGTCTCTTGTGTACATTTACAGTTTTTGAAATTATTAATATTTCTTCGTAACTGTGACCGGAGCTCGTTTTTTGTTGAAAATTCTGTAATAACAACAAATATGGTATGGCTTTCAGCAAGAAGCCGGAAAAAAAATACGCTGCCTTGAGATCACTTACGGGTACATCTTTCTAGGTATTAACTGTTGTCATAAGATGCTCGCTGTCTTGCTCGTTAATTTATGGAGATACGTAATTCTGCATTTAAATAGTTCGCGATTGTACGTCGTGGTTCCCTTCACACACATATCTTTAGTTACTGTTGTTTGCTCGTTAATTTGTGGAGATACGCAATCATCTCGGGCTGCTCGTTAATTTATGGAGATACGCAATTCTGCATTTAAATAGTTCGCGATTGTACGTCGTGGTTCCCTACACACACACACACACACACACACATATCTTTAGTTACTGTTGTTTGCTCGTTATTTTGTGGAGATACGCAATCATCTCGGGCTGCTCGTTAATTTATGGAGATACGCAATCAATAGATATTACATGCGTGCAGTTGCTTCGGTTTTAAGTTGCTCTCGACAGTATGGAGATAATTAGATATTTATTATATTACACGCACGCAGGTATGTGGCTTCAGTCTAGAGTGTTCTGTGTTGGTGATCGGTCGTGCTTGTTCCACACAAAAAAAAGTTAGGTTAAGTTTTTTAAATTGCAGTTGTTACTCTCGTCGTCGTTGAGATACAAAACCCGCGCAAAAATTAGGTTAGGTTTTTAAATTGTTGTTACTCTCGTCAGTATGGAGATACATAATTCTACAGCTAATAATTATATACTTGGGCTCCGGTGTTCGGAAAGTTGGGTTAAGTTTTTAAATTGTTGTTACTCTCGCCAGTATGGAGATAATTAGATATTTATTATTATTATTATTATTATATTACGCGCGCAGGCGTATGTGGTTCAGTCTAGAGTGTTCTGTGTTGGTGATCGGTCGTACTTGTTCCACACACAAAAAGTTGGGTTAAGTTTTTAAATTGCTGTTGTTCTCGACGTTGAGATACATAATTCTACAGCTAATAATTAGATACTACGTACGGGGGCTCCGGTGTTCGGAAAGTTGGGTTAAGTTTTTAAATATTTTTGTTGTTGTGGTATACCTGGAGCTCTCGTGGAGATACACAATTCTGCATTTAACACCGAGATATTACACGCAGTTGTACGTGAGTTCAGTGCCAGCTGATTTAGTCCACAACAGAGTAGTATCTTTATATATAATTCGCCGTGTGCGACCTCCTTTAGCTTTCTGCTTTAGAACCGTGCCCATAAGGCGCTATGGCTTTGAGGTTATGTTGAGGGCCCTAGAGGCTTGTAGTTCTTCTGAATTGTAGGTCTATGGGTCTTTGGCCCCTCTGATTTGTAGGTCTATGGGTCTTTGGTCTAGACAGCTTTTTTTGACAGCTGGGATAGATGGCCGATTTTGACAGTTGGGGGCCCCATTTTTCATTTTGACAGTTGGGGGTCCCATTTTGATTTTGACAGTTGGGGGCCCAGCGGAGCCCTAAGGGGGCCCCCATCTGGGGGGGCGGAGCCCGGCCGTACATGCCCCCATACCTACTTAGCGTCCACGGTGCGTCGACCCTACGTGACGCAGGGTCGACCCTGCGTCGAAAAAACGTCGAAAAACATCACGCAGGGTTGACGTTTTATGACATTTTCGACGGTTTTGACGTTTTACGACGTTTTTTTTACGCCTTACACGTTTTCATAGGTTGCAAGTCGCCCCAATAAGTCTTTTATTTGTTGGAAGACGCTTGGTTGAGGACACGTGATGCCAAAAAGAGCTAAGTCAAACCTTCTACATAAATCTAATTGCTGTTGCGGCGGACCTGTCAAAGGAAAGGGTTGGACTGTTGTCGTCGTCGTCGTGGTTGTGATAGCGGGTGATTGAACGGGGGCGCCGTAGAGCGATTGGATAGCTAATATATCGTCTTCCGCGAGGTCAAATGCGTCTTCCTGATACCACGGGTACATGATAGCGCCCTCTTGCGACGTGTAGTGTAGCCCTAGGGCGTGACCTATCTCGTGAATCATTACAGCCAACAGGTTAACTTCACCTTCGGGCGTTGGCGCGTGCAAATCCTGATACCACTTCAGGTCTCTATTTAAATGGATTTCTCTACAGGTGCCTGAGGCGGTGGGGAAAGACGCGTGTGCAAGAACGCCCTCCGGAAAGGGGTATGAACACCTGCCTCTGCCCTCACAAGTAGGGTACAGAAAATGGCTGCTTGGACCTGTAGTAATTACAATGTCTGGGTGTTTATGATTATGGGAAAAGCGTAAATTTGTCTTGGCCGCCCATACATCGAAAGCCCGTGTAACGACCCTTCTTTGGACATCGGAGGCCAACGGAAAATACCTTTTTCCATTTGTCGCGGTTAAGTGTGAAAGCAGCCGGGTGGTCAACGACCCCACATCGCGGTTTTCTCATCAGTTCCTCCGTCTCGGGGTTCATGTCACCCGTTACGGGCAGTTGAAAATACTCCTGAAATATGTAGAGGGCCTGAGAGACGTCTGTCAGCCCGTTTTCGGTATTGTTGTTGTTGTTTAGGTAACCAAACCTCGTTAAATATTCCGTGTAGTTGACGGAGATGGTGGTGGTTTAAGCCGCCTGCGAATATTCCGTATAGTTGTCGGCGGCTGCGACATGTTTGAGTATATAGAGAAAAACTATAGCCGGGGTTACTTTATGGACAGACTGTATAAAGACAAGCATGTTATTCCGAATCTAGACAATATCTCGACGGTAGAGGGTGATCTCTTTAACGCACCCGATAGTTGCAGTCTAGCACATTGTGTGTCGCGGGATTTTAAAATGGGAAAAGGTATTGCGGAACAGGTAAAGGCAAATTTCGCAGGAATAGAGGAATTAAAAAGACAGAGGAAAGGAGTGGGGCAGGTAGCCCAATTAAAAAGATAAAATAAAAATATCTATTATCTAATTACCAAGGAAAGGTACTATCGTAAACCTACGTACGAAGACTTTTGGAAAGTCCTTAATGATTTAAAGCAACGTTGTGAGGAAAAAAATATAAAAGAGCTAGCTATGCCAAAAATTGGGTGCGGTTTGGACGAATTGCACTGGGAAGAAGTGTTAGCTATGTTAAGTTTTGTATTCTATGGCTCAGACCTAAAAATATTCATATATACAGGCATCACCGAGTCAACGAGCTGTCTTAGGATCCTAAATACGGAGAGTTCGAACCAATTTGGGATAAAGAAGCGATAAAAAACGCACAAGAACAGGATGACCATTGTCGGGTCATAAAGCAAGAAGCAAAAGAAGGTTATTTCTTAGATAAGGATGGAGTGCTATATAAGGAAAATGGGGCAGAGAAACTCGATAAGTTAGTGGTACCCAGGAGCTACGTAAAAAGGGTAATAGAAGAATTCCACGATGCCGCAATTGCAGGGCACCAAGGACAACAGAAAACTTTGCAGAATATAAGTAAACGTTTCGTTTGGCCAGGGATGAAGCCGATATTACGACGTACTGTGTAGAATGATGTAACCAGAAGAAAACCTCGCCTCATACGAGGAAAGTGCCATTACAAAGGTTCACGCCGACGTGGGAACCATGGGAACTAACATCCATTGATATTGTTGGACCACTAGTGACGTCATTGAGAGGTAATAAATACTTACTCACTTTTCAGGATTACTTTACGAAGTATCCAAAAGCGATACCAATTCCTGATCAAAAGGCCGAAACTGTGGCACGGGCCTTTGTAGAACACGTGATTGTTAGGCATGGTGCACCGAAGAAATTACTTACGGATCAAGGTACGAATTTTCTGTCAAAACTGTTTAGGGAAGTATGTGAAGTTTTGGACATAAAAAAGATACAGACATCTAGTTATGCTCCGACGACAAATGGTCAAATCGAAAGAATGCACAGAGTGTTCAAAGACATGTTATCGCATTATGTGGCAGGCGACCAGCGCGACTGGGATGATTGGATACCTTTTGTGCTAATGGCATACAGAGGTTCAATCCACTCGACAACAGGGTACAGCCCGTATTTTCTATTACATGGGCGGGACCAGGTGCTCCCCATAGATAGTTTTATCCGAGCGAAACGCGTAAGATACGACGTACCAGATAATTACAAGATCAAACGAACTTACCTAAGTGATGTTCGATCTTGATTATATGATAGCCTCGTCGAAATAAACAAATATACGTAGTACCTCCGCCTCTGGCCGGAATATCCACAAGTTTTTAAAGCTAACCACAAAAAACGCACACGTCGCACCTCTGTCCTTATCACTAATAAGTAACCAGTCTTCATTTTTGTGCCGGCGTGTTCGCATAAGGCGAAATTTTTCCCACGTGTTAGTACTAAAAATTTGAACACTATGCCCAAAAGAGGAAAAAGTCGAAGTCGGTCGCCTGTTCCCTCAAAAATGTATAAGTTATTACAGAAAATGACTGATAGACTTGATAAATTAGAAAATAAACAGTCGGGATCACGGGTTAATCGTAATAAGTCTCCTGCATCGAGCCGTCGTCGTATTATCTCAACTTCGACAAGTGACAGTGAGACAAGTGATTCTGCTAGCTCGCCAAAAAGTTCTTATGTGTCAGACGAAGAGAGAATAACCGATCACGAACAAGCAAAAAAGAATGAGAATAAACAGGATGAGATAGGTAAGAAAACTTTAGGTGCCCATGATTTATTCGGGATAATAAATATGGTGTTGTTACACAGATGTAACCTTATAGCATTCATATTT
Organism: Pogonocherus hispidulus; assembly: GCA_963924545.1. NCBI lineage: Eukaryota > Metazoa > Arthropoda > Insecta > Coleoptera > Cerambycidae > Pogonocherus > Pogonocherus hispidulus. Next base: position 17,646,833 of record OZ004697.1, on the reverse strand, counting down.
AATTCTTAAAGGGGAGTTAATGCTTGCAAATCAGCATTTAATATAATGAATATCTGTTTGGGATAACAGATAAAACAGGTACTTTTATTCGGGAAAATAACCTTATACTGCTAAAATGTCTGTTTGGGGTACCAGACGGAATATTTCTATTCGGGAAAAAAGAATTAACATAAGAAAATGTATGTTTGGGATAACACACTTTTCTTAACAATCTAATTTAACTTTAAAAAGTTTTAAAAAGAAAAAATTCTTGCAGATGGTACAGTACACCCTGAAAATCTTGACAACACTGCCAATGAAGATACTAATAGGCCACAGGTGGACATATTAGTCTTAATAGGTAATACTGTAACCCCTATAAATACATTCGCTAAGCCCATCCAAGCAGAGGTTGCATCCTGCCTTAGTAATGTTGTAACAGCAGGGCTATAGGACGAAACCCTGAACGAATTATTTAATAAATATTTAACACCGGACAACTGTAAACTTTTTAATCCGCCTACTATAAACCCAGAGGTGAGGGTTGCGGTGTCCGAACCTATATTTCAAAGAGACGCTCGATTATTGCGTTTGCAAAAACACATTGGAACCAGCCTCTCTGCCATTGGTTTGACCATAACAGAAATGATTAACGAAGAGGGGAGGGACAACACAACATACATCCGAATTCTCAGCGACGTAGGAAAACTACTTTCAGAACTACTAGGTAGACTACACAAAGTCTACACCCAGGTGCATGAAACTACGGAACAGGTCAAAGAGGCCAGAGTGTCGCGATTTAATAGACATACTAAGGAACGAAGTTTCGAATTAGGTGACTTGGTGTATTTGAAGGATATGACCGTCAAAATAGGTCTGTCAAAGAAACTCACAAGACCATGGAAGGGACCATACAGGGTGATACAGATAATAGGTCCTGTTACATATAAAATTAAAAGAGTAGGGAGCAGGGAACAACAAGTAGTGCATATAAATCGATGAAAAGCGTATCTGGGGCCAGACCCAGAAGCCGGTAGTGAAGAGGACGAACGAAGAAGAAGGATATGTAGATTACGAGGACGAAATAGGGGATGACGTAGAGGAGCAACAGAAGGAAGAAAATAAGGTTAAATTTCCATTTCATGACTGGATTCATGAACCTAAAATGGAACAAGAGACGTTAGGGATTCCCGAGGAATTCAATTCGGAAGACGAAGCGAGAGAAATGGTAAGAGATGATATTTCTGGATCCCCTGTTCTTGTAAGGCGATCTACTAGAGTTAGGCGACCGCCAGATCGGTTGGCCTATTAGTAGTATCCGATATTCCAGAAAGGGGGTGAGCTTCCATTGGAGATCATCCACTAGTAGTTAGAGGTTTTTCGGGAAGGATAAAATAATATTGGTGTAATGAAGGATGGGTTTGTATTTTGTAATTATTTTACCAATTTTTTTCTTAGAATTGCAGCCGACTTGGAGAACTACGGAAAAAAAAATATTTTTTTGGCCCCTCGACCTAATTTTTTCCCCATTCATGAGATGTTCTTTGGTATGTGAAACCTGGGGCCCTATTCTTGAGTCGTGCGAAAAGGTTCGTATGCGAAAAATGACGTAAAAATTACGCAGGCGAGCAGTTCTTTACAGCAAGAGAACTGTCAAAGTACGTCATATTGACGTCATTTTTCGCATACGAACCTTTTCGCACGACTCGAGAATAGGGCCCCTTGTGGGCTCACCGAGGAACATGGCCCGCTCGTACTCCCTCTCTCCCCCCCGATCGAGCTTGTTCGTGACAGGTGGAGTGTGAATACTAGCGCGGCCCCATTGATACGTAAGGGCAATTTTACAAAATTCATTTTTGAATCCTGTAAGGACTGGGGAATAGATACTATGTTTTTGTAAAACTATTGTTCATTAGTTCATAAAGAGATAACGAATACCGTTTCCTCCACCTTAGAGTCATTTAACCTTGTCATAGTTTAGCTTGTGCTTTGTTAGGAGGAACGAAGATTTTAGGCAGCCCTAAATGGAGCCATATCACCAATGTTGTAAGCGACATTGTTTACCTAGTTTTAAGAAATCATTGTCGGTAGCCACTTGTATAGTCATTAATGTTTAATTTGTGTAATAATTTGATTATATTGTACACGCTCTGCCTATGTTAACACTGCAATGTATTACTGTGTCTTGCAAGATACTGTTAGTCTGTCTTGCTCTACAGGGAAAATTGTTCCGGAGCCATGTCTGTCAACCGCTGTCATTGGATTGCGGCTATCCTGTTCACTTGGATGGCAGTACTGCTGATCCAGACGTCTAACGGGTTGGTAGCCTACGACTGCGCGGACGAAAGCGTGAATATTTCGGCGATATCACTACGAAGTGTTGCGCCATGCCCAGAACCGGACTCTAGTTATGAAGTAGAGAAAACGCAAGTGCGCGTTCTGCAACGAGCAGAAGTTGGACTACAACACGTATGTTCATCAAGTAGGTGCACAAGAATGCAGGATGATGCATCGGTATAAAATGGTGAAAATGTATCACCAGACGGTAGGACAATTAGTGCCGAATGGAACTACGACGACGTCCCTAACTATAGTTGGATCTAACGATAATGCAGGTTCCTGTAGAGGTGCCTACTACCACGAAAATGGAGCTTCATGGAACGACGTAGTTGTTACGGCGGACGTAAAAATTGTGCTTATAGATTACTCGGCACGAGTAAGACTAAAAGAAAACGAGATAAGTTTGAAAGGAGGAATAATATGTCCCTTTCTTGAAAGCTACTGTTTTGATTCCACAATAGGTGAGAGTACCTGGGAATATAAAGCTGATACTAGCTGCGAAAAACAGCTGACTATGCTGTATGGAAGCAGTGCCGAGGTCAAAAGCGTGTTGACAGCTGAAAGATATATAGTTGTCAACCATAACGACAAAATATTCGCAGTGACCCTAATTAAGAAGGTCCAATTTTGTGGGACCGAATTATGGCAAACAGAGCACCCGCAACTATTAGTGGACGAGGGACGTAATTCATTACTGCAGGCATCCACAGTTGTATTTCCAGAAAACACTGACTTGTTGTATGTGAACAGCAAGTTTCGATACGTTGAGCAATCTTACAAGAGAGATATAGATAGCCTAGCCGCGGATACAATACACCGCAGATGCCTGGAGCATCGCGAAATACTAAAAAAATCGCTTACTATCGGCACCCGTCGTACCAGACGCAGTAAGCCAGATTATACAGGATAAGGAAGGATACGTTGGACATGTTTTGGGAGACGTTTTATATGTACTTAAATGCGTACCCAAACAAGTAGTAATTAGGAGAACAGATATATGTTATCAGGAATTACCTGTATTGATATATAATCAATCAAAATTTATGGTACCCATTACGAGAATCATACAAGATTTTGGGGAAGAGATAGACTGTAATAGTCTCATTCCGCCATTATACTTCGTAGGAGAATGGGTAGGTCTTACTCCACATCCAGTGACACGGTATCCACCAAAGGAGCTAGAAGTTACAAATTATCCTAGGGTTAATTTTCAATCCATTCAGCCGATGGGAGCTAAAGGCCTGTATACACAGGAAGAGATTAGCAAAGCACAAAAGCTGCTTACTTTCGGGACCGAAAAGAAAAGTTGTAGAAAATATTGTGACTCGTCGAGTAGCTGGAATGTCAGTGAATTAAATTTTTCATTTTCGATGCTATTACTTTAAATGGCTGACCTTCAATATAAGTATCTTCATCCTGAAAATCCTCTCCCAGTACTTGCAAATTTGCAAACTTGGTCAAGTTATAGTTATATTCACGATCTTCTTCAGTTTCTCGGTCTGAATCCTGCAGATAATCGAAAGTAACATTGAAGACAGCCCCTTCTTCTACTAAGTCCCTACAAATATTTTTTTTTTTTTGATATAGTTCATTAAATGACGAAGATAGAATCCTGATGGACAAGGATTTTCCACCCTAAAAATATTTGACCCAGAAGAGATGAAGGAATTGGCTCACTCCACTATGAAACAAATGTGGGGTTGGTTTACAGACTTGGGGATATTTATCAGCGGATTCATTGGATTTTATTTTATATTTCGAATCATTAAATATGTGTTGGGAGTTGTCATAAACGGACTCAATTTATATAAAACAGTGGGGAGTAGTTTCGCCCTACTGGCTTGCTTATGGAACACTCTTACGTTATGGGTAATACGACACGCGGACAATGTCGCGCGAAGTGTGGACAATGAACAGAAAACTGTTAACTCTGAACAATGTATCACAACAGACAATATCGGTATAAACGAGGAAGGCAACAACCGGAGTTGTACCCTAATCTCGAGACAGTGGTTCCGCAGTGCTAAAGTGCGCTGCCCATATTTTGAGTAGGTTCTCCTTTGATACTGAGAATCAGTCTTAGATAAAGATACTGATCTCAAAATTGGGAGTCATATAATTGAGTTGTGTCATTGAAAGAGGAATGAGTATAAAGTAAGGAAAAGATTACTACCCTTGCAGGGAAAGTAACTTTTTCAAAGGGTGAAGTAATGTAACAAAACTAGGTTTGTTAATAATAGTATAATATTAGATTCTAAGTACCTATATTAAATACATTTGGCGAAAACTAAGAACAGGTGGCCATGAGAAATTCTATAGCGTAGATAGACTTCTCATTGTATTGTCACGTCTGTGACTAGAGGGCTAACTACCTAGCACTTTACTTGGCTGCAAGAGGGCTTTATACTAATTTAAAATAATGCGACTGAGAACAATACAACAACTTTATTCTTTATTCAGAACACCCAAATAAATGTGGCTAAATGCCAAGCATAAAAATACAGAATAATAAAATAAAACTTACCCAAAGGACAACATTTCTAGAGGGGCTGTTGCACAGCCTGATTATCTTCCAGTCAACTAGTGACTCCCTTCAGAGTCCAACTACCACTCTCCTTCCACCATCCACAATTTTAATTTTTATGGCAATAAATGCTTACACTTCAGAAATCATATTGGGAGTGGTGGAAGTTCAATGCATGTTAAAATCTCACTTTAGATTGAGATGCATATATATCTGCCGTTCATTGAATCATGCATTTTGTAATTGGACCTGTTACATCCTTTAGTCAATTAGTCAACAGAAATGTGTGTAAACTATTTTCCTGTTAGAATGAGAAATAAATGGTTTAAGTAATTTTGTACTGAATGTTTAATACTTCTATATACAGGGTGTAATTAACCTTACCAACAGAAATAATATTTTCTAATATAAGTTTTGAATAATTATTTGAATATTAATTTCTTAAATATGGATACTCATATTGTTGACACATTTCCCCCTCCTAGAAAAGCTGGCCTCCAGCGCAATTATAAAAAAGATTATGTATAACATTTTAGAAATATTCATTATAATAGTACCTAGTAATATAAAAAAATTATAAACGAGCTGTTACATAAAAATAAACATATTATTTAAAGTAATACAATAAAAAAAAATTTGTTCAAAACATTTAATCAACGCCCCTGTAAAAGTTCAAATATTGTCTTTAATCTGACTCCGCCCCTGTTCGTCGCGACGGCACTTGTACTTTTCGCGGTTTTCACTTTTTCAGTTCGATTTCACTTCGCGAGGTGGCACTGGTGCACTATTCGTGGTTCTTTGGTAAGTTCTTTGGTACTGCTAAGTCTATGGGTACTACCGAAACTTTTGACCGAACACAATTTCATACACTGTTGACCACAGAGTATTTTCTTACTGTTTGCTTACTATGTTGTGTCTGTTCACAGATTATAGATACTATGTCTGTTAATCTGTGGTACTCTGTAGCTTCAAAATCCTTGGTACTTCGTCTGATGGTCTGTGTCTATGACATGGACATAAATAATGCTAATTTAGCAAAATTTTGGAGGTCTTTTCGGCATGTTGGAGAGCGGAGTTTTGTTTTGTGTTTGTTTTTTGTTACAAACCCGATATACTTGTGTTCAAGTGGTGTAGGTACTAACTACTGATTGGTGTGTGACAGGAAACATTCTTTGTGGACCCTTGTCACAGATTTATAATGAAGTGAATCTGTGATTGTTGAAGAAAACGTTTAGGCATGTCGATAGGTAAGTACCTATCACGTACCTATCTTGTACTGCTTTGAAGTGTGTAGATGTAAATGCGATTCTTGTTTCAGTTTCAGGTGTATTATTTGTATTTGACTCATTCGCTACCAGTTACCGGTGCTGTGACCTTGCCCTTGATTTGAAGGTCGTGTCCGTCACTTGTTACACGGATTTCAATGTAATTTCAATACAGTTTTGGATTTTGAAGGCATGTACTCTCGGAAGTTCATAATTGGAATTGTGCTAATGGTGCTGCCTTGGTTTGATACTCCTTGCGTAGCTCGGACCAGTGAATATGAAGTGCCTATGGCTTGGTTTACCTTGGTAGGGCTGAGGGAGTCAGATATCTGTCTGCAAATTGTACCCTGGGGTTGGATATGAGGGCGTCGTTTTATACCAAAGAACATGAAAAAAAAAATTTACAGGTATGAGATTCTTACATGTGGCAATTATTTCCTTAATTGCGCTATCATAAACATACATATTTCCATTAAAAATATATATTACATATACATATACATTAAAAATTTCAATTCATTACATAGGTAACTTAGATACTCAAGTGTGTGCTTATTTCATACTTTATATAATATAATTGTGGCTTTTTGTGCCATCATAAACATACATAATTGTAGCGAGAAAAAAATTCAATTCATTACATGGGTAACTTAGATACTGAAGTGTGTGCTTACTTCATACTTTATATAATGTAATTGTTTGACTTTTTGTGTCATCATAAACATACATATTGTAGCGAGAAAAAAAATTTCAATTCATTACATAGGTAACTTAGATACTCAAGTGTGTGCTTACTTCGTACTTTATATAATTGTTTGGCTTTTTTCCTAATGACCTGCAGGTCGTCTTTGCCCCATTTGTAAAAGCAATTACTCAAAATTATTTACTTATACCTTACTTCTTGTGTACACAATAATCATATTTATACCATTGGGCCCAATATTATTTATTTCCAACATTTCCTTTTGGATAGAGGAGCATATTAACTCATTTTATTTTCTATTTATAGCTCCCAATATATGCATTCATTTGTACCCGTAACTATTACTTAGATGCTCGGAAACAACTACTTTGTGGGCAAAAGGCCCCAACCAGCATTGAATTACACCGGAAAATCCTTGATAGGACGTTACAACCCAGGTGAGTACTTTTGAGAAGTACTGTAGTCGGTACTCCAACTACTCTGTCCAGATTATGCACATTGTTTATTATTGTAGGGATATTCATTTAACATTGAACATCATTAACAACTACTCTGTGCAGACTATACAGATTGTTTATTATTGTAGGGATATTCATTTATTCATTTAACAACTACTTTGTCCAGATTATACAGATTGTTTATTAGTGTAGGGATATTCATTTAACATCATGCGCACAATGTTAACTTAAATAACCAAACAAAATAACAAATCTTGAATTCTTTCATATAACGTGCTCCGTATACGAGTCACATCCCTACTTTTGGTACCAAAATTTAAAACCATCTAATTTGAGTAAAAAAATTGCACATGCACATTACCTTCTTTTTTTTTTTTTCTTTTGAGCAACTAATTTAATTGTACCCATATACCTATAAAATATGTATTTCTATATTTTCCGCTACATCATTTTTTCTTTTTCTTTTGAATAACTTATTTAATTATATTTATTATACTTATAAATACTCATTATTATAACTGACATACTTATCTACTACACCTGTGTCAGTATCAAGTTTGACTTATCATTGCTCAACGCTGTGTAACGTACAGCTAATACTTTGCCCCGGGGATAGGGTATTTAAACCTGATTCTACCTCTAATAGGTATTGATTGTTATTTGTACTGTCCCGTTGTCGCCTTGCTGGCAATGGTATTCCATCTTCACTAGTATTCTTCGTTCTAGGTCGCCTGTGACGTTTCCAGAGCTGTTGTAAATATTTTATTAAGAGGTACAAGATAAATAATATTAATGCAGTACAGATGAAACTGAAAAAAAATATCATGTTCAAGAGTTGTATTGTTCATGCATATGGCCTTCCGTGGCTGATCATCGCTATCTTCCTTCTCGTACCAGGCTGCCTCGTATACCAGTGGTATAGCCTCGTAACTTACTGTCGATGGCTGACTCTTCCAGAAGGCTCCGGCAGAGACCTCTAGTGGTTGGGTAATACAGTTAGCACTTGCCAATAATGACAGAAAGGTGAACCTGTATCATAATTTGTCATTAATATATATATATGCAATCGCTATTCTTTCAATTTCCTATTTTTCTACACTCTGTTAAACTTGATTATGAGTTTGAAAAGTACAACATACGTCATCCATACATGCCTGCTACCACAAATTGCTTATATTTAATTTATAGATTAGTGTTAATTATTACTACTACTTATTCCTACTTATAGGGTTAAAATTACGTTTGTATGGTTAATTACCATCGTCCATTGGTGTCGCCTCAGGCGTCCATGGGTCATTATATGGTAAGATGCGACTAATATGAACAATGTCCCTTTTGGCGTTCTTCGCAGGGCCCTTTTGTATTTCATAATTGACGTCGCTTATTTTTCTTACCACATAGTAAGGTCCAAACCAACGTAAAAGGAGTTTTTCTGATCTCCCCACTTTCCTTATTGGGGTGAACACCTTCACTTGGTCGCCTTCTTGAAAGTTTAGATGACGATGCCCCTCATCGTATCTAATTTTATCTTCCCCTTGTCGTTTGCTTATATTTTCTACCGCCTTATTACGCACTGCTAGTGCCTTCTCCCTAATTTGGCGGGCATCTAACGAATTTCCATTTTGCATCAGGTTAGCTTCTGTGGGCAACACTGGCTCTCTTGCATATACTAACATAAAGGGGGAGTATTTAGTTGTATCCTGGCGTGAAGTATTATATGCGAACGTTACATGTGGGAGGTACTCGTCCCAGTCCGTTTGCGGAGTATTTGTGTACATAGCTAGCATGTCTGCTATGGTTTTATTAAGTCTCTCTGTGAGTCCATTGCAAGATGGGTGATAGGCTGTCGTAAACTGGCTAGCCGTGCCCATATAACGCAGTAGTTCCCGTACCATCTCTGAACGGAAAACCTGGCCGCGGCCACTTAAAATGTGTCTTGGGGCTCCATGCCGAGTGATTATTTTTTCTAGTATAAATTTTGCTATTGGGCCTGCTTTTCCTGAGGATAATGCCTCGGTTTCTGCCCATCGCGTTGCGTAGTCTGTTGCCACCACAATTACAGTTTTTCCATTTCGACTTCTTCGAAAGGGGCCTAGGATGTCTATGCCTATTTTTTCGAATGGTGACCCGACGGGAATGGGTTGAAGTAGACCCACTGGTTTTTTATTTTGTTGCCCCTTTCGGGCCTGACAGTCTTTACATCCTTCGACAAATTTTTCTACGTCTCTTTGTAGATTTGGCCAGTAATATCGAGTTTTTAATTTATGTAGTGTCTTAGCTATTCCTAGGTGACCTGACAGAGGTTCATTATGGTGTGAGAATAGGATTTCCGCTACTAAAGATTTAGGTATGACTAGAAGATTTTCTGGTCCCTCCGGCTGATGGTTGATCTTATAGAGTACCCCGTCTTTTAATCGAAAGTTTTTAGCTCTTCTAGCTATCCCTATAGGTATGGAAGAATCGGAGGGGTTTGATACCGCATCTATGAGTTGTTTTAGCTCTGCATCAGTTTTTTGACCTTTGACAATGTCCGTTGGTAACAGCAAAAATGTAGGTATTTCTTCTATATCGTAGCTACCTTCTTCTGGAATAGGGCTTCTTGACGGGGACCTAGAAATTCTTGGTGATCTTGCAAAGGGGTCTTCTGGCTCGAACAGTTCAGTACTACGATGTGCTGGTTGAAATTTCGGTTTTTTTTTTACTAGGGTAAGCTTTAGGGCCGTTGATCGAGTGATATTTTTGGGGATCGCTCCATCGGACATACTATGCGTCGCTAGTATATTATTGTCACACAGACAATATAGCAACTATTATTTTATTTATTATCAGTTTTATTAATTATTGTTACCTATAGGTAACAACATATAGTAGTTATAATAGGATATAGGATTTAATTACGAGTTATATTTTTATTATTTAATAAGTATATAGGCATGTAAAAACAATATACGCTGCACAAGTCAATGGTCACTTCGCCAAGTATCATAAGTAATTCATAAATATCAAAATAGTTCATAGGTTACATACACAAAAAATAATATTTTAGTCATCCCCAAACAGTCGACTTAGTTTATCTTGAAGTGCTTTGCTAAGCTTTGATTGTTCAAGTGGTAAACTATTAATTGCAATCGGAATATTAGGAAAAATAAATTGACTATTATTTTGTCCTTTTGGACTAACTTGTTCTAACACTCGTGGTGTTAAAGGTCGACCTGCTTCATCTATTCTTAGATCGATATTATCTAGTGAAGCTAGTAAAAGTTTTTGTTCTCTACGCACTTGGCGCTCTCTTTTTCCGGGCTTTTTTCTAGGCATTTATAAGCGGACAAGGAAAAGGATAAACATAATTCTTAACATAGTACCTCTCACTTTACCAGGACCCTGGCGTGGCAGGTTATACAATGTTCCAACAGAATCCCTATCGTTTCCCCAGCCTGATGATCCCAGGCAGTGGCAAAATTCTAGATATCTGTAGGTACGGGTACGTCCCTGATTAACCAGACACTTGCACGGTTAAAAGTACCAATTAAGCAACAAATGTACTACAGTTTCCCAGCCTGATAACCCAGCAGGCAGTGAGAAAATTATAGTTCACTGTGATAATGTAAGATAGGAGTAACAAAATTCCTGAAATAATACCTCTGGCCTTACCAGAACACTGGCACGGACAAAAATACAAATCGGATTACAAATGCACTATAACCAGACTAAACTAAAATTACCCTTCCAGGAGACTCGTGTCATACTACGCTATTTAAAAGGTCAACCTGGTGAGACATACGAAGTTATTCAGGAAATAAACAACAGAACTCCTAATCCTCAAGATGTTATTGCGTTTCAAACCAGAAAAGAAAGAGAACTTAAACGAAAAGGAGGACGAACTTTTTGTTCTCAAACCTATCGTAGGAGATTAGCACAAACTGCGAGTGAAGCTAATATAAAGAAAGTGATATACAAGTATCTCCCTTTTCAAACAATGTCTGATTCTGAGTTAGGATTAAATAAGAAAATTGCCATTGTTTTATACATGTTCAATCAAAGGGAGCAGATGTCGTTAATCTTGATCTGGATAAATGGAACATGTATCAACGACTTGAAAGTGTAGTGCTCATTGCGACCGACATAGGAAGGATGTTTGGATTAGTCAACTTGTGGCGAGACTGTCATTTGTGGATGCAAAGGAGTTATGTACTAAATAATAGTAGAGTCAATCCACCGGCTATAAATATGAAGACTGGACTCCCTGTCCCTGGTCCAAGTTGTCATCTTGGTCAAAAAGGAGGCTTTGAAGGAATGGGTCAAAAATTATGGACTATAGAAACATCATGTACAATATTGTTAGTGGCGTATCGATTAGGACTCCGTGTTTGTTTAATTGGACAAGGTGACAATCAAGTCGTAATAATTAAATATACCCAAGCTCAACAAAACAACAGAACCGCATTAAGGAAACAGTTTCTGGAAGCATTACATAGGACTTTCCTTGATCAAGGGTTAATACTAAAACTTACTGAAACATGGGTGTCAACTCAACTAGTTGAATATGGTAAAAAGAGATGGTTCAAGGGTATTGCAGTTTCAACTGGAACAAAAAGAGCGGCGAGAATAATTTCAGAAGAGAGTGATGGAGTTCCAACATTAGAGACATCATTGGGAATGATTTCGACTGCTACAGAAAATATAGCTGCAGGTGATATATTTCCAGACAGTGCATTCATTGTTTATCTCGTTAATTATTTGAGCCTATTATTTACAAATAATATTATAACTGCTTATACTTCAGATGACATACTTATAGCTCTATGTCACTGGCCGAATATACTAGGAGGGTTGCAGATATCTTCCTATCCTAATCATGTTGTTAGAGGATTAGATGATGGTGTAACTATTTGGTTATCTCTAATAAAAGGGTTAAGCAAATATGAACCAAATGCTTATCGGTTTGTAAGTTCTCTTATAACTCTAAATCAAAAACAAAGACTAGACTTAACGAGGTTAGTTGAAGATATATTCAGTTTAAATATATATACGTTACAAACAGCAACGCTGGTTATTAGGGAAAAAGTAAAGTCATTAATTCCTAAGTTTACAACAAATGAAGAGGTCCTCAGTATTTTAAATTTAGATACGGGAGAGACTCCGGAACTCATAAAGAAATTGATGTCAATGGATCCTCTATATATCCCGTTGGCCCATGAGATATATAAGAATTCAAATGCAGGAACAATTAAACAATTACAAAACAAACTGACTAATGTACAATCAGTTGTCAAAATTGCTAGACAAGAGAGTTCAGAAGATTTATACAGATGTATTGAACAAACTGATAAGGATCTAATAAAGTTCAGAAATTATCTATGTCTAAAAACTCCCCTTATTCTAATGGAAAATTAACAACTCTTTTGCGAGATAATCCTTGCACATATATGGCGGCTAGGAAACTCAGAACTCTGACTTGGGGAACTGAGCCTCTTGGTGCAACTCATCCTGTTCCTTGGGAACAGTTCTCCTTGATCCCTTATACACAACCGGGGTTCCCCCTAATATTCAACAACCGGAGTATCTTAGTTGAGACATCTAATCTCCTGCAGCATCATCCGGCTCATCCCATCCTTGATGTTGGTCCTTTCCCCACTTACTTCGGTTCTGTAACTCATGTCAAAGCACACTCCACGAAAGTTGAGTTCTTAACAACTCACCCATTTGTATCATCATTAAAACGTTTGTTATATTTACTAGCATGGGCAGAAAAGACAGGTTCAGACGATCTATGTGTCATAATAAGGAATTTAATATATACCAAGAAGACGTTATTACCAAAAGGAATGGATATTAATCTCCTTCTTGACCAAACTCAAGATATATATATAGTGGGCATTTATTTCATCGCTTACATGCTACAACAGAATCTAGAGGAGCTATGTTAAATACTGTATCACCAATCTCGACCCACATCCGAGTAACAACAAGTACTCTCAGTGATATAACAAAAGAAGGTAAAGATTACAATATATTTTTCCAGATGATATTCCTTTATAATAATGCTTATCTCAACTCCCTTTTACTGTTTCAACCCTTTGTACAGATGTCAGCGGAATATAGGTTGGTTCTAAATTGCACGTCTTGTACCCATGAATTACCAGATCACAATGTAATATTAAATTTTTTTTCTAGTACCGAATTTTTTAATGAAGTCACAAGCGTCCCAAAAGGTATGAACCTCCCGGGAAATAACAATATTAATTTAAATTTAAAAGACTTTAGTAAAGATCAAGTATTATTATCAGAGACGTTGAATGTAAGTTACTTATTAGCCAAAGATATTGCAGAGTCAAGTCATAGTGCGTTTGCTGATAAATCCCTGACTGGCATCCTTCGAGCTACAGATACCCATACTAACGTAAGTATGGTAGATTTCAGGAAATGTAATCTGCCTGTTTGTATTGTAGGACTACTAATATTTTCACGTCAACTCAGATTAAATTTGATTTCATCCAACCCCCAGTCGAAAGCTTTAACACCATCATTTTTATGTCAACCTATAGCTAGGTTACTGGTGTCGACCAATCGACTCCATGAGTTTCTTATCCTTACTGGTACAACGATACATAAACAATCTACATTAACAAGTATAGAGTCAATTTCTGAATTAGTTTGGGAAGGTATAACTAATTATATGACACACAATTACGTCAGTATACTATCCTTTGTCCTATCAATACCTATATATATATAACTCTTGAAAACTATTTTACAGACCACTTAAATAAGTTCATCAAATTAGCAATCACTAATTTTGTAAAACAAACTAATGATAAAATAACTGTACAAGAAAATGATATGAAGAAGTTATCAGTTGATAGAGACGATATAACAAATAACGGGGGTCATTATAATAGAACTACCAGTTAAATATATTGATCAATTAAATAAGTTACAAAACCTCATAATGACAATACATCCTAATAGACCTTTACATTTAATTCATTGTATCAGAAAACAACTTATAGATCGTAATCAAGACAAACTTTATCCTAACTTACTCCTGCACTTGAAGAGAGGTGTGGAATCTTGTGCAGTATGTACACAATTAAATAGTCAACTAAAAGAGAATATTCAATGTAGCCGAGTTACTTACCAAGACATATTGGATCGTCTTAAGTTAAAGGTGATTTCTTTATGTCCTAACCACCCATATAATAGTTTGATCTTCATTGTTCCGATTTATCATACAGAACAGGCTTACTCAAAGTACGTTAATTATCAAAGTGTATTTTATCCATATCGTTCTAAATGTAACTTTTACTACCTACCAACGGTGGCAAAAGATGACATCAAGGAAGTAGGGGAAAAGATCAAACTGGCAGGATGGAAAAAATCCGTTTACTCTCACGATAGACGTATACTACACAAGTGTAAATCTCTACTTAAAGATTCTCCTTCTTATGCCTTATCATCTATTATCAAATTACTCAGTAAAACAGATATAATGGGTAATCAACTAGGAGACTTAACTTATCAAAAAGCGAGGATACCTAGCTTAGAAACAGGTCACATGTTATGGAGATCAATGTATGTTGCTGTGGTAGAGAGTATGGATCAAGAACTTTACTTACCTGGGAAATCTATATTTACCAAACCATGTAGAAAGACAAGGAGGCTTGAGCACTTAATAGGTATACGTGGGTACAACACTTTCCTTAAAGATAATCCAAATCTAGGGAAGATTCAGTGTTCTTATAGGATAGGAAGTACAGAATGCTGCTCAGATAACATGTTGGATGATGTCATTTACAGAGTTCCATTTTCTTACTGTCATTTTGCTGCAAATATTTGTAAACCACTTAGAATTATAAATTCATCTCCATCTTCATTGTTTCCATTTCTCTGTTGTCTGGGAGAAAATTATTACCCCACTCACATAATAAATCTTGCAGGAGGCAGTGGAAGCAACTTATCTACTTTAAGCCATCTATTTCCGAAGAGCCTGCATTACTTTAATACTTTAATCGTTCCAGAACACACACAACAGATAGACAGAGCACATGTTTATCCTGAATCTTGCTTAGGAGATCCACATGTACCCGTAAATGGCATTATGGACAATAGTTATCCGTTGGTTCATGGACAAACTAATATCTTAACAGCTGAATTCTGGGAGAAATTATTGTATGTCTTAACTACAAGTCCAAAATTTCTATTAAGGATCTTACTAATCATAGATATTGAAACAACGGATCCGCAAGATTACTGTTCACTCGGATTCTATATAAACGACTTTATAGACAGGCTGCCTAACACTTGTTCTATTATCATCTACACTAATATGTGTATGTCATATAAATTGATCCAAACTTTTCCAAGTGGCCTCTTAACTGATAATACAAGAGCACTCCAGATAAGAAGTGATCCCCAATTGACTGCCTACTTTAAATTAATAGTTGTTAAGGACAACCTATTCACTGAAGCTAAAGAATTGGGCGTTCCCTTGTCCTATATATTTGAGCGTGTGTTAGAAAGTAAGAATTGTCAGTGCAGTTATGGAACATATCATATCGCTCTATCTGTTGTAGAACTTAACCAACCTGATATCTTATATGGTACAGATGAACTCTCTGTTCCTATCTATACCAGAACATCATTACAGTTAATGCAGAGTACTTTATCTAATTATAAATTAGCCGACTTACAATGTATATCACTAACGAACAGCGATAATCAATTTAGGTACATTGCATCCTGCGAACACCTTACTGAACTTGAATCACTCATTCTATCTACTACATGGGAAAGACTTGTTGAATTAAATCTCTCAGTGACAACAATGTTAACAGCTGTTGGAAAAGGGCCTATAATCATACACTCGATTTCACAGCTAATCGTAATCCTATACGCTATCAATTATTTGAAGACATTAGAGTCAAATCAATCCTTTTTTTTTGTTCTACCTATTTGTTACGAACTATTATCCAGAGTATGTTACCATTTGGATTATAGAAAATGGAGAGATAAATGATATAACTATTCAAATAAAGAAGAAAACACCTGAAATACAATATTCTCTTCTTGATAAGAATAGAATGTTAATAAGAATACTTATTCTCCAAGACATAATCGGCCATCAGCCGTGTATTGCCACTTTAAATCAAGTAGATCATTTGGAAATGGATGGCGACGGGGTAACCTCAATTGAAAATGACGTGAGTCAATTGAATATGGCATCAGAACAACAGATTGAGGATGATACTGAATCAATCCATAAAAGGAAATATGGACGCAGGATGATAATGTACAAATCAATTCTAAATCAATTGAAGAAAATTAATCAAGATCTTATACAGCAGACTAATCAAATTAGTTTTATGGAATTATCCGTAGAGAATATCCAAAAACATATGTTTTCTGATGTAACGTCTAAAGAAAAATATTTCCATATCAGATGAAGGTACAACAATCGATTCCAGTGGATGTCTGTAAGGACACATACATAGAATGGATTGTTGTAAGAGAAGGCAGCTCATAAAGTTAGGTTTTAAGTGAATTTCTATTTACAACGTAGTTGCAAATGAAAGAGTTTGTTATTATAGTAGGAAAATACCGATAAAAGAGTATATATTAGAAAAAAAAAAAAATATATATATATATATGTCACGTCTGTGACTAGAGGGCTAACTACCTAGCACTTTACTTGGCTGCAAGAGGGTTTTATACTAATTTAAAATAATGCGACTGAGAATAATACAACAACTTTATTCTTTATTCAGAACACCCAAATAAATGTGGCTAAATGCCAAGCATAAAAATACAGAATAATAAAATAAAACTTACCCAAAGGACAACATTTCTAGAGGGGCTGTTGCACAGCCTGATTATCTTCCAGTCAACTAGTGACTCCCTTCAGAGTCCAACTACCACTCTCCTTCCACCATCCACAATTTTAATTTTTATGGCAATAAATGCTTACACTTCAGAAATCATATTGGGAGTGGTGGAAGTTCAATGCATGTTAAAATCTCACTTTAGATTGAGATGCATATATATCTGCCGTTCATTGAATCATGCATTTTGTAATTGGACCTGTTACATCCTTTAAAATCATTAGTCAACAGAAATGTGTGTAAACTATTTTCCTGTTAGAATGAGAAATAAATGGTTTAAGTAATTTTGTACTGAATGTTTAATACTTCTATATACAGGGTGTAATTAACCTTACCAACAGAACTACTATTTTCTAATATAAGTTTTGAATAATTATTTGAATATTAATTTCTTAAATATGGATACTCATATTGTTGACAGTATATTACTTTGTAAGTGCAGTTATCACTGAAACCTCATCCGTTTAGTCTAGACGGTCCATCTTAATTGCCGTGGAGTAGGCAGAGGGCCGATAGCATACAATGTATTGGAGTTATCGGATAAACATTTACGTGGGAATGCATTTCGTTAAGTCTTTAGATTTAATTCTCAGACCATAAATGAGGAGTCAGGGAAATTGCAGGTATAGAGCCTGGGAACGATATGCTTGTAGGAAGGGAGTAAGTAGGTATGGCGGCGCGTTGACCCGGGCTCCGCCCCCCAGATGGGGGCCCCCTTAGGGCTCCGCTGGGCCCCCAACTCTCAAAATCAAAATGGGGCCCCCAACTGTCAAAATGGGGCCCCCAACTGTCAAAATGGCGCCCCAGTTGTCTAGACCAAAGACCCATAGACCTACAAATCAGAGGGGCCAAAGACCCATAGACCTACAATTCAGAAGAACTACAAGCCTCTAGGGCCCTCAACATAACCTCAAAGCCATAGCGCCTTATGGGCACGGTTCTAAAGCAGAAAGCTAAAGGAGGTCGCACACGGCACAGCGAATTATATATATATATATATAAAGATTACTTACTCTGTTGTGGACTAATCAGCTGGCACCGAACTCACGTACAACTGTGTGTGATATATCTACGAGAGCTCCAGGTATACCACAACAAAAGGTCCATTGAAGAGAGCTTCAGGTATACCACAACAAAATATTTAAAACTTAACCCAACTTCCCGAACACCGGAGCCCAAGTATATAATTATTAGCTGTAGAATTTTGTATCTCAACGACGAGAACAACAGCAATTTAAAAACCTAACCTAACTTTTTGTGTGTGGAACAAGCACGACCGATCACCAACACAGAACATTCTAGACTGAACCCACATACCTACGCGTGTGTGTAATATAATAATAAATATCTAATTTAAAAACTTAACCCAACTTTCCGAACACCGGAGCCCTCGTACATAGTAGTAGTAGTATATAATTATTATTATTAGCTGTAGAATTATGTATCTCCATACTGACGAGAGTAACAACAATTTAAAAACCTAACTTTTTGTGCGGATTTTGTATCTCAACGACGACGAGAGTAACAACAGCAATTTAAAAACTTAACCTAACTTTTTTTTGTGTGGAACAAGCACGACCGACCACCAACACATACCACTCTAGACTGAACCCACATACCTGCGCGTGTGTAATAAAATAATAAAAATAATAAATATCTATTTATCTCCACACTGCCGAGAGCAACTTAAAACCGAAGCAACTGCACGCATGTAATATCTATTGATTGCGTATCTCCATAAATTAACGAGCAGCCCGAGATGATTGCGTATCTCCATAAATTAACGAGCAGCCCGAGATGATTGCGTATCTCCACAAATTAACGAGCAAAAACAACAGTAACTAAAGATATGTGTGTGTGTAGGGAACCACGACGTACAATCGCGAACTATTTAAATGCAGAATTGCGTATCTCCATAAATTAACGAGCAGCCCGAGATGATTGCGTATCTCCACAAATTAACGAGCAAAAACAACAGTAACTAAAGATATGTGTGTAGGGAACCACGACGTACAATCGCGAACTATTTAAATGCAGAATTACGTATCTCCATAAATTAACGAGCAAGACAGCGAGCATCTTATGGCAACAGTAAATATCTAGAAAGATGTACCCGTAAGTGATCTCAAGGCAGCGTATTTTTTCCGGCTTCTTGCTGAAAGCTATACCATATTTGTTGTTACAGAATTTTCAACAAAAAAACGAGCTCCGGTCACAGTTACGAAGAAATATTAATAATTTCAAAACATCTAGCGCCTCCGACAAAAAAAAGATAACGGCCGAGGCGCCTAACCGCAGGGTCTTGGTATGCAAATGTACACAAATATTTACAGGAACTGTGAATCTAAAATAATCTTTTCAACCGCTATCTCTCGCCCTATTATAATATCTATTCAGCGGTACATATTTTGGTAAAGATATTGGCGTTACAGAGGATTGTTTACAAACCAAAAACGCGGATTTAAAAAAAACATATTTTTCGTTATTGCGGTCTCTATTACATAGGGTGTTCGATAAGAAGAAGAAGCACGGCCGCAGCCGCAACTGATTGCACACACACACACCTATAAAAACATGTGTTGTGGTCTTCTTTAATCACAAAAAAAAAAAATGAACCTGTCGGATGGTTAGTATAAGTTAGTGTACGTAGTCGTTATATCGAATAACAGTTTTCTATTACAGAATTAGCCAGGGTAGCTGTAAAGGCGGCGCGTGCGTGGTGCCCGACACTAGCCGTAAGGAAAAATATTTTGTTTTTACATTTAAAATTACATGCTTCATCGTAGGATATGAGGCTTGTCGTTTTGCGACATCGTCAACCACCACAAGAGGCCATATCAATTGGCGCTATTATCACCCCCGAAGGGACCGTAGCCATGCACGTAACGCTGGAGGTCGCACCTGGGTCTGTAGAGCCTTCGGCGACTTTATGGCTGCGTAAGTACCACCCTAAACAGTTAAAACCTAAGCTACAGTATATTCTTTCTTTTTATGCTCTCACGCTACGATTGCTGCTGCTGCCTGACTCGATCTTTGAAACAAAATAGATTAAATGTATAATAGTGCCTGTCTGATGGATTTATTATTACAGTATTATTAGAATAAGAAAAAGTGAATACAAAAGAAATAATGTAAAGAGTGTACATATTTTCGTTAACTTATTGTGGTTTCTGTTACACCGGGGCGACCGATAAAAAAAACCACGAATAAATATTAATACGGCGTAATTAGTTGATACCAGGGGCTTTTCCGCACAAGAAGAAGAAGAAGACACCACATACATACATACACAGGATACACGTGATAGGACTTATACCCGCAGCTGATTGCACGCACATATAAAAACGTTTGCTGTGGTTTTCTTTATTCATACAAAAAAAAAAATGAACCAATCTCACGGTCAGTATAAGCTAGTGTAGGGTGTGATTTCGAATAACAGGTTTATCTATTTTCAGATTTAGCAAGAGCAGCCGTCGCGTTGAGCGGCGTTGAGCGCCAGGCCGCAACTACTCGTAAGTAAAATTTTTTGTTTTTTTAACATTTAAAATTACGTGTTTCGTTGTAGGAGATGACGATAGTTGTTTTGCGTCACCCCCCACCTTCCGGGGCCGTCCCCGTGGCTGTTATTTTCGGTGAGGTAAGAATTTACCTCACCGTAGAGGAGCCTTCAGGGGCCCTAGAGCCATGGGCAACGCTGTGGCTGCGTAAGTACCACTCTAAACTGTTAATAACCGTACTTATAGTATTTTCTTTCCATGTTCTTCCCTACTATGCGTGTGTGTGTGCCGTCTGACTCATCTATGACATATTACCTATACGTTGTTAACGCTTTGAAACAAAAATAGATTAAATGTATATTGCCATCAGGTCTACTTGTTTGATTATTCACCTTTTACTAAAAATTGTGCTTAATAGGTACAGGCAGATCACTGGCCCTGTACAAATCAAGGTAGAAAATAATCAAATATTGAATTATTCTATGTATCCTCACCAATATTCTAACTCTGTGTAAAAACGACATACCTAGAGAAGTATAAAAGGTGAGATCACAGGCCTTGTACAAATCAAGGCAGAAAATAATCAAATATTGAATTATTCTGTGTATCTCCACAAATATTTAAACTCTGTAGTACGTCTATTGATATCAAATAATAGTTCGACGTACAAAGTAATGCCGTCAGGTCTACTTGTTTGATTATTCACCTTTTACTAAAAATTGTGCTTAATAGACGCAGGCAGTGTAAAAACGACATACCTAGAGAAGTATAAAAGGCGAGATCACTGACAAAGGTAGAAAATAATCAAATATTGAATTATTCTATGTATCTCCACAAATATACGAGTTCTGTAGTACGTCTATTGATATCAAATAATAGTTCGACGTACAAAATGTATACTGATTTATTCTATGTGTCTCCATAAGGCCTGAACACCGAAAATTGTGCTTAATAGGCGTATACAGAGTAAAAACACCATACCAAGGGAAGTATATAAGGTAAGCCCAATCAAATCATTACTCTTAATAATAAATTAATTTATACTATGTATCTCCATAAATATACGAGTTCTGTAGTAGGTCATGTGATATCGTACAAAAACAATATTAAATAATTATTTAAAAAAAAAACAAAAGATTGGACGAAACCCGTCCCATATTGAAATAATTTCTTGTAGGTATCTAAATTATCTCAAACCACCTGTGTTTTCTAGAATCGAAATGTGTTTATATCCTACCACGTTCAGTCTATCTGAACGCTGAATTGTTAAGTTTTTCACTGTGTTAGAAAAAGCCGTACAGAAACAAATAAAACGAAATTTTTGTGTTTGTAGGTGCAACCTGATTGCTTAGAACATATAGTGAGTGCAACATTGAATTTTTTTAAAAAATTAAACAGCGAGTTAACAAAAAGACAATTTAGATACAAAAAAGATAGAAATCAGGGCGTTGCCACAGATATGATAAACGACCCTTGTATGTTAGAATTTTTACTGCGGTAAATATACAAACAAACAAAGCAAAACTCTATTAGAAAAACAATAACACCTACCGACTAGTTGAACAGTACAACGAGTACAGGGTGTTGATGTGGAACCTTTATCGGTTCTTCAGTTACCTTATTCTAATATTAAACAGCGAGTTAACAAAAGACAATTTAGATACAAAAAGATAGAAATCAGGTCGTTGCCACAGATATGATAAACGACCCCCTGTGTGTTAGAATTTTTTACTACGGTAAATATACAAACAATGGCAAGGACTCTATTAGAAAAACAATAACACCTATCGACTAGTTGAACAGTACAACGAGTACAGGGCGTTGATGTGGAACCTTTATCGGTTCTTCTTCAGTTAGCTTATTAGTTATCGATTCAAAATTTGACTAAAACACAAGTTATTCTTGAACGGGTTACGTCATTGTACGCTAAAATTTGCTGTTGCCGATATATACCACATCCTCATTTTAGCGATAACAGGGGGCTATGATGGGGAAATGCCATGATTGGAAATAAAACGGAAAACCAAACTTTAAAAAGATTTATTAAGGATATCTGAACATTCCATCACAAGCTATAAAACCACATTTTTTAAATAAATTTTCCGATGCTTCATTCAAAGTAAAGGCGGAAATTTGCTCTCGCGTTTTGATGTGTTCTAACAGCAGCGCTGCAAAACCTCTTCTACGCTCTTGTGGTAGTGTGTAGATATAATTGAACATCTTTGGGTTCGAATGTATGTTGAATGGGTCATAGTCCATCTTTGACAGCAGGGCAAACGATACAGGTTTGGAACCGAGTAAATTATATAACAGAAGGGCTGCCTGTCTAGATACCACTGTTCAATGAACATATCGCATAGTTTAAGCTTCTTTATTTCTCTCAGGGCCTTTGATTTAAAAAAGAATTTGATAACAGTCGTCATTGCGTCTTAACAGCACGGCTAGTTGCACATAAATGAAAACAACTGATGATGGCGCTACACCTATAGGGTGTGTGAAGGTGGTGGGGTAGCTCGAGATGATATCCTGATTAACTTTAGCTCGAGAATGTTTTTGTATGTACGCCTTATTACAAATATTACATATATACGTTATCCTGATTATACTGGTGTTATCCTGAAGTTATATTTGTTATCCTAGAGTTAGCGTCCACGGTGCGACGACCCTGCGTGACGTAGGGTCGGCCCTGCGTCGAAAAAAACGTCGATAAACGTCACGCAGGGTCGACCCTACGTGATGTTTTCGACATTTTTGACGTTTTTCGACGTTTTTCGACGGTTTTTGACGCCTTACACGTTTTCATAGGTTACAAGGCGACCCAATAAGTCTTTTATTTGTTGGAAGATGCTTGGTTACGTCGATAAACATCAAAAATGTCGAAAACGTGACGTAGGGTCGACCCTGCGCGACGTTTTTCGACGTTTTTCGACGGTTTTTGACGCCTTACACGTTTTCATAGGTTGCAAGGCGACCCAATAAGTCTTTTATTTGTTGGAAGACGCTTGGTTGAGGACACGTGATGCCAAAAAGAGCTAAGTCAAACCGCCCGGCCTTCGTTACCTTTCTGGTAAATTCATCAAACTCGTAGTATGTGTCGTTTCTGAAAAAGTACAAAAGTCCGTTTGTATATCTGAAAGCTCCGGTTACGTCATCAGGAATGCCGGGAAACATATCTCGTATCAGCCCGTGTTTGCGAGCCACTTGGGCACAGTCGTCAATCTCTGTATAAAGCCGATTGTCGTAAAATATGTAAGTTTTTCCAATGTACGTGTTGAATACGGCGTTAATTTTCTCTTTAAAACGGACGCCCATGGCGTCTACGCTACCTCGGGCCTGTGTTATAGTAATAGAGAGAAGTCCGACCGCGTAAACACGGCCGCTCCCCGTCACCAGCATAAGTTCGTCGTTGCTTTTTTGATAGACGTGTATTTTCGGCGTAGTGGGCAATGATGGCAGATAATCCGTAATCCGCACAGGCCGATTGTGATAGGAGTTTTCACCCAGGGGCAAGATCCACAGCCACTGTTTATAAAACACATAGTGATGACCGGTAGATGTTATCAGCATGTTGTCTGGTGCTATTCTACATAAATCTAATTGCTGTTGCGGCGGACCTGTCAAAGGAAGGGGCTGGACTGTTGTTGTTCTCATCATCGTCGTGGTTGTGATAGCGGGTGGTTGAACGGGGGCGCCGTAGAGCGATTGGATAGCTAATATATCGTCTTCCGCGAGGTCAAAAGCATCTTCCCGATACCACGGGTACATGATAGCGCCCTCTTGCGACGTGTGGTGTAGCCCTAGGGCGTGACCTATCTCGTGAATCATTACAGCCAGCAGGTTAACTGCACCTTCGGGCGTTGGCGCGTGCAAATCCTGATACCACTTCAGGTCTCTATTTAAATGGATTTCTCTACAGGTGTCTGAGGCGGTGGGCAAAGACGCGTGTGCAAGAACGCCCTTCGGAAGGGGGTATGAACACCTGCCTCTGCCCTCACAAGTAGGGTACAGAACATGGCTGCTTGGACCTGTAGTAATTACAATGTCTGGGTGATTATGATTATAGGAAAAGCGTAAATTTGTCTTGGCCGCCCATACATCGAAAGCCCGTGTAACGACCCTTCTTTGGACAGTGGAGGCCAGCGGAAAATACCAACGTAAATCGGTCTTTTTCCATTTGTCGCGGTGAAGTGTGAAAGCAGTCGGGTGGTCAACGACCCCACATCGCGGTTTTTTCATCAGTTCTTCGGTCTCGGTGTTCATGTCACCCGTTACGGGCAGTTGAAAATACTCCTGAAATGTGTAGAGGGCCTGAGAGACGTCAGTCAGCCAGTTTTCGGTGTTGTTGTTGTTTAGGTAACCAAACCGCGTTAGATATTCCGTGTAGTTGACGAAGGTGATGGTGGTCGTGGAAGCTACCCGCGAATATTCCGTATAGTTGTCAGCGGCTGCGACATGATTGATTATATAGAGAAAATCTATAGCCGTGTGGTGGTACATCTTGTCTCTGCTGCAGCTGTCGAATTACTACGTAGTAGCAGGGTATGTTCTCTATATATAGTTTGACTGCTATGTGTTACAGCCAACAGGGGTTGGTATTCATGTAAACCTAAGAATGTCAACTTTTTGACCTCGGTGGAGATACATCTATTTTTTTCATATATATATTAGGTGTTACCAAAAATTTACAGAATAATAATATTTTTGCATATTTATGTTCAAATAGCTTTGGATCTCGTTTTACCAACACACTCGCAACTACCAAAATCAAGCCGTCTTTTTTGGCGACGCCTTATTGGCCGCCATCAATAAATTAGGTAATTGGTTGCTATAATTCAAAACCAAAAGCATTGAAATTAGCCCCTTTATGCTACGCCATTGGAATAACATCTGCCGTGGCGCTTTGGTTATCAGCCAACGTAAGATTATCAATAAAACAACAAGGTCGAGTTCCATATCAACTCGTATTTATAGCGGACGTAGACAGGACACCAGCAAAATGAATTTGGAAAATAGTAAACAGCGTAGATATAATATTTCTATTTCATAAAGCAAGAATAATAAGAGCCACTAATAATATACAGGGTGATAAAAACATAATAATAAAGTTATACAGAGCAGGTAATAATAATACAAAAATGTTAAATATATATACAGGGCGTTAAAAACAGGTCAAGTTCTGGGTATTTTGAAGCCAAACGGTTCAGATGTGTGATCGGCGTGGAATTTTCACTTGGTAGAGCGAGGTCTATATATTTTCGTTTCCTGCCGCGTCACCACCTCATGCTCCTTTGTTCTTCGAATATGGCTTGCTGTGATGTATACAGGGTCGGAGGGTGCTAGAACCATCTCCTTTATGCTGGCAAAGTTTATTAGCTGGCTGGCCGCATAATTGAGCCCTATGCCCTTAACTTTACACACTATCTTCTCGTCGTTGTCTCGTGTGCAGAACACCTTGTACGTATAATTTTTAGGCCCGCCGCTTACAAACTCTGTGATGTAGCTCCCTCGGCCATATCCTTCCAGCTCGTCGGTCATATCCCAGTAGTATAGCTGGCGGGGTTCTGTGACACTTCGATGGCATGTCCATCCGAAGGTGTCCAAAGATCGAGGGGGTTCTGTCAAGGTCGCCGAAGAGTTCTTGGAATGGATCTGAAGAAGTGGTCGTCAATGACCAGAGGGTGTAGTTCAGGTTTCTGCCGCGCGGCAGATATAGGGGTCGCTGTGTGCGATATCTAGATGAAGAGATAAGCGGTGCGGTCTTTTGGTGACATCTGAAGAAGTGGTCGACAATGACCAGAGGGTTGGCGCGGATTTTTACCTTTGCTTACCTGTTAGCCTGTTGGTGACACACCTGATGGTTACCTGTTAGTTTAGCCTGATCTGTACCTGTTGGTGACACACACCTGATGGAAAAAATGATGCATTTTTGAAGTAATCTTCTACAATTTGTGCATCAACATGTTGATAACCTTTTGCCCTTGTTCGGCGTGATAAGGATGTGTGTAATTTCATAAACATTAGCAGATAATTATTGATCTCTGACCTTGTTATTTTGGTTTTATTGACGTAATTGGCGATATTTTCAATCTTCTACAATTTGTGCATCAACATGATGATAACCTTTGCCCTTGTTCGGTGTGATAAGGATGTGTAATTTCATAAACATTAGCAGATAATTATTGATCTCTGACTTTGTTATTTTATTAGGTTTTAGTGATTTAAATAAGATGTAACTTGTTGTAAAAACAGGTTCAGATTATTTAAATTATAAAATGATTTAAGATCTGCTATTGAGTATGTTTGGATCGATTGTATATGAAAATGGAGAATATTTAATATCATGATCGTTTCACAAGAGGATTGTAGAAATTGTTTAGAAAATAATTATTGGACTAAAGGAGTTGAATCTTAAGTCGCATTTTACACACACTTTCCTTTTATTTCTAATGAAGAGGAGGAGGTGGAAAAGGAACTGGATGCAGATGATACCTGTTAGTTTAGATGAATGTTATATACTTATTTTATTGTTAAAATAAAAAAAGACGTAGAAATTTATTTTTAAGTTTTATTTGTAGTATACATTAGTTTTCAAGCAGATATCTAAAAAACAGTTCCGCTTTAAAAGAGGTGTTTTGCTATTCCAAAATTTCAAATAGTATAATAGATTTCTATTTATTTTTGCGTTTGTCCTCATTCTTCTTCTTCAAGCAGATATTTATCTAGTATATTATCTAATAATGAAAATAACAGTTCTGCTTTTTCAACAGGTGTTTTGCTATACAAAATTTCAAATGGTGTAATAGATTTCTCTTTATTTTTTGCTGTTGTCTTCATTCTATTTCCTAGAGCTCTTTTTGTTGTTGTTGTTGTTGTTGTTGTTGTTGTTGTGGGAGAGATTCTACGCTGTCTTTTTGCTTTCAGTTCTGATGATGATGATGATGTTGATGGATCTGATAATGAAGAAGGTGGCATTGATGTTGCTTTATTGTCCAGCTGTCTCTTTCTTGTTGCAGGGTTTGTGTTGTTGTTATTGTTGGTGGTGGTAGTGGAAGAGGAGTCCATCTGGAAATTAATTAAAACAAAATGGGGAGTTTTATATGTAGATTTTAAATATTTTTAATATGTAGATTTTTAAATATTTTCAATGTTAAAACCCCAAGGGAGTGTATCTGTGTAGATGTAATTAACGATTCGTTTATCATCATAGGGACTTAGTGCTACTTTCTTAGTTTCAATTGTAAATACTTCATGTTTTTCTGATTGAATCAAATTCTGATTACAATTTAATGTAATATT
Source organism: Pogonocherus hispidulus (assembly GCA_963924545.1). Taxonomy (NCBI): domain Eukaryota; kingdom Metazoa; phylum Arthropoda; class Insecta; order Coleoptera; family Cerambycidae; genus Pogonocherus; species Pogonocherus hispidulus. Next base: position 17,618,893 of record OZ004697.1, on the reverse strand, counting down.
ATTAAACAGACATTGATAATAATCACTAAATGATATCTTTTTTAAAACTGCACTTGTAATACCTTTTGCTTTCTTTTCAATTTTTTCTTCTTCTTCGCTCTCACGTTTCTTTATAGAATACATTTTCGAACGCAATCCTACAAATTCTAAAAGAATTTTACCATTGCATTCATCCTTCATTAGGCCTAAAACTTTACCATTTTTTAATGGTATTTGATATACATTATCTGGTGGATAGTCTGATGTATCAAATTTATGAATATCCTGTTTGATATATTCATAAATATCATCAACAAAGAAATGATATATGAGGGAATCCGTATCTGTGTACAGTAGCTTAGCTTTGTCACTAAATTTATTTTTTATATAATTGTAATGAAAATCGTACACAATTGTTTTGGAAATATCTAATATTGTAAAGCCTACGTATATTGGTTTATTAAATGTAACATTGAGTCGTGACATTTCAATTATAACCATATCTTTATCGAAAATTGTAGCACTATGAAAATTTGGTTTTGAAATATAATAATTTGCACCATATCTACCTGACCATTTAGTTACTAACTTTATATCCTTATATTTTCGCACATTTTCCATTGTTTTTCCAAAGACTGCATTGTTCATTAATTTATAAAAGTTTTTCTCAAAATTATTTTTACTCAATTTTCTATGATTTGTATTTAAATCGATATAAGATTTCATCCAACAGCTTTGTTTAAATTTTAAAATTCTATGGATTTTGCCCACTTTTAATCCCAAGACAACGGCTTGTTTTAAATTATGATAATGAATAATGTATCTCTTTTTATCAAACAATGTGGTTAATAATTTTACATTTCCAGATTTTGATGTTGGTGGTGCTAAATGTTCAGGTAAAAGAGGTAGATCTTTATGGTTCTTATGTAGATCTTTAGGATAATGTATATCAATTTCAAAAATATATCCAAATTCATAATCATCCGGAATTTCCAGAACATTATTTACTGAATATATATCATCTACCCATTCAAAATTACTTTGTGGTAAAGGAGAACACATTGCCGAACCATATAAATTATTTACATCAAAGTACATTAGATAAGAAGTAGGCAAATTAGGATCAAACTCTGAAGTATTCATATATTTATTATTTGCTTTACCGTAACGATTAGAACATTGAGAAACACCACCTCTTATTCCTCGTTCGATAAACATTATCATATCAATGTCTGTTAATAATTGCAGTTCAATATTGGTAATTTTTAACATTGCATCGAAAGCTAAACCTGGAGCTGTATAATAATGAAGAGGATCTAGATGATATGTAGATAAGCACACTTCTCGAAAGTTTTCAAAAATATCAGTTAACAGAAACACATCTGTTTTTAGATAAAGTTCAGCATATTGTTGTAAATTTTTTATATCGAACATGTTCCATACTTTACAAGCATGTTCATAATCATTATTGCTAACATGACAATTCTTGAGTTTACTAAAAAAATGTTTCTTATCAGGTAATTGTTCATCCAATAATTTATTCCAATTATCTAGATAGTCATAAGGAAATATACCTTTCCGTTGCAATAATTCAAATTCAATATCGTTTCTACAATATTTTTTAGTTATAACTTTATGATCTTTTTCCAAATATGATGCTAATTTATCAAGATCGCTTGCCATAAATCTAAATGAGTCTAGAAATCTAAAATTAATTTTTGTGTTATTTATATATTTTGTAAATGATATGTACCTTTCCTTATTTATAGGAAGTAAATTTAAATTTCCCTTAACTTTTACACTAAGGGCCTTAATTATAAAATGGCTGTCGTAACCACTTAAATTGTGAAAAATTACTGGAATTGTATGACTATCCTGATACTGAAGGTTACAAATATTATGTGCACTTCCTCTATATTTTCCAGAAAGTCCACAATGATCTCTTACTTTTTTGTCTGTATCTAGAAATGGTTTGGAACAAATGTGACAAAATTTAGATGATTGAAATTCTTTTTCCTCCTGATCAGTCATATTTAAGGGAAGCCTATTATGTAAAATACTATCAACTTCTAAAGCTATTTTTTCCAATTCTTTAACGAACCATTCAATGCAATCCTTACCTGTATATGTTTGAAATCTTGAAATACTATCATCATAAGAACATTTTATATAGTATGCTATGCTAAATGGAACATGTTTTTGATACCTTTTTTAGTATTAGTTGCCTTAGGATCATCATATTGTTCTAGTATACTCTCCAGATCACTGTATATGACAAAAGGAACTTTCTCTTTATTTTTAAAATTTCCAAACTTTAAAATGCTTTTATTCTTAGAAGGTAATGTAATTTTAGTCTTGTTTAAATTTTCACAATCTATTAGGTGCTTATCTAAATTATTTTCTGTTTTGAAATGATTTAAACAACGTTCACAAAAGAATTTTCTATTTTTTAAATCAGCCGTTTGGCGACACAACAAACGTGATAAATTTTGAATTAAAGCAAAATGTTTAATCTTAATATTTTTATAATCTGTATTAGAAATATCATTATCATAGTCATCATCATCATCATTATTATTACAGTTCAAAATAAGTAGGTTTATTCGAGGTTTAAAATTAGTTTTACTCAGACAAAGAGGAACCACATTCTTTTGTTTTTCACCATCCACTGTAAAAATGTTTATTGATAAGCTATTCATATTTTCAAATTTTGGAATACTACGTAAACTTATTGGAAATTTGATACCTTCATATTTTAAAATTTTACTAAAATGTGAATATGATGTGGTTCTGTTGGGGTTTCTGTGTGGTGGTGCAGGATGTAAAGCAGCTACAATTGAATAAAGAAAGCAATATTGATCATTATTTTTTATATTTAATATAGATTTAGAATTCCTAATAAACTTTGGTAATTCCACATAACTACATCCTCCATTAATTGGAGAATAATTATTAATATTTATTTTTAAATTTAAAATTTCATATAAACTCCAACCTGAATCTCTTTCCTGAAATGATTCCAATTTTGACAAAATTTTATTTTTCACATATTCAATATACCACTCCTTTAAATTTGTGTTATTATCAATTATATGATTTTTCGTATTAAAATGTTTAATATCTGTTTGAAGATTTTGTGGTTGAACAAAATTAGCTGAAAATATAACGTTCACTTTTAATAGTGATTTTTTTAATGCAGTTTTAATTTTATTAGAAAAAATTCTAAATGCTTTTTGAAAAAACACTTTTGGTTCCTTTATATTCAAGTTACTGATGATACCAGTTTTCAATCTTTTTTCAAAGCATGATTCTAAATCTTGCCAAATTAAATCTCTTTTCCCTAACGTTGAAGACAGCAATGATTTTTTCCCTCTTTTTAAAATTTCCTTATAGTGTTTCAAAAGACCCCAATTTGATTCTAATTTTGAGAAATTTTTAACACAATCTGATTTATTTTTTATACATTTTTTACACAAATAAGCAATTCTGTTTAAAATTTTAATCAATCTACAATACTCCTCTTTTGTTTTAACTAAACTAGATGCTCTTCCAACTTTTTTTAATACAACATCAAGCATACGGTCAATAGTTTTCTTTGAGTGCATATTTCTGTTAAATAAAATATTCGAATTCAATTCAATAAAATAAAAGTAATAATAATAATAATTGTAACTTACAGTATTATAGGTGTAGGACACAGCTAACGGTTATTCTTGCGGCAATGGTAGTGATGCAATGACGAGCGATAGCAGAAAAATAATATTTTAAAATAACATCAAACGTCATGCACACATACGTGCTATCATTGAGTCAAAGGTTATCATGCATATTGATTAATTAATTATTATAAAAATATGCAAATGTTATTTTCATATTAATTCAATAACATGTATGAACAATAAATGTCTATCACGTTCTTAAAGCATGAGGATATTTATTTTATTACAAAAAACCATTTACGTCAATATGCATTTGCGTCAATATGATGATTTAGCAATATGTAAATGCATGTACTAAAACGTGACGAGTGCATCTATTTCATAAAAATTCACTTGTATAAAAGAGGACTGCAGAATCGGTTAACATATCAGTCAATCAGCAGGCAGTAAAGATGGCAACTACTCCAACTACAATTATTGTTACAATAACAGATAAAAGTATGTTTCCAATCGATATGGCAGTGGTAGTGTTCAAGCATATTTTTGGGTAAGTTATTATTTTTGTATTTATAATGAATTGAAAGTTATTTTTTATTTTTATGTATTTGCTTATATATTTTTATTTTTGTTTCATAATTATGAATTGAAAATTAGTTTTTGATTTTGAAATTATTTATTTTTACGTATGTGCTTATATATTTTTTATTTTGTATTCATAGATATGGACTAAAAGAAATAACAGTCCGAAAGGAGAATATACTAATAAAACTCTCTTACTCGCCAAGAACAAGCACACTTCAGAAAAAGTTGAAGAAATATCCTGTTACATATATCAGAACGAAAATTGAAAACGAAAGAGAGTTTTTGCTTTTAGAAAAAGCAATACGATTATATGGGGTTGATGCGGATGAGGATGTAGCACAAATTGAATCGTCATCTTCATCATTATCATCGACATGGTCAGCACCACCAATGATTGAAGCAGCCCCCTCACAAGAATCTGATGAAGTCTTGTATAGACTACACAACAATGCTAGCTGGGGGAAAAACATTAACATTGGTGATAATAGTGATGCTGATGAACAGCCTCTGAAGAAGAAGAGAAGGAAGCAAATATTAAACACTAGAACAGGTCTCATGCTTGGCGATGATGATGATCTAAATTTAGATTCTCAAGAAGGTTTAGTTGAAATAAATTAATTTTAAAATTTTTGTAGAAGTATCAGCGTCACCTGTTCAAAATCAACCACCACATTTAATGTCAATAAGAGAAGCGGTTGAAAGAAGACGTTTACAACAACAACAACAACAGGGCACTATACCATGTTTTAATTGTAAGAAAATGTTTTGCTTTTGTAGTTTCTCATTATCTGTTCATAGTGTTGAAAAATATTCAGATACTAATTTATATTGTTATGAATAAAAATAAACTCTGAAACTATGTTATTAAAAGTTGTTTCTTATTATTGCCTACTGATTGACTGATCACTATCTGTTACAAATAAAACTATAAAAATACGTACTTGGTTTCATTTTATTAAAATATTTATTTTGTTATATAAATTATCTTAACGTTTTTATAGTGAACAATAATTAATATTTCATTTCTTAAAATAAATACTAGGTATATGTTTGCTTTTGTTTTAACAGGTTTTGAAAGATTTTAACAGATGGTTTTTAACAGACCTGTTCTAGATTTTATCCCAAAGCTGATCACTATCTGTTACAAATAAAACTATAAAAATACGTACTTGGTTTCATTTTATTAAAATATTTTATTTTTGTTATATATAAATTATCTTAACATTTTTATAGTGAACAATAATTAATATTTCATTTCTTAAAATAAACACTAGGTATATGTTTTGCTTTATCCGTGTCTTTGAAATACTCTGCAGCGAAACATGCTAAACATTTTGAATTTGGTACAGGGGTTTCTCCTTGACATTTTATACATTTATATTGTACTGGAACGGGCATCTTGCAGCTACTGAGCTGTTAATATACTATTCCTTTCCACAAGGTAGGCTTGAAACAAATCATTTAAAGATTTTAGTATAACCCTTCGCCGTTTAAAGTTAATTCTAGCAGGTTTGTGTAATTCCTCAACAACTTGTTTTTAATATCAGTTGCAAATTTAGTTTTAGATGGTATAATAGATAATTTATTCAATAATATTTGCTTCACGTAGTTCTTCTATTATAGAATTAAATTTTTTATTCATAACACTTTAGTATCTTGAACAGGTTTAACAGGTTTTGAAAAAATTTTAGCAGTTGGTTTTTAACAGACCTGTTCTAGATTTTATCATAAACTGATTTATTTTCTACAGAATTTATCATTTTATCAGAAATAGTATCAGGACTTATTATGATATTAAGAAAACATACTGGGTATATATAAGATGTATAATGACACTAAATATGATTAACAATCATTATATTAACAGTACAGGACTTATGAGATGTATTACTTTGATGTAAACGATAAACATATAGGACTATATAGGCAGAATAGATAGATATATTACATATTTAAACAATTTTAGTTATATGTCTAAAAACATATTTTATATATGAGTTTCTCTGTAGATGTATTAAAAAGAGTGTGTTAAAATATAATACATCAACATTACACTTTGCAGAACTATAAAAATGCTAAGATATTCACCAGTATTAGCATTAACCAAAGAAGGTAAAGAACTTTCAAATTGAAAGCATCTGGATAGCACACCAAATATTAACATGTGAAAAAGCTACTAATATTTAGTTAAAGAACTATAACAATAAAAATTGAAAGCATCTGGATAGCACACCAAATATTAACATGTGAAAAGCTACTAATATTTAGTTAAAGAACTATAACAATAAAGTATTACATAAAATATTGTTATTGCTATAAAGAACTACAATTACTTTACTATAAGAAAATTAGAAGATATTTTAGTTCAATAAGTTTTAACATTATATTTTCAATACAGTCAGCATAATTTTATTAACATAAACAGATATAAGAGATAAAGATTTTTACCAAGCTCATTTTTATAGTTGAAAGTTCAAAAATTTGTGAAGCATGCATTTGTAATATAAACATTTAACGCAGTTAGAAATCTTCCAATCATTTTCAAAATGAACTGCATACCAGAAGGTAATACATATATTAATTTATAGTGAGTGTTTATTTAATAATTTTTTATTTGTAGAGGTGATTAAAGTGCTAGTAGCTGCTACTAGATTGGCTCGCCCTGAAATATGTGTAAGTTAAAATATTTTGTTTTTACATTTTAAATTAGATTTTTTAATTGTAGGACATGAATATAATAGTAGCGGTCCATCCGCCACCCCCCACAGCTTCCCTAATAGGGGAAATGGAGATGCCTGGGGAGTATAAAATTCTTAGTTATATAACGATTGAAAACGACGCTGTAGAGCCTTGGGCTACTTTATGGTTAGGTAAGTAATTCATAAACTATAAAATATAAAAGCTATATATTTTTTTCTTCTTTTCATATTATTCTGCTACATTTTAATGGTTTGATCTATGGGAATATTTCAACATGTTTACATAATATCATTGTTCGAATCAAATAGATTAAAAATAAAATAATATAAAACCTTGTCTACTTGTTTGGTTATTTATTAAATATCTAATAGGTTAAAAGAAATTAAACTAATAATAAATGAAGTGATGTATATCCTGAGTATAGCAAAAGAAGGTAAGTTCTAATATTTATAATCAAACAATTAAGAAAAATAGTAGTTTTTAGTAATATGACATAGTTTATCATAAGGTAGAGATACTTCCATATTAATTTCTCTAAATCTTAATGATACAAGAATGAAAGTAAGCAAATAATGATAACAAAGGTTAATAATTAAGGAAAATACCTAATCAAAGATTTTTTAAATATATTAGACGTTAAGGAGAGGATTTTAATAGAGGTTTTTCAAAATACTAAATGTAATAAATATTATTTTAAAGAAATAACCCCCTTTATTCATATGTGCTGTTGGTTGCTGACTTTCAGGAGGAACTAATACTACATCAATAAGTTTAGATAAAATGTCTAACTTATTATTAAAAGAGAAGCGTTTGTCAGAAAACAAAAAAACTTGAGCTCCTACGAATCTAATAATGCAGGTTATTATAATAATTGTTTAAAATAATATAAAACCTTGTCTACTTGTTTGGTTATTTATTAAATATCTAATAGGTTAAAAGAAATTAAACTAATAATAAATGAAGTGATGTATATCCTGAGTATAGCAAAAGAAGGTAAGTTCTAATATTTATAATCAAACAATTAAGAAAAATAGTAGTTTTTAGTAATATGACATAGTTTATCATAAGGTAGAGATACTTCCATATTAATTTCTCTAAATCTTAATGATACAAGAATGAAAGTAAGCAAATAATGATAACAAAGGTTAATAATTAAGGAAAATACCTAATCAAAGATTTTTTTAAATATATTAGACGTTAAGGAGAGGATTTTAATAGAGGTTTTTCAAAATACTAAATGTAATAAATATTATTTTAAAGAAATAACCCCCTTTATTCATATGTGCTGTTGGTTGCTGACTTTCAGGAGGAACTAATACTACATCAATAAGTTTAGATAAAATGTCTAACTTATTATTAAAAGAGAAGCGTTTGTCAGAAAACAAAAAAAACTTGAGCTCCTACGAATCTAATAATGCAGGTTATTATAATAATTGTTTAAACTGAATATAAAAGATAGGATAATTCATTTTAAATGATCAAATTATAAACTCTTTGTATTACACTATTATTCCTTTATGTATATCTAGAAGAAATCTGTTCTTAAACTAGTTAGGAAACCTTTGAAGGTTACTTAAAGTAGGAGCTAAAGAAATGCATTATATTTTAGATTGCTTTGAATATAAAAGCATTAGTATAATTATAAAAATATAAGTTATGACTAGAAAATATAAATGAAGTTAAATATAAAACATAGTTATAAGTAGATACTTAAGATACCTTAAAAGTAATGTAATAATCTTCAGGAAAATAGAAGTAGGAATGTATCTATTGTTTAATGTAGATTATCCTATAGAACCCCCTCCTGTTTGGTGAAATTCGATATGAATTATGAGAGGTTGTCATAGATCGTGTTCGAAATCCAGGTATAACTACATTAATGAAGGGGGTATGTTTCCTTTACCACAAAATGAAACTTCAAAACTTACCCTTTGTTATTTTGTTATTCTCAGTTTGATTTAATAAATAGCGTAATTGTAAGATGCATGTAACTTCTCTAATTAGTATCGCGTTGTAAACATTAACAGATAATTATTGATCTCTGACCTTGTTATTTTATTATTCTCGGTTTTATTTAATAATTGGCGTAATTGATTTTTAAAAAATAAGATTTATGTACCTTCTATAATTTAGTGTTATTAACATATTCGGGTTATTTAAATTATAAAAATGGAGTGATTATTTAACTTTGGATGCTATCGATTGTATAATACATGGTATTAAGCACTTATAGCAAATCGAAAAGGAATAATATAGGAAGCACAATTAAAGTATGTCGTAAGTGAAATATTTTTATTAGTACAGCTTAGAAAATTGATGTCTTGTTAAAAGTGAACTCTGAAAATTATCTTTAAACATACAAGATTTTGGGTTGAATGATATACCTATTTACTAAAAAGCTAAGGATTGAAAAATACATAGACTTCAAACATACAAATATGAACAGGGTACAGTTAGTTGATCTAGAAATCACTATTTCTTATTTCTTAGAAATTGCATCGGGTAACATCAAAGAAGCGCATACGTGACTTTGAGTCTTTAACATATTTGTTAACATTTTAATAATTGATACATTTTAGTATTGCTTTAACTAAGTTTTCATTATAAGTATTTGAGTATCAATATAGGAATTTAAAGTTTATAGGTATATTCTCTGATTGGAGATGCTAGAATTTATCATAAAATATTTGTTTATGATTTCCACTTCAGGTTACCCCGAAATAGGTGATGTGAGAATATCCAACGATTTATCTTGAACGAAGTTATATTTAGAAGTATAACGATGTAATATTTTTGTTTGAAATAATTTTTTTAAACAAGTTGATACAGGTCACAAGGACAAAGGAGGTATTCGAGTATTCCTATTAATGTTAAAATATTACGTTTTTCCTACATATAATATAATTTTATGCAACAAAAGAATATGACAAGTTAACTGAGTTCTCGTAATATACAGGGTAGTAATATAAAACAGGTATACGCAAACAGGTACCTAAAATCTACTGTAATAAAATAAATATCCTCATGTTTTAAGAACGTGATATATACATTTATTATGCATGCATGTTATTGAATTATCTTTTTTTATTATTGCATTTAAATTAATATGGAAACAACATTTGCATATTTTTATAATAATTAATTAATCAATATGCATTTGCATCAATATGCATGATAACCTTTGCCCCAATGATAGCACGTATGTGTGCATGACGTTTGATGTTATTTTAAAAGTGCATCACTACCATTGCCGCAAGAATAACCGTTAGCTGTGCGTGTGCCCTACACCTATAATACTGTAAGTTACAATTATTATTATTATTATTATTATTATTACTTTTATTTTATTGAATTCAAATATTTTATTTAACAGAAATATGCACTCAAAGAAAACTATTGACTGTATGCTTGATGTTGAATTAAAAAAAGTTGGAAGGGTATCTAAACAAAAGAGGAGTATTGTAGATTGATTAAAATTTTAAACAGAATTGCTTATTTGTGTAAAAAATGTATAAAAAATAAATCAGATTGTGTTAAAAATTTCTCAAAATTAGAATCAAATTGGGGTCTTTGAAACACTATAAGGAAAAATCATTGCTGTCTTCAACGTTAGGGAAAAGAGATTTAATTTGACAAGATTTAGAATCATGCTTTTAAAACTGACATCATCAGTAACTTGAATCAAATCTAGTAAAATACAGACCTAAAACTGACTTTTGTAAAATTGTGTAGTTAGCTAATTTCAACTATTTTTGCAGAAATGTTTATCATTGACATCCAAGGTTTTCAATATAAAAACAGTAATTTCTACATACGGGAAATAGCCATCCTGAATGTTCAAACTGGATCAGTGCATCACAATTTTGTTAATTTGCCATATATACCTGAATGGATGACATCCAAGGAGATTTGTCAACACATTGATTGGACCACATTCAACATACATGGTTTATCATTTCAAAACAGTGATTGTTTTTTATATTTAAATTTTAATAGAGTGCAAAATTTTTTAAAAAATATTGTTCAAAGTGAGACAGTAATAGTTAAAGGATTAAATAAAAAACAAGTTTTAGGTAAAATAATTAATAATTACATATTTAATTTAGATGAATGGAACTGTCCGTCTTTGAAAACACTAAAAACTTGTAATAATTCTAAGTACCATTGTAATTCACATGAAAATAATAGCTTAAATTGCGCTCAACAAAATGTTCACTTATTATATAATTGGTATATGGATAACCATCATTGAATCTTGAAAAGCAGAACTGCTATTTTCATTATTATCTGCTTGAAAACTAATGTATACTACAAATAAAACTTAAAAATAAATTTCTACGTCTTTTTTTATTTTAACAATAAAATAAGTATATAACATTCATCTAAACTAACAGGTATCATCTGCATCCAGTTCCTCTTCCACCTCCTCCTCTTCATTAGAAATAAAAGGAAAGTGTGTGTAAAATGCGACTTAAGATTCAACTCCTTTAGTCCAATAATTATTTTCTAAACAATTTCTACAATCCTCTTGTGAAACGATCATGATATTAAATATTCTCCATTTTCATATACAATCGATCCAAACATACTCAATAGCAGATCTTAAATCATTTTATAATTTAAATAATCTGAACCTGTTTTTACAACAAGTTACATCTTATTTAAATCACTAAAACCTAATAAAATAACAAAGTCAGAGATCAATAATTATCTGCTAATGTTTATGAAATTACACATCCTTATCACGCCGAACAAGGGCAAAAGGTTATCATCATGTTGATGCACAAATTGTAGAAGATTGAAAATATCGCCAATTACGTCAATAAAACCAAAATAACAAGGTCAGAGATCAATAATTATCTGCTAATGTTTATGAAATTACACACATCCTTATCACGCCGAACAAGGGCAAAAGGTTATCAACATGTTGATGCACAAATTGTAGAAGATTACTTCAAAAATGCATCATTTTTTCCATCAGGTGTGTGTCACCAACAGGTACAGATCAGGCTAAACTAACAGGTAACCATCAGGTGTGTCACCAACAGGCTAACAGGTAAGCAAAGGTAAAAATCCGCGCCAACCCTCTGGTCATTGTCGACCACTTCTTCAGATGTCACCAAAAGACCGCACCGCTTATCTCTTCATCTAGATATCGCACACAGCGACCCCTATATCTACCGCGCGGCAGAAACCTGAACTACACCCTCTGGTCATTGACGACCACTTCTTCAGATCAATTCCAAGAACTCTTCGGCGACCTTGACAGAACCCCCTCGATCTTTGGACACCTTCGGATGGACATGCCATCGAAGTGTCACAGAACCCCGCTAGCTATACTACTTATCCCCTATAAATTCGCCTGTTGGAACGTCATATTCCCCATCTCTCGACACGTAGACGACGGAATCCGTATCATAATACAATACCCTATTGCCCAGCAGCTCGAGGTAGCTGTACAACTTGAGCCGGGCCTGTGTTGTAACGTAGGCTGCTATAACGACGTTCACGGTGGTCAGAGGGTCGTATGCCTCGTCTCGGTGTTCCCAGCTGACGACTAGAGTGTCTTCGTTGATTGGCAGTGCACTATTTACGTAGATTGCGGGATTGGAAAGCATGCCAAAGAATTGGTCGGGGTCCCGTACAACACTGGTTTTGGGCTGGTTTCCCGCTGCCCCAGCTTGCCCCAGAAGCTGTTTAATATAAGTTTGGCCAGAGAGCGAAGTCCTGGGTTTTCCGTTATTTCGGCGTACTCCAGCCGAACGTCTTCTCTGTCCAGGAACTCTTCGATGTAGCGGTCTCTCTCCTGCTCGTTGGTACAGTGGGCGGGCCAGCCCGACGCCTGCTGCTTAACGCGAATAAATTTGTTCATCATTTCCGTAAACAGCCCGCCAGTCTTTGTGGCCTTATCAAACTGGTCGATCTGATAATTCCACACCTCGAAAACTTTCACAAGTTTGTAGCCCATCTCCAGCGCCTTTTTAATTTCGTCCACGATCCACGTACCTGTAAGAGCACGCTCTTCCTGGTTATGCGTGCAGACGCCCTGGTTCATGTGTTCGCCGCAGGTGCGACAGAGGACAAACATAAGCTTGTTGTTCATCTTGGCAGGTAGAACGGGGTGTTGGAGATCTTGTGGTGGAAGAATCGTACACTTGATTACACCGTTTAAAGTGTGGATGTCTTTTGGGCATTCGTCGTCGCCCACGTAGACTGTGGGGTGTCCCACGGGAAACTTCCCATACTTGCAGGCCCACGGGTAGAGGCTGCAAACGTCCACGTACTTGATTTTCTCTCCAGGGCCGCACTTGGAATGCGTCTCGAGGATTCAGAGGCGTGTTAGCCGGTAGAGGGTGCTGCTCTGTGTAGATGCGGAGTTCTTCGTTCTGCTGGAGCTGTCGTCTAAACTGACATTCCCACATCTCTACGACGGCATACCCCATGGTTCTCAGTCTCTCTGTCTTGGCCGTGGTGGCCTCATGTCGTGTGTTTAGCGACTGGGCGGGGTCTTCGTGCGTGGGTTCGTCTCTGCAGTATTTGAAACACGCAGTGCACCCATGATAGTAACAGCCGTGGAACTCGAACACATGTTTGGTTTCCTCGCAGTACCCGTCCACCTTGACACCCTGTACTATGGCCTCCTGCTGCTTCGCGCTATGTCTGATGTTTAGCTCTCGCGCCTTTTCCTCTGACACGAGCCATTGGGTTGCTATCTTGCTCTGGTTGCCCCGCCATCTGTACCCGCCCTTGGGTATGATACCTATGGTATTTGGCCGCAGGAAATTACGCCGAAACACCTTGTTACAGGCCGAGGCAATAGTGCATGCCTCACTTATTGGACAAACATTACCGGTGGACAACAACTGGCTGCGGAACTTGAGACATGCCGCGGCGAGAATATCCACATCAGACACGCAGTACTCCACTAGGTCTCACTGCATGTCGAAGGTGTCGTTCTTGTGTTGCTCGTACCACCTGAGAAACGTCGATCTGTCGCCCTCCTTCATTGTGTCGGGACTGTAATACTCTGCAGGTGGTAGGGGCCCGACATAGTTGGCGTTTGCGGCGGTGTTGAAGAGGTGAGGAAAGTAGCCCTTCTTGAACCCGTCTCCAAGACCGAAAGCCTTGGGCAGCTTGGACAGCGCCATGGGAAAATAGTTGAGGGAGTCCACGAACTTGACGTTGCCAGCACTCATCATAATTATTTTGGTACCACGCATTATGATAGGTTCCGGGTTTAGATCTGACTGCGTGAGGATGTAATTTAAAATAAACTGATGGTCAAAGGCCTGCCCATTGTGTGCGATAACCACCACCTGCTTAAACTTTTTTCTTATTGTTAGAATGTGGTGGACAAGCGGGGAAACGGGGTCGGCACACTTTAGTATTTGCTGTCTTGGGCCGCATTTTTGGCAGACTTTCACTTCGGTATCCACACAGACATCACAATATTGTTTGAAGACGCAGAGATTGGGTTCGTGTAGATTAGAGCCGTCTTCGAGCTCTTTCTCTTGCCTCGTCTCCAGATCGTAGAAGACGAAGAGAAGGTCGCTTGTTTTCGGCTTGCCTGTGTCGGGCTGCATATAACACAGGTGATCGGCAGGTGCGTGGGTTCTACACACTTTACAATATATCTCCTCGCAGGTATGTCGTCGATCCGCCTTTACGGTACTGTAGCACTGCTCGCATCGTCTAATGGTCTCGCAGACGGTGCTCTTGCCACCTGATCCGGGTTTCAGGTGATTGTCGTAGCATTGCTGGCCTCGGAACGATCTCTTGCAGTTATCGCATGTGATTTTCAGCGTCTGCGGGCAGGCCGGAGATTGTTGGCATGCGACACAGGTTCCTCCACACCTGTGCTTATTCTTATGATCATACGGTATACTACACGCCTCGCAAAAGTAGGAGCAGCAGAAGGCGGCCGTCAGCGATGTAATGACATTGTAGTGGCCTTCGTGGTACAGCAGGTTGATGTTGGGGCCTTCTGCTGCTGCGTTCCCTCTGAATATCAAGTCCCTGCCTTTAGAGCCGTACCTGTACACCACAATCGTAAAATTTTGCAGGTGTTGCTGGAACTGTTGGAGCTCGGAGATGCCGCAGCCTTCTTCAGGTATAGTCACACCGGCGGCCTGCAACAGTTCGAAAGCTCTCCGGGTCTGCAGCTTCCCGATGTCGCGTCGCACCTTGGTCTGGTCGGGGTCCTTGGTAACGCAGGCCATAGCCACCACTAGGGCTCGAGGTAGGCACATGTTGTCTTTATTCTTAATGGCGATGATACCACGTCTCATGCCGCATTCTTCGGTGAAGGTGTTGTAGGTGTTGACCCTCTTCCCTTTGCCGGCCGGCATCTTGACAGACGTCACTCCCAAGTAGAAGGTGGCAGTGTCGAGTCCCGTAGAGTTTGACTGATAGACGCCGGCTATAACTTCCCAAACGTCCTCGAATTTTACCTCTTTCACAGGGCGAAAGCGCACATAGCCGTCGCCGCGTGCGAAATCTTTGGAACAGAAGGAGAATCCTACCTGGTCGTCGTTGGTGAGGCCCTCCGTACCTCTGGTGATGACAGCGTTAATAGCCTCTTTAACCCAGCCTACAGGTTCCGCGCCCGCCGGCACTGGCTTGAGCTTGAACTCGAGCGTACGTCCGGAGAGATTAAAACGCCGCACATTCTTCACGATGTCCTTAACAATCTGGAATTTCTCCATGATAATAATATGTGTCTCTTACAACGATGTTTACTCTTCAATTATTGAAGATAGAACGACTAGACGAGCTACAGGTACCCCTATTTATAACCTCGGTATACCTGAAAGATTAGTTTCAAAGTTGAAAAATATATCGGCGGTAGAAATGTACTCACCACGCTTTTTACCAGCGAATGATCAATAGTCTTTCACCAGCTTAAAATTTTCTACCTATTTTGCTTTTTACAACCTACAGCAAAGGTTTTGTCGTTGATAAAATACTTCCACGCAGGTATGTAGAGACCTGAAAATAAATTATTTGGTACATCAGGATTGCTAAAACATTGCAACTGGTAAGAAATTTTATAATGTCACGCGGCATTAAAAACAATTACTTGTTATTAATAAGCAACTCGCAGGCTTTAATTCAATATATAACTCGCCATACCTACCTAGGCGCCAACTTATTGTTGCTGATAAACTCAGGTGATAACTGCTGCTGGTTCAACTGAGTGACTGATAAGAGACAACGGCCGGAGTCATGCGCTTTATACCTACGTGGGTTGACGTAGACGTCATCGGAGGCTCGCGAAATTAGCACAAATATTTATTCATTCATGGCTTTATCAACAGAAGGCCGTGGCTTTGTAAGAGACCACAACAAGGTGACAAAAACATGTTTACAATTAGTTTGTTGTTGCGTTTTTATCGCTGCGGGTTCTTATCTGTCAACTTTTTAGTCTGTAACAAATACTATTATACATATATCTATCGGTTTTGCGTCTAGGTGCGCCTCGGCCGTTATTGTTTTTTTTGTCGGTGGGCGCTAAATGTTTTGAATAGAAAAGTTGATGCTTACTTACATCCTATAAATTCAGCAACTGCTTTTACAGAGCGGCTTGACTACCTCGAGCGTTTTGATGCTTTAAAAGTTGGACCACCCTATATGTTATTTCTATGTCAAACACAGACCAAGTGATTTGAAATATTTTGACACCCTTTATGCTATACGTAAAATTCGCAAAGAACTGCTGTTGTTATTTTAAAGTGAATAGTCTCTCTCTCTCAAAATGAACACCCTATTTGCTATACGTAAAATTCGTTGGCTTTAATTTTAGTGTCCTATTTGGATCTTCTTCTTATCAGTAAGTGGCCACAGCTAACGAAAACATGTTTTTTAAATCTACGTAATTCGTTTGAGCTCGTTGAATAGGTATTATATCGCATCTCAGATAGATTCACACTTCCTGTAAATATTTTGTTACATTTGCAAGCCCCAAGGCCGGGCCCTGCGGTTACAGAGATAGATATATCGACTCTCGGATGGTTTTTATGCAAAAATAATATCATTCTAGTTTACTGTTTCGCGTATGCAGGTCTTATAGTGTGTGTGCTATTAAGTTCATAGAAATGAAGGACTGGTGTTACAATGCGCTGTCACATTTAACAAACCGAAACACTCCACCAAGGTGTTTGGAACGATATTTGATAGAAAAGTAAGTTATATATTTGCATTTATAATTCGTATTAATAATAATAATATTCTTAGTAATCTAATGGATGAATCAAACGATGAATCCTTGAGATGTCCCGAGTGCCGAGAACTGTTTTTGGACTTGGACCTGGATGTTATTGACGATGGTATATGCGCGACTTGCCATAATATTTTTTGTTTCTGTTCGGAGACGTTGGCAAGGTTGATGAACGTCGGTGACAGCGAACATATTGGGCTGCACCTTATGACGCCTTAACATATCTGGAATGTAAGGAATCTATGCCGAGATCTCCAGACGACGACGAGGCAGCCGCCGAAAGAGATGAGAACATTATATTGATGTGAGTTTATTATTTTATTATCAGTATTTACATAATTTCATTTGTAATTCATACAATATCTATACTGTCGTGCTAAAATCAAGCACAAATGTGGTATCTTCGCGCCACTAGTTGAAAACGCGGTTTACTACAATATACTGCATTTATTTTTAGTATATTGTAGTTGCCGCCTTTTTCACAGGAGACGCTAGCAGTGGCAGCTCTGTATTATCTTCATATACTTGCAGATTTTATAAAGTTTAGATTTTTCTTTGTAAGAAAGGGCAAAAATAGGTAATTACAGTTTTAGTAATTATTTCCCTGTGGCTGCTAAGCTAGACTGTCGCACTGCGTTTTAAATTAATATAACATATAGTATGTACACAAATATTTTTAACAATAAAAGTCGTATCTGATTTTAGTATGAACTTTTTTAGAAAAATCAGCTTTCTCAAATAACCTATATTGTATGTATGTTACCAGGGGGAACTTTGATGTTAAATTTATCGATTCTTTGCTACCAGTAGATGCCGCGTTTTTAGCGTGGAAGTATATAAGTATTGAACTGTAGCGATGTAGAAACTTTTAGTATGTTTTAAATAAAAAAACATTTGTTAATTAATTGTCTATTTTGGTTGTTTAGTTATTATTATTTTTGCAGCAGTAGCCCCCTGCCTGGTTTAAGCCAAGATGATTGTTTGCTACTCGACGAACTGCATGGTCGATTACTGGCTGTAGAGATTCTACCTGAAGAGTTTAATTTATCGCTACCATCGCCTCTGCAGACGCCCCCATCAGCTTCAGAGTTGCTGAGGTTAACCGAGCCTGTACCATACAACTTTCGAATAACAGCTGTTTATGATGATGAAGATAGATTTATTGAAAGACATGTCTTTGTTTATATTATAATTTTATATTAATTGTATTTTATATTTCATTTTAATTGTGAATATTTTAGTTGTCTCTGTAAATATTTGTGTACATTTACAGTTTTTGAAATTATTAATATTTCTTCGTAACTGTGACCGGAGCTCGTTTTTTGTTGAAAAAATCTGTAACAACAACAAATATGGTAGAGCTTTCAGCAAGAAGCCGGAAAAAAATACGCTGCCTTGAGATCACTTACGGGTACATCTTTCTAGGTATTTACTGTTGTCATAAGATGCTCGCTGTCTTGCTCGTTAATTTATGGAGATACGTAATTCAGCATTTAAATAGTTCGCGATTGTACGTCGTGGTTCCCTACACACACACACACACATATCTTTAGTTACTGTTGTTTGCTCGTTATTTTGTGGAGATACGCAATCATCTCGGGCTGCTCGTTAATTTATGGAGATACGCAATCAATAGATATTACATGCGTGCAGTTGCTTCGGTTTTAAGTTGCTCTCAACAGTATGGAAATAAATAGATATTTATTATTATTATTATATTACGGGCGCAGGCGTATGTGGGTTCAGTCTAGAGTGGTATGTGTTGGTGATCGGTCGTGCTTGTTCCACACACACAAAAAAAAGTTAGGTTAGGTTTTTAAATTGTTGTTACTCTCGTCAGTATGGAGATACATAATTCTACAGCTAATAATTATATACTTGGGCTCCGGTGTTCGGAAAGTTGGGTTAAATTTTTAAATTGTTGTTACTCTCGCCAGTATGGAGATAATTAGATATTTATTATATTACACACGCGTAGGTATGTGGTTCAGTCTAGAGTGTTCTGTGTTGGTGATCGGTCGTGCTTGTTCCACACACAAAAAGTTGGGTTAAGTTTTTAAATTGCTGTTGTTCTCGACGTTGAGATACAAAACCCACAAAAAATTAGGTTAAGTTTTTTGTTGTGGTATACCTGAAGCTCTCTTCAATGGACCTTTTGTTGTGGTATACCTGGAGCTCTCGTAGATATATCACACACACACAGTTGTACGTGAGTTCGGTGCCAGCTGATTAGTCCACAACAGAGTAAGTAATCTTTATATATAATTCGCCGTGTGCGACCTCCTTTAGCTTTCTGCTTTAGAACCGTGCCCATAAGGCGCTATGGCTTTGAGGTTATGTTGAGGGCCCTAGAGGCTTGTAGTTCTTCCGAATTGTAGGTCTATGGGTCTTTGGCCCCTCTGATTTGTAGGTCTATGGGTCTTTGGTCTAGACAGCTGGGGCGCCATTTTGACAGTTGGGGGCCCCATTTTGACAGTTGGGGGCCTCATTTTGATTTTGACAGTTGGGGGCCCAGCGGAGCCCTAAGGGGAGCAAGTTGCGTCTCAAGTTTTCCTGCCAGTTGTTTTATTAGTTGCGTTTGTTAATAAACAATGTTGCCTAAAGTTTTTTTCGACATAGTGGTATATAAACGTGGTGTTACGGGGATTAACCCATTTTAAGAAAGGTTAGTGAAGTTTTTGCACTAACAAAAGATAGTTTTTTTGAACGAGGGGAGATTTCAGTGGTAACGAACTAAATGAATGTTTGGTTATTTTTATAGGCGGTTATTGCGCCAGTTTTAAATAGTCTGTCTCAAGTTGACAGTTGAATTTTAGATTTCCCTTTTGTTATTTTAGTTTCTAGGAATAAGCTAGTGCATGAGAACACCGGGAATACAGCAGGAACATATCCACTGTCTTCCCCGTGCCTCCTTTATGCTAGGTAGCCTACTCTCTGAAAGACTGTATTTTTTTTTATATTTATATTTTCAATATATATATTAGTTTAGTAATTACTCTGGGTTTTTATTGAGGCTCTCTCTCACCTTCTCATCCCCCATATTCAAAACGCGAGCTAAGACCTATGCACTGAGTTTTCACGCTTTACCATTAGCCATGGGCCGAGTCCACGTGCCTAACTAGGAAGGACCATACATCTAGAAAAAAACGAAAGTTTTTTTTCCATTAAGTCCGGTTTTTCTTGCTTTACCGTTTAAATAAAAGCCAGTGGTGCCAGCTTACCTATGGTCCTTTTCTCGTAAGGTTCATGCTACCCAAAACAGGAAGAAAAGGAGGTCCTTCCTATATAAATAAGACATTCTGGTGACCAGACGGTCCTACACAGTAAGTATTTAGTAATGGTGGCTATGTAATAGATGGTACTAGTATAATAATGGTGGCCTACTAATACTAATAATAGTAAATAATATAATACTTAGAATGTTTCATTGACTATTTCGAAGACGAAATATTAAAATTTGCACCATATCATCTCTGGCATATCAAAATTCGCGAGTAGAACAATTATCCTCAACTGAATACATAATAATTCCAGTTAAACCTCTTACTATCGAATATAAATGTCACCCTAGGACAAATCATTATAAGCTAATTAGTAATCTAACAAAGCTAACTTTAACCAAACACTGTGAATTCACTATGTTAAACAGGACATATTTATAGATCACAACAACCACATTTCTTTTACCAGAAATTAAAATAAATAAAAGTTCATCTTGCATACAAAATCTCGATGAAATTTCCCTAAAAGATCTTTATCAGATTGGTCATCAAATCAATAATTTACAGAATATTAAATTAAAAGGTCTCGACATAGACTCATCACAATTCAACTATCTTTGGATTATAATACCCATCATAATACTAATCATAATTATTTATATTATCTGGAGCAAACAAAAACCAATAAAGAATCAATTTTTAGTCAAATTTTCAAAAAATACCAAATCAATGAATGAATCAGATTCAATTGAGAAACAGGAAACTAAGTCGCCATTCTAAAAACAAACATTTAAAATATTTTTATAACTTTCAACCAATAATACCTTCCCTCTTCCTTCTCACCATGCTGATAACGAAGAGTTCGAAACATAAATCATCATCAGCTGCTCAATCATTAATCCGGCTGGACCTCTCAACAAGGTAAAGGAGACTCACCATCCTTAACAAGAAAACCGAGGAACTAATGAAGATATCTCAAATTATTTTCTCTAACTTTAAGATTATTGTTATTTGTAATCCTATTAGGATATACAAATCTTTTAGAAGGGAGGAATTATGTTCCTATCAATATTTGTTTTTATTTTATAAGACCACATACATATTTCCCTTAATAATATTTTGTTAAAAACAATAAATATGTTTTGTACATAAAATAATCAACAACCACAAGTTGATAACAAAACATATAAAAGACAAAATCTAAATTGTAAGAAACAGAGATGTTCCATGAGCTGAAGGATAAACAACTACGAAAGAGTCTACAAAGTTATTTCATACACGTTTTCCCCGTTTCACCTTTTATATTTCATACTTTCTTTTTCTCTAATGATTCACTCAGATCAATGTATGAAGAACCTAACTGTGGTGTGAATTTATTAATATTAACCATCGACTTGGTAATGGGTTTTTAAGGCCCAACCCGAGCCTCTTTCTTGGAACTCCTCCAGCTGCGTTAGAATTGTTTGGGCAACTTTTTCATGGGCACCATTCTTTTAGATTGGTAGCGCGATAAATATGTGAATTTTTCGTATTAAAATACTTTGGCTCCTCAATAATTCTATCAGCCTTTTGCAACATAAACTGCCCACAAAACACTGCATTCACTTTGACAGCCTCATCTTTTTTAAATGTTAACATGTTCTACCACATGCTCATCTCTCTGAAGGCTCCTTATGTGTCAGTATATAAGTCTTCCAATTGTCTTCCGCTTTGTCTTGTGATCACATAAAACCACATAATCCCCCTCTTCTTTTTACTACGCTAATGATACCAAATTCCCTATCCGCTCTCAGGTTATTGTACGTTTTGAGATTTTGTACATTTTCTTTACTCTTTCTAACACACAGACATGCATACACCCCGAGAGATTGCAGATTACACCTTTGGAGTGGAGTGTTATGTCTTAAGATTGTGGTAAGCAACCTCTTTGGAGTGGAGAATCTGTTGTGTTCTATTTGTATCATATTTTTTATCTTCTGTGGTTCGTCTCGTTTATAGTCAAAGGCCTATTGGTGATAACCACCACGTTCTTAAATTTTTCTCATTTTTAGAATATGTTGCAAAAATTACATCTTTCTGAAGAACTGTCTAATACAGCAACAACTGGATCAGCTCTTGGACTTTTTGAAGCCAAACGGCTCAGAGGTGTAGTCGGGATAGTCTTTTTGCCCTTTACCCGGATAAATATAAATGTTTATAATGACATTTCTTCGTTGAAGTAGCTGAAGATAATTATGATAAGGAAATCAAAGAAACACGTAACAACGTGTTCCACAATTAAAAATGCTCAACTTAAACAAAAGGAATACTACGATTCCCGACGAAAGCAAAGCCGTAAATATATAAAAGGACAACAAGTACTAGTTGTAGACAAATAAATTCTAACGACGGCAAAAGCAAAAAGTTACTACCTAAATATAGTGGGCCATATACAATTGAGAAAGTATTAGATCATGATCGCTGCGTAATAAAAGATTTGCCAGGCAGTAGGCGAACACGTCAGAAGTATAAGAGAGTTTGCTCTTCAGACAAAATAAGACCTTTTCGCGCAACTCTAGATACTGACGACTCCAACGAGGAGAAAGACGTAATAAGTGTCGACATCGACTATAACGAAAAACGAACAAAACGTGTTCAGTAGGTAACAATGTACAAACGGAAGCTATTTATACGAAAAGCATGAATAGACAAGACGTTGTCAATTTGAACGTAACAAATTTGCAGTTATTGTGTTGAAATATTGCAGAGGGAAATAGTGAGTATTGGGCATATGTGCGCAGTATGCCTTGGTCCTCATTTATTTGGACTCAGAAACTATGAACGCGATGACTGCTTTATGCTTGATATAGGTCAGCCTCTTAATCGGACAGAATCATTATTAATGTTTGAACCTATTTTTAGCAAACGCCAATGTATATATTTCCTTTTAACATCAACTAATATCTACATAAAGTATCACATTTCAAAAGAGTAATAATTCGACCGAAAGAGGCACATTAAATTTTACAAGCATAAATTATACATCGTAACCACGTCCTCATAGACCAACATGTAGTTACGCCTCTGGCGCGATATTAAGCCACCATATTCGTAGTCAGCAAAAATTCTGCAGATAGCCGTCCTATTCCTTCACTAACTCATTACGTTTTTAAGTGCGATACAAGTCACTCGGCGTTCCAGGATACCCAATTATAGTTTAGGTGTTGTGCTAGTGAATTACTTTTGCGAAACCAAAATGGGTAGAAATTCATCAAATGTTAGGTTTCAACGAATTAAAAGGAAACTACGGAGGTTACAAGCGATGCTGGAGGCTTCATCGACCTCTCAATCATCTAACAGTAAGTCTTACCAAGCATTTTATTATTATAAGATTAAAACCTTCAAATTAACACAATGAAAGGAATGTTACTTGTTTATGCAAGCATATTTTTGCTGAAATGGGGATATACTAATTATACCTAGGTATAATAGATTAACTCAATGAAATGACTGTACTTTTGTTTATGCAAGAGTACATTTCGCTGGTCCAGACTTATAGATATATTATTTATGTAATATATACTATGCATGTTGAGTGTGCTTTTGTTTATGCAAGAGATAGTACTCACTTGTGCTGAATATGTGGATATTTTATTTATGTAATATATCCTGCAAGAAAGCCAGACCGAAATTAATGAAGTTATATTCATTTGATACCTTAAGAGGGTTTTTTCTGAAATATGGTATTCTGTACAGCTATTCTGTTTTTATGCAAGGTTACATGAGAACCTGACACCCCTTTTTTCTCTCTCAGGTGATTCGGAGAGTGATACAGAGAGAAGAAGGAAGGTGCAGCGAACCAGACAAGACTCTAGTCCTCGACCAGGACCTTCTAGAATTAGACGCATATCAAGTAGCGATAGCGATGGTTCAGAGCTTAATACTGCAGTCAATCAAGCAGGTGAAGAGTCGGTAGACCTTAATATGCATATTACACGACTCTTGGGAAATGATCCATCAATAGAATCTGCACTGGGTGTTCCAATAGACGAGAATATTGCCTCCCGTTGGAGTACTTATATTCTTAATGGGTTAGAAAAAGAGTCTAGGGACACTCTTTCTGAGAAATGGAAGATACCTGAAAATTGTAGACTTTTGGCAGCACCAAAGATGAATCTTGAAACTGAAGGACTTCTGTCTTCATTGGAGAAGAAAAAAGACTCCGTGTTGGCTAATCTTCAAGAAAAAATTGGAAAAGGATTAGGGGCCTTGGGTAAGGTGCTTACTATTTCTCTATCAAATAAGGTCCCAGAAGAGATCAGGTCAGAGTTTTCTCCGATCTTAGCTGATGCTGGGAAAATTTTTTGTGAAGTTCACCATTTAATTTCCAAACACCGCAAGCATCAGGTTTATCCCTTGTTTAATACGTCAGTCCAAAAAGTAGCGGAAGAATCTAAATCTGAAGAATGGCTTTTTGGACTGGACTTTGGAGAGAAATGCAAAACCACTCAAAATATAAGGAAGGTGGCGTCGGAGATAAGTAGTAAGCCTGCCAAGAAAGCTGAATATAAATCCAGCAATTTTTTCTCTCGACGTCAGACACCACACACAAAGATGAAACGTTTGGGTTACAAGGAGAAAAGGTTGGGGAAGTCAGGGAAGGTTCCCAGGAAGCGTTACCAGGAACTTCCACAGGAACGAAAACGCTACTTCAAATAGAGGTAAATTCACCTTTGCAGGCAGACGTCTATGCAGGCAGAATTTCAAGTTATTTAACTAACTGGATTAAGATTACTAAAGACAAATGTATTCTTAAATGGGTAAAGGGTTATAAAATACCTTTTGTCTGTACACCAACACAGAATAGATTGCCTACTAATAATAACATAATATCAGAGATTGAAAAGGTTAGACTAAACTATAGTATAACCTCTCTTTTAAAGATAGGAGCTATTAGAGTGTGTTACCATAAGAAAGGTGAATTTTTATCTTCGTATTTCTTAGTTGATAAGCCCAATGGGGATTATAGATTCGTGCTAAACTTAAAAAATCTTAATAGATTTATCGAAACAAAACATTTTAAGTTAGAAAATATTAAATCGGTTAAATATTTAATGTATCAGGACTGTTATATGTGCTCAGTAGATTTAAAGGACGCTTATTTTTTAATTCCCGTTTGTAAAAAGAGCAGGAAATATCTCCGTTTTCAGTTCGATAGTATTTTGTATGCATTTACGTGTTTACCCTTTGGGCTAAGTACAGCACCGTATGTTTTTACTAAAATTATGAAGCCTGTTATACATTGTTTAAGAAAAGAGGGTTTTTTCTCTGTGAACTATTTAGATGATTTTCTTTTACTGGGAAAGACTATGTCTGACTGTCGCAAAAATGCAAATACCACAATAAGACTCCTTTCATCTCTGGGATTTCTCATTAATTTCGAGAAATGCAATTTAGTCCCTAGTAGAGAATGCAAGTATTTAGGTTTTAATTGGAATAGTCATTCCCTTTCAATTAGTCTGCCCCCAGAAAAAATCGAGAAAGCTTTAAAACATTTTAGAGTTTTTCAAAGGAAGCAGGTTTTTCAGATTCAGGAATTTGCTAAGCTAGTAGGTTATATTATATCAATCTGCCCGGCTTTTGATTATGGGTGGAGGCACACCAAACAATTAGAGCGTTTAAAGAATAGATGTCTTAAGGTGAATAGTTTTTCCTACAGCGCTAAAATGAGATTAAATTTAGAAGCGGAAAAAGATCTAGCTTGGTGGACTAAAAATATATCCAAATCTGGTGCAAAGATACACGCGGGCAATTATAAGCTTGAGATTTCTTCAGATGCTTCAAAACAGGGATGGGGGGGCAGTCTGTGGTAGATGCTCCACAAACGGTTATTGGTCAATAGTGGAGAGACACTTACATATAAATCATTTAGAGCTTTTGGCGGCGTTCAATGCATTAAGATGCTTTGCTTCAGAATTATACAATTCAGAGGTTTTATTAAGAATCGATAATACAACAGCTGTGGCGTGTATTAATAAAATGGGTAGCTGTAAACATAGATCACTAAATGAAATATCACAAAAAATATGGGAATGGTGTGAAAATAGAAAGATTAAGATTTTTGCTTCATATATTAAATCAGAAGATAATTATTTAGCCGATTATGAATCTAGACATTTTAATATAGCTATTGAATATTCTCTAAATAGGGAAGCCTTCAGGTCAATTGTTGCAGATCTAGGTACTCCCGAAATTGACCTTTTTGCATCATCCATAAATAAAAAGTGCACAAAGTTTGTCTCGTGGAAGCCAGATCCAAATTCGGTAGCTATAGATGCATTTACGTTGCAATGGTCACATTTCTATTTTCATGCATTTCCTCCATTTAGTTTGGTTTCCAAAGTTTTAAAAAAGATTGTTTTGGATGCAGCAGAAGGTATTTTGGTCGTGCCTATTTGGCCTTCACAGCCGTGGTATCCTTTATTTTTGCACCTATTAAAATCCGATGTTATTATTTTCAAACCATCTCCTAATTTAATGTTATCCCCTTTCAGAGAGAGTCACCCAATATGGGAAAAAATTACCCTGGGTGCCGGGAGATTATCCGCCAAGCCTTCACTCAGAAAGGAGTAGATAAGGACTTCATCCCAATAATTCTGGCTTCTCTAGGGGACAATACACTAAGACAATACAACACATCTTTTAAAAAATGGTGGTATTATTGTCACAGTAGAACAATTGAAATATTTTCACCAAATGTTCAGAACATAATGCACTTTTTACATAATGAATATGATTTGGGTGCTAAGTACGCAACGCTAAATACTCATAAATCCGCATTATCCTTATTATTTAATGTTTCTGACGACCAAGGTTTAATTAAACGATTTATGCAAGGTATTTTTAGATTAAGACCTAGTTTTCCCAAGTATCATGCTACTTGGGACCCTCAGGTTGTCTTAAATTACTTAGGTAAACTTTATCCTTTAGGCGGTCTTAGTCTTGAACAATTAACACTAAAAACAGTGGCATTAATGGCCTTGGTTTCTTCCCAAAGAGTTCAGACAATTGCATCAATTAGGTTGTCAAATATTACTGTCAGTTTAGAGGTTATTAATATACAAATTACAGACTACATTAAGACGTCTGGCCCTCGTAAAGATCAACCTGTTATATCTTTTCCTTTTTTTCGGGACAAACCTGAAATATGTGTAGCATTTACTCTGAGTCATTATTTAGAAGTTACAAGGTCTATTAGAGGGGACTGTGAATTCTTATATATTACACATAAAAGACCTTTTCATAAGGCTTCATGTCAAACTTTATCCAGATGGATAAAATCAGTGTTATCACAGAGTGGCATTAACACAAACATTTTTAAATCACATTCTACTAGACATGCCTCAACTTCTCAGGCCCTTCGTAATGGAACTAGTGTAGAGTTAATTAGGAAAGCAGCAGGCTGGACTCCAGCTTCGGCGGTTTTCGCAAAATTCTACAACAAACCTCTCATAGATGTAGGTGATTATGCCCGTAGCATCGTATATGGGCCACGAGATAATGTAAATAACTAGATATTCTAAAAAGTCGGATGTTAAAGTTATTATTACTAGTAATATAATATATAAGTAACTGTACTTGTTTTCAATACATATTATAAAATTCAGAGGGATTCTATGTAAAGTTTATGTTATTATCCTTGTTATTTTTCTATATATTTCTTTAGCTGAACAAAAAAGGTCTTTCTTTAAACATCTACATGTTGGTCTATGAGGACGTGGTTACGATGTATAATTATAGATTAAACGATTCCATCTTAATTATACGAGTAACCACGTCCGAAGTAGACCAACCCACCCTCCCTTATACTAACACCCCTATTTTCCTTTTTTGTTAAAATTCCATTGACATATTGAATATTTTGTTGAATTAAATATTTAATATGTATAAGGAGACACCCTTAAAAACGTAATGAGTTAGTGAAGGAATAGGACGGCTATCTGCAGAATTTTTGCTGACTACGAATATAGTGGCTTAATATCGCGCCAGAGGCGTAACTACATGTTGGTCTACTTCGGACGTGGTTACGCGTATAATTAAGATGGAACTTCCTTACAGGTAAGTCGTTTAATCTATAAATATACATTGTTTTATCTCTAGGTACAACAAACAAGAATTTCCGAGGACGAAAATGTTGGTAGCGCAGCCGAACTGTAAGACGCTGTTTCACCCGACGCTGGGATGTTGATATTAGCGAAC
The DNA here is from genome assembly GCA_963924545.1 of Pogonocherus hispidulus. Taxonomy (NCBI): domain Eukaryota; kingdom Metazoa; phylum Arthropoda; class Insecta; order Coleoptera; family Cerambycidae; genus Pogonocherus; species Pogonocherus hispidulus. The sequence continues at coordinate 17,590,298 of OZ004697.1, read as the reverse complement.
GCAGCAATAAGCACGTTTGGCGACGGAATATATTTCAAGGGAAAGGACGAGCGCGGGCATTTATATATTTATAATTGTTAATAAATTGTTTTTATTAAAATTGTTACTAGTTCTTCGCAGGTGTTTTATACAAGATTAGTCCAATCGAATCTGTCATAGAATTTCCGAAGGATCCTACACTGCGTCCAACTTTAGAGCAATGTTGGGTTTTAGCTCGGCTTAAACTTCAGTCTAAAACAGAACGACGCGCTTCCAAAGCCAATGCGAGTCGAGACCCTGAAATATTTAACCCAGGTGATCAGGTCCTCGTTCGTGTTCATACTCAGTCCTCTGCATAGGAACGCACTATACATACATTTTTTCTTTTGTATGAAGGACCTTTTACAGTTCTTAGGCAAGCCGGGCCTAATTCATATATTATAGGCAACAGAGAAGGAAGTGACATTGCTAAGCATAACATACTTAATCTAAAGCGCTATAAAAATCCCACAAAAGAATAGTGCTCCCCATCTATACTGATGTACGAATACATTTCCTTTTGTTTATTTTATTTTACTTAAATGTATTTACTTTGTACTCCTATTTAAGTAAGGGGGGTAATGTAGTGGGTCGCTAATTGCGAAGTGAAGAAGTAATAGTGGGGAAAAAGTGGGGAGTGTAGAAGTGTAGGACGAGCAGTTCCCTTTGAGATACGAGGGGAATCAGTTGGGTTAGACCAGCACCCAAGTAAAGTGTTCTTCCTTACGTCTATGTTTTGTTTTATTTACTGTGCTTTACCAAATTGAACTTACGATAAAATAAAAACCCTGAGATACAACGGAGTACCACTGCAACATATATAAAGATTCCAATTTTCAGTTCAGAATTTTAGTTCTTTTTTATAAAAAACCACGATGTCTTGCAGAGAGTACGTCCTTGGAGTTTGTAAAAGACAAAACTGTAAGTGCAAACACTACTTTTTCTATTGCAATCAAAGAAAAAATTGTCAGGGAAACCGGTGCAACAGATTGCACGTTGGACCTACGGATCTGGAAGATTTGAACAAAAACAGGAGGCCATTTACACAGTCCCTAACAGAGGAGGTCGATCGGGTGGCTGCGGTGATCAAATTGTCGTATCCATCAGCAGTACAGAATAATATCTGTACTAGATTATTAACAGGACTTAACAAGTGCTACTTGGAATATCGAGATGGTCGGCTGGAAACATTTAGTAAGTGTAATTTATTTTATCTATTTTTATGTATCTACTAAATAAATTAGCATAGGGTGTGGGAAGTTACAAAACAAGATTTAACACAATGAAATTAAGATCGAGATTTTGTCGAATAGCGTGTTCGATGTATATTATACCATATGCCATATAAATATTATGAAATATTATGCGATGCGTTTGGAAAAGAAGAAACTGTATATTTTAATTTTTTAGATCCTTCGGATAGCCAATAATAAGGTAAAAGGTAAGTGTATAGTTTTAATAGGATGACCGATTTTTAGAATCTTTGTCATCATGTTCTGGTTTAGCCTTGGCCATGTCAGATTCTTAAAACAGTTATTTCTATCCCACACTATGTGAAAATCCTATTTTCGCGAGCCTTTAGCGGCGCGAAAGTAGGGCATTTGCACGGCTAGCGCCGAAAAAAAAAGTGTTTTATCAATAGATGTCGGATCAATTAACTGTCATCGCAGTGTCATTTAATTTCAAATTGTAATAGTATTTTGTGTACCTAGGCGGGAAAGCGATCGCTTTCCTCATGATTTATTTTCTAAACAACAGTTTTAGAAGAAAGTCAGTTGTCGGATTTATCTAAATAAGATACCTATTGCCTTTGCTATAGTTGCACTATTCATAATCGGTTTGAAGACGAATCCAGACAGGAAATCTACAGTTTGGAAAATTGTTAGGGTGTGCCTGAGGCAAATCCGCAACAGTCAAAAATGGTTTACTTGGTTTTAGCGCCACTCGGATTGCCCCTTTTAACCGCGACGCAATTCCTGAATATGTGTATATCTCCATGGAAATTAAGGAAGGTCCCACAGACTATATTACCGGATGCAACCAGAATACCTAATAGAATCCCTTGCCGTACATCTAATTCTCCGGAGCCAGGATGTTCTCATCCTCACAGTCCTAACAAATTTGATGACGATCTCACGCCCAGCAAATTGCTGGACATTTTCCCGGATCCAAAAACAAATGCGACAATTATAGTAAAAAACGTGGTATATAACTTGCAACAATTTTGAACAGCACGGAAAGTATAGAAAAACAGAAAACTAAACAAAATAAAAAAGAAAAATAAAGTGTACGGAAATTAAAAAAAACGAGCAGAATAATCAAATATAGGGAGCGAAAGTCCAGTCAAAGTGATGTGTCAGTAGAAGAATGGAATGAACATGAATGCGTGGGATGCGGAGAAAATTATTTTGAAACCTTTAGTAAAGACGAATGGGTTAGATATGTCAACTGTAACTGAATTAAAAAAATTTTAAACCCCTATAACTTGAAATCGAATCTAGTTAGGACAAAAGTGTAAAGAACTTTTTTCTTGTCTTTGTTCGTAGATAACGCTTACGTGTTTGTGAGATACGTTGTCGTAATACCCTCTATTAGGGAAAGAATAAGACTTTTGTGCTGTACAGCTAAAACAATATATAATGTCTGTAACTTATTTGTGGTGCGTTTTCATAATTCATGGAAACTCTTTAGTGTCATAAAACTGTTATATGACATCCTTAAATTTACTCACAGTAAATACTTATTATGCAATTCTTATGGATAAAAATATAGGAAATATCTTAAATTTTGCTTTCAAATTCAAACTTATGAATTTATAAGCCTTCCTTTACATGGAACATGTACTGCTCAATTTTTATTTACAAAAATAATTAAACCTGATATACAAATACTGAGAAAACGACGTTTTTGGTGGTTTCAAATGATTCCAATAACACAAATCTCGGTGGTACCAAAAAAGTTAGACATAGAAAAATATTCAGATTTGTCCAAAAAAGATTGGAACATTTTTGTGAGGGATAAAGAGCTCCTTGGTTCTGGAATCAGTCAGAACTAAAATCGCATATTAATTACCCGGAGCTTTCAGTTCCAGTTGAAAATGTTTCGCAATCTTTTAAAGCAATTGTGACTCTCCTACGCATCGGCAATATGACAGCTATTGTATATATAAACCGGTTGGGGGGTACTAAACCGTTGCGTTTATGAAATCTATCGCAAAAGTTCTAAAAATAATGTGAATCCAGAAATATCTGGGTATATGCATCCTAATGATACATCAAGTATCATTAAGATAACGTGTACGTGTGTACGTTGCTGTACGTGGTTTTGTTTCATTTGATGTGCTATTCGGACTTGTTAAATATCTTAAATTGTTACTAGTGTCATTGTTAACAATAGTCTCCTAGGTGGACTGATTGATTGGCTCTTGGAACTGAGTAGTTGAGTAATAATCGGTGAATTTAGTATTTATATATAGACATATAAACACTGGGCAATGTAAAAGAAACTTAACAAAAACAATGTCTCGCTGACCTCGCTGTCGACTGTGCGATACGGGTGGATTCAAGCCTGGAGTCAAATGTAGCAGTGAAAAAATGTATCATGATTCCTGTGTTGGCATACCAAGTGACATGGTACCTCTGCTTACTAACGTTCAGGGTCTGATTTGGGAAATGTACATCTTGTATATCTCAGCATATTGATATTAATATGGGCGATGTTCAGTCAATAATGGAACGTAAATTGTCCTCTCTGCTAGAGGAAATCACATCTAAATTTAAGGATATGAAAGAAGAATTTCTGGTAACTGCATCTGCGAAAATTTCTAGTCTCCTTCCCTTTTCTCCGAGTTCTGCCCCTCCCTCTTCTATTACAGATGTCACTTATAGTTAAACCCAGAAATCAAAGGCAGGAAAACGCACAGACTAAATCTAACATATTGCATAATGTTGACCCTCTGAATACAAAAATATGCATTAATGAAGTAAAACATGTTAAGGATGGTGGTATTTTGGTAACATGCAACAGTGAATCTAAATCTTCGAAATTGAAGAAAATTGCTGAGGAAAAGCTGTCAAATAGCTACGAGGTGCGTGAACTTAAATCTGTGCATCCCCGCATCAAAGTTGTTGGAATTACGCAAAAATTTGAAGAAAAAATCCTTCCTCAAATTATTAAATGTCAAAATGAAGAATTATTTGGTGAACACTCTGAATGAAAAATTTTACGCTTTTGGCCAACAAAAAAGAAGGACAATATCTACCAGGCTACCTTGCAGGTTGATTGTAATACCTATGAAAAAGCAATGCGTAGTGGGCGTTTGTTAATAGGGTTAGACTACTGTGCGGTTTATGATGCTTTAATTGTCCCTCGTTGTTTTAAATGTAATGGCTACTATCATAGTTCCAAATTTTGTACTAAAGAATTATCTTGTCCATTGTGTGCTGGGAAACATGATCATAAATCTTGTAATTCCAATAAAAAATGCTGCAGTAATTGTAAAGTCCTAAAAGATAATCAGAAGATAGATATAAAGGTGGACCATCCAGTATGGGACTATGATAATTGTTTCGCATATAAGAAAGTTTCAGAAAAAATGAAATTTGACTTATTCGCTTCCCAATAGCCATTACCGATAGACGATCCGTCCTCCTTGAAAGACTCTGGTAAGTCTGACGTCCCCGTCACTTCATTTAATTACTCTAAGCTATCGTCACGCGCAGATGAACGTACTTTGTCTATTTACTACCAAAATATAAGAGGGATTAATACAAAGACCAGTCAGATATATAATGCTATAAGTGCGTGTTCATATGATGTTATTGCCTTCTCGGAAACTTTTCTGCACTCGCATGTTTATGACGCTGAACTGATTAATTGTAATTTTTCTGTGTTTAGAGCCGATCGGGATTATCATAAGAATACAATGTTTATGCTAGCCGCAATAAAGAAACTATAATAATCCACGTTAAAGTTTTTTTTTTGTGTTTTTTTGTAACTGTTTTTTTTTACTTGGTTACTTTGTTACTTTTCGTTATTCTAATATATTTCTGTATCACCCATTCTGTAATTGGTTCTCTGTTAAATGGTGTATTAGTAAATAAATAAATAAATAAATAAAAAATAAATATCCTATCTACAGAGAACATAGAGGCGGATATTAAGTCCAGAGTTAGACAGTGATTCTTTACTGGGAAATTCAATTGTAGTATCCGCTTTTTAATAGTTCACTAATTTCTAGACCTCACTTCCCCATCCCAGAGAACTTATTATTATCTCCTTTCAGCCAGAATCATTAGTATGGGCATCTCTTATCCTGGTTGCAAACACATAATCAGGGAATCTTTCCTAGAAAAGAAAATTACAGAAATAATTTCCAATATTCCTGACTTTTGTTAGTATTTGCATTTATATTGCAAATCGATAATCAGGAATTAGTGTGGTAGATGAACTAGGCGGATCGGTAAGCTGTACCATAAATTCCATGCGTTTGCCTGTTTTTTGTGCACTCTTTTTCTTTATTTTTCGTTGTATTTCTAGGACGTAACTACCAATCATTGAACAGATGAAACGTCAGCTGTTGACATTTACATACCCAGAACTCTAAATTAGAAAAACATCAAGAAATTAAGATCAATATCAAGAAATTAGATTATCGTTTTAATTTGGTAGAAGTATAACGTAGGATCCATGATTGTAGAAAAAGCTCAACAATTTTGTTAAAAAAATATGATACGCTATAAATATCAGAGAAGGTATAAAAAAACTGGAGCCATTTGGATTGTCGGCATCGATATGCATAAAAATTCGCTAAATTGTTTAATACTAAAGAAACCAACACCTACTACACACATATAATTTTCCTAAAATTTCATTCATTACATAAAAGATATTATAGTACATAAGGAAACTTATTTCTAAATAAGAAATCCAAATAGTTTCCACATCTTATTATTAAGCTCTATTATTATTATTATTATTAATTCTTTCTTAATTCTCTCCATGAACGTCGATGAACTTGAGATACAAAAATACTCTTCCAAGAACTTACACCTAATATTTTTCAGCATAAGGCCAATAAGGCAACTTGGAAATTGTATCCATAATTAACAACCAATATGTATAGAGTGTGACAAAATATACCCAGCTATGGAGTATTGTTATAATTTTGTTATTTCCTTGACAACTTTCAAAAGCGGAGTCATATCAAAGTAGAAAGATATAGAATTTTATTATGGAGCGTTATTCGCCTCAAGAAGGCGCAGAAATTGTTAAATTGTATTTTCAAAACTGTTCTTCAATAATAAAACTCGACGCTCTTTTAGGATAGCGAATCCCGATCGAAGTGCTCCACACTTAGAAACAATTCGACGTTTAGCAAGCGCATTTTTACAAAATGGCACAGTAAGTGATGTAAAGCATACTGGAAGACCTCGTTCTGGTCTTTAAACGAATATACTGAGCTTATTCGGCTGATGTTCAGTCAGAACCAAAAACTTCCACAAGACGGCGTGTGGCGCAATTAGGGTTGTATGAGCAGACTTTAAGAAGAATTTTGCACTTCGACTTGCATATGTATCCATACAAAATTCAAACAGTGTTCAAACTACAGCCAATTGCTATTCAAAGACGTTTGCAATACGTACAAATCGTTACGAACTTAGTGAAAGCAGAACCCAATTGGGCAAAATTTGATATTGAGCGACGAAGAAAACGTTTGCTTTTTTAGTTGTGTTATCAAACAAAATGATCGTTTTTGGGGAACAGAAAACCCTCGTCTTAGTCAAGAGAACGTGCAGTTTGATCAAAAGACGTGCATCAACTCGTTGTTTGGTGTACAATATACTCCAAACGAATTATTGGAACCTTCTTTTTTTAATGTCAAGGCCAATGCAGTAGCTGTTAATGGAAAACGGTATCGTCAAAATGGACACAGAAAAGTTGTGGTTCCAGCAGGATGGCGCTACATAGCACAAAGCGCGTGAAACGATCGTTCTTCTTAGAGACATTTTCCCTGCCAGGCTGCTTTAAAAAAATGGAGATATTAAGTGGCCACTTCATTCCCCAGATTTGACGGCACCAGATTTTTTCTTGTGGGGATACTTAAACACTAAAGTCTATATTAATCGCCCAGAGGTATTAGAAGATTTAAAGGCAAATATTTAAAAAGAAATTGAGCAAATTCCAGCTTAAAGTTATGCAAAAGTTCAAAGTAGAGTTGGTCCATTGGCTGGCTTGTCGTGGCGGTCATTTATTCATGTTGTTTTTCATAAATAATTTTAACATGTTTTAAGAAATAGTTTTCATAATTGCACGAATTTTTTTTTAATTTTACAGCCGTTAGAATATTAAAGGCAAATATTCGTGAAGATATTGAGCAAATTCCAGCTTAAAGTTATGCTACAAGCTCAAAGTAGAGTTGGTCATTGATCGACTTGTCGTGGCGGTCATTTATTCGATGTTGTTTTTCACAAATAATTTTACACATCTTAAGAAATAAATTTTATAAAAAATTAAATCTCTCATCTTCAACTTCTAGTGCCTTGTCACAAGCAGTTCAGCCTCACGTTTTACACGTATTAAGAAATAGTCTTCATAAAAAGTTAAATCTCTCATCTTCATCTTCTGGTGTCTTGTCACAAGCAGTTCAGCCTCACCTATAATATTTTTTTTGTACTGATTTCTTCTTTATTTTACAGACGTTAGAAGATTAAAGGCGTGAAGTAATTGAGCAAATTCCAGCTTAAAGGTTATGCTACAAGCTCAAGGTAGAGTTGGTCATTGTCTGGCTTGCCGTGGCGGTCCTTTATTCGATGGTGATTTTCATAAATAATTTTACATGTTTTAAGTAGTAAGTAGTAGTTAGAAGAAGCTGGGTTGTACTTGGAAATATCTTGACCTAGATATTTTTCCTGTAATTAAGTATTTTTGAAATAAACTGACATTTTTTTTAAATACGTTTATCTTAAATACAATCTTAACATGTTAACTAGACAATTTTAATCCCGAATCAACGCTCATAATAAACAATAGTAGTACTACAGTTATAAATATGACCTACAAAAAGTGTTGTTAACTTTCCTCACTGACTCTTATTGGTATTTGGTCTTCTGGTCATCTGGTGTCTTGTCACAAGCATTTCAGCCTCACCTATAATATAAAAAAGATGCTATTAAAAAAATTATAAAATTTTATAGTTGAATTCAAATATAGATTAAATCATACTGAACAAAAAAGATGCAGTTACTTTAAAGACCTCGGCATAATTTTCGAAATATCATAAAACTCATATCATTGAAGTAGAGCATATCATTGTGTTCATTTACTGGATCATGTGCTAACCCCAATGAATGAACAAGTCCGTTCATTTACTGGAATTCATTTGGATTTGTAGAATGTAGCATTTTGACCTCTAAATACATAGTGTTTACATACGGTTCAAAATTTTGGGTTTACACTGTCTGAAAAGCGCCTCTATCCAATAAATGAACGGCTGATTATTTTTCGTTCATTCATTGGACCCGTAAATGAACGACAGTTTTAAATACAAATTTGACAAGAACTAGGTAGGTACCTAGTTCTAATATTTGGATTTATTTTTTTAGCTATATCTACATATAAAATGGAAAAGGGCGTTATGAAATACGAAAGGTTTAAATATTCGGACAATGACTTACAAAATGCCTTGGAAGAAGTAAGAAAGAGATTGTCACTTTCTGCAGCTAGCAGACAATATGGAATACCTAAGGGCACTCTCTTCAATAAAATTAAAGGCAAAGTGCCTTTAATAAGAAAGATGGGCCCTGACACAGTTGTAACTGTTGTTGAGGAAGCGCAGTTAGAAAAATGGATAATTGAAAAGGCTTCATTGGGTTTTCCTATGCACCCCGACGAGGTGAAGAATTCTGTTCAGCGTGTGTTAAAGACAATAAATCGTCCAAATCCATTTGTAGACGATAGACCTGGACGCAAATGGTTGAAGTTGTTCTTAAACAGACATCCGAAAATCACCCAACGTACTGCTGAAATAATATCTAAGAATCTTTAATGCAGACAAAACAGGGCTACAAACTTACCCCAAAACTGGCAAACTTCTGGGCCCGAAAAATTATAGAAACTTTTACGAAATTGCAAGTGGCCCTGAGAAGGAATGCATAACAGTACTTTGCACATTCTCTGCGGCGGGTGATTCTGCACCACCAATGGTTGTGTTTCCTTATAAACGCAGTCCAAGAGACATAGCAGCCACTTTTCCAGACGACTGGGGTATCGGCCGATCTGACAGCGGTTGGATGACAAGCGCAACCTTCTACGAATACATAGCCAACATCTTCTTGCCATGGGTTTTGAAGAGTCATATAAAGCTTCCAATTTTATTATTGCTAGATGGTCATAAGTCCCATATAGGTATGGATCTATACAACTTATGTACTCAGAAGGGCATTATGTTGTATTGCTTATTGCCAAATGCCACACATACTACAGCCCTGTGACGTTTCAGTGTTTAAATCAATCAAGGTACATTGGAAGCAGATTGTTCGGCAACACAAACAGAAAACGACGAAATCAGTTACTAAAAATACATTTGTTCCATTATTTAAAATGGCATATGAGCAAGCAGTGCAACCGAATATTATTAAACACGGATTTAGAAAGTGCGGCATTTTCCCGTTTGACGCAGATGCAGTAGATTACTCTCGATGTATTTCGAAAAGAAGGGAAGAACAGAAAAAAAATTCTGATAAACGAATTATTATTGATGCTAGTGAATACCAGACTGCGTTGAAGGTGATGGAATTTCATATGGACTCACAGGTATTATTAAAATTTAAAACCTCAACAATAGGAAGTGAAATCATCGAGAGTCCACTTTTCAAAATGTGGAAGACCGTTCAAGAAGGCAGTAGTAAAGAAATTGCCATTGAAAATGTGCATGATGATAATCAAATCGGCTCTAATAACATTCAGGATAATACTTTCATTAACATTGAAATGATAGATTTATCGAATGAAATTTTTCTACCTGAAGAATTGATGCAACTTCCAGTGGAAATAGATGGCGTTATTTATGATAACGTTGACTTTAACAATGATCCAACATTTTCCAATGTAAACCGCAGTCCAGATGTTGATAAGCTAGATGAAAAACGGTAAAAGATGGAACCAGTTGAGACGAAAGTTTTAAATGAAGGAGAATCCCTAAATGTGTGTTCCGAGATACTAGATATTATTATTATTGCCGTACATCAGGAAGTTGGAAAAAGGGAACTAGAAAGTTGTCACAAAATAGTGGTGCATAGCAATATAACAGTCCAAGATGCTTGGTCGGATCACCTTCACTGGCCAAAAATTGAAGAAAAAGGAGTTAAAAGAAAGTCTGCGACACCTATGCCGTTTGCAATTACTTCTAAGAAATGGAAGGAATATGTAGAGGATATAGAAGCCCGGAAAAGAGAAAAAGAAGAATCAAAGATGCAAAAAAAACAGGTTAGGAACCAAAAAAGCCAAGAAAAAAATAAGAAAGAAAGAAAGAGAAAAAACTTACCCAAAGGTGAACCTAAAGCAGCAGAAACTAAAACGACTACGGTAGACTCTAAGACACCGGCTGAGCCGGAATCCAAGAAAACGATACAATCTACCAAAAAGGGGAAAATAAAACCAGTAGAAACCACAACGTCTGTGCATAAAAATAGGATAGGAAACGAGTCTGAAGAACTTTCGATTACTATAGGATCTTATGTTATAGTTCAATATGAGCAGCAGTATTTCCCTGGAATAGTGGAGAGCATTGAGGGTGAAGAGTATGAAATTCGTGCTATGAGTCCAGCAGGCTCAAATTATTTTAAGTGGCCAAACCCAACCGACCAAATATGGTATAAGAAGGGGGCTGTTAAGGAGGCAATAAAAGCGCCCAAACTAATAAAGCGTAGCTGTTACGAATGCCCAGAAATATCTAAATATAATTTTAAAACTACAAAATGTTAATAACGCAAAATGTTTACATATTTATATTTAATAAAAAAATTTTAATTTTGTAACTTCAATTTACCCTTTACTTATTTAGTTCATTTATAAGATCAAAATGGTTCACTCACTGGTATCAGATGTTCAATTACTGGGATTTTTGCAATATTCAACCGCCTATGTATTATTTCATATAAGATTCAAATACTAGAAAAATCATTATATTAGACCTCGTCTCGTAAATAAGATCCTTGTAGTACCCTCATCTATGTGCTGACGACCACATATTTTAAAATCCAAACATCCCAGTGGACCACCGCTCTCCGTACCCGCTTGCCTTTAGTCTTCTTTTATGTGCGCACCGCTCACATCGCGTCGTGTCGCTAAACGATAACAATTCTTATCTCGATGCCAAAAAATAAAAGGAACCGTTCTCGATCCCGCTCGGGGGATCGTGTTTTAAAACTTTTAAAACGTATGGACTACCGTATAAAGAAGCTGGAAAATTCTCGTAAATCTAAAAACACTATAGAGGATTCTAATAGCTCTAGTTCTAGTGTATGTTCTGAGGGGGATTCCCAATATAAAACTTCAGACACATCGGAGGATGCAAACATACAAGGTAATTTAATATCTTTTAGAGCTACCGATAATTAAAATTCAGATTCCATTCAATATAGTAAAGATGAGTATATTGGTGATTACTCTTTACATTATACCTTTATCATACCTTTACCTGGTAGAGAAGAAAATTGGTGTACACAGAGTATGTTGGTGATTACTCTATAGGTGTAAAAGTGTTGTTGGTGAACACTATTTATACTTACGCTATAGGTGTAAAAGTGTTATTGGTGAACACTATTTATGCTATAATGCAAAAATTTCTGCTGCAATACTCTCAATAAAAAGAAGCATTGTATATTGGCAGAAGTCAAGAGTTTCATAAGATGCGATAAGATTTCGGCTTACATATTATCGCAACTAAAATTCTTCTATATGGTCACGCATTCCTGAGTCACAGATTGGTTAGGTAAATAATAAGGTGTTTTCACGACCATTACCAAGTGAACACTTATATTTACCTTATTATTATTTAAACTTGGTGTTTTAAAATAATAATAAAACAAAAATGGGTCAAAGGAGATCCTTATATTATTCTCTTTTTTCCCAGAAATGGCACAGGGTGAACCAAATCAAAGGGACCCAGTTTTGCCTATAGAACCGGGCCCGGTAGTTAGGCCCCTGCAAGAAAGTGTTCTTGAAGTCTTAGGGGACGATGTTGCACAAGCCAGCGTCTTTGGACAACCACTTCAGCCAGAGGTGGCAGAAAGATGGTTGTTTATAGCCAAAAATGGACTAGACGATACAATACGGAATGGGTTGTTAGAAAAATATCCTCCCCCGGAAAATGGTGTTCTTTTAAGTCCACCTCTATTGAATTTACTAGTAAAACAAGCAATTCACGAGTCCGTGGTGCGTAGGGACGATAGACTTGCGAAAATACAAGGCCAACTGGCAGCTAGTGTGGCGGCAATTGGGCTTACTATTTCTAAGATATTAGGAAAACCAGGGGGGGAGGAAGATGAGGCAGAGGCAAAGGAACAAATAAAGTCACTGAATGATGCGGGACGTCTCATTATGGACATAATCCACTCAGAATCTATGTCCAGGAGGGAGCTTGTGTCTTATGACTTAAATAAAGAATTGAAAGCAGCACTTACGGAATCGCCTATTGATAAATGGCTCTTTGGTGAAGACCTAGAAGGTCGATTAAAAGCTGCAAAAGAGTTACAAGTATCATCTAGACAATTGAAAACAGTTAGGGCCAACCCCAAACAAAAAATACATAATCCAAAATTAAAACAAAATCAAAATTTAAACTTCAGGGGCCTGTCTCACTATCAGCAGGGAGTCCGACGAGGCAGGCGCACGAATTACATGGAGGCGGCTCCGACTCGCCCTCGTCAAGGGGCCACGGATCAGGTACAATACTACAAGAGGAGACATCAGGAGAAGGACAAACCAGCAAAACGGTTTCGCCACCAGTGATGGTAGGTGAATATGCAGGCCGTTTAAAAGGATTTTTGAATAGATGGAAAAAATACACCAGAGATAAACGAATTTTAGCATGGTTGCCAGGTTTCAAAATACCTTTTATTATTCACCCTACCGAAAATAAAAATTATAAGGCAGGCCACGTTTCGTTGGCTGACCAAAGGATGCATGGTGATGCTATCCAAAAATTAGCAGATAATGGTGTTATCTCTAAGGTCCAGCCGTGTAGGGGTCAATTTATCTCTAGTATATTTCTTCTTCCTAAACCAGATGGTTCACGTCGTTTAATATTAAACCTTAAACAATTAAATGAATATGTTAAAGTTGAACATTTTAAATTGGAAGGTTACAAAATAGTATGCACATTAATTAAACCTAATATTTGGATGTGTAAGATAGACCTTAAGGACGCTTATTTTATGATTCCAATCCATAAAAAATACAGAAAGTTCTTAAGATTTCAATTTGGGGGTGCACTTTATGAGTATAATTGCCTTTGTTTCGGTCTCAATTGTGCTCCCATGGTATTTACGAAACTGCTAAAGCCAGTAATTTCGCATCTGAGGAAAAAAGGTCACATTTCAGTGGTGTATTTGGATGATTTTCTATTACTGGGTGATACCTATGAAAAATGCTTACATAATGTTTTAGAAACAATCAAATTACTTGAATATTTAGGATTCATTGTCAATTACAAAAAGAGCGTGTTAATACCTCACAAAATATGTACTTATTTAGGGTTTCAATTTAACTCTATTGATATGACTATTTCTCTTCCGAAAGAAAAAATGTATAAACTTTTACTAACCTTACAAAAATTTTTAACATGGAAAAAATGTAGCATTAGGGAGTTTTCAAAATTCACAGGAAAATTAGTTTCGATTTGCCCAGCAATCACTTATGGATATCTATACACAAAATTATACGAGCGAGAAAAGTTTTTAGCTCTTAACAGAAATAGAGGTAATTATAATGCAAAAATGTTAATTCCAGATACACTTTACGCTGAAACTCAATGGTGGATTCGTAATTTACCTATTAACACAAATCAAATTATACGTAACAAATATGTTATAGAAATCTTTTCAGATGCATCAGATTTAGGTTGGGGCATTTTTTGCAAAGGAATAAGTTCTCAAGGTTTTTGGTCAGATGTGGAGAGAAATCATCATATCAATTATAGAGAACTACTCGCCCTATATTTTGGATTAAAATGTTTCGCTAGTGATTTAGTTAATGTTTCAATCTTATGTAGAGTGGACAATACTACTGCCTTAGCTTATGTGAATCGCATGGGAAGCGTTCAATTCCCTAAGCTAAATGCTCTGGCTCGTGAGATTTGGCAGTGGTGTGAGGCGCGAAAACTGTTTATTTATGCCTCATATATCAAATCTGAGGAAAATACAGAAGCAGATGCAGCTTCACGTAATCTTAAAATGGAAACAGAATGGAATTTGGGAGGTTGGGCATACAAACGGTTGATCAAAAAATGGGGAGAACCCACAATAGATTTATTTGCTACACGTATAAACAAAAAATGTCCAACCTTCATATCATGGCAGAGAGATCCAGATGCTTATGCTATTGATGCTTTTACAGTTGATTGGAAACCATTTTATTTTTACGCTTTTCCACCGTTTTCAGTAGTATCAAAGACATTACAAAAAATAATCGCTGATAAAGCAGAAGGTATATTAGTGGTACCTAACTGGGTTTCTCAACCTTGGTATCCAGTATTTATATCTCTTTTAACAAGTGACCCAATAATTTTTTCTCCTAATAATAAACTCCTTTATTTTGGTAGAATTCCGCATCCCCTAAGCAACACACTTTCACTGATGGCAGGACGATTATCCGGCAAGCTTTACTCATAGGCAAGGTTCCAGAAGAATCGCTGGAAATTTGTATGTCTTCAATAACAGAGACGACATTAAAGCAGTACAATTCCGGATTAAAAATGTGGTGGGAATTCTGCAAAGTAAAGGGTTTAGACCCCTTTTCAATTTCAGTGGAAAACGTCTTACAATTTCTTACTCAACAATTTAAAAAAGGGGTATCGCTCAGTTCTCTCAACTCGTACAGAGCAGCCATAGCACAAATAGCAGGTCCAGATCTATCTCAAGATTATAGAATGCAGAGATTTTTTAAAGGAGTTTATATGTTAAGACCTAACACTCCAAAATACGAAAATACCTGGGATCCGGTAATTGTTCTTAATTTTTTTAAAGATAAAAATAATTCGGATATATCTTTTCAAATGCTTTCGCATAAATTGGTGTCATTATTGGCCTTAGCCTCTGGACAACGCCTTCAAACTTTATCTCTAATCGATATAAATGACATTCAAAAAGAAAACAATAAAATAAGTATACCAATTTCTGCACGAATAAAGACATCTCAAAGAAACAAACCACAACCTACAAAAACTTTACCATATCTTACAAAGGACACAAATTTATGTCTGGCGAAAACTCTAATAGAATATTTAGAAAAAACAAAACCTCTTAGAGGAAATATAACTTCTCTTTTTATCACTATTAAAAAACCCTATAAAAAGGTGTCCACTCAAACTTTAGGAAAATGGGTAAAAATGGTTTTGCTTAAATGTGGACTAGATACTAAATTATTTACTGCGCACAGTACACGACATGCAGCAACATCAGCAGCTGCGCGGAAAGGCCTGAACTATGACACCATTAGGCTTGCAGCGGGGTGGTCAGATAATTCTAAGATGTTTGCCACGGTATATAACAGGCCATTAGTTGCAAAGGGAAAAACCTTCGCCGAAACTGTTCTTACTTTTTAAAATAAGATATAATATTCATAATAGTTTAAGTGATTGACTTTATACTAAAAAATTACTACTTAGTTCTTTCATTGTTTCGTTAAAAATATTATCTTTACTAAAACAATGTTGTCGCAATTATCTTTAAATATCTACAAGGATCTTATTTACGAGACGAGGTCTAATATAATCATAAGATTAAACGAACTTACCTAAGTGAAGTTCAATCTTGATTATATGTGGACCTCGTCGAAGTAAATAAGGTCCCAACCCACCCTACCCTATGGCATTGCAACAACATGGCTTTCAAAATAACTAAAGGCAAGCGGGTACGGAGAGCGGTGGTCCACTGGGATGTTTGGATTTTAAAATATGTGGTCGTCAGCACATAGATGAGGGTACTACAAGGATCTTATTTACTTCGACGAGGTCCACATATAATCAAGATTGAACTTCACTTAGGTAAGTTCGTTTAATCTTATGATTATAGTGCCGTTTCAAAGCTATCTGTGTAAAGATCAAGTAGAAAAAAAATGTGTGAAATAATTTAAAATGGCCCATTAATACTATTAATCCAAAGTTTGTATTTTCCTTAAGTGTTCATTCACTGGTACTTCTACCCTACCTGATGCTAATTTTGTATCATGCTATGTCATCTATGAGAAGAATCTATGTTAATGATATACAATTTGTATTTAGAAAAATCTTTTGTAAATCTATTTGCTGACGACATACTAATATCAGTGTCTGCATTAGATTTTAATGAGGTGGCAAATGTAATTAATTCGCAGCTTGATGGATTATATAACTGGTTATGTGTGAATGGATTAAAATTGAATGCCACTAAAAGCAATGGTGCTGGGTAAAAAATATCAATGTAATAAATTCAATGAAAGAAATTTTGTTATTAGTATAAATAACACAGATATAGAAAAGGCAAATGAAATTAAATATTTAGGAGTTGTAATAGATCCTCAATTATCATTGAATAATCATGCAAGACATGTAAAAAAATTGGTAAGACGGTAGGGTACTTTGTTAGAATATCAACAAATCTCTCACGTTGGGTAAAATGAATAATTTTTAATACCATTATATTACCACATTTTACTTATTGTGCATCACTGTAGCTCTCAGCAAATAAATCTGAAATATATAAATTACAAGTATTGCAGAATAAGTGTATGCGGATATTATTAAATTGCAATAAGAGAAGCCATGTTAAAGACATGTTATTGGAATTAAAATGGTTAACTGTTTGGCAGAACAGTGAAAGGACAAATTTAATCCTCATATCCAAAATAGAAAAGGGCATAGCACCAGAGTATTTTTTATTTCATTAAAAGATCCAACTTACATTCCTATCCAATAAGATCAGGTGAAAATTATCACATTGATTTTCAAAAATGTGCAAACTTTCTATTCAATGAAGGGCTCTCCGTCTTTTCAATTCTCTTCCTATTGAAATTAAAAATTCTAATAATGTTTAAAAACAAAATTTTACAAATGTATCTGTTAGAAAATAGAACTTAGTATGTTACATGTATGTACATGATATTGTAAAAGCTGTTTATTTTTTCTACTAGCAATGTTGCTAAATAAAAGGTATATCTATCTACATTGTCTATCTATCTATCTATCTATCTATCTATCTATCTATCTATAATAACTAAGTTGTATTGTGTAAGTCCCTGTATATTGCTTATTATTATATTACCATATTATTAGAATCACATCGAACGAAAACACCCTGCATAGGGAATTTAAACAGACACGGTCGTTTGTGTACGTTAACTTAGCTCTCTCACGTCGCCTTCCAAGTACCTCGATAAGAATGTTTATGTTACCCATATTTTGGCCAGCTTTACGTTTATTGAAATTAGGCGAAGCATTCTGTTAGAGGCTGTGAGTTGAACTGTGTTTTGTGGCTATCCTGTGAATTTGTGATTAATAGAAATTTATTAATACAGGTGAGCTTTTCACTGAGTGTCCTTTCTTGAATATTTTGTTATAATAGTTGTTCAGGTGATTGTTTGATAATTATTAATTTAGATAATGAATTAATTGGTAATTCGTGTGAATGAGATATCTGGAGCGAGTATGTCGCGCGTTACATCCCTTCGTACTCATTGCACCACTCAGATAATGGCTGTTCTGCCAAAACGCTGGTAACTGGAGCGAGTATGTTGCGCGTTACATCCCTTCGTACTCATTGCACCCCTCAGTACCAGTGGAAATGTGAGGCGCATTGCGAGTTGAATCCCCTTGCGTCTAGGGTAGTATCCAGGGAGGTTACGTCGCGCGTTACATCCCCTCGTGACCTCACAAACCCCTGGTGGCTACGTCTTGATAACAAAATAAACTAAATAATAATACAGTGCGTGTTACATCCCTTGTATTATGTAATTCTATGAATTATCAATACTAATTAATGTTAATGCTTGACAGAATTAGAGAACTGGACACTCATACATATTTTCCTTTATTTTTAGGAGGAACCTGCTTAGGCGACTCACATACACTGTACCTCGACCAATCCATCTCGGCTATTGATAATATTTCAAAGTACTTAATATTTAAGTTCAATACTAAGGTATAATAGTGTTTGACAATATATAAATTTATATACCTATTAAAATCCTGACTTAATAATAAACAATATAATTTTAAAAATAAACCATCTCTACAATTCTCAGAAGTGGGATTCGAATTCATGAACTGTAATTAAAAACAAAGATTCGAATTCATGAACTGTAATTAAAAACAAAGATTCGAATTCATGAACTGTAATTTAAAACAAAGATTCGAATTCATGAACTGTAACTTAAAATTTAAATTTTGTTTTAAATTTTGGCTTAATTAAATGTTTGATTGGTCGAGATACACCTGTAATGATTATTAGATTAAGACATATTTGTTTGTTTTCCTACGTAGAGGCTTACAATCAGTCAGAATGGGTAGAGGACAAAAACGAAAACAATCAAATGAACCCCCAAGTGAACCTTCGCTTGTATTGGTTCCTGGGACAAATACGCGTACTAGTAGTACATCATCTGACGCAAATGACTCGGTGGATAGGTTGGCAACAATTATGTCAAATATGATTCAAAACGCGAATAAAGCAACAAATGTGGGAATAGCTAAGGGGGAAATTGTGCCGGTTTTTAATCCAGAAGACAGAGAACAAAGTTCAGAATTGTGGCTTAGAAAAGTAGATGAATTACGTAACATTTTTCAGTGGTCTGAAGAGGCTACCATATATTTTGCTCTATCGAAACTCAGTGGCTTGGCGGAAATTTGGTATAAGGGTTTAAGCACTTTAAATTTTAGTTGGGAAGAATGGAAGAAAAATATTTTATTAGCTTTTCCTTCTAGTCGGGACTATTATGAAATTCTTATGGAAATGATACAACGCAGAAAACGTGATGATGAAAGTTATCCAAAATATTATTATGAGAAATTGGCTCTGATAAATCGTTGCAAAATAACGGGCGCTGAAGCGGTTTCTTGCATTTTAGGAGGCATTGATGATGTAGTAGTGAAAGCGTCAGCTAAAGCAGGTAATTTCCAAACCCCTGAAGAACTTTTTCGGTATCTCAGTACATTACATGACTTGCGTCCTGCTACTAGCAGACCAATGGCAAAACCAACATACAAACTTGATCGCAAATCATCTGTATTCAAAAGAAACGACAGAGAAAACAGAACTTTACTTAAATGTCACAAATGTGGTAAACCGGGACATTTAATGAGAGACTGCAGACAAAAACGATGTTCTTTTTGTCGCAATGTAGGGCATTTGGAAAGTGATTGTTACCACAAGAGATCGAAGAAAGGTGAGGGCGATAAAATTGTCGCATGACTAGGAGGTGCGGAAAATGAAAATGATAGTTCTCCCAATGATAAATATTTTAAGGACGTTTTGGTTAATAATCAGCCTTCCAAGGCATACGTAGATTTAGGAAGTACTTGCATAACTATAAAACTTAGCGAAGTAAGAAGATTAGGTTTAAACTATGATACTAATAAGCCTGTAGTAATTAAGGGATATGGTAATGGTAGATGTTTAGCTTTAGGAAAAACAAGTTTTTTATTAAACATAGATGGAATTGAAGCGACGATAAGTGCCAATGTTGTACAGGATGGTATACAGAATATACCCATTTTAGTGGGACAACCATTCACTGAATTGCCTGGAGTTTTAATTATTAAGGATAATAGAAATTTAATAATTACGCACAATGACTTAAACGGTATTGAAGAAATATTTCAAAAAAATAATAAAGTGACATTATGGGCCAAAAATAATATTTGTATTCCTAAAGGACATATAGTAAACGCCATAATAGAATCTAGAAGTACTAATTTACGGGGAGACTTCTTCGTAGAGGCAAGCTTTCGTTTAGAACAAGGTAAAGAATATAGTATTCCGAGGACTATTCTAACGATAGGGGATAATGATGAGGCAGTTTTGCCACTAATTAATTTGTCTGACTACGATATTGTTTTGAAAAATAGGAAACCTTTGGTTCGAGCCTGGCCTTGCATTCCGGCTGAGGAGTTAGAGACAGATCAAATCTTGAGGGTGAAAGAAACAAATTATCCATTAGTACCTATTGAAAAAATAAATATTGGACCAATAGATCCTTTTCAAAAAGAAGCCTTGATCAAACTGTTACAAGACTATAGGGATTGTTTCGCAGAAAGTGCTGCAGAACTAGGAAGTGCAAAATCTGCTGAATTGGAAATAGTTTTAGAAGATCAGAGGCCATTTAGCTATAGACCATACCGTATGCCGGTCAGCGAACAACAGAAGGTGAAAACAATGATTGGGGAGTTATTAGAGAGTAAGATAATACGCGAATCCAACTCTTCATATTCATCACCCATATTGCTTGTGAAGAAAAAGACTGGTGACGAAAGAATGTGCATTGATTACAGAAAATTGAATTCTATGACTGTTAAGGATCGTTACCCATTACCACGGATTGACGACCAGCTGGACAGACTCCATGGGAGTATTTATTTTACAAGTCTGGATCTCCGATCGGGGTATCACCAAATATCAGTTGCAGAAAAATCGAAACCATATACTGCTTTTGTAACTCCGGATGGTCAGTACGAGTATAATCGCATGCCTTTTGGTTTGGCAAATGCTCCGGCGGTTTTTCAACGCCTAATGAACAAGGTTCTGGCCCCCGCAAAAGAGATTGCAGCCGTGTATCTTGACGATGTACTAATCCATACCAAAACCGTGGAAGAGGGAGTTCGAAACCTTGAGGTAGTTTTGAAACTATTTCGGAATGAAGGTCTTACCTTAAATGTTTCAAAATGTAATTTTCTATTTCAATCTGTAAATTATCTTGGTTTTGAAATATCAAATGGAACTTTCAAACCAGGTCTAGCAAAAACAAAAGCCATTGAGGAGTTTCCAGTACCAAAGAGTGTTCACAACGTCCGCCAGTTTATCGGTTTGACAGGCTACTTTCGACAGTTTATCAAAAATTATGCGATGTTGGCGCGACCGTTAACTGTTTTATTGAAGAAAGATGTGGTATGGCATTGGGGAGATCATGAACAGAAAGCATTTGAGAAATTACGATCAGCTTTGTCGCAAAGACCAATTTTGTCCATATTTAATCCTGAAGCACATACAGAAGTACATACCGACGCAAGCGCGCAAGGAGTCGCCGGGATTTTACTTCAAAAACAATCAGATGAACATCTACACCCAGTAGCCTATTACAGCAGGCAAACCACGAAAACTGAAAGTAAATTCCATTCCTATGAATTAGAAACTTTGGCTGTTGTGGAAAGTTTAAAGAAGTTTAGAGTTTACCTCATAGGAATGCACTTTGTGGTTGTCACAGATTGCAACGCTTTAAAAGCGACAAGTACAAAGAAAGATATTCTACCTAGAATTGCAAGGTGGTGGTTGCAGCTACAGGATTTCGATTTTGAGGTACATTATCGCCCAGGCAATAGGTTGAAACATGTCGACGCCCTTAGTAGAAATCCGTCGTCAAGTGACGAACCACCTGCTGAAGTTCTGCGAATAGAGCAAGCCGATTGGGTTTTGTCAGGACAATTAACTGACGAAAAACTAAAAGAAATAAAAGAAGTTTTGTCTAAGACACCTAGTACTGATTATGAACATGGTGTATATAAAAATTACGCATTGCGGGAAGGAAGGATTTATCGAATAACTGTTAAAGGGTTATTATGGGTAATACCGCGTGGTATGCGACAACAGATAGTTCGAATGGCACATGACGATAGCGGCCATTACGCCACCGAAAAGACGTTACAGCGTATAACTGAACATTACTGGTTCCCCAGAATGAGGGAGTACGTGGAAAAATATATTTCATGTTGCATTCAGTGTTTATATAATAAGCGTCCAAGTGGAAAACGAGAGGGATTTCTGCATCCTATCGAAAAAATGCCTGTGCCCCTGCATATGATACACATTGATCATGTAGGACCTTTCCCAAAGAGTCGTCGGGGAAATATTCATCTCATAGTAGCCGTAGACGCATTTACAAAATTTGTGTATTTAAAACCTGTAAAATCGACACAAACGAAATTAGTAATTGACTATTTACAAGAAATATATAGTTATTATGGTCATCCTCATATCATAGTTACAGATCAAGGTAGTGCTTTTACCTCCTCAAAATTTAAGCAATATTGTAAAGACAACTTCATTAAACATGTACAAAACGCAGTAGCAACACCAAGAGCCAATGGACAAGTGGAAAGACTTAATCGCACTATTAAAGGTGCTATTTTAACAACAACGATTGACGAAAACAGGTGGGATGAGAATATTATCAAATATTCAATTAATTATAAATACAACAACTTCACAAACGACAGGAAAGACACCAACGGAACTCTTTTATGGTTACAAGCCTAGAAGAGGAGCCAGTGTGCCATTATTAGATGAAATTGCTGAAATTCCTAAATTAATTGAAGATCTTCCAACATTACGTCACGAAGTAGCAAAGAAAATTGCTTCCAGTCAAGTAAAACAAAAAGCCCAATTCGATAAGAGAAGAAAGAATCCTAAGAAATATACCAAGGGCGACTTGGTACTCATCGAAAAACAAGGCACAACAGAAGGCACAAGCAGAAAATTGATTCCTCCTTATGCTGGACCAATGATAATAAAAGCCGTACTACCTAATGATAGATATTTAGTAGTCCATATGCCAAATTCACATAGAACTAGTAAATCCACTAAATATGAAAAAGTCGTTGCTGTTGATAGAATGAAGCCTTGGATTAATCCACGAGGAGTATCAGACGAGACGAACAGTGACAGCGGCGAAGACGGAGTAGATCTTAGCCCTGATGATACAACCTGAAGTTAGAGTTAGACGAATCACCTCGGGGCGAGGTGACATTTCAGAATGGCCGAATGTAAGTCCCTGTATATTGCTTATTATTATATTACCATATTATTAGAATCACATCGAACGAAAACACCCTGCATAGGGAATTTAAACAGACACGGTCGTTTGTGTACGTTAACTTAGCTCTCTCACGTCGCCTTCCAAGTACCTCGATAAGAATGTTTGTTACCCATATTTTGGCCAGCTTTACGTTTATTGAAATTAGGCGAAGCATTCTGTTAGAGGCTGTGAGTTGAACTGTGTTTTGTGGCTATCCTGTGAATTTGTGATTAATAGAAATTTATTAATACAGGTGAGCTTTTCACTGAGTGTCCTTTCTTGAATATTTTGTTATAATAGTTGTTCAGGTGATTGTTTGATAATTATTAATTTAGATAATGAATTAATTGGTAATTCGTGTGAATGAGATATCTGGAGCGAGTATGTCGCGCGTTACATCCCTTCGTACTCATTGCACCACTCAGATAATGGCTGTTCTGCCAAAACGCTGGTAACTGGAGCGAGTATGTTGCGCGTTACATCCCTTCGTACTCATTGCACCCCTCAGTACCAGTG
This sequence comes from Pogonocherus hispidulus, assembly GCA_963924545.1. Taxonomy (NCBI): domain Eukaryota; kingdom Metazoa; phylum Arthropoda; class Insecta; order Coleoptera; family Cerambycidae; genus Pogonocherus; species Pogonocherus hispidulus. The sequence continues at coordinate 17,566,505 of OZ004697.1, read as the reverse complement.
GAAATGTGAGGCGCATTGCGAGTTGAATCCCCTTGCGTCTAGGGTAGTATCCAGGGAGGTTACGTCGCGCGTTACATCCCCTCGTGACCTCACAAACCCCTGGTGGCTACGTCTTGATAACAAAATAAACTAAATAATAATACAGTGCGTGTTACATCCCTTGTATTATGTAATTCTATGAATTATCAATACTAATTAATGTTAATGCTTGACAGAATTAGAGAACTGGACACTCATACATATTTTCCTTTATTTTTAGGAGGAACCTGCTTAGGCGACTCACATACACTGTACCTCGACCAATCCATCTCGGCTATTGATAATATTTCAAAGTACTTAATATTTAAGTTCAATACTAAGGTATAATAGTGTTTGACAATATATAAATTTATATACCTATTAAAATCCTGACTTAATAATAAACAATATAATTTTAAAAATAAACCATCTCTACAATTCCCTTTATAATTTAAGTTCAATATAACAACCGTCGGTATAGTAGATTTCATTATTTTCAATATGTTATGAGAATTTAGGTTGTGTTTTATTTATTTATTTTTTTTATGAAATATCCAACGGGATAGGCTCAATAAGTACAACATATACATTTTGTTATATACATGTACACGTGTATATAACATATGATATATACAGGGTTGCTGATGCCGATACGTACGGTAAGTAAAATAGCCAGCAAAAGGTTTAAGGTTTTCAAAATCTATTACACTTCGCAGTCTCGTCTCAGATTATAAACACCCTGTAGTAGTCCGCGACGCGCCCATGCTACGACGTTTAAAGATAAATTCAAAATTCTGCTACCACGGCACTGGACAGCCGCCGATGCCGCCTCAGCTTTGCTGAGCTGAATATTCATTGTATCGTGTCCTACCCGTGTAAAGTGCGTTCTTAGAAAAGGTACAGAAAACTGTCGAAAAGAAAATTAAGTAGAAGAGACCTAGATAAGATCAAGAAAAAGAGAAGATTATCAGAGAAACTCGAGGAAGTTGAATCCAGTAAGTACAAATGGTTATTTTTTCCGATTGTTTATATTAAATGAGAAGAACTGAACCGCAGATAATAACCTCCCGATTCCCAACGTTGGGTTTTTTTCGGTCTATCCCTTGAGTCCTAAAGACTGATCTGTTTCAGGTCTAGTTCAAGCGCGGGTGTTAGAGGTATCTATATTCACTTACGGAAACAATTGGCTATTATTATTAATTATTCTTCGCTGTTGTCCTCCATGATTATTACACCCTGTAGTATGCATGAAACATGCTGACCAGCACAAAAACAATATAAAGATAAGAAGGTTTTTGTAACCTAACCGCGGCGCCTGGCACTTTCATTAAATTAGCCATTGCATTATTTGTGCTGACCAGCGTTAGACGGAAATCGGTTATAGTGTTTTTAAAATGCCGAAAGTTAACAATAAGCGTAGGTGGAATAGAATAGTGGAAACTACAAGTTCGGAAAGTGAAAATGAATTCGATACTACAAATAGTAAACGGAAAAAAGTGAGTGATAAACAAAAACGATTCGATAAACTAATGGAAAAAATGAGGCAAATTCAACAGCAGATTACTAACGATTTGGATTCGAGCAGCGATTCACAGAGTGAAAGCGAAGGTAGGTCAACTGAAATTAGGAATGATTGACTTTATGTCTCTTCCTCAACAAAGAAATTGACTTATGTCTTTCTTATTATCATCATTACGTAAAGTGGGTCAAAAATTAGGAAAGATTGACTTTATGTCTCTTCCTTAACAAAGAAATTGACTTATGTCTTTCTTATTATCATTATTATGAGACAATTGACTAATGTCTTGATTACGATGATGATACACGTTCTACAACAAGGTAAAACAAACACCAATACCATTTAATTTTTTTGCAGATACGCGGGGGGGAAAAGTAGACCCTCCGGTCTCAAATATGGGAAATCTAGACCCTCTGACCTCAAATATGGAAGATCGTTTTTCCGAAATTCTGGGTGCAAAACCAATTACAGAAAAATTTTTTGGAACCGCCATACACGAAGAAGTTTCAATACGCTGGAACTCTTACGTGACCGAAGGAGTGGACAAGAAGGTAATCGAGTCCTTGACTAGCAAATACAGGGTACCAGAAAACTGTAAATTGCTAGGTGCACCGACGATGAATAAAGAAGTGGAAATGTGTTTGTCACGAGATAACATAAGAAATGATAGTTTTTTTATGCAATTACAAAATATTTTAGGTAGCAGTCTTGCCGCAGTGGGGACCATAATGTCTGAAATTATAATAGACCCAACAAGAACCGATCTAGAAAAGGTTATTTCCACATTGGCAGACTGTGCACAACTTCAGTGCGCTGTTCATCGGGGATTATCTCAACATAGACGATATCCCGCAAAATATACGATGACAGAGGATAGTCATAGAGTACTAGGGGAATGTCCTATCGACGAACTGCTTTTTGGGAAAAATTTTAGCGAATCCATTAAGACAAATGAAGCAGCAAATAAATTAGGCAAAGCGTTAAAATTGAAAAAGTGGAAACATCTTAGAAAACCTCCAATATACGAACCACAACCGGGACCATCGGGTATACAACCTAAAAACAAAAGTACTCCGAATTATTTAAACTACCGGCGCCCACAAAATACCTCCAGGAAGCGACCACGGTACCCAGAAAACATCAGGGACCAGGAGAAACAGCGGAACAGGAGAGTGCCCACATCTCGAAAATATTAGCAACAGAGGTAAAACATACGGGTTTACTTAAGTTATCTTTAGCTGCATGGCAAGAAATAACTACCAATAAAAAAATCTTAGGTTGGATAAAAGGTATATCAATCAATTTTGAATCTTTTCCGCAGCAAACTTATCTGCCAATTGTAAATATAAATAAATCAGAGATAGCTCTTTATCGTCAAGAAATAAATAAGCTTGTTGATATGGGCGCAATATCAGAATGTAAGTCCAAAAAAGGAGAGTTTCTGTCTTCCTTTTTTCTTGTCAAAAAACCGAGTGGAAATTATAGGTTTATTTTAAATTTGAAAAATCTAAATAAACATATTTCTGCACCCCCATTCAAACTTGAGGACTATAGAACAATACTAAAATTAGTTACAAAAAACTGTTTTTTTACAAGCATCGACTTAAAAGATGCATATTTTGCTCTATCAATTGAAAAAATGTACAGAAAATATTTACGATTTCGTTTTCAAAACACAACATATGAATTTAAGTGTCTTCTTTTTGGTTTAAATATAGGTCCCTATATATTTACAAAAGTCATGAGACCCGTATTAGGTTTTTTACGAAGAAGGGGTATTATATGCTCAGCATATTTAGATGACTTTATAATCATAGCCAAAACGAAAAATGAGGGTACAAACCAGATTAGACAAGTAAAAAACTTATTACTAAAGTTAGGTTTCGCTTTAAATCTAGAAAAGAGTGACTTAATTCCCAAGCAAAAAATAATACACTTAGGTTTTGAATTAAATAGTTTAAAAATGACAATTAGGTTACCAGATAAAAGGAAAGAAAGCATTGTAAACAAACTAACAGTTTTCAGACAAAAAAGAATTTGTAAAATTAGAGACTTTGCTAGGATAATAGGTATTTTAATATCAACAAAACCTGCAATAAAATATGGTTGGTTACACCTCAAAAATATGGATCGGGAGAAATATACAGCCCTCTCCCAAAATCAGCAAAATTATAGTGCCAACATGATAATTCCAGACCACATTCAACAAGAATTTCTTTGGTGGTTAGAAAATATTAAAAATAGTTATAGAAATATTCAGGAAAAACCTTATAGTATGGAGGTTTATTCGGATGCATCAAAGACAGGCTGGAGGGCAACGGGAGAGGGGAAAACAGCTCATGGGTTTTGGAATGCGATGGAACAGAAATGTCACATTAATTATTTAGAGTTGTCGGCGGCTTTCTATGCGCTTAAATCCTTAGCAAAGCATAAGTCAGACGTAAACATATTGCTGAGAATCGATAACATTACAGCCGTAGCTAGCATAAACAAAATGGGAAGGGTTCGATATAAAAGACTAAACGATATTGCTAGAAATATATGGGATTGGTGCGAAAGTAGAAATATTTTTATTCAAGCGTCCTATATTAGCTCCTCAGATAATAAAATTGCTGATAGAGAATCTCGCAAAAGTAATAGTAATATAGAATTTGAGTTACCTGGGGAGGATTATCAGATAATACTTCAAAATTTTGGGGAACCTACTATTGACCTTTTTGCCTCCTATCAAAATAAGAAATGCGACAGATTTGTGTCGAGATATCCAGACCCAGAGTCTCAAAGAGTAGGCGCGTTTACATTAAATTGGAATCAGGAATATTTTTATGCTTTTCCGCCTTTCGCCTTAGTAGGTAGAGTTGTGGAAAAAATTATTCACGATAAGGCTATTGGAATACTTGTTGTACCAAAATGGCCAAGTCAGGCATGGTACCCAGTATTTCATAAACTACTAATTGGAAAACCATTAATTTTCCAGAGAAATAATGAATTTTCTCTGTTGGGTTCTAGGGAGAACCAGTCCATCTACCACCGGACTACCCTGATGGCCGCGAGATTATACGGCGGGCATTTATAAGTAGAGGTACTGCTGAAGAAGTTATCCCAGTACTTTTAGCCTCACTGTCGGAAAGTTCAATCAAGCAATATAGCCAGTGCTTGGAAAAATGGTGGTTTTTTTGTATAGAGCATGGTTACAGTCCATTTGAATATAACATAGCCAAGATCCTTAAATTTTTCACAAAGATCCAAAAATCAAATCTCTCGTTTTCATCATTAAATACTCACCGAGCCGCTTTGTCTCTAATTTTAGAAACAAGTAAAAATGAGAACGCAAACATTTTGAAGCGATTTTTCAAAGGCGCGTACAATCTTAATCCGCCCCAACCAAAATATGAAACTACTTGGGATCCCGAAGTTGTATTAAAATATATAGAAACCCTGTATCCATTAGAAGACCTAACATTAGAATCTTTAAGTTATAAATTAGTTACCCTAATAGCTCTAGTATCTGCTAGTAGAATGCAGACTATATCTAAAATTAAGATCGCTAACATTGCGGAGACAGAGAACGGGGGTATAGAGATACGAGTATCTGAAAGAATTAAAACATCGGGACCCAAAAAATTTCAACCTATACTAATTTTTCCTGAATTTAAAGAAAAACCTAGTCTATGTGTGGTGAAAACCTTGAAATATTACATACAGAGAACACGAGAGTTACGATCAGATTCAGAGGAGAGACTTTTTCTAACTTGGAAGAAACCCGATCATGGAGCTTCTTCTGAAACGTTAAGTAGATGGGTTAAAAATACTTTGGGTAGAAGTGGCATAGATATTTCAAGGTTCTCATCCCACAGCACTAGGCATGCCAGTACTTCCGCCGCTTTAAGAGCGGGTGTAAATATCGAAATAATTAGAGCTACAGCCGGTTGGACTGAAAAATCAAATGCTTTTGCAAAGTTTTATAACAAACCTTTGGCAAACCGCAGAGATAAATTTGCAAAGGCATTAGTTTTGGGTATTCCCAGAAAAGAATAATACGCCCCTATTATGTCAAATGTACTAATCATAAATAAATAAAATAGAATAAAATAATAATAATAAAGTTGTAAGTTATTATACTTTCTTACTACTAACTTTGTTGTGGGGGATTAGAATAAATAGCATATCTAAGTTGTGAATTGTTACAGACAAAAAATGTCTTGTTGTTAACATGTATATGCATTACCTATATATTTATATAGATTAGATCGTGTTTTTATCTTTGTACATCCTACAGGGTGTAATAATCATGGAGGACAACAGCGAAGAATAATTAATGGATTGATCGACTTACCTGTAAGAATGATCGATCCAAATTATTCGAACTGTTGTCCGTAATGATTATTACAACCCACCCCGGCCCATGTGATTCCCTGCACGATCTAAGTAGTTAAAATAATGCAATGGCTAATTTAATGAAAGTGCCAGGCGCCGCGGTTAGGTTACAAAAACCTTCTTATCTTTATATTGTTTTTGTGCTGGTCAGCATGTTTCATGCATACTACAGGGTGTAATAATCATTACGGACAACAGTTCGAATAATTTGGATCGATCATCCTTACAGGTAAGTCGATCAATCCATTAATTATCCGAGTGTATACATAAAATCCCTAATGAAAGCTGAATTATTTCCTCAATAACCTCCCGAATCCCAATGTTGGGTTATTTCGGCTGACCCCTTGAGTTCAAAAAACTGATCTATTTCATGTCGAGCTCAAGAGCGTGTGTTAGAGGTGTTTTAATCTGTACCCATTTACCAAAAAATTGCGTTATTAATATAACTAAAGATTTTCACCACAAAGTGTGCTCGATTCGATATCGATCCCGTTGACTAAGCAGTATGCCCCTTTTTTTATCACCTTTGGTTTCTTTGAACGGGCGATATCAATATTTCAATATTTAATATTTTTAAATATAGGCGCAAAACAAAATTAAGACATAGGCGTACTGATTTTTAATTTTGCTGGCGTAAATTAATTATAATAAATTGATATCACAGTAAGGCACTATAGAAGTAAATTAAAAAATAATTGCATGCTCAGCAATTCAATATGGCTGGGCCCATGTCAAACATCTAGAAAGAGTCAAGTTTTTAGCTCTAAGTCAAAATAATAATAACTATAATAAGAAGGTTAAATTACCATACTCAATTAGAAATGATTTGGACTGTTGGGAAAACATAAGCAGTTATGCAGAGGTCACCATAAAAGAACGAACCTATGACATGGACATTTTTTCTGATTCGTCAAAAATACGGTGGAGGGCAGGCAGCATGTGGCGATACAAGAACTAGGGGTTACTGGTATATTAGGGATAGAAGTCTGCATATAAATGCACTAGAACTAAAAGCAGTACATAATGCGCTTAGATCATTTACAAAAACTTTATATACAAAATGCTAATGTTCTAATTCCTGCGTGCCACTTTAAGCGTGCCACTCGCTTAAAGTGTCAATTACTGGGTCCTTTACCCTATAAAATGCTAAAAAGATTAGAAGATAGAATGAATAAATTTGTGAGAAAACCAAGGGTTTCTCGGAGCTGGGGCCGCCGATTACCAAGTGATAATGAGAGTGACATAGACAGTTCAAGAGGAGAGTGCAAACAACACATGAAGTGTTGCCTACGGACAATAGCGCTAGAGAACGTAAGTAGAGATATTGTTATTTTCGTTAGGAAATAGGGCGGTCGATTATATTTAACTAAATAGAAAAACCAAGCAGATGAAAAGTCATCTGTTTGTGATAACAGAAAATTTTTCTGTTGATGATAACAGGAAAACTACCTGTTGTGAATTCAGAAACTCTGTTTGTGTAAACAGAAAAATCCATCCGTTTGTGGTAACAAAAATAACACTTCTTGCAGATCACTCAAGGATCCAGCAGGAAGATGTGAGGAATCTAAATGAACGAGACGATGTTCCCAGAAATATCGAACATTTGGAATTACAAGAAGACATTTTATCAATTCTTGGGGAGAATGAAACGATTAAAAGTTCATTTGCGGGTCCGATTTAGGCAGACGTTGCCTCTCACTGGTTACACATTTTGGCTTGTGGACTAAATGAAGAAACCTAAAAAGAAACGTTAGGAAAATATCTTTCTTCCGAAAATTGTCAGGGCATTAATCCTCCAACTATAAATCCGGAAGTAAAAATGTTCTCTTCGATAGTATTATTCGTAGTTTGTCAGCCCTAGGTTTGGCATTAACAAAGATGCTGATTGACCGAGATATAATTGACCGTGTATAAATGATGAATTTAATACATTTTTTGCTGAGAAATGTGCGATGTTACATACGCTCGAAATTAAAACAAATAATCATAATCAAACGCATCAGAAGGGTAAAAAGGATCAAAACTCGGGTGAAAAAACATTTGCATTAGCACCTTTAGCAAAGGGCCCCATTTTATTTTTAGTAGTCAAGAGTTTTTAAAGCTACCTGTAAGTAAAAGAATTTTAGAAATAAAAAGGCGCGAATGCTGTACGAATTGTTTCAGTAGTGGACATTTTAGGCCCGAGTGCAGATCAATTTCGTGAACAATTTGTAAGAAACGGAATAACACGTTATTACATTTAGATTTAGATGCTCAGGGACTAAAAAATAAGCAAACTACACAGGCCAGGGCGGTGCAAAATGAAACTTCAGTCGAAATCAGTTCAGTGGCTGATGTAGCGTCGCTTACAGCGCACTGTAGTCAAAAAAATAATGCCTTTGTTTTATTATCAGCTGCCATAGTCAATGTAATGGATCAGGAGGGCAATACGGCACAGTGTAGAGCATTGTTAGACTGCGGTTCGCAATCTAACTTTATGACAAAGGATTTTTATGAAAAATTAAAGTTGAAATCAAGTCAAATTCATATACCTGTCGCGGGGATAAATCAGTCAATAATAAATATTCAGTATACCACGCAAGCGATGACTAGGTCATACAATGATTTTTAATCAACCGTAATTTTTTTAATTATCGATAAGCTTATAGATAACATTCCTCAGATTTCATTTAATAAAGCAAAATTGAATATTCTGCAGCATATTAGGCTAGCGGACAATAACTTTGCTCGCAGTCCATTGACCTATTATTAGGAGGGGGTGTATTTTTTAAGTTGTTATGTACAGGGCAAATCGGGTTGGGCGTTGATCAGCCTATGATGCAAAAAACTAAATTGGGATGGATTTTATCCGGTACGTTAAATTTAAGCAAGCAAGGCACGCAAAATGCCTAGCTAATCTTTTTTTACTTAATCAATGGAGGGATTGTATTTGTAAGCTTCTTGGAAACTGAAGAAATCCTCATAAGCTCTTAGTCCATGATATCAGCTCTTTTTGGTATAATAGTTTTACCTGATCAATGGCACAGCACCACAATCAGAACTTCAACAAGTACATAAAATTTATTTATACTTTGTGTAGGCACTAGACAGGCAGTAACATAGATCTATTTCTTAGGAGAATGAAGAAGAATACATTATCATCCCTCCCAGACAGGTGTTAATAGGAAAAAATGGGTGGATAGAAGTGTAGTGTTGCCGAAAAGAAGGGTAAAACTCCGGCCAGGCAGCTGGTGCATGCATATACGACCTGGACCTACAGCTCCACACCGGAATATTTTGACTTCATTACACGCTTTTCAATTTTTTTCCGATTCTATATTGGCTAAAATAGTGTCTTACACAAACCAAGAAATAAATAGAGCGCAAACCAAGTACAAAGTAATAAATAACTGTTTCCGAAACTAATATAGATGAACTAAAAGCTCTATTTGAATTATACATTCTTACTGTTGTTTTAAAAGATAACCACCTTTCCTCAGGTATTGTTTGACACGTTTTGTGGCTCTTGGTATAGATCTATAATGAGCCAAAAAGTTTTTATTTTCTTACTGCTTGCTTGCTTGAGCCGAAAGAAGGGAAGTACATTTGCGCCATCACATCTTGGAAATTTTTTATTGAAATCTGCAGAAATGCCTGCAAACCTTCGTCTTATATGAGCATAGATGAGCAACTAATTGGGTTTAGTTAGAGGTTGGTGTCCATTCAGAATGTACATCCCAAACAAACCGGCAAAATATGGAATAAAAACGCGTTTACTTTGTTTCTACAAAATATGCTGATCCCTACTTAGGTTAAGTCCACTAATACTGATGGACGTCCTCTTGACAGATTATTATGTTGAAACCCTAACAACAACATTCCATGGCACGAATCGAAACATTACTCTGGACAATTGGTTTTCAAATGTACTACTAGCAGAAAAATTTATTCAGGCCCCTTATAAATTGGCAATGGTTGGAACATTGAGAAAAAATGCGAGAAAACTTACTGCTATGAATGCAAGACACCTATATATATGCAACGAGCGTCAAATTAAAGTTAGTACAAATTGTCAAAATTAACCTGTGTAAAAAACACTATTGGGATACGCCCATGGATGGGCGAAAATGCTGAGACGGCTGGACGCGGGAAGCCGAGAGAAATCCCGGGAGAGGAGTTAGTTTGAAAGTCACTTTTGAAACTTTTTAGAGAAACTTCATGGAGCTGTATATTTTACAAGCCTCGACCTTGCGAGTGGTTACCATCAAGTAGCCATGGCTGAGGAATCAATACATAAAACGGCTTTTGTCACTCCAGACGGACATTATGAGTATTTGCGGATGCCGTTTGGTTTGGTTAATGCCCCAGCCGTGTTCCAGAGAATGATCAATAAAGTATTGGGTAACACTAGATTTGATTTGGATTTCCATATATAGATGATATCCTGATGCCTGCTTCAGATTTTGATACTGGTTTAAGTAATCTAAAACAAATATTACAACTACACCGAGACGCGAATCTGACTTTACGATTGACAAAATGTAAATTTTTTATGGAAACTGTAGAATATCTTGGACATGAAGTAAGTGCACAAGGTATGCGACCAGGAAAAGGTAAAACGGAAGCGGTTGACCTATTCCCTGTACCTACAAATGTTCACCAAGTAACACAATTCTTAGGTCTTACAAGCTACTTCAGAAAATATGTGAAGGGATTTGCAATCATCGCAAAACCTTTAACCACATTGACTAGGAAAAATGAAAAATTTGAATGGAAGGATCAACAAGAACAAGCATTTAAAACATTGAAGGATATGTTGGTAACACGTCCAGTATTGGCTGTATATAATCCAAATTATCATACTGAGGTACACACTGATGCATCGAGTCTGGGAATTGGAGCTATTCTTCTTCAACAACAACCCAGTGGACAACTAAGGCCTGTTGTGTATTTCAGTAGACAAACGGCCAAAGAAGAAGCAAAATACCATTCTTATGAATTAGAGACGTTAGCTGTAGTGGCAGCGTTACAGCGATTCAGAGTGTATTTGGTTGGAATTACCTTCAAGGTAGTAACAGACTGTGCTGCAGTTAGAACTACACTAAGTAAAAAAGATTTGTTGCCGAGAATCGGGCGATGGTGGTTAACGATTCAAGATTATACTTTCACCATAGAATATCGTCCCGGAGAAAGAATGAGACACGCAGATGCTCTCAGTAGAAACCCCGTTCCTAATAGCGGAATAACTAATGAAGTTGAAGTCATGATAATAAATATCACACAAGATGATTGGTTGCTTAGTGTACAACTAAAAGACGATAAATGTAAACAACTGGTTGAAATTCTTAAAGGATCAGGATCATCAAAATATGAACAGTAAGTACGTAAGGAATACCGTCTAAAAAAATAATCGTGTGTACCGGGTGACTGATAAAGGAGACAGATGGGTTGTACCAAGAACGGCGAGACAACAAGTGGTATTTTATCACCATGATTTGGTGGGACATTTTTCGGTTGAGAAGACAATGTCAACAATTAATAGATTATTTTGGTTTCCGTCAATGCGAAAATATATTCGAAAATATATTAGTTGTTGTTTAAGCTGCCAATATAATAAATTAACAGGAGGTAGGCAACAAGGATACCTTCACCCAATTGAAAAGAAGCCGGAGCCATTTGATACATTGCATATCGATCATTTAGGGCCGTTTATTAAAACAAAAAGGAAAAACACCTATTTAATAGTAGTGGTGGACGCTTTTACCAAATTTGTTTTCTTGAAAGCTGTCAAGAATACTTCGACAGGACCAGTAATTAATTTTTTGCGTGAAATATTCACTAATTTTGGCATTCCAAGAAGAATTATTAGCGATAGAGGCAGCTGTTTTACGAGTAAACAGTTCGCCGACTTTATAAAAATCCATAATATCAAATTAGTACTGAACGCTACCGCTACTCCAAGAGCAAATGGGCAAGTTGAGCGATTCAACCGAACCATTCTGTCAGCCTTAAACTCTTCGATGAATGACGAGGAAAAATTGAATGAATTGGTGAATCAGGTTCGATGGGGCTTAAATTCTACAACAAATATTAGCACAGGAAAGTCACCATATGAACTCATGTTCGGTTATACCCCGAGAGGTCCGGGAGGAATTGAAATTATTAACGAAATAGAAATTGAGTCAAATCAGCAAGATAAACAAGCACATAGAAAGGAAGCAGAAAGTCGAATTAAGCTTCGCCAGAAAGACGCAAAAATGCGATACGATGCTAAACGTTGTGACCCAATTAAGTTTACGATTGGACAGCATGTTCTCATTAAGAAAAAGAAAGGGACTAATGACGGTAAGAGTAGGAAACTTTTACCCAAGTTTGAGGGACCATTTGTTGTGACCAAAGTATTAACGGCGGATCGATATGTCATAGAGGACATTCCAGGATCCTGCAGGTCAAGGAAAACATACATGGGAGTCATTGCAGTAGATGATCTCAAGCCATACAAAGGTTACATGACTGATTCCGAGGTGGAATCCGATTTGACGAATGGAAGTCAATCCAGTGACGAATGACCGAGTGTGTCATGACTGATTCCGAGGTGGAATCCAATTTGACGAATGGAAGTCAATCCAGTGACGAATGACCGAGTGTGTCATGACTGATTCCGAGGTGGAATCCAATTTGACGAATGGAAGTCAATCCAGTGATGAATGACCGAGTGCGTCATGACTGATTCCGAGGTGGAATCCAATTTGACGAATGGAAGTGAATCCAGTGATGAATGACCAAGTAAGTCATGACTGATTCCGAGGTGGAATCAAAGTTGACAAATGGAAGTCAACTTAGCAATAAATGGCCGAGGGTGTCATTATGGAAATTGGAGGCTTGTCTCTGCGACACCGGGGAAAAATGCATGAATGAATGAATGAATGAATGAACGATTAACAATCTAAACTTGGTGTATATGAAGAATTGAATTTCCCTCGGTTGTTGTTTGGGGCTTGGTTCCAATTTTACAAAATGTGATCACATGAGAAAATAGCGCAATCTTGTGGCGAGGGTCCCACAAAGAAGGTGAAGATGGCAATATTCAACGGTAGATGTGACAAGGGTTTGCAAAGAATACCGTTGGAAGCACCATCTATGATTGGTGGATAAGTTCTACCTAAGGAGGCCTCCAAACGAGCAAATTGTTTGATGAGTATGAAAGGGAAATTTGGAATAAATGAGAGAGTGCAAATTTAGTTTGACTTTACCTTGCTGCAATGGAATTTTACAGGTCAATACGGCATCCACGAGGACGCGGATGTGGGTAGCATGGCCGAACTGTAAAAAACACTATTGGGATACGCCCATGGCTGGGCGAAAATGCTGAGACGGCTGGACGCGGGAAGCCGAGAGAAATCCCGGGAGAGGAGTTAGTTTGAAAGTCACGTTCTTGTTCTAATAACGCATATATTTAATGATTAGTATTGATTAGAGATATAGTGTACCGTGTACCCAATTATTTAATGAATAATATTTGTTAATATTCTCTGGTGAATTTTATTGAGTATTTTATACCTGTAAGCTATTCTAAAAAAAAATAAATTATAGTTTTCTAAATACTTTTTTTTATTTAAACCAGTATATTAGAAATACTCAGGTATACGTCAGTTTTTACGTATCGATACCAATATACAAGTAAACGATATCGTTCTAGGGTTAAGGATGATATTCCGGTTTATTCGCGACCCTGACGCTGAATAGAGAATTTTACGTTGTAAAAGGTTGAATAGAGGAAGGGATAGCGCGACTATCAGATTCCGAGTACGCCAGCCCCATAGTTCCAGTTAAAAAGAAAAATGGTTCAACTCGCATATGTGTCGTTTATAGAGCGTTAAACAAAAAAAAAATAGATAAAGATCGATATCCCTTACCGCTGATAGAGGATCAATTAGACTTGCCACAAGACGCTAAGATATTTAGTACAATAGATCTTAAGAATGGATTTTTCCATGTCCCGGTAGAAAAGGATAGCCAAATGTGTACATCGTTTGTCACCCCTACAGTTCAATATGAATTCTTGAAAACGCCCTTCGGTGTTTGTAATTCTCCTTCAGTTTTCCAGAAATTTATCAATGCTGTTTTTAAAAGATTGGATAGCTAAACGAGTTATATTAACGTACATGGATGAGATAATTGTTCTTGCCATAAATTGACAAGGGACAATTCTAAAAAGAAAAAAAGTTTTAAATGATGCTAGCCAGTATGGTTTAACGATGAACTGGAAAAACTGTCAGTTATTACAGGATAAGAAAGAATATTTAGGGCATAATGAAGAGAAAGGGTCTGTAAAGCCGTCCGATTATAAAACCAATGCTGTTATGAAATTTCCGAAACCTAATAATGTTAAGGATATACAAAGTTCTTAGGACTCACAGGTTATTTTAGGAAATTTATACCGAGATACTCTCTAATAACTCGACCTTTGACAAATTTATTAAAGGCAAATGTTAAATTCACATTTGGGCAAAATGAAATAGAAGCATTTAATGAATTAAAATCGATGTTATGAAGCGGTCCTGTTTTGAAGTTGTATTAACAGAGCGCTGAAACCAAATTGCATACGGATGCTTCGCGATTCGGTTATGGAGCAATTTTAGTGCAGTTGGATGTAGATGATGGCAAGTTTCACCCTGTATATTTTGCAAGTAACAAGGCGACAACTGCCGAAGAAAAATATACAAGTTATAAGCTTGAAGTGCCTGTGATCATAAAAGCATTAAAGAAGTTTAGGGTATATTTATGAGGTATTACGTTTACAGGTTTACAGGTGATAATTACAGGTTACCAAGCGTTTCAGATGACCATGAATAAAAAAGATCTTTGCGTCCGTGTGGCCAGATGGGCCTTGTTGTAAGAAGAATTTCGATATTAGAATGGGCAAAAATGTTTGAGGAGCAACGAGATGAAATACGACGTGATGCGAAAGAAAAAATTGGGAAAGTCCAGGAAGAGAATTTACGCACCTATAACAAAAAAAGAAAGGAAACCACCAGGTATAAGGAAGATGACTTGGTTGCGATTAGTACGCAATTATGTCCAGGATTGAAAGTACATTCGAAATATTTTGGACCGAATCGAATAGTTCGTGTTAGGTAACAATCGATACGTAGTCGGTTGAAGAACACGGTGGTCCGCGGCAAACAACGACATCAGTTGATTATTTAAAACCATGAGCCAAGGATGATCAAGATGTCAGCTTAAATGTGTATGATTTGAATGATAGTGACTCTGAAACTGACCTAGAAGATAATGAATGACATCTGGGGTCAGATGTCCACTAGGATGGCCGGGTGTAGTATCGGAAATATGTAGATATAAATATTTAGGCCTTTATATACTTTGTAATGTTTGTTTCATTTCTAAAGAGAGTAGTTTATGATAGATATGGAATAACCCAAAGGTATTATTATTATTAAAGGTATCAGAGTAATAAAACTTTTATTATGATCTTTTATGTTTTCTAATTTAGAAAAAGGGGATGGCCAAGTCATTGAGTGTCGTTTTCTTTATGATTGTATAAAGCTACTAGAATATTTTTCCTGTCACCTACTTACTCTTCAGTAACGTGTATCATTTTATTAAGTATTGAAATATACATTTTATTCAGCTTTAATATTCTTTACGTCTTGGAATATTGGCTATGCAACCAATAATACATACTAAAACTCCAATATTTTTATTACTTCACCAAGTATCAACAACAATATTAGGTTAACCCTGCGTTACCCGCTGGTTTAGCGAAAAGCTCACCTTCATGATATTTTTGTTCCCATTTTTCCATTTGCGCATGTGCGTTAGATATTTATTTTTTAAATAGAGGGTGTCTTATCACATTGCAATAATGTGGTATGACCCAAAAGAACGTCTTTTAAAATTTTTTGAAGAGCTGAAGCAAGAAGAGGAATCCCAACAACAAGACGAAAAGCTAGAGGATGAGGAAAGCGACATTGATAATGTTCAAAACAAATTAAATCACGCCACCGATTCAGAGCTGTCTGCTGATGAGGTAAATGATCCAGAAAATTTTACTCTATGGTTTAAGGAAGGTCCAAATTACGTGGGTAAAGACGGAAAGACAATTTGGAAAGTTCACAATACGAGAAGAAGTAGTCGAACCCGAAAACATAACATTGTAACTAAGTTGGTGGGATCAAGAGCAATTGCCAGATATACTAAAACCCCTTTAGAGTCGTGGAGTTTGTTTATAACTGATCAAATTATTGAAGAGATTGTGAAATACACCAATATATACCTTCAAAATATCCCCTCCAATTATTTCCGCCCACGTGATGTAGTAGATACAGATAGTGAAGAGATGAGAGCTTTATTTGGCTTGTTGTATATGGTAGGAGCTCTAAAATTGAAGCATACTCATTTGAGAGACCTGTGGAACACTGATGCAACGGCTCCAGAATTCTTTTTATTTGTTTTTGCGGGCTCTGCGATTCGATAACTACTTCAAGCAAAGTGCGGAAGAAACTAGATAAACTCGCCCCTATAAAAGACATATTTGATAAGTTCGTTGACAGGTGCGTGGCTTGCTACTCGCCAGGTGATAACGGCATAGTTGAGAGGACGTTGTAGCTTTAGGCAGTATATACCGTCTAAACCTGCTAAATATGTAGATTTATGCGGGAAAGCTGCCGTTGGAAAGTTCTTTTTGTGTAGATAATAAATAGTCCAACAAATGTTGTCAAACGTTTATGTGAACACATTGCCAAATATGGGCGTAATATCACTTGTGAATTGGTTTACTTCAGTACCACTAGCAGAGGATCTCAAAAAACAAAAACTGACTTTAGTTGGAACAATTAGGATAAACAAAAGAGAAATTCCTGATATATTCGTTTCAACTAAACGGAGACCTGAACATAGCAACATATTTGGATTTGGGCAAGATTGCTTATTGGTGTCATGTGCCTAAGACAAACAAAAATGAAATATTGTCTACACAGACACTATATAGATAAAGCGACCGATGAAGCATACAAACCACAAGCTATTACTTATTATAATTCGACTAAGTCAGGTGTTGAAACCGTTGATAAAAAGCTCTGTATTGAGTATCAAGAATATATAGATGGTCACCAAGGATATTTTTTCCATGCTTGATATTGCGGGTACAAACGTGCATGTTATATTCCAGTTCAACATGCTGGATCGTACCGAACCAAGATGTTACCTTCAAAAGTTAGCTCGTGAACTGGTTGGCCCTCATATGTTAGGACGAGTATCATTTAGATGTCAACACAGAGGTTGCCATTTTTGCCCAATTTACAAATAAAGAAATATCTCCGCCTTCCTTCAGTAATGGATGAGCAAAGTGGGGAAAACACGTCAGGTAACACTTACGAGGTCCTGCTTTATTTAAAAACTTCCACTGTGTTTGCATTTACGAGGTTCTGTATTACTAGAATTTAGTAAATAATAATGT
Organism: Pogonocherus hispidulus; assembly: GCA_963924545.1. Taxonomy (NCBI): domain Eukaryota; kingdom Metazoa; phylum Arthropoda; class Insecta; order Coleoptera; family Cerambycidae; genus Pogonocherus; species Pogonocherus hispidulus. The sequence goes on along the minus strand of OZ004697.1, from coordinate 17,549,133 downwards.
CCAGCCGAGCAAGAAAGCTAGTCGCAATGGCACAAGACCTAAACTATAATAAATTATAAAAAGAAAATGAAGGCCACAACCAAGAAAGTGACCAAAATTTGGCAAATGTTAGTCATTTTAATAATAACTCTTTCCTAGAGTATAACTTGGAAGAAATTTTAATCCCTGAAGACATTTCTGAAATTATCAATAGTGCAGAGATCATTTTCGAAAATCAAGGCGAAAGTAGTTTGCAGCCTGAGCTTTTTAAAAGTTCTTTTAAACAAATTGCGAATGTCATGAATAAGAAATTCATGACATTCGAAGAAAACATGTCTGATCCCGATTACGAAGCCAACATGGAGTGCGACGACGCCGAGTCATCTGAAGAAAGTATTGAAGAAGGTAATCTAGATCAAGAACCGCAAGAACAAGTATTAGAAGAAACCAGTGCCTTAGAAGATCAACCCAAAGGTGGAGAGAAAAATAGAAAACGAAAGAGGTACAATAAAAGAGCTATTAATAAAAAACTAAGACTGACCTGAAAAAGCTACTTAGGATTGCCCAAAAATAAAAAAAAAACACATTTCAAAACAAAGAACGCAACGAAAAGAAAATAAAAGAACGATGTAAATATTCAAACAAGGCGAAGGATCCTAGGCGAAAGTTCTTTCTAATTTCAGACCAGGAGCGAGAAAAGCTATTTAAAAAGTTCTGGAACGATGGGTTTGTTGGAAATAGCGTTAAAGTCTGTGACAAAAAGAGGCCATCAAAAGGTTTTGAGAAGGTGGAATGGATGGAAACTGTTTTGCATCCTGTTTGATAGATTTCCTCAAGGAGGAACTTGAAAATGATAACGGAACACCTAAAATTATCTACAGTGATGGGTGCGGCGCGCAGAACCGAAATAGGACATTAGCAAACCCTCTTCTACACTTTGTTATACAAAACCAATCCGTAATAATTCAAAAATTTTGGCGTGAACTCAGAAATTTTGAACTTTATTAGGGAGCAGGTAGATACCATTCACCCATTTCTATCCAATGAGGGTAGCAAGTGGAAATTCATACCGGCTATGTTCCCTAATTTTGGTGGCCTCTGGGAGGCAGGGATAAAGCGTGTTAAATATCATCTCAAACGTATGATTGGTTCTACCTCTTAACATTTTGAAAATTTCTTTACGGTATTAATTCAAATAGAAGCGATTTTGAACTCAAGGCCATTAAGTCCTATGTCCTCCAGTCCTGATGACTATAGCCTTTTAACTCCTGGACACTTCCTTATTGGCAGACCCATGATTTTCTTACCTGAACCTGACGTTACTGCAGTTCCGGGGAATCGATTAACTCACTATAACCAACTGCAATAAATGTGTCAACACTTTTGGCGATGTTGGAGCCACGAATATGTCACCGAACTCCAGACAACAGTAAATTGGAATTAAAATTCAGCAAAGTTTGGTTCTTGTGAAAGACGACAAGGCCCCACCTCTGCGTTGGCAGACTGCACGAATCAAGGAACTTCATCCCGGAAAAGCAAACATTACCAGAGTTGTGACTGTTCAATTCAGTGATGGTAGTGTAGTGAAGCGCTCAACGCGTAATGTGTGCGTTTTACCTATTTAAGACCACTTCAGTGTGTAGATTAAGATTAACTTTTATTTCATTTCATAGGAATATTATTTGTTACATGGTTAATATTTTTCTTTATTGTTGTTAAAATGCTATCACATTTCAAGGCTGGCGGCATGTTGTGTGCACACACCTTTGTTTGTCCCTAACTGCACCATCTGGCGATTGCTAAATGAACTTGTGTTCTGCCAATATCGGCGCACGTCCCTCGCTAGTGGGAGAGCAGAAGACTTGCAGAGAGAGATTCAAGACTATGTAATGGCGACGATTACTTACTGTATAAAATGGCCAAATAATTTCAAGTACAATATTTGAGGTATCCCTTGTGCTAACTGACACTATACTTTTTTCCTTTTCACATTGTGTCATAGAGGAAATTTTATTTATTTTTCAATGTAGTGTTACGAGGTTTTTTTCCGGAAGGTTCCGGTTGGTTGGTTGGACGGAATACGCAAAATCATACACTTAGTTACAGTTGAAAATAATGTTTTACATACCAGTTGAACTCCCCGATCCAAAGTATGGAGCTGGGAATTCCCGTTCCCTGGTCATAGGAGGTAATATAGTGCACCAGGAAACGACGACCTCTGGATATGAGGGTGGTGTATGGTGGAATATTACTCTCAGAATTTTTGGGAGGTAAGGGGCCACCAACTTCATTATTGCCTCTGCTGTAAATGAAAATAATAGATTGTTATTATTTGTGCGATATATAATTTCGTTACTAAATTTAAAAATAATTAAAAAATGATTCTTAAGAATGCTTAGAAAACAGAATTCCTCTTTCTATTTGTTTAACTTCTATAGGTTTCTATAAGTTTAAAATAATTTGTGTTACATACCAGTCAACTGCAGGATCTAGACCACAACCCGGGAACGGGAATTCCCCGGGTTGACTGGCCGTATGATCTTCCCGTAGACATTAGTCTCAGGGGGCGGCGGGTGATGGACAATCGACCCCTGAATTTCGTGGAGGTAAGGGCCTAGTAACCCTATTATTGTCTCTGCTGTAAATGAAAATCATATATTATTATTTGTGGGTATTGGATATAAGTAAAATAAATAGATTAACCACTCTGTCACTAAAACTATGTGCTCTTATTTAACTAAGTAATTGACTTAATGTCTTCTTAGTAAATTGAGCAATTTGCCTTATGTCTTGGTTTCTTTTTAGATTTCAATGAAAGGGTGGATTGTTATAAAACACACACTAATTTCTCTGAAATATTAGGCATTCATCCAGATTTAAATAAACCTTCGGAAACTGCATTACACGAGGAGTTTGGCACACTATGGAACTCATATTGAACAAGGCGCTTTAAAAATGAGATATTTGAAGCCGAGGGGCACGTATCCAGGGGCTTAGCCGAGTGATACAGGATGAATGTGTTATGTGTGTGCAGTTTTGATTACAGGTGATCCGGATGCATGCGCAACCTACAACGATAACGCCTCGTGCAACCACACAATGTGCATGGAACCACAGCAAGCTGTGCATGGAACCACGATCAGAGAAAGACAGCGAGGGGCGGGTGAGTGTAACCATAATTAGTTATATAATTAGAACATACACCAGTACTTATTTTGTTACATGTTGCTGGTTGCTGCCAGGAACCTCAATCACATCTAACATCTAATCTGCCGCTTGCATGTTTACACAGTTACGTACTACACCTGTAAGATAATCTAATTAGAGATCGACCGATATGTTTTTTTTTCGCCGATACCGATACCGATACCGATACGATATAACAGTTTAGAATGCCGATACCGATATGCGACCGATATAAAGTCGGCCGCAGTCAGAACCTTATGTTTTTGCGATAATGAATAACAAGTCGCAGCTTCGCGGCATATCGGCACTGCGCGCGTCGTGTTTTGTTTTGACGGCGATTTCTGTCTGAGGAGCGACTGAGCGAGTTGTGTCTTGCTTGTTCTTGTCATTTCTTTCATATCTTGTACGGTGCAACGTGTATGTGTAAAGTGAAAATCTGAAAGTGCAAATAATATTAAAAAACAAAAATGTGTGATAATAAAGTAAATACCGGTAAACGGAAAAAAAGCGTTTACTGGATTTTTTTTAAAAAAGTGACCATTCGACTGCGTCTATTATTAAAGCAGCATGCAATATTTGCAATGGTATTGTTTCCCTGGGAGGTGTGGGAAGGACCGCCAATACATCAAATCTTAAATATCATATGGAAAAATGTCATCCGGAAGACCTGAAGAAAGTGAAGGGTGAACAGTCTGATCTTGCTAAACATGGTGAACAGTCTCAAGCTCAAGGTAAGTTTGTGCATTTGTTTAAAAGCGCGTCTGTCAATATTTTTTTCTGCTTCCAGTAGAATTACTGAAAAGAATAAAAGAACAACATTTCAAAAACGAATATGTTATTGATAACTTATCCAATACACGCGGTCATACACTTTTGCGGTTACTTCCCTACTAGGTATTGGATATTTAATCCTATAGAGATGGCTTGGGGAACAATAAAAAAACCGTTTGCGAAAATGTAATAACTCTCCATCGTTAAGCGCGATAGTAGTTGATCATTTAAGACAAGTAATAATGACTTCGACAATACTGATTTATGGAAAAAATGCGTTCGGCACATAATTAAAAAGGAAAATGAGTATTCAAAACCCCCCCCCCCCTGTGCTCTATCATTCAACTGGATAATCATTCCTCTTCAGAAAAGAGGGTGATTTTTTTTTAGGTGTCTGTGAGAAGTACCTCGAGAACGGAAAATTACTTTGATCTGAAAATTTGGCAACGTGCATTCTGCGATAAGATCTATTTATAGAAAATATTTTCCAGGTGAAAGTACTTCCGGAAATACCGGAAGTTGACCTTAACTTCGTTATTTTAAATGGAATATATTGGATATAGGCAAAAGAAATAGGTTGACCCTCTGTAATTAAAACTATGTGCTCTTGTTTATGTTTATAAAAGTCCTAAGGATTGAAGTTGATGTTATGTTAAGAACGCTGAGTCAAACAGTAATATAAAAGGCACACTATTATGTGTGAATGTAGGTATGTAGTCGATAGTCGATCTTGTTATGAAATACATCTAAAATATAATTAAAGTTAAAGTTAACAATTCACTCCGTTGTTGTCAATTCATTGTCTTCCCTAAAAACCCAATAGGTTATGGGCCCAGACATTCTTACGATTTATGATTAGTGCATACCGTGCGTGCGAAAATTAAGTGAGCAAATTATATAAACTATTATAGACCACTTTGTTTTGCTTTTTCTTTGTGCGGCCTTCAGTGTAAATTTGTGACAATGAAAAATAAAAGTCGTCGCAATATTTCTCAATTTAATGGCGAACACTATAGTACTTGGAAATTTCGTTTACGCGCTTTACTCACAGAAGAAAATGCGGTGAAAGTGCTTGACGAAGACCCACCGGAAATACTTCATGAACAATGGCAAACTTTTGAGCGCTTAGCCAAAAGTGTGATCGTGGAATATCTCAGTGATGCCATGATCGGATTTGTGACTGAAGAAGCAACTGCTCGTGAGATAATTCGTAATTTGGATTCCATTTATGAACGAAAAAGTTTGGCGACGCAATTATCAGTTCAGAAAAAGTTGCTAACTTTAAAGTTTAAAGAATATATGCTGCTAATGAAACATTTCCTGATATTCGATGAATTAATGCTCGAATTATTAGCTGCAGGTGGCACTCTGACCGAAATGGCTAAGATTGCACCCTTCTTCTAACATTACCGCAATCTTATGATGGAATCGTAACTGCAATCCAGACTTTGTCAGATGAAACATTAAGTCTTGCTTTTATCAAAACAAAACTCTTAGATTATGAAGTTAAACTGAAAAATGAAACTGGCGAAATAAGCAGTAAAGTGTTACATATCGAAACTAATCGCTCCGAAAAAGGCAAATCAGCAAAGATGAAATGAGGCAACCGAAACTTCAAAACACAAAAATTTTCATGTCGTTATTCAGGTGTAACATTATTATTTTTGTTTGTTTATATTTCCTATTATATTATTAAAAATCTCTACATATAAATCTATGCATTGGTTACTGATTTATTTTGCTCGCCCTGTATAATGCTTGGAAGTTGATTTAATAAACAAGGGAACGTAACGCATGAAATGAGTAAGGAACAGGCCAGGCAGTGTGTGCCCGGACCTTGAGAGTAAAAAGGTCGTAGTGTGTTTGAGTTATTTAGTGAGCCCGGGCGGGATAATATTGATTGATTATTGATTTGATGATTTAATTGGGTCATGACATGATTGCACGTTAAGGTGCGAATACCTCGTGTATTCATAGTTGCACTAACTATGTGATACGGGCGCCGTACCTTCGAGTGTGGTCTGCAAGTTGAGAGGTCTTGTTGTCTACTCGAATGACACGTTTGGGTGTAGGGGTGTGAGTTGATAACACCCCGATATCCGATCGTTGGGATACTGACTGTTTAGCGGCAGTTACGTATCCGGGGAAGCCTTGACTTATTTTAGGTGGCACTAGCTAGTTGTCGAAGATATGATTGAAGGTATTTGTTGCTAATTAATCGATAATGAATAATAAATAATAATGATAGTGGATATGGCAAGATAATCATGACTTGTTGCTGATAGACGGCAAGGGGTGTCTGACACCCCGGTGAGTACACTATATATGTATCTTTAAGTTATCAGAACAGTAATTGTGAGTTTTCTTTCATGTGTTGTGTTCCCTGCCTGTTATATTGCATAATGATTGGTATTGGTACTGTTGAATGAATCGCATTGTGATGGCTCACGAATACATCAAAGTAAGTTAATAAACAACTATATTTGTTTATGTAAAATCGATTATTTTTACACTCAGGTGTGGGGTCAAGCAATCGATTCATTCTTAGGTGCATTTTACTGGGGGGCCTTATTTTCATTTGGTGTGTTGATGAGGCAATGCATGGGGTTGATGATTTGATAAAAACTAAATAAATTTTATTATTATAATAAAAACTAAATAAATTTTATATGCTCGTTGGCTAAATTAAATAGACGGAAAGTATCGTTTACAGGACAGCTGTCCGTAACCTAATTTTAAGCAAGATTCAGTTCTCGGCGGCAACCCGTTAACATAAACATAGCTAGCTGGCGCGACACTCACCAAATCAGCAGAATTTTTATAGCTTAAACCGAGAGGCCTTTGAGATAAAGTCTCCTTTCATAGAACTCATTTTTTATTACATAGTTTATATTCACTTGTGTAAGTATTATGTTACCGGAGTTAGAAATTAAAATTGTTTTGTCATTCAGTAACAGTTTAGTTTAGCAGAGACTGTTGAAACATAAAAGTAATTAATAGTGTTTTGTTGGTGCAGTTATTGTACATTGTATATTGTGTTTGTACCTTGGAAATATTAAATCTAAAAGGTAAGAATAGGTAATAGAATACAGGGTGGCTAATTAAAAATGGTCGTTTCCATTATACGTATATACAGGGTGTGGTTTTATTAAAGGATGGCGAAGCAGACTGATCAGACAGTTTCAAGGAGAAAACGGATTGTTTCACCTATATCTTCTTCAGATGAAGACGAATCTATGCTAAGTACTAGTAATTTGGCGACGTTAACATCTTCTACCACGGGTACAAGCGATATCTTCGGGTTAACTACGGTAGTTAAAGACCTAGTCAAGATCATGGAAATGCAGGTTAACGTTGATCGACCAACAAAAATTCTTAATCCGCGTGACAACGTTGTACCAACTTTTAACCCAGAAGATAGGCTACAATCAATAGAGAATTGGTGCCAACGGATAGATGAATTGAAAAATCTTTATAATTGGAGTGATGAAGTTACAGTTTATAGCGCGGTCTCAAAACTAAGTGGACTCGCTAGGACATGGTATACTAGTCTGCCGACCATACAGTATACTTGGGAAGAATGGAAGGTAGAGTTGAAGAAGGCTTTTCCTCCAAGGCGTGATTTTTATGAGAGCTTACAAGAAATGATCCAGCGTACCAAACAACTAAACGAACCTTACATCGTTTACTATTACGAAAAAGTCGCTTTAATGAATAAGTGTAGGATTTTTGGAGAGGATGCAGTATCATGTTTACTTGGTGGCATTTCGGACACTACCATACACGCAGCTGCTAGGGCAAATAACTACCAAAATTGCGAAGATTTGCTGAATTTCTTAAAAACCTGCGACGTGATACAGCCAAGCACTTCTAAACCAGTTGCACGACATTTTCCTAAAAGTGCAAACAGGCCCTTCAGAAAAAGTGACTTTCAAAGATACAAAGGAAAACCGACTTGCTTCAAGTGTGGAAGTCTAGGTCACAAGGCAAATGATTGCAGGCCGCTAAGATGTTTTAACTGTCGCGGAGTGGGTCATCGAGCGCAAGATTGTAACAAACGCCAAGTACTGAAATCCAACAGTCAGCAGAATAAGAAGGAAGAAAAAGTATTGTGACTAGAGACACTAAGTAACCAAAAGTACTTTAAGAATATTTTTGCAAATGATACTCAGATCCGTGCCTTCATAGATTTTGGGGCAAGTTGTAATCTGATTCGCTTAGCTGACACAACTTCTCTAAACCTTCCCATTCACACTGACTGCGACGTGACTATAAAGGGTTATGGACTAAATCAATCAAAAGCCATTGGAAGAACTCGATTAAAAGTTAAAATCGACGACGTGGAAAGGACCGTTGACCTTCTTGTTATTCCTGATAACTTGCAGGAAATACCACTCCTGATTGGTCAAACATTTACAGAACAACCAGGTTTGTTGGTAACAAAGGATAGTCAGACTTTACAATTTAGTGAAGTACCTAAACCCAAAACTATAACGAAATTAGAATTATGGTTAACAGAAACATTAATTATTCCTGCTAACCATGTGGGGAATTTACCTGTTGTCAGCAAAATACCGTTTGAAGGAAATTTACTGGTAGAAGCTTGCAGTAGACATCAGCCGGGCAAAGAATATGCAATTCCTCGAATTTTAATCTATTTGGGACAAAATCACACAACAGTAATACCAATTATAAATCTTTCTGGACAAGATCTTGAACTACAGAATAAAAACCCAATAGTTCGAGCCTATCCATGCAACTTGGATGAAAGTGGGCACACTGAATATGTTTTCAAACTGGAGATAGAAAAATTGCCTCTGTTGAAAGAAGAAGATATCAACATCGACACTACCGATATAACTCTTCGAAATGAACTGGTAACATTATTGCAGGATTTTCGAGATCTTTTTGGAGATAAAGCCGAACAGCTTGGAGTTGCCAAATCAGCAGAAATAGATATTAAACTGACAGACAATACGCCATTTACATACAGACCATACAGAATGTCAGAAAAAGAAAAAGAAAAGGTTAGGTCTATTGTCTCTGAATTGCTGGGAGCAGGAATTATCCGCGACTCTGATTCACCATACGCATCCCCAATACTTTTGGTTAAGAAAAAGAACGGACAGGATCGAATGTGTATCGACTACCGCAAATTAAATTTGAAAACCATCAAACAGAACTTCCCCATGCCTCGTATTGACGATCAAATTGATAAATTAAAAGGGTGCTGTGTGTTTACCAGTCTGGACTTAAGCTCTGGATATCATCAAATCCCTGTCGCTGAAGACAGTAAACATCTTACGTCTTTCGTCACTCCTGAAGGTCAATATGAATATAACCGCATGCCTTTTGGCCTATGTAACGCGCCGGCAATTTTTCAACGTCTTATGAATAAGGTGTTAGGACCACATCGTGATATTGCAGCCGTCTACCTCGATGATATTATTATACCCAGCAAAACGCACAGAGAAAATTTAAATAGTCTTCGAACCATACTGAGTACTTTAAGGAACGAACATTTAACCCTAAACCTAAAGAAATGTACATTCTTAGCATCGTCTATCAATTACCTCGGATTTGAGATAAGCCAGCAAGGTGTACGACCAGGAGCAGCCAAAATCGAAGCAGTGCGTCACTTTCCGACACCACGAAACGTCAAACAAATTCGTCAATTCATAGGTTTAACGGGATATTTCAGAAAATTTGTCAAAGATTATGCAAACATAGTAAGACCATTAACCTTGCTTACTCGAAAGAATAACCCTTGGAAATGGGGAGAAAAGGAAAATAATGTGTTTATAGAATTGAAATCCAAATTGATAGAACGACCTATTCTTGCTATATACGATCCAGCTGCTACAACGGAAGTCCACACGGATGCAAGCCAGGAAGGGATAGCTGGCATATTACTACAAGAATACGACACTCAACTTCGTCCTGTAGCTTACTACAGTCGCCACACCAATAAAGCCGAAAGCAAATATCATTCGTATGAGCTAGAAACATTAGCCGTGGTCGAATCGCTTTTAAAATTCCGGGTATACCTACTAGGCATAACATTCAAAGTTGTCACTGATTGCAATGCACTTAAAACAGCGAGTTCAAAACGAGACCTAGTACCGAGAATAGCTCGCTGGTGGCTTCAACTGCAAGAGTATTCGTTTTCAGTTGAATATCGTCCAGGAACTCGGATGCAACATGTCGACGCACTCAGCGGAAATCCTAGTGTAGTAGGAAAAGCCCCAGAAGAAAATATTGTACTACGCATCGAAGAATCAGACTGGATCCTGTCAGCTCAACTTAGTGATGAAAAAATTAAATTAATCCACAGTGTATTGTCAAAACCACCAGAAACAGACTATGAGAAGGATATCTACAAAAAATATGCTCTGTGCAATGGAAGAATCTATCGAATAACTGCGTTAGGAATTCAATGGGTAGTCCCTCAAGGGTTTAGAACTCAAGTAGTACGGTGGGCTCATGATGAGGCTGGACACTTTGCTTATGAAAAGACGCTCAAGAAACTCTGTGAAAAATATTGGTTTCCGCGCATGAGTGAATATATTAGAAAATATATCGCTAGTTGTATCCCCTGTCTTTACAATAAAATGCCAGCTGGTCGCCGGGAAGGTTTTCTTCACCCTATTGCTAAAGAACCGATCCCTTTTCACACAATCCACATCGATCATTTGGGACCCTTCCAGAAAACACCAAGAGGTAACCTATACTTGATAGTTGTCATCGATGCATTTACAAAATATGTCATGTTGAAAGCAGTAAAGTCTACCAAGACAAAAAGTGTGGTCAACTTTCTGAAATCAGCATTCACCACCTTTGGATTACCAACGCGTATTATTGCTGATAGAGGAACCGCGTTTACATCGAAACATTTTAAAATGTTTTGCACCCAGTATAACATGCAGCTCATTCTTAATGCAGTATCAACTCCAAGAGCAAACGGTCAAGTGGAGAGACTTAACCGCACCATACTGTCCGCACTTGCTACAACAAGCACCGCCGAAGATAGGTGGGATCAACACATCGTTGAGATACAATTTTCTATCAACAACACGGTTCATCAAATTACTAAAAAATCCCCTAACCAGCTTTTAATGGGTTATACTCCAAGAGCTAGCAATGACAGCATTCTCACAGCCGAACTTAATTTACCATCTGTCACTAGAGACATTGAAGCCATTAGAAAAGAAGCCTCTGCCAAAATTAAAGACCAGCAAGAAAAACAAAAGAAACGATTCGATAAATCCAGAAAAGTAGCAAAGGTTTACAAACCTGGACAACTTGTACTCATTTTAATGCACAAACACGCCGATGGTCAAAGTAAGAAATTAAGTAAAAAATACGCAGGACCTATGACCGTCACAGAAGTATTACCAAATGACAGGTATAGAGTTCAAGATATGCCCTCATCAACCCGAAGCGCAACAAAGAAATATAACAATGTGGTTGCAGTAGACCGCATGAAACCATGAATACCACCAGGGGGAGTGTCGGATGACACCCAAAGTGAAAGCGGAGAGGACGGTGTACCATTACCTTCTGATTCGGAGTAAAGTTGCGGGGACGCAACGTTTTGTCAGGTTGGTCGAATGTAACATTATTATTTTTGTTTGTTTATATTTCCTATTATATTATTAAAAATCTCTACATATAAATCTATGCATTGGTTACTGATTTATTTTGCTCGCCCTGTATAATGCTTGGAAGTTGATTTAATAAACAAGGGAACGTAACGCATGAAATGAGTAAGGAACAGGCCAGGCAGTGTGTGCCCGGACCTTGAGAGTAAAAAGGTCGTAGTGTGTTTGAGTTATTTAGTGAGCCCGGGCGGGATAATATTGATTGATTATTGATTTGATGATTTAATTGGGTCATGACATGATTGCACGTTAAGGTGCGAAAACCTCGTGTATTCATAGTTGCACTAACTATGTGATACGGGCGCCGTACCTTCGAGTGTGGTCTGCAAGTTGAGAGGTCTTGTTGTCTACTCGAATGACACGTTTGGGTGTAGGGGTGTGAGTTGATAACACCCCGATATCCGATCGTTGGGATACTGACTGTTTAGCGGCAGTTACGTATCCGGGGAAGCCTTGACTTATTTTAGGTGGCACTAGCTAGTTGTCGAAGATATGATTGAAGGTATTTGTTGCTAATTAATCGATAATGAATAATAAATAATAATGATAGTGGATATGGCAAGATAATCATGACTTGTTGCTGATAGACGGCAAGGGGTGTCTGACACCCCGGTGAGTACACTATATATGTATCTTTAAGTTATCAGAACAGTAATTGTGAGTTTTCTTTCATGTGTCGTGTTCCCTGCCTGTTATATTGCATAATGATTGGTATTGGTACTGTTGAATGAATCGCATTGTGATGGCTCACGAATACATCAAAGTAAGTTAATAAACAACTATATTTGTTTATGTAAAATCGATTATTTTTACACAGGTCCATCTCTCCCTAAATTCAATTCGTCTATTGTTTGTAGACATTGTGGAAGGAGAAATCATATTAAAAGAAATTGTCATTTCTACAAAAAGATGCTTGAAAGGCAAGATAATTATGAACATAACAGAACCGTACAAACGGTTCAAACTGAACAAGACAAGCCTAGTGAAAGCTTTGCTTTCATGATTGGAAATTATAAATCGCAATCACAAACATCATCCAATGCAATATTCTTTATCCTGGTCCGGAGCAACGGATCATTTGGTGAACCAACCTGATGTTTTTACAACAGTTACTCATCTTGAAACCTGTGAAGATATCCGTAGCCAAAACTGATGTTGCTATTACAGCCACATTGCGAGGTACCATCAACATCACCACCAATTTAGGGGTAACCGGAGTTCTTGATAACGTCCTGTATGCTACGGAAGTACCATATAACCTATTATCCGTACGACGTATTCAAGAAGCAGGTATGACTGTCATTTTAAATAAGTCGGGTGGGGTAAGCATTAAAAAAGGCAAGAAATTAATTTTAACTGGTAAGTCTTTTCAGAATTTAATTAATAATTAATTGAAAGTAAGTAGTGAGACCTTGCGTAAAACAAATAAATTTGGCTACAAATTCATCAATTGACAATTATGAGCTTTTTGGCATAAACGTTTAGGTCACATTGGAAAACAAAAATTTTTAGAAAGAACCTAGAAGTAATGCAAGGTAATACTATTTTTACTCATATTTATCCCAGTGATTCAATTTGTGAAGCATGCATTTATGGTAAACAAGCTAGGCTACCTTTTTCAAAGGCCAAAGATAAAACTCATATAAATAGACCCTTGTTTATTGTACACTCAGATGTATGTGGACCAATAAAACCTGCCACGATTGATAATAAAAATTATTTTCTAATTTTTGTTGACGAATATACCCATTATACAGTCACCTATCTGTTAACATACAAATCGGAAGTATTTAAATTCTTTCAGGACTTTGTAGAAAAAAGCGAAGCACATTTTAATTTAAAACTTGTCAATTTATATAGCGACAATGGGCGTGAATACCTTACAAATGAATTTAAAAATTTCTGTGTTCAGAAGGGCATAACTTATCACCTAACTGTACCATATACGCCACAACAAAACTCAGTGGCGGAACGAATGAACCAGTCTGTTACCGAAAAAGCCCGTGCAATGGTACATGGTGCTAAATTAGACAAAAGGTTTTGGGGTGAAGCAGTATTAACTGCAACATATTTAATAAATAGAACACCAACTAAAGCAATAACCTCAAATAAATTACTTTTGAACTGTGGCACAATAAAAAGCCCAGGTTAAATGACTTAAAAGTTTTTGGTTCCACAGTGTATATTCACGATAAAACCAGAAAGAGTAAATTTGATGAAAAGTCATTTAAAGGCATAATGGTTGGGTATACATCAAATGGCTATAAAATATTTGATGTAAATACAAATAACTTTATCATAGCGCGCGATGTAATTTTTGATGAAGTGAATTTTAAAAAGTCAAGGCCTGAATTGAACCTTGATGATAATTTAAATAATCAACCAATATACAGTTCTAATACTGAAATGCCTAACTCTACTTCTATAGTAGGAAAGTCCCTAAAAGAGCTTACAAAAGTAAGTGGGTCTGTACTTGATACAGATCATGAACACAGTGATAAACCTGTCATTGGAACAGGGGAATTGACAAGTAGTAACACAGATAAAGATCTTCGGCAGAAAAATTGGAACTAAATAAAGACGAAGTGAAAGAATTAAAAAGGTACCAGTTGTTTCATACGATGAAATCGAGGAAGATATGTCTACTTATTTGTTGTGTGCGCAATCGCTAACTTATAAAATTCCTGAACGATATTCTGAAATAAAATTTCGAGACGATAAATAGCAATGGGAAAAAGCAATAAATGATGAAGTTAATTATCTATTAATAAACAAAACATGGTCAATAGTACCCAAACCATTGCATAAAAATATAGTTGACTGTAAGTGGGTGTTTACAATAAAGAATGATATATTTGGTAATCCAAATAAATACAAAGCGCGGCTCGTAGCACGTGGCTTTAGTCAACAGTTTTTAATAGATTATAATGAAACTTTTGCTCCAGTGGCACGTATTTCGACTTTTAGACTTCTGCTAAGTTTTGCAAATCAGTATAATTTACTCATTCATCAAATGGATGTTAAAACAGCTTTTCTTAATGGCCGTTTAAAAGAAGAATTTTATATGAAAGTACCAGACGGCATTAAAGCTGAGTCAAACCAAGTTTGTAAATTAAACAAATCATTATATGGTTTAAAACCATCGGCACGATGTTGGTTTGAACGCTTTGACCTAGTGTTGAAACAGCATAATTTAAAAGCTCTTTGATAAACCGCTGTTTATATTTCTTAGACCGGGGAGATATTAAAGAAAATATTTACGTTATTTTATACGTATAGATGATCTAATCATTACTCATAATAAACACCATGACAAATTTTAAAAAAATATTTAATGGACCACTTTCAAATGGAAGATTTATCCGAATTAAAACTTTTTCTTGGTATTCGAATTGAAAGAAATGAAAATCAAATTACAATTGATCAAAGTTCGTTTCTAAAAACTAAATTTGGTATGAGTAATTGTAAACCTGTAAATACACCTTTACCTAGCAAATTAAATTACACTGCATTAAATTCGACCGAAACCTGTGAAAGACCGTGTAGAAATTTAATTGGTTGTTTAATGTATGTAATGCTATGTACACGACCAGATTTGTGTACAGCAGTAAACTTATTAAGCAGGTATCAAAATAAAAATAATAAAGAGGTATGGCAATGCCTTAAATGAATTTTAAGATATATTAAAGGCTCACTTGAACTCAAATTGGTATACAAACGCAGTACGTATAATCATATTTTGATTGGTTTTGTAGACTCTGACTGAGGAAGTAAGGAAATAATATCTGGCTCTCCAGCCAGAGAAATGTTTTGAATAACCTCACGTTCGAACGATAAGGTGACTCCGACGGTCGCGAGGTACCAATAGGGGGAATCGAGAAGGCAGTCATTAGTTGTCAGCGAAGTAAGAAAGTCTATCATATACACTTGTAAAAATCATTGAATATAATTTTATAATTTCTGGATTTTAATTTAATTGTTTCCTACAAAGTCAGAAGTGGGATTGTTTATTGTTGTTTAGTGCCCACGTGCAAATAGTTAGTGCCAGACAATGAGTACACCTGAGCCTCGTCCGTCTACGTCGAGAAAATGCTCGTCAGAGGACAGTGAAAGCAAGTGGAAACAGAAGTATAAACAATTACGGCGAGAGTATGACGATTTACGTGAAAAACAAAAGAAACAGTCATCAAGGGATACAAATACCCCAAGATCTAGTGCAGCTAGTGACACTTCCACGCCAGCACAAGTACGAAGGGAAGCTAGTGAGACCGGGACCGGTGAACTAGTTTTAACATATGCAAGGCCTCACATCGGAGATGAAAAACTAATACCTGTCTATGACCCTAATTACGACGATGATATCATAGAAGAGTGGGTGAAAAAGGTGGATGAAATCGCGCGTCGATACAATTGGGATGAAAAGGATACGGTGCGACTAGCAGCTCTACGATTACGCGGCCATGCTCGAGAGTGGTTCGAAGGACAAAGTCACATCCTTGTAACATGGAGTGAAATGAAACAGACTTTACTTAAAAAATTTAAAACCGTCGTTCGATTTTCGAGTTTGCTAAAACGTGCAGCAAACTATGAAGCTCGTCCAGGTCAGTCGCTAGGCGACTACTGCTTTCAAAAATTGCAGAAACTACATGCACTTCGGTGTAATCTTAGTGATGAGTGTTTGATTGATGCTGTCATCGGTGGTATTAAAGATGAAAATGTGGCTCGTACGTTAAGTTCTATGCAGTTTGTGACACTGATGACATGTATTCTAGAATGCGTGCAATGGGGCAAGTGCCACCTCTATTGGCGCGAAAACGTGTGTTTGAATCTACCCAGCAAAGAGATGTAAAGGGTCAAACGTCGGGACGCGTGCAGAGAGCGTCGGGGAAACAAGATGTCCGAATTCGTTCAGATGCGTGCTTCAACTGTAAGCAAGCAGGACACATGGCGAGAAATTGTCCAAAACCGCGATTAAGATTAAAAAAAAAAAAAAATAAAACAAAACCTTATGTCAAACTAGGGCATTTGGCATAATATAAAAGTGAGGTGTTTAATTGACTCAGGTAGTTTGAGCACTCATTAAACTCTCAGTGGCGCAGAGATTAAATTTGAATGTAGACCGCGACACGAAAAATATAATACGCAGTTTTATGGGGACAACAACTATAAGTGATAACGTAGCCAAAGTAAACGTTCACATAATGGATGTTGTAGCAACAGACCATGCAATTATTGTGAGTGACGAGGAACTCCAGCATAATAACATAGTAGGTAAGACTGTTTAGATCAGAAACACGTTCTGTTTATAAAACGAGACAGTGTAGTTTTACGTACGTTGCCTGACTTAAAGTTCGATGATTACCAGGAAAGTAGTAGGGTGTTAATACTGATATTTTTAAAACTGACGAGATAGTTTTCGGTAAGATTAAAGAAGCTGATAAAATTGAATGTGTTAAGCTGCTTAATACATTTGCGGACGGAGTAGCTTTGTCAACAAGCAGTCTGGGCAATACTAATGCGGTCTCTATGAAAATAAAATGTGTAATAGACGAAGCCATTGTAATATCGACCGTATTGATGATACGATAAATGATAAAGTGCGATGCAAAGCAACAAGGCATAAAGGAGACGTACTGATAGAAATTACCAGTGAAGCAGCGACTAGTTGAGTCTCAAATTAAAGAGTTGCGTACTCTGTCTACATCAAATGACGTTGAACAAAGAAGAGTTGCGTACTCTTGCTACATTAAAGGACGAAAGATAAGAAAGAGTTGCGTACTCTCTCTACATGAAATTGAGTTTAACAAAGAAGAGTTGAGTACTCTTGCTACATTAAAGGACGAAAGATAAGAAAGAGTTGCGTACTCTCTCTACATGAAAATTAGTTTAAGAAAGAAGAGTTGAGTACTCTAGCTACATTAAAGGATGATAAACAAGCCAGAGTTGCGTACTCTCCCTGCATTAAATTGGGTTCCACAAAGAAGAGTTGAGTACTCTCGCTACATTAACATACGATAAATAAGAAAGAGTTGCGTACTCTTACTTACGCTTACTGCTGTCATAAAACATTGTATATGTTGTATGTAAAAGGTGAGTTGCGTACTCACACCAAACGCTAAGTGTTAGCATTTCCTTATAGAACCTGACCTGCCTAAGATTCAAATTGTTACGATGCTTAGAAGGTTGCGGCCTTTAAGTGTTTATTTAAGCTAGTGCAGTCTGAGGACAGACTGGATTTCAGGATGGCCGAATGTAGGAAATAATATCTGGCTCTCCAGCCAGAGAAATGTTTTGAATAACATCACGTTCGAACGATAAGGTGACTCCGACGGTCGCGAGGTACCAATAGGGGGAATCGAGAAGGCAGTCATTAGTTGTCAGCGAAGTAAGAAAGTCTATCATATACACTTGTAAAAATCATTGAATATAATTTTATAATTTCTGGATTTTAATTTAATTGTTTCCTACAATTGGTATACAAACGCAGTACGTATAATCATATTTTGATTGGTTTTGTAGACTCTGACTGAGGAAGTAATGAAATTGACAGTAAAAGTACGACGGGTTATATTTTTCAATTATTTGAAAAAGAATACAATATGTTGGAATACAAAGCGACAAAATTCAGTTGCAGCTTCATCAACTGAGGCTGAATATATGGCCCTCTTTGAGGGTGTCCGAGAAGCTTTGTGGATTAAATCACTTTTAAATGATATTAATATAGACCTGTCAGAGCCTATAACCATTTATGAAGATAATAATGGTTGTATAGCTATTGCTAAAAATCCAACAGGGCATAAGCGTTCAAAACACATTGATATTAAATATGTTAGGATAGCCACTCGGAATAATAAACAAGGATATACTAGATTTTCTATTAAAACACCCAAATTTACAAGCGAGCTTAAATATACGTCTTTACTCAACAATATCATAACCGCGTATCCATTCCTCATGTTAATCTAATATATTTCACAGTTCGTGCTAAAAATGTAAACATTCCGCATCATGCGGCGGTCCAGCCATTCGGCCTAGGTCGTGTCTTCCAACCCGATAACCTAGCAGTCTTACAAATATAATTTTTCTAGAGAACAGATTGAACAAAAGAAAATAAAACTTGTTTATATTCCTACAGGTAACCAATTGGCGGATGCATTTACAAAACAACTTCCGGCTCCAAAATTTCTTGAAGTCCGTAAGCAAGTATGATTGGAAGAAGTTTTGGATCCTCTGGTCTGATTGGGGTTTTCAGGGGTTTTTTCCCAATCCACGCAACAAATGTTGGACCAGCACTTAGGCAGTTCTCCCCTCAATTCCATGTAGTTATATTCACATGGAACAACAACTATTACAACAGTGTCAAACATATTTTTTTGAGTGGGCGTATTGGATATAGGTAAAAGAAATAGGTTGACCACTCTGTAATTAAAACTATGTGCTCTTGTTTATGTTTATAAAAGTCCTAAGGATTGAAGTTGATGTTATGTTAAGAACGCTGAGTCAAACAGTAATATAAAAGGCACACTATTATGTGTGGATGTACCTATGTAGTCGATAGTCGATCTTGTTATGAAATACATCTAAAATATAATTAAAGTTAAAGTTAACAATTCACTCCGTTGTTGTCAATTCATTGTCTTCCCTAAAACCCAATAGAATACCCTATATATTGTATAATTTCTTAATTCTGCGTGAGATTCGAAACACATTTCATGTAGGATGTGCTAAAGCTATCTTCAACTGTTTTTTGAAATATTGACTGGTAAATATTGACATTTTGCAACTTTGACACCCTATAAAATCTAAACGGTTTGAGATCAAGCAAAATGGTTTGCACATTCCTTTCTTAACTTTTCATAAGATATCTTTTGACACTAATTTCAGATTTAGCCAAAAATTAAAAATTTTCGATTAAATTTCATCTATTGGTTAAATCTGAAATTAGAGTCAAACGATAGCTTATGAAAAGTTAAGATGGGAATTTTCAAACCGTTTTGCTTGATCTCACCAACATTTCATTCTCTGTCGTTGGCATTATTACTGTAGATACTTATAGTATCTACAGTAATAATAATAATAATAATAATAATAATAATAATAATAATAATAATCATAATAATAGTAATAATAATAATGCCTTTATTGCCCAACAGAATCGTATTCCATTAACAGGACAAAACAAAATAGTACAATATAATAGCGGTATAATATTAAGTATAGCGTCTGTTGACATCAGACTAATTTTAAACTAAGACAAACTTAATAACAAAAAAAAGAGAAAATAAAAACAAAAAGAAAAAGATATGCTACGATCTACTACAATTTAATTTTCATTGAAATAAAACAGTCCCAAACCTAACTATTCATTGAGACTACAAATATGAAGGTCGCAAACATTACAAATAAGATTAATGTACTGGGGATTTTAAAAGTAAATTAGTTCTAGCATTTTGACAATAAAATGTATGATCAACACGAGAACCCTGTCTGTGCACCCGCATATTAAACATACTCAGCAAAGTAGGAGAATCAACGTCCCCATGAAACAGCTTAAATAGATATGACAAGCTAGCGAGTGACCTTCTTGCACTTAAAGACTGAATGTTAAATCTTTGCAGAAGCAGACTATGCTCATAACCTCTAACAGGAAAGTAAAGATCAATTCGATATGACAAAAATCTCAGAAAACGCCGCTGCATTCTTTCAATAAGATAAATGTGAATATTATAATAAGGGTGCCAAATTAGACTGCAATATTCCAATTTAGGTCGCACTAAAGAAAAATAGGGACATTTTAAAGCAGTAGCATCATTAAGGGATGATGAGTTTCTAATAATAAAGCCAAGAGCTCTATATGCATTATTAGCTATTTCAGCTATATGGTTAACGAAAGATAATCTATCGTCAAAAAGGACACCAAGGTCCTTTATATTATTGCTGCGTGCTAATGGCACCGAATTGATAGAATAATTAAATAGAAAAGGTTGAGTTTTGAGTGTGAAAGAGCAAACCTTACATTTGTTTATATTTAATACTAGGTGATTATCCGAACACCATATAACAACACGATTTAAGAGAGCCTGAAGCACTGAACAATCGTCGACAGTAGATATGTTCAAAAACAACTTCAAGTCATCCGCAAAAAACAAATGATTATTGTTAAGAGAAAGAGACAAATCATTCACGAATAAATTAAAGAAAAGCGGTCCCAAGTTGGACCCTTGGGGTACACCGGAAGTGGCTAAAAAAATTCTCGACTTAAAACTATTATACGCCACATATAACTGCCGCTGATAAAGATAAGATTGAATAAGTGCAAGCAGATTATTACTGAGACCAAATTGACCCAATTTGTGTACCAAAAGTTTATGATTTACTTTATCAAAAGCCTTCCTAAAATTGGTATATACCACGTCAACTTGGCTTTTATTATCCAGGTGATTGGCTGTAAACTGTGTTAATTCTGTTAAATTAGACAAAATTGAACGCTTTGTAACAAATCCATGTTGGTTAGGAGCAATGTAGGGTTTGACACTATTGTAAATAAAAATATACAACGACATCTCGAATACTTTAGCGAAATTAGACAAAATGGCGATCGGACGGTAGTTACTTAAATCAGAAGCATTTCCACATTTTAGAATTGGACATACCCTTGACAGTTTCCAAATATCTGGAAAAGTAGCCGTAGATAATATAAGCAGTGGTGCGACTAGCACTCTAGAACAGTCTTTTACAAAAAAACTTGAATTTGATCATCACCACAAGTCATCTTATTTTTTAACTTCCTGGTGGAATTTATTATATCTGCTTCAGTGAAATGAGTAAGATTAATACATGATACCGTACTAGAAAATGCATGTGTTAACTTAGGATCAGCTTCATTTGTGAATACACTAGAGAAGAAATTCGCAAATTCATAATGCCTGTAGATACTTATAATTTTTAGCAGCTCCCCACAAATAATAATCCAAGGGGTTATTAAGACACGGTGATCGCGGTGGCCATAGAATGAGGCCGTTTGTACCTATCCACGAATTCGGAAAAGGTTAATCAAGGTACTGGGTTATAATTCTAGTGTTGTGTGAAGAGCATACATCTTATTGAAACAACTGTAAATTTTCAATATTTCGCAAAGATAGATTATCAAGCCTTCCTCCAAATCGTTTTGTAAAACGTGTAAATAATTACGAGTAGGGTTAATTTATCAATAATACGATAAGGGCCTAATACCGCAGGTGGCATTACAGTAGTGATCTTTATTGTATTTTAGGAAGACAATCCTACTTATTTTTTTGAAGGAGATGCCGAAAACAAATACTCCATTAAAACAAAGATAATTATGCATGTATATACGAGACAATTTTTTATTTCAAAATTTCTAAACTAACGGAGCTAGAGCTAATTTAAGTTTTTTGGAAATTTACTGGTTTGCTAAATATTTTGAGAACCGCGGTTTTTTTCAACACTTTTCCGGGACCACTATTTAGTGCTGGTAATTGATCAACTTTTCTCTAATTAAACCAACTTCGTATCTGTTCAAATAACAAAGATACCAATACATAGCAAGACTCGTGATTCACCCTGTAGAACCAAGTTAAGTGTTTATTTCTTTTAAATTTTATTATAATTCGTTTAGAATTAATTCGAAATATTTACTTGTAATATTATAAAATTTTACCTAAATAAACCACTGATGAAATTTAATTAATTTGTCATATTTTTATTTTTATTGCATATTAAGTAGGTATACACTTGTTTTTTTTTTGGGACAAAATTTAGTAATTTACCCGATATTACATTTTATATTTTTATTTAGAACACTTCTAGTTTCCTGTTTTTTATTATTTTACAGGTGGTACAACCTCAAAACAAACTACAATGAATCATATATAGAAAAATGTTTGAAGTGCCCATTATACAGGGTGTGTCATTAGTGGGTAATTGTTCGATTACTCACAAACGGTACATTACATCAAAAAACTTTTTATATGAAAGTTTTCGGCACTAAAAGTGCATATTGTAAAAATGTTTTCAATTACACAGGGTGTTCCAAAAAGTAGGGACAAGGTGCCGGTTGGTTATTTCAAATGCGACACCCTATATATTATTATATTTTTGAAATCTAGGGATCACTAGGAACATATTTGTATTAAGATTCCCTATAGCTATCTCTTTTCGTTTTCGAGATATTTAAGAGTTAATGGAAAAAACCTCGTAACACTGCATTGGAAAATAAATAAAATTTCCTCTATGACCCAATGTGAAAAGAAAAAAATGTAGTGTCAATTAGCACAAGGGATACCTTAAATATTGCACTTGAAATTATTTGACCATTTTATACAGGGTGATTTTTATCGTGATTTATACTTCACAATGTTAAATTGCCTAAATCTAATTTTTTTTAAATGGAACACCTTGAATTTTTTATGGCATTAGATGTAGAATTTAATTATCTTTCAAATGGTATTAGGATGACCTATGCGAAAAGTTGACCCGTTTCGAGATATTTACGATTTTTTGAAAATTTAGCTTCCATAACTGATAATTACAAATTATAGTCAAGTAGGTTATGAAAACAATTTATTTTGTTGTGGAAGTTATTTAACTCAAATAAATATTCGATTTTGTGTAATCTGTACATTTTATATGCAGTATAATCAGTATGATCGGGCTGGTGGCTCAGGGCTTAGCGTCTCGATCGCTCAACCCAGAGGTCGTGGGTTCTAATTCCCATTCCGCCAACAATTTTTCATTAAATTGTTTGCTCGTAGATTAAGGCTTATTCGCAGGGATGGCTTGGCAACTATCCTGGCGATGGCCTAGGATGGGAAGAATGTCAACTTGGTGTTAATGTGAGAGATTAAAATCAGTTGATGTTTGACTTGTCCCCCTAACTAATGAGGTTTTCCAGGTTTCCCTCATTCCAGCACTGAATGGTGGTTAGGGCCTACCAACGTAAGTCGTTCCTGAGGCGCAAATGCGGCCCGCGAAATAATAATATGCCGCCCCCTCTCCCACACAAGTCTCAGACTTTCGGGCTAATCCTTGTGATTAGAATGAGGGGTAGAGATATTATTATTATTATTATTATTATTATTATAAATGTGTGCGGTAAACTAAATCTTTTGTGTATCCCCATAAAAAAAATCTAATTTTATAAGATCCGGGTACCGAGGAGACCATGAGATAGGTCCACCCTTCCTATCCACCTATTAGTGTAGGCACTCCCTATTTAAACATCTCCTTATTGGACCGCTGTAATGTGCAGGGCAACCGTCATGCTGCAACAGCATCCCTGCTAAAATGTTCAGAGGAATATCTTCAAAATAATTTTAAAGTTGATTTTCCAAGAAATGCAAATAAATTTCTCCATTGACAGTATTTAGGACGGTAGACATATACCGTCCGGTAGACATATATAGGCAGCATAGGTGGACATTAAATGTATGCGGGGGATTCCATATTTTTTTTGGAAAATCAACTTTTAAATTATCTTGAAGATATTCCTCTGAACATTTTAGCCGGGATGCGGTTGCACCATGACGGTTGTCCACACATTACGGCGGTTCTGTAAGGAGATTTTTAAATAGAGAGTACCTACACTAATAAATAGGTTGATAGGAAGGGTGGACCTATCTCATGGTCCCCTCGGTACCCGGACCTTACAAAATTCAGATTTTTTTTTATGGAGATACATAAAAGTTTCATAACCTACTTGACTATAATTTGTAATTATCAGTTATGGAAGCTAAATTTTCAAAAAATCGTGAATATCTCGAAACGGGTCAACTTTTCGTATAGGACATCCTAATACCATTTGAAAGATAATTAAATTCTACATCTAATGCCATAAAAAATTCAAGGTGTTCCACTTAAAAAAAAAATAGATTTAGGCAATTTAACATTGTCAAATATAAATCACGATAAAAATCACCCTGTATAAAATGGTCAAATAATTTCAAGTGCAATATTTCAAGTGCAAAAAACTTTCATATAAAAAGTTTTTTGATATAATGTACCGTTTGTGAGTAATCGAACAATTACCCACTAATGACACACCCTGTATATTAGAAATAAATTGAAAAAAGTGACAAATATTTACAAGTCAGCACATACCATGATTAGCACTTAAAGAGAGTCACGCAAATTTTAGATTAAATTGTACTTCCAGTAAAAATAATAGAACTTTAGGAACTATACAAACTTATTTCCAAATCTGTACCGTTTCCGAGATAGAGGGTGTGTGGAAGTTGAAAAAAAAATGTTTTATTTATACATATCTGATAGTAAAAAAGCAATTGTTTTGATATTTAGTTTGATAGATGCTACTATACTTACTTCCACAAAAAATTTAAGCTCGATGGGAAGCGCCAGTGGCGTGCAATCTGCACTCTTGGGACCCCTTTTCTAAAAAATATGTGTTACGCCACTGACACCCATTTCTCGACAAAAAAGTGTAGGTACTTACATTTTTTTCACAAAACACCGTTACGGTGTTTATACCATTATATAACATTATAACATTATTATACCTAGATATAATTTTACTTTAGGTATTATTTTGTTAGGGAAGGGAACATGGTTTCATAAAATAGGTATCGATTTACTCCGTAAGTGTTTTGTAAAAAAATGTAAGTATAGTTTTTTGTAGAGAAATGGGTGGGACATCGAAATAATATATTATTTTTAACGACAGTCAGCGGCGTAACATATATTTTTTAGAAAATGGGTCCCAAGAGTGCAGGTTTCAACACTACTGGCTATTCCAATCGAGCATAATTTTTTTGTGGAAGGAAAGATTCGTAGTAGCATCTACCAAATACAATTTCAGAATAACTGCTTTATTACTGTCACAGATATAAATAAAAAAAGATCAAATTCAACACCCTGTATCTCGGAAACGGTACAAATTTGGAAATAAGTCTCATTATTTTAACTGGTTCTACATGTTCCCGAATTTTTTCAGCATATAAAACTGGGACACCCTATATACGGTTAGGACAAGGTGAAAATTCAAATTTTTTTCAAAGCAGCAATATTAATTGAGATTACAAAGATGAAGGAGGTTTCTGAACTATTTAATTTTTTCAGTTTAAAGTGTTATTTTTATCTTAGTTTTTTTAAATCTAATATGGAATTTTTATGAAAAAGTATACATACATGATAAAAAATAACGGACAATGTAGAAATAAGTAAAATCTTTTATTTACTTATAATACACGGTACACTTACTAACGGTATGCCGATCTTCGGTTGCAATCGAGACACCCCCGCGCATCTACGTCACATGCGAGCGTCGGCTCTCAGTTGGTCCAGTGCAAAGCCGTTGTTTAGTGTATCGACTTAGAAATTTATGTTCCATTATATTTATTTCTATACTTATTGCGCTATTCTAGGTAGTTAGAGTTCTTATTTTTATGTTAAGTTGTCTTAATTAATAAACTAAAATAAAATAATGCCAAATTGTGCTGTGGCCACGTGCAAAAATCGCAACCAGAACACGAAAGGAACAGACATTAAGTTCTTTCGCTTTCCAAAAAATATAGATTTGGCGAATCAATGGGTTGTTGCGTGTAGAAGAGATGATCCGATAAATCTAAAGAATGGTAAGCGAAAAATTCTCTCCTTATCTATCTAGTTAAACAATTCATTTATATTTTTGACAGATTAGATTTCTAAAAAAGAAGTTATTAATTCGACATGTGGCTTCTTTTTACGTTTGTTAAAACATAATTCCTAAACAGATCCACATATTTGATATTTGTATCGTACATATGTCATTTTGGTAGAGGGTGTCTCTGGCATAGTCCACTACTGTGGTTTCACATATACAGGATGATCAAAGAAAATTGTAATACTTAAATGAAAATGGTTAATTTTTGATATTCCTATATAATTTATATGCATGGCACGGGCTCGTAATGAAAAAAAAAACGCAATTTTTTGCATTTCTCACGGGTGCACGGGTGGTCTCGTTGTATATAATATACAGGGTATCTCAGAAAAGAATATCAAGCGGTGGCGCAGAAATAGCTTAAACTTGGTCCTAACCCACGCGAAGGCAACTGAATCCACAAATCAAAACAATGGGTACAAAAATAAAGAAATTATGATATAAAAAGAAAAATTAGAAAAGTTAGAAAAGTCCAATAATCATAAGTTCTTTATTTTTGTACCCATTGTTTTGATTTGTGGAATTAGTTGTCTTCGCGTGGGTTAGGACCAAGTTTAAGCTAAATGTTTAAATACAAATCAGATATTTATCTAACTTATTTACTATGATTATATAGCCAAAATAAGTTGAAAAATCGTCGAAAACTCTGAAAAATCACCAAAAAAAATCATAGCTCCTAAACTAAAAAGAAAGGGGTAACATACATGGGGGTGATTCGGATTCCCCAAGGGGTGATCTACTTCTGCGCAACTGTTTGACACTCTTTTTTGGGACACCCTTTATATATACACATGGAATGACCAGAAAAACGTGACATTTCAAAGCAAATGCACCAATTTGTATGAATACTATAATAAAAAAATTGTTAATGCCGGGAGTAGAATTAATGAATTGGTATTGAAGTAAATCATCGTGTGATATGTCATTGCATGTAGGGGTTGTAATACAGTTTAATATTAGTAGTACTTTCTTGTAGCAACCGTGTGTTCCATACATTTCGAATTGAACGCTTTTGAGATACCCCTAAAACAGAAAATGCTTCAGTATACCCCAAAAAATAGTCGTCATTTAAAGGCTGATGCTGTGCCTACAGTAAATGTTCCTAGATTTCCTGAGGGTATTAAACGAAGTTTAGTGGAAAGAACAATAAGGTTGGCTAAAAGAAGACGGCGCCATGAGGTTAGCGACATCTTGAATGAATCAATGAGTACTAAAGAATCAAAAACTTCAAGTAGTGAATCGAATTATGTTACTACCAACCTAGACACTACACAATTGCAAAATTCAAATGTTGGTCAAGACACTAAGTAAGTATATATAGCAACTTCGTAATTAATTAATATGCGTGAAATTAAAAAATAATATGTATTCTAGGATAAACCAACACGAAGTAGCTGAACTAAAAGAAAAAATAAAATTCTTAGAAATGCAAAACGAGGAATTATTGAAGAAAGTGAATGAAAAAACTGAAAAAATTGAAAAATATGAACTTGCCTTAGCTACTGTATTCACACCGGGGCAGATAAAAAAAATAATGAATGCGAAAAAAAACATACGGATACATTGGTCACCAGAAGATATTGCATCTGCTGTTTCTCTACGCAGCGTTAGCCCAAAGGCGTATAGATATTTAAAAGCCAATAACTATCCGTTGCCAGCTATGTCAACTTTGAGAAGATGGGTTTCCAATTTTGATGTAAGTGAAGGAATTTTAATGAATGTTGTATCATTAATGAAAAAGAAAGCTTCTGAATTTACTGAGTGGGACAAGATTTGTGTGTTAACATTTGATGAAATATATGTGTCGAACAAAGTGGATATTGATAAAAAAGAGCAACAAGCCATCGGCCCCCACCACGCTTGTCAAACAGTTATGGCACGTGGACTGATTAAAAACTGGAAACAGCCGATTTACTATAAATTTGATCAGGCTATGACCAAAGAAATTTTGGAACAAATTATTTCAGAATTGTATAGAGCAAGTTTTATAGTGGTGGCAATTGCGAGTGATATGGGGGCTGGAAATGTTGCTCTGTGGTCCAAATTAAATGTGGGGCACGATAAAAATTGCGTTTTTGAACATCCGTGTGACGACTCATTGAAAATTTTTGTGTATGCGGATGTCCCACATTTAATAAAGCTAGTACGAAATCATGTAATTGATAATGGTTTTATTATACAAGACCATATAATTAACAGTGACTATTTTGAAGCCCTACTAAATATTTCCACTTCAGAGTTAACTTTGGCCCATCGATTGACGCAACAGCATATCCATGTAAAAGGATCATTGAGACAAAGAGTGCGACCAGCCGTTCAGTTACTTTCAAATTCCGTTGCAAAAGCAATTGAATACTGTGGTAAACATGGACTGATGCCTAAGAATAGCCATTGGCAGCAAGCTTCTGACATGGTGAAGTTATTTAATGAATGGTTTGACTTATTTAATTCTCGTTCAAAATTTATTGAAAATTGCCCAAGTCGAAATGCTTTTGGCACAGATTTGGATAATCAAACTAAATTACTTAACTCAATGTCAGAATTTGTTGAGTCAATGAGAGTTGGCAAACATAAAGGACTCATTCCTTTTCAAAAAGGGATATTGCTCACTAACAAGTCCCTTAAAGAAATGTTTATTTATTTAAAGGAAAAATATAATGTGGAATACGTATTAACATCTCGACTAAATCAGGACGTACTAGAAAATTTTTTCGCATATGTTCGGGGTATGGGTGGTGCAAATGATCATCCTTCCCCCTTAGAATTTAAATTTAGATTACGGTGGTACTTACTAGGAAAAAATTCAGCCGCAATTTTTACAGAAAACAGAAATACTCTCGAAAACAACGAGCAATGTCTACTAGATATTTTCAATCAGACGAACTCCGTTTTAGAAGATAATATCACACAAGACATTTGTCTTACGGAAGACATGCTTGGTAGTGTATCAAAACAAACAGAAGATTCAGAACAACTTCAAGACGAGGAAGAGAAATTGTTAACAAACATATCATTTTTCGAACCGCCATATTTACAAGAAGTCATTGACGCAGAAACAGAAAATTTAATGCAGGATTTGGAAGTTAAGGAGAAAATTAGTGAAGAATCATTAAAATACATTGCAGGATTTGTAGCTTATAAATTTAAGAATAAGTATTCACTAGGAATCCCGACATCAAAATTAGATATGCAAAAAGCACCTGATTGGCTGCAAACTATTTCCAAAGGCTCCCTTTTGCAGCCTAATGATGCATTATGGGAAGTAGCATTAATATTGGAATCGGAGTTTTACAAAATGCACGGAAATTCTGTATGTAAAGAAAAAAATATTTTTCAAAAATTGGCCGAAAATACTCAGTCTCAGCTAAATTCGAACTCTGTGACATTTGATGTAATTTTGTATTTTAGTAGAACTAGAACTTATATTAGGTTGCGAGATGTCAATAGAAAAATTAGTTTCAAAAATTGCCAAAGGAAACTAGATAAGAAGATCTCGAAGTTTACAAATTATAAAAAATAAAAATTGATATTTATTAAACATGTTCAATATTTATAGGTAATTAAAAAATCTACAGTCAAAAATAAATTTTAGTGTTCCCATAGAAAAATATTTTTTACACATCCCTGTATACCTATTTAGGAACTTTTTCCAAACTACAAAATATGCAAGCTTTGAGAAGTATGGAGAATGAGAAATAGGTAGGTATATTGAAAACTGTAAAATGCCCTATGGAGGCGTATTTTAAAACATACTTATCCTTAATGCAATTACTATTCTTAAATTCTATTGTAAGATAATATATTTATCACATTTATTTATACTTTTAAAGCAACCATATCGTCACAATCATAATACATATACCCAACCGTTGAGCCAAACCGCTTATATATCATAATATAACATTGGTAAAGCAAGTTTGGCGCTCGCATGTGACGTCACGACTCGGGGAATCTTGGCGCTTGCATGCGCATAGGCATACCGTTAGTAAGTGTACCGTGCTTATAATACTAATTTTGTAACATCTCGTGATAAAACATGTTCCAATAATAAAGTTTATATTATTAGGTATTCTCAGAAAATAATAGATTTTGCTTATTTTTAAATAGTTTAACTATTTTCATGTACAAAATATTATTCAGTGCAGATACTAGTGATGTGCAGTTCATGACCGAATAGTTCGCATGAACTATTCACTTGAGGTGAACTGAACGAACTGTTTCATATAGTTGCCACTGAATAGTTCATTTTGAACTGTGTATGAAATTTGTACCGTTCATTCTCGTTTTCGTTCCCTCGTTCGAGTCAATTAGTTCTTAGTACTTCGTGATTCAACATGTCGGACATGAAACATGAAACTTAAAACCGAAAAAGAAAACTTTTCAGTTTAGTAATTTAAATGAATTATTGCACTGAATCGATACACTTAGCGTTTTTGTTATCTGAAATTCTGAACCATTTATGTATATTTTATGAACTAATAAAATAA
The DNA here is from genome assembly GCA_963924545.1 of Pogonocherus hispidulus. NCBI lineage: Eukaryota > Metazoa > Arthropoda > Insecta > Coleoptera > Cerambycidae > Pogonocherus > Pogonocherus hispidulus. The sequence goes on along the minus strand of OZ004697.1, from coordinate 17,518,372 downwards.
TTTACTTCAAAAGCTGATAATAAACGTGAAATATATTTTTATGTAAAAAAATAATACGAACAAAAAAAAGAAAGTTCAACATATCAGTAAAATTATAGTAGGTACTGTACATACTTTTATATAGATAAAACATTTATAGATTATAGTTTAAAAATATTACTTGTGACCATTTCTAATATTTTATATACCATTATTTGGTTGTCATGAAGAGTATACCTACCTACTACTCCAATTATATTCGGTCCGCAAGGAAATCAAATACGAGACGAACTGTAGTTCGTTTTGAACTGTAAAAAAGAACTTTGTCGGTCCGAACTATTCACCAAAGTGAACTGGAATGCCCATCACTAGCAGATACCCAGAACAAACACGCTGGATAACACAGTACAGCCCACTGCTAGTATTGCGGCATAGCGACGTAGCGCATAACGCGTTACGCGTGGACTTTCAAATTTTATGAAGGATAATTTCAAACTATCAAGATATAGGGTAGTGAATGTTTTTTAAAAACTTCCTTGAAGTTTTAGCGTTGTTTCGTGCACAGTTAGTATACCAAAAATTTCTTACAACAAAAAAGTAAATTTTAAACTTTTACCTAGTTTTACAAAAAAAAAACTAAGTCTTCCATAACAATGAAATTAACCCAGTAGTCTTCGCTTACGTATCCTTTATCGACCAAAAAAAAAATAAGTTGGCTGTATCTGGATTAGTTCCGAAGATATCGCAATGTATGCGTGAAAAAATAAGAAAATTTTATTTTGACAGTTATGACATTTTTCGTAATAAAAAATGTTGTAATTGTCCATTTCAAATGACCAAGGTTTATAGATCAAAGTTTTTATGTAGTTGGTACGTTAAAAAAAAATTTGAAACAATTTTGCCTCTTTTTCAGTATATTCAAGAGTTTTTAGGTGACGAGCATTAAAATGTGGAGCTAGAACTTACGCCAGGAACCACCATTTCCTAAAGAAGGGCAACAAGTTACAAATTTTATTTTTGTGGCACAAAATAGCAACAAATTGTGGAAGGTTTTTTTTGGCGGGTCCTATCCTAATAGTCATGTTTAGATATACTTTTCCTTACAGAAAACTAGAAAGTTAAATAAAATCATGTCTAAAGTGAATTCTCTTGTCTGAAATAATAAAAAACAAAACTCCAGAACTCTGTTCATTATACTTATTGAGACAGATTAAAACACACATTCACATTACAATACCAAAACCATCTAAATAACCGTCTTTCTAACCACATTATTTTAAAAACAATATATCATATTTCATTGACTGGCTACATTTTAATAATATTACCGTCTTATTAAATACGTCGACTAATAAGTCTACTTGAAAACATAGGTAATTACCAAAAAATTTAAATAATTAATAGACTACTATTAAACATTTGGTACCCCTACTAAATTGATCCATAATGTTAATGATACTTACCAACTTTTGTAATCATCTTCTGAAACAGATACGGTAAATGAATGCTTCTTTTATAAACATTTTTGAACTTCATAAAAACGTAAGTATTGCCACAACTAACTATTAAACGTTACTAAAATAAAAATTGATATTTCAAAATTTCAATTTAAATCACAAGCACTGCCCAACCAAACATGACAATCAGCGATGCACACAAACACAGTCGAAGCGTGGTTTGGCTGGATTGGACTTGGACTGGAACTGACACTGGAGCACTGGACTACTGTACTGGACTGTCGTTGCGCTTGAGCATTTGCTTCGCAAGTGGTAGGGTAGAACGGTAGAGGGAGACACAAAATTACTGTATGCCTAAGTAGGCAGGGATCCACGCGTTGCTATTGGTCGAATTATTCAAGTGTCTGAAGCACTCGTTGGATTTTATTTAGCGCGAGAGGGGGCTGGCCCTATAGAATGCAATTCCATGCTTAAATATTTACCTTTATCACTCAACTAAATTTAAGTTTTATGTTATACAGTGTGTATTTTAAGGTACCTTTTTAAATTCAATATTTAGAAGTGGTGGAATTCATCAACGACTTTGATTAGTTAATTTTGAAAGCTAATGTTAAGAAATGCCCCTTTGTTTATTTGCATTAAGTATTCATATTAAATTGTTGGTCCCTCCCTTCTCACTACAATTATTTCTATTACATCTTTGTTTACTATTTCATATAATGTTTAAAGTAAATGCTCCGAGCTAAATTTAATATAATCCCTTTTTTATTTACAATCTTAACGATATTGACTTGGCTATTGAACAACAAATCGAGAAAGCCTCAAAAACAAAAGTTTATTTATTTATTTATTTATTTATTTATTTATTTATTTTAGCATACAAAAGTCTGATACAAACTAAGAAAAGACTCTTTTCAACGATGTATAACAACACTCAAATATATCAATTCTGTTCTGCAGGCAGTTACAATTATTACACATAAAAAATAAAGGTGAAAATTTCAACACATTAGTTCGCGGTGTGGGAACATAGAAAGTACTGTAATGACGCGTAGGAACAGATGAAACACGAAAACAAAGCTGTTCAAGGATTTGAGGGCAATCAATCTTGTTATCTAATTTTTTTTTTTTTAAATATTAGCGGCTGAGTTTGTCTGCGTTGATCAAGACTTAAAAGTGAAAATCTGTTAAGTAAGTCAGAATGTGGCGTCCCAATTTCAGGGTAGCGATTATCTAATTTCAAAAATCGTCTCTGAACACTTTCCAGGGACTCTGTGTACAGGGTGTATCCAGGTTGCCACACTAAGGAAGCGTAAGGGAGAGTAGGGTAATGGTGCGCGGCGAGGATCGTGCGCAGCAAGATATTTCAAATTTAGCTACATTTCGCGGTACTTGTACTAGTGCTGCACTCTATCGAACTCATGTTGAATCATCATTTCTATCGTTGGTTTACACGAGAAAGTAGACAGATGTGTTTGTCGGTTTGAGGACTTTTTTTATTAAATTTCAGCTGCGAAAAATAAGACGGTAAGTTCATAATTCTTAGCTATTTATCTTGAATGAGTAATTTTCTCAATAACTAATTATTATTTCATATTAGATGCCTAGAACTTACGTTCGTATGACTGCCATTCTTTCTTATACGGCTGAGGATCTGCAAAACGCGCTTGATGCTATAAGTAATGATGGCAAAAAAATTAGAGCCACAGAAAGAGCTTTTAACATTCCAGAATCGACGTTAAGGAAGAGACTTTCCGAAAATGAGCATAAGCTACCTCGCATGGGACGAAAACCTATATTCATGGAAGAAACCGAGTCCGAATTAAAAGAATATGTTTTACTTCTGGCGAAATTGTTTTTTGGCTTAACGCCTAAACAGCTTAGAAGACTACCATTTAGATATGCTGAGCAACATGGTATACCCCACAACTTTAATCGTGACAAAGGATTAGCTGGAAAAGACTGGCTTTACGGTTTCCTGAAAAGAGACCCTGAAATAAAACTGCGCCAGCCTTAGCTTAAATAGAATTGCTTCGTTTAACCATGAAGCTGTAAAAGTTTTTTATACTAATCTTCAGAAACTCATGAATAAATTTAGATTTGAGCCAAACATAATATATAATGTGGATGAAACTGGCGTCATCACCGTGCAAACCAAATGCCCCAAAGTGTATGGATCCAAAGGAGGGAAAAAAGTAGGGGCCGCTATTTCTGCTGAAAGAGGTAGGATAATAACAGCTGTCTTCTGTGTAAGTGCTGCTAGCAACTACCCCCTATGTTTATTTTTATTTACGAAAAAGGATGCCGACAACCCTTCAGAAAAACGGTCCTTTAGGTGCTTCTTATAAATGTTCCAAGAACGGTTGGATAAATGATGAACTTTTTGTTGATTGGTTGTCTCATTTTGCAAGGTATGCAAAGCCTACGTCGTCTGACCCCATTCTTCTGATACTTGATAATCACGCAAGTCATATTTGTATATCGGCATACAATTTCTGCAAAGAAAAAAATATTCACATGGTATCACTTCCGCCGCATACTTCGGATCACCTCCAGCCATTAGACTTAACCCTTTTTAGTCCCCTAAAAATGCTCTTTACAGAGAATACGATCTTTACCTGACGCAAACTGGACACCAAAAAATAACAGAATACGACGTCGCCGAACTTTTAAACAAAACATTCATGAAAGTAGCTACAATGGAAAAGGCTGCTTCTGGATTTCGTACATCAGGAATCTATCCGCTAGATCCAGATAAATTTAGCGAAGCTGATTTTACTGTTCACTGTAGCAGTTCACTACGTTTCTTGGGTTTATTATGGTTCCTTCTAATTTTGAATTAAATAATGTATCTTAAATAATGAAATTATTATTTTATTTTTATTACGCAGACGTTTCGTTGCTAGTTTGCAACTTTTTCAATGCGAGCTACAAAAGATGTTTATAATGTTACAATATACAGGGTGATTGATTAAGGCCGGCCACCGGCTGTATATGAGAAACTATTGGTCCTACAGGTTCGGGAAAAAAATTTTCATAAGAAAAGTGGCCATGAAAATTCCATTAAAAATATTTTTATCTTCGTAAATCTCCGCAAGAGGGCGTAACTGATCATGAAATTTTTAAAATTGACTTTAAATGAAAAAATGCCTTATTAACCGGGATATATTTTTTATAACACGACAGTTTTAATCGTTAGTCCATTTCCTAAAACTTGTTCAGTGATATTTTTCATTTCCTCGATAAATAAATGGGTGGGAGCAGTTTTTGTTTTTAATTTGAAAAAATGCTGTATTTTCGGATCGCTTTAACGGACTTTCTTGCAATTGGGATTTTTTAGAAGAGAATACCTACCTTACAGATTTAATAAATATTTTAGTGATTGCAAAAAGTTGGTTAATAAAGTTACAAAATGGCGATATGTTGAAACCTAACCTATTTTTTAATTTTTCTTGGAAATTTTAAATGGAACGATATACTTTTTTCCACGTCATTATGACCAACATTTAGTTAAAATAACACTGGTCAAAACCGCATCTCGATATCTCAAACCGTTTAGGAAATATTTAGATTTTCGTATTGTACCCAAAGAAGGAGAATACATTTTCGTTTACCCCCGTATCATTTCGAAACAAAACGTATATTTATTTGCTGTTTTAGTAATTTGATATTTTACATAAACCCTTCACACTTTATCCAGGCTGAGGAAGAATTACGATTATTAAAATTAAAAAGTATTGCCCCGACGGATATCGAACTCTCAACCTTTAGCACATGCAAGCAATGAATAAATTGTTGCTTACAAACCTATTATTGAATCTGAAGTAAACATTATAAATGTTTTGGCTTACATCCATACAGATCCACATTTAAGTATTAGAGATATTTCAAGGGATTTAGGACTAACAATTTATTGTGTCTATAAAATCTTAAAAAAACATAAAATGCATCCTTCCCATATTGTGTTACATCAAGCATTAAACCAACAAGATTTTGATCGTAGATTGGATTTTTGTCATTGGCTTAAAGGTTTCCTCGCTGAAGATGCTACGTTTCTGTCAAAAATTTTATGGACCGACGAAGCAACTTTTAGTAGCAACGGGAAAGTAAATTTGTACAACATGCATTATTGGTCGGCAACTAACCCTCATCGGTTAAGAGAGGTCGATCACCAGAACAGGTGGAGTGTAAATGTGTGGTGCGGTATTTTAAATAGACGAATTATTGGGCCATTTTTTTTCGATGGTCATCTTAACGGAGAAAGGTAGGTACCTATAGTTCCTGAACACCGATTTGCTGCTTTTATTAGAAGAGGTGCCCATTGCTGAGAGGATGAACATGCGGTGGAACATCCATGATGGATGTCCAGCTCATTTTGCCCAGAACGTCCGAAATTATCTTGACGATGCGTTTCCAGATAAATGGATTGGCAGGGGAAGTCTTTTTCCGTGGCCTCCAAGGTCCCCAGACCTCACTTGTTTAGATTTTTATCTATAGGGCAGAATAAAAGACGTGGTTTTCAAAAATCGACCCACAACACCAGAAGATATGAAACAAAGAATTCGTGTGGCTATAAGAAATTTATCAGGTGCCGAAATTGAAGCAACGGTACAACCTACGAGAGAAAGACTTAATTGGTGGGTTTAATGATGGTAAACATTTTGAACATCTTTAATTTTTGCTTTTTTGTCCTCATAAACGCTGGCAAATTTGTTGTAGTTATTGTTATATATTGTTATACCTTGTAACGTACATTTTAATGTCGTTTCATGAGGTTGACTATTATGCATCCCGTAAAACACCCAACCTAATTGTTGTGGCTTAAGTTCTCGATTTTTGAAATAACGCGCAGCTTGGCTAGAAAAACGGTGGCCTCAAGCGAGAACGCCGGTGTGATTTAGGAATGATAGAGACAGTTTCCGTCTTCGTGGATAGGCACATGTGAGTTATTTACCTATTTGATATATATAATTTATTCATTTTCATTATTAGTTACGATATAATTATTAGTACAGAAATAAGATAATAGCGATTTGTTGTCATTATTAAGTAATTATATTTCATATATAATCAGGATTTACCTGGATTTTAGTTAAATTATTTAGGCGTGGTCAGGGAGATTTTTTTGTCACCCTATATGGTGAAATGTAGTACGATTCTAAACAATAGAAAATAGTTTTAATATGATTTTATAAATTTGTGAAGCTGTGGTCTAGTCAGGAGATTATAGAAAACATTGTTTTTTTTAAAACCAATAAATTTGAGTTTTCTTGCCTCCATTTTGTTTGAATCGGATTGCGACTATCCACCACGTGTTGTGCCCTTTGGGAATTAAGTTAATTATTTTATCGTTATCTTATCTTCTCTTATCTTATAGTTTTAATATATGATTGGAGCTATAGAAAATTGCTAATATCTTAGTTTCTGCACTAGGTTAAGTAATTTGTTACTTATAGAGATTTTAATAACTCATATGCACGCCGATTCGAAGACTGGAACCTATTTCCTAACATTAGTAAATTCATTGATTATTGTTCTTTGACAACAAATTTGTACAATAAATCAATACGAATTTCTATAACTTGTCACTCAGTTTTTGAAATATTAATGAACTAATTTTTCTCTTTTACCTAATTAGAGTGGTAATCTTTCCTTGTTTAACCGGTTATGAAACCGTTATTTTTGGAATTTTGGGTCAGATGATAGAGGGTTTTTTTTGTTAAATTATTTTTGTTCCTTCTGAACTATAGTATCTTTAAATATTAACGAGTAGAGTTTTTTATTAAGAATAATTGTCGAGTGGCTGAACTGTAGTCAGTTCATTTGAATGCAATTTTTTGGGTAATTTTATTTGCTTCATTCTGGGTCGGGTCACTAAAGGTTGACACCTTCCAGGTTTTGTTTTCATTTGTTTATAAATTTCCCTGTGATAATTCACAGAGTATTTGACAACAACCATATTTTATGGTACATTCCCTTCAGGAATTTATTTATAATTTTTAATCTTGGCTACACTAGCCGTCAACGTTCATCTATATATTTGTAAATTTTGGGGCACTCTTAACACAAACAATTCTTTGTATGTACTCTTCTGAGACGAGGCTGCTGTAACCTGACTGCGAGATCTATAACCTGCTGAAAACTCTGGACGCTTACCACCTGCAGATCCCTAGATAAGAGGATTGGACTTAGCAGTACGTGACCATCATCTGGACTAGAGCTCTAGCTTCCCCACTTTGCCACGGAAAGTCCACCTGGATCCAATCATCAGCACAGGTTAAGGGTGAGAGTACTGACCTCATAAAGAAGGAACGAGATTTTCAGAGTGACCCCCGAACCTCTTAAAATTGTGTAAAGTTAGCCAATTTTAAAATTTCCTTGTTCAAATTTTGTTCATATTTTAGTCAATATTAAATCATTTTTGAATTATTGTTAAATAGTCACTTTATTATTCATTTGTAAATTCCATTCAATTTGTTTATTTGATTATAGTGTATTCAACTAACTTTTATATCGTTTTCTTTTATCTTATATCTAAAAATTATCCTGATGCCCAAATAACTTGTCAACAGTCAAAGCAGTCCTAAGAATACTACGCCCTAGTCTCATAAATCTCCCTGAGCTACCGGAGCTAATGTCCATAAACTTAAGCTAGTGGAATTGTACATCCCTAGCTTAGCTGAATTTGTGGTGACAACCTTATTGCTTTTCGTTTAGTTTTGTGTTATTGCTGTTTGGCCCATTGGCCTTTAAACACGTTAGAATTATTATTTCACGTACTATTTGGACCAGTCCTAAGCCTGGATAAAGTATAAAGGGAGGCCGGTTTTTGTAAAATAATATCAAATTACTAAAACAGCAAATAAATGTACGTTTTGTTTCGAAATGATACGGGGGTAAACGAAAATGTATTCTCCTTCTTTGGGTACAATACGAAAATCTAAATATTTCCTAAACGGTTTGAGGTACCGAGATACGGTTTTGACCAGTGTTATTTTAACTAAATGTTGGTCATAATGACGTGGAAAAAAGTATATCGTTCCATTTAAAATTTCCAAGAAAAATTAAAAAATAGGTTAGGTTTCAACATATCGCCATTTTGTAACTTTATTAACCAACTTTTTGCAATCACTAAAACATTTATTAAATCTGTAAGGTATTCTAGGTATCTGTAAGGTAATTTTAAAAAAACCCAATTGCAAGAAAATCCGTTAAAGCGATCCGAAAATACAGCATTTTTTCAAATTAAAAACAAAAACTGCTCCCACCCATTTATTTATCGAGGAAATGAAAAATATCACTGAACAAGTTTTAGGAAATGGACTAACGATTAAAACTGATAAAAAATATATCCAGAATTATAAGGCATTTTTTCATTTAAAGTCAATTTTAAAAATTTCAAGATCAGTTACGTCCTCTTGCGGAGATTTACGGAAGATAAAAATATTTTTAATGAAATTTTCCTTTTTCACTTTTCTTGTGAAAATTTTTTTCCCAAACCTGTAGGACCAATCGTTTCCCATATACAGCCGGTGGCCGGCCTTAATCAATCACCCTGTATGATTGTTATAATTTGGTGTTTGTTCGCTAATTCTGCACATTGCATTAAACTAATATTGACACATACACAAAATGATTGGGGGAGTTCCCAAACGTTTAATACATGTTTTCACTATTATTTGCTGCATTTTTTGGAGAACTTGTTGGTTGTGTGTTTATTGAATGAATGGTTTATTTAAGATTACTAGGGATTTTAGTTTAAGGTGGACTTTTGGAACATGTGCTGGGTGTTTTCATTCTATTTAGATTTTATTGGAGTTGCAAATTGACTGTGAGAGGTTTCATGCTATTTTTTTTTGGGGTCATGGGCGTGGTAGGTTATTTTGTTCAGGGTAGTTTTTATTTTAATAATTTATTGTAGATTTTGCTCAAATTTTGTGTGTCAGTTTTGTTGTTAATTGTCTTGGGTTTTTTTATTTCAATCATTCAATCAATTCAATCATCACTTTGTTTAAATTGGTAAAACTCATTAGAATTGTACTCTATCATTATACATTCAAATTCTTTAAAAATAAAATGGACCTAATTTGGTTGGATATAAACATAAAATTGTATATTTTAGTTCGACGCTTCACCACTGAGGACGCTTCCTTGTGAGTATAATCCGTAACAGTATATTATCGCTAAATTATAATTTATTCGCCACACATTGAGTGAGGATAAAACTGGCAACAGTGTATAACGGACACAAATTCTTATATATTGATATCGTTGGGTAGCTTATCGCAAGAATCCCACGCTGTAATAGAATTATCAAAATAATTGGTGTCAAAAAGCATGTTGTTTGTGAACCATTTCATATTTATTTAGGCTTTTCTGTTACGTTTCTGTGATGTTATTGTCGCAAAAATTACTAAAATCTTGATTAATGTAACCTAAGGGAAAGTTCACATACAAATATACATAGGTACATAAAATAAACATTTTTCTCACTCGTTGGGCTACAAAATTTGTGTTGCTTTTTAGTAGATATATACGTACTTATTTAATAAAATAATTACTTGTTTCATTTTCTACAGACGATGTAGATAATAATTACAGCCTCTATAGAAGTTGAGAAGATAGTTATTATTGTGGTTTTTTGTTCTATAAACAAAATACGTTTTTGTTAAATACCTTTTTTTCAGAAAAAAAGAAAATATTATTATTCACGACATAGAAAATAGGTGCGTGTTTTAAAGATTGGATTAAATGGAACTGACTATTTTTCAATCTTACAGCTTACATTATAAAATTAAAAACCCTATGTCTATAAACTGCTACAATTTTTAAACTTTGCATTTGCGTGTTAAATCATTTTGACTTTCTTCTAGTTTCATTATCAATGACGGAAGTTACGCGGTCTTGCAACGTGGCTTATTTATAGTAATAATAGCCATATATGATAGTGATAGTGCTGAAGTTTCATCAGCAGAAATAAAAGCTTCAATTGAGTTTAAAAGAAAATTAGTATGTCTTTATTAAACGTAAAAAGGAAAACATAGATTTAAAACGGTAAGCAAGATGCTCTGTTGCGATTCTAAAACAAGACTGTTACTGCACTGAAACTACCTCCTACAATTATAGAGTAACTTATTTCATGCTAACTATAAATCAATCCACACAAATAGGAAAGAGCCACACCATAACAACTTAGAAGGCTCAAGTACCCTAATACAAGACAGATGTGTGAAAGGGCCAGGGAGATTTTACAAGTACCTATTCAAAACATAACTTATAACGAAAGGCAAATCTTAACAGATAGATCTAAACACTTATGACCCACGACAATTATGTTGCGTTTGTAGTTTAAGATGGTAAAAACTATTTTTTTTTCAGTTAGTTTCGCAATCAAAAAGTATACTATGCGTATAGAAACAAACTTTCGTTAGCTACCTTAAGTGCAGTGAACTTTTTAAATGCTTTTTTACCTAGGTATATACAGGGTGTATCACGAAGAGGGCCGAGTGGGATTATCTCAAAAAGAGTCAGCATTGAAATCTGAAAATTTGTATACAGGGGTTTATAAAAAAGATATATTCAATGAAAATAGTGTCAACTTCCTCGGACTTCCGGTTATACCGGAAGTCATCATCAACTTGCTTATTTTAAATGTAACACCCTATATATTTTTTTATTTTTGTATAATTCAAAACACATTTCATGTAGGATGTCCTATACCTACCTTCAACTGTTTTTGAAATATTAACATGTGAATATTGACATTTTGCAACTTTGACACCCTGTAAAATCTAAATTAAAAATTTTCGATTAAATTTAATCTCTTGGTTAAATCTGAAATTAGTGTCGAAATTTTGCTTTAGAAAAGTTAGGATGGGAATGTGCAAATCGTTTTGCTTGATCTCAAGCTGTTTAGATTTTTCAGTGTCAAAGTTGCAAAATGTCAATATTCACCTGTCAATATTTCAAAACAGTTGAAGACAGGTATAGGACATTCTACATGAAATGTGTTTAGAATTTCATGTAGAATCGGGAAATAAAATATTATAGAGGGTGTTACATTTAAAATAAGCAAGTTGATGATGACTTTCGGTATAACCAGAAGTGCGAGGAAGTTGACGCTCTTTTCATTGAATATTTCTTTTTGATAAACCCCTGTATACAAATTTTCAAATGTTAATTCTGACTACTTTTTGAGATAATCCTACTGGGCCCTCTCCGCGATACACCCTATATAAATTTAATTAGGTAGGTATATGAAGATGTTAAAATAGTTCTAACTTTGAGCATCTTTAATCTAGTTTTAATAATTTTCATGAAACAAATAAGTAGTGTCCTACGAAGGCGTAGAAGGGCCACACTATTAATTTTTTTCAAATTCCGACTTTAAACTCAGAATTCCGACTTTAAACTCAGAATTCCGACTTTAAACTCAGAATTCCGACTTTAAAGTCAGAATTCCGACTTTAAACTCAGAATTCCGACTTTAAACTCAGAATTCCGACTTTAAACTCAGAATTCCGACTTTAAACTCAGAATTCCGACTTTAAACTCAGAATTCCGACTTTAAACTCAGAATTCCGACTTTAAAGTCAGAATTCCGACTTTAAAGTCAGAATTCCGACTTTAAAGTCAGAATTCCGACTTTAAACTCAGAATTCCGACTTTAAACTCAGAATTCCGACTTTAAACTCAGAATTCCGACTTTAAAGTCAGAATTCCGACTTTAAAGGTGGATCGACTCCTATTTCACAATTACGAAGGCGTAGAAGCCTTACGCTAGAGCCCTAGAAGTATTACGCCTTCGTACACAATAATATGTGCCTCTTTCCTATTTAATGAAAATGGAAGAAACAGCGGTAAGTATTATTTTTATTTATATTAAAAGTAGTAACGAAATATTTCAGTCTTATTACATAAGGTAGTATTGCCATTGTTAAGAAATGCATGAATTCTAATATATATTTAAATAAAACTAAAACTTTATAAAATACGTTTTGAAACATGCAAGCTTGTGAAGAACAGGCAATATTGAAAATCTCGATTTCTTTATGCGGCCTAATGCAACACTCACAGTAGTTGTTCTTACAAATATCACCTCATGACAAAATGTTAAAAAAAGTATCGCCCGTGAAAAAATATAGGAATAGGTACCTACCTAATTTAAAATTCGTTCATAACTGCTTATTCCGTAAAACAAGAAGAACAGAGTGAGGAATGGGTTAATTATTTCGAAAAATAGGTAGTTTAATGAAAGTGATATCTATACCAAAAAATATTTTTTATGCCTTCTGTCAGAGATTATAAATACACAATCTCTGCTTCTGTATAATTTGCTAAAATCTACATATTTGACGAACATTGTTCGGAAGGGAATTATCTTAAATTACTTATACAGGGTGTTTCATAATATATGCGCAGGACTTCAGGATGTGATAGCTCGTCCAAAAATATGAAAAAAAGTTTCTATTAACTTCCCTCGAAAATGCACCATTTTAGAGATACAGGGTGTTGAAATTGAAAAAAAAAATTCGTTTTTTGCGAATATCTCCGGAACCGTTTATAGTACAGAAAACAGCTTTTGTAAGCATTTTCTACTCATAATAAAGTAAGTTTTGTGCGGAAATTTTTTTTTTGAAAGTCATAATTGGTGAAGGTTTTGAAGGGGTAGTGGGTGTTTTTCTCCCCACTTCTACGCTACTGGAAAAAGTACGATTTTGAGCCATTTTGAGTACGGCCATTTGAACGGCCAATGTTTTGTACACAAAAAAGGTACTCTTGGTCATATGCTCTAAAGTTGATCGTTTTCGAAAAAAATGAACTTTTATGTTGAAAAACATGGTCAATTTTTTGAAATAAAATTTTTTCACAAGATTTATTTAAACGTTAGAACAAGTAACAAACCCAAACGTTAACTTCATAATTGCAAAATTTAAAAAAAAACAGTAACAAATTATAAACAGTTAAATTAAATGTTGGAAATGTCCGCCGTTAGCTCTAATAATATTTATTTAAAAAAATGGTACCATGTTTTTCAACATAAAAGTTGATTTTTCTCGAAAACGATCGACTTTAGAGCTTATGACCAAGAGTACCTTTTTTTGTGTAGAAAGCATTGGCGGTTCAAATGGGCGTCTCAAAATCTTACTTTTTCCAGTAGCGTAGAAGTTGAGGAGAAAAACACCCACTACCCCTTCAAAATCTTCACCAATTATGACTGAAAAAAAAAAATTACGCACAAAACATAGCTTATTATGAGTAGAAAATGCTTACAAAAGCTGTTTTCTGTACAATAAACGGTTCCGGAGATATTCGCAAAAAACGGTTTTTTTTTTTCAATTTCAACACCTTGTATCTCTAAAATGGTGCATTTTAGAGGGTAAGTTAATAGAAACTTTTTTCATATTTTTGGACGAGCTATCACATCCTGAAGTCCTGCGCATATATTATGAAACACCCTGTATAGGCGGAAGTTATTTTGCTCCGTATAGAAAGGAATGAAAACTTGAGAATAATAATAATAAAAGGAGAACGTAGTATGGAACCCAACCGGTTAATAAAAAAATATTGATGGTGTAAAGGCAACTTGTTTCTATGATAGCCCAGCAGCTGATCCATAAATATTGTGCTGACTGTGTGTGTGTGTGTGTAGCCTGAATTTTTAATATTCTGATTTATCTATTTAATCTTTTTAGATTAATAGGTTGTATTTGGATGTAAAATATTTTAAATATTGTTTTATATAACTTTTACCATTTGCTTCATGACTAATTTAACCAATTTTTTTAATGCAACCTCAGCTTCCCTTTTCCTGATGAAAAACCAATACTAGGCTTCGAGAGCTTGAATGGAAAAATAGAGTGCACTTTTTTCATTCCACAAGACTGCTACCCGGTTAAAACTTTTTTGTCTTAACTTAGCCAGCCAGGCTAACCTTTCAAAAAAATATATATACCTATATACATACAGGGTGTTTCACGAAGAGGGCCTATTAGAATTATCTCAAAAAGTAGTCAGAATTGAATTCTGAAAATTGGAATACAGGGGTTTATCAAAAAGATTTATTCAATGAAGATAATGTCCACTTCCTGGCGCTTCCGGTTATACCGGAAGTCGACGTCAACTTGCTTATTTTAAATGGAATACCCTATATATTATTTCATTTTTGGATTCTGCGTAAAATTCTAAACATATCTCATGTAGAATGTCCTATACCTATCTTCAACTGTTTTTGAAATATTGACAGGTGAAAACTGACATTTTGTAACTTTGACACCCTGTATAATCTAAACGGTTTTAGATGAAGCAAAACGGTTTGCACATTCCTATCTTAACTTTTCATAAGCTATTGTTAGACACTAATTTCAGATTTAATGAAAAATTGGATATTTTTGATAACATTTAAAATTTTGGTTAAATGTGAAATTAGTGTCAAACGATAGCTTATAAAAAGTAAAGATAGGAATGTGCAAACCGTTTTGCTTGATCTCAAACCGTTTAGATTATATAGAGTGTCAAAAAAAGTTACAAAATGTTAATTTTCACCTGTCAGTATTTCAAAAACAGTTTAAGATAGGTATAGGACATCCTACATGAAATGTGTTTAGAATTTTACGTAGAATCCAGATATGAAATAATATGTAGAGTATTCCATTTAAAATAAGCAAGTTGAAGTCGACTTCTGGTATAACCGGAAGTGCCAGGAACTGGAAACTATTTTCATTGAATAGATCTTTTTGATAAACCCCTGTATACCAATTTTCAGATTTCCATTCTGACTACTTTTTAAGATAATTCTAATAGGCCTTCTTCGTGACACACCCTGTATATGTATGTTTTTTACAATTAGCCGGTCAGCGGCTGTACTATGTCAACCTGTAGGTATATAAAACTGTTTCTAATATCAATTGAAACATTAAAATAATACCGACAAAGGACTTTGACGCAGGCGCGGATCCAGGATTTTATTCAGGGGGGGGGCGTAAGTATTAAAAAACACTTTGTATACACATACGAGCGTATATTATATATTATAAGTATATTTGCAATACATACTAAAGTATATATTATTTATTTGCAATAAATATAGGTATATGGTAAATTGCACAAAAAACTAAAATCATCTTAACTTCCGACTAGGGCCATGCCAATATGGTAATTAAAGCGCGGGGGGATCTCAAAAATTAACAGAATATGAAAACTCAAATAATCAAACAACAAACAATATATTAAATTAACTTCTGAACTATAAAACAATTCCTAACATTAAAATACAAATACATAAATAATTTATAAAATAAAACTCCTTTTTTTTCCCGAACCGATGTATCATTTTTTGTACGTCCGCTTATACCTATATATGCCGTTGTACGGACGGCTGAGGGAGGGGCGCTCGCCCCCCGCGCCCCTCCCACTGGATCCGCCCCTGCTTTGACGGTGGCCTCTTTACGCACGTGCGTCGTTTGTCGGAATTTTTTATACTGTTTCAATTTAGATTAGATGGACACAAAGAAAATTTTTTTGGATGGACACTTTTTAATGCCAAACACTTGGTGCCAAGCTGTGACATCACTATAGGGTTATATGAGCAAAAAATGGTAATAAATAAATAATACGACATGTAATGGGTATTGTTTATATCTCACTCTGGCATTGAAGTTAGTAGTGCCGAGACAAAGAATAAGACACCACTGTTCGTGTTTCATTGAATGATTGTTCGTTAGAAAATAGTACCAAATTATTTACAGTTTAGTTTTAGTATAATTTGATAGGTACATTTCTTCATATTTTAAAGTTCATATTTTATAGCGTTTAAAATTTATAGGAACACTTTTATCCAGAAATGTCTCTAGAGGATTTCCTGAAAAGTAGAGGGTTGCCAGAAAGTCTTATTCAACATTTTAAAGATGAGAAGGTAAACTGAATTTCTTTTTTTTTGTGTTTGTTTAAACGTTAAATGATGCTTTTCATTTTTTAAAACGAATTATGATTTTTTAAAGGGATCATTTTTTTCAGAAAGTTATATTTGACATTTTTTTTATCAAAAAAATAATATTACCAGGCTATTTAACACCCATCCAAATGCCCATATACCAAATTTGATCAACAAATCTCTACCGAGCGTTTTTTGTATTAGATGCTAAACTCTAAAAAATTAGAGAATTTGAAAACTAATAAGCAGATCAAAGATTGCCATGAAAGTGAAAACAAATGCCAATCGGAGAAATATAAGACAAAAGCGCTATAAGTTTTATACTTATAATTGATAGTAAAAATAATTACAGTACAATATAGTTATAATTAATGACAAATGAATAAAAATTTGTAAAACTAAAACCTACTAAACATGAACCTAAATTAAATTTTAGTTATTTTCTCTACTAAAGTGCAAAGCTTGTAGTGCTTTTGTCTTATCTTTGTCCGATTGGCATTTGTTTTCACTTTCATGGCAATCTTTGATCTGCTTATTAGATTTCTCATTCTCTAATTTTTAGAGTTTAGCATCTAATAAAAAAACACTCAGTAGAGATTTGTCGATCAAATTTGGTATATGGGCATTTGGATGGGTGTTAAATAGCCTGGTGATATTATTTTTTTGATAAAAAATGCCTAATATAACTTAACATCGTATTGCCCTCTATCGGTCTTTGCTACTACCTGTCGCTGACAATTATTGTCTAATTGACAGACATATAACGATCTGCTTTTCTGCAGATGCCATTACAGCGGCGACCTCTATTGTCTTTGAGGAAGACAATGCTATTTATTTATTTGGAGATGCCGAAAACAACTACTCCATGGGCAATATGCCCCGACTGGCGTTGCATTACATCAACTTCTTCCTGTCAAAACCAAATACCAGACAATGACCGGTTTCGATCTTGTTATGATCTCATCAGATTGCCATAGGTATTGGAATCGATGAATGATTTGGCGACGCGATTGCCTAATGGCCATCGTGAATGTTAGTAGTGGCGGATACAATGAAACATTAGGCAATCACGTCGCCAAATCATTCATCGATTCCGATACCTATGGCAATATGATGAGATCATAACAAGATCGAAACCGGTCATTGTCTGGTATTTGGTTTTAATGAAGGATGTGGCGACATCCATGGAGATGTTGATGTAATGCAACGTCAGTAGGGGCATATTGCCCGTGGAGTAGTTGTTTTCGGCATCTCCAAATAAATAAATATAATGGTAAGTTGAATATAATCACCCTTCAGGGTAGTACTTATAAAAAAATTGGCTTGTGTAAATTCCACCGCCTTCTCACATTTCCAGGGGTGTTAACCTGAAAAACGGGATCACTGTATATATATATATATATATATATATATATATATATATATATATATATATATATATATGTATATATACACAGAGTGATTCTTAACATAAGCGCGTGAACAGCTGAGGCCAAAAAATAATGACTAATTAGTGGAAAAAAATGTAATAAATAATTTTTAATTTGAAAATACCAATTTATTTAAAAAAAAAGAAAAGGACGTGAAAAAAAAATTTCACCTGATAAATTTTCTTAATTTCTTTTAGATTATTGTTTCCGAAACTAAATTTTTCATTATTCTCTCTATAGTCACTGTTATTAGTCTGAATGTGTCCTCAGCTATAATCTCGCATAGGTTAAGAATCTCCCTGTCTCTGTGTCTATATACAGGGTGACAGGGAACTTTTTTATTATTTTTTGGTCCTCTATCTCGTGATGCTATGCATTGTAGTTTGTTCTATGTCACCCTGTATATATGACAAAAGTTTTCATTTTTTAGATTAATTGTGAAACCATAGCACTTCTCGCTGAAGAAGATTTAAAAGAACTTTTACCTAAATTTGGCGACAGAATTGCCATCATAAATTTTTCCAGAAGAAGTTTGCAAAGCAATAAGAAAAGTTTAATTGAGAAGTTAAGGGAAAAAGTCGAAACTAAAACATTAAAAGCTAAAAATACAAAAACTGTAACGCAGCGCACATTTCAACAGGTAAAACAAACAAGAGTGGTAGAAATTGGGTGGGTTTGTTCCATAGGTAAAGAAAACAGTTACAAACAAGTTCGCAGTAAATACGGAGGAGGAACAAGAAAAATCTCTGTTTCAAGAGAAGCGAAATGTTCCGAACTTTTACAAAAGGCAAAAGATTTATTTTTTCCCAATGGAGTGTCCACAAAAGGGCCACTCACAGAATTTAACTGTGAGTTGCTTGATTTTAAAAGTCATCCTTTTAACGATAATCTGACAGTGCAGAAAATGTATGAGATTTCATCATTAACCACCTTACGCTTTTATTTGGCAACAATATACAAAAATGTTGATGAGTATAAACCTCCACTTCCAATCGATCAACCTAGCACATCATCAACACATTATAATCTTCGGACTTCACATACGCTAGAAGGTAAGCTACAAATGTGAACTTTTATTTAAAACAAATTACTTTATTATATTCATTGGGTACGAGTATTTCACTATCCATCTGATGCATGATGAAAAATTTATCAATATACAGTAGGTACTCATTAGGCACCAAACTACAGCAAAAAAATTGTTGGCGTCGGCATATTTGTGCAGAGACGATTCTACGTATTGCAGTTCAATTACAAACAACCCGTATATCTAAATAAAATAATTATAATAAAATTTAAAAGAAAATAAACACTTCTCACTTCACACAACTCTTCGTCAGTAGAAATTTTGATTCCATTAAGTTTTTCTCAGATTAATTCAATCTGACAAATTAGCTTCCCCTGTTATAATCAGCTATATAACATTCTCTGTCCTAATTTTGCTTAGTTTTCAAGATATTGACGAAAATATAGAAAAAATAATCTTTAGATATAAGAAAACAAAGGTTTACTGCAATCACAGGTATTATTTGGTATATTATAGTTAAGTGTGCCTTAATACCAATTGTGAATATATTATTTTATTAAAAACTAATATTTTTTAAAAGTATTTCATTAATCAACTACGAGTATAAACAGAATTATGTCTGTAACTTGAACTACAAATGACTCTATCAATAATAATAACAAATAACAATAAAAATAATAAATTAAATCGAATGTCCTATATACGTCCTCCATTTTCAGCTATGCATGTTGTGTAAATTACTCCTAGTCTTCTTACAACATGTAGCAAGAATTCACTTTGATTGAGCGCTGCCATTTCCACCCTGATTTTATTCTTCAAATCATACACATTATAACTCTGATAAACTGGATCTTTCAATGAACAGCATAAAAAGTTATCAAGTGGAGTGGCAGAGTATTGTGTATGATAGATGATCTGGTTAGCACCTTTTTATAAAATATCACATTTTACCTTTATCCAATAAAGGTAAAATGTGAATTGGTAATAAGTTAATGAAGTTAAAAAGTATTAGCGGTGCGTTAAAATTTTAACAAATACCTATCATTAAATTGGTAAAGTGGTCTTTTAAACGAAAAAACTCATATTTTCGTCAAATAACTTGAAAACTAAGCAAAATAAGAATAGGGAACGTTATATAGAGTACACTTAAAATTTAATAGAGAATCCAAGAATATAATGATACACAGGGTGTTTCATAAGAAATTTTCGATTTTCTGTAGCTTCTACATATAGGTACATGTTTGAGTCATCTTTCAAAAACACTCCGTATATTAATAAGGTAATATCGATACAGTGAAGTAATTTCTGAGACTAATTGTCTACGAAATTAACCATGTTTACATTTTTTTTGGTTGTCTTATTTGTTTTGATGAGATTTTATTGGCAAATGTTTTTTAAAGATTTTCTTCTTTAAATGCTATTATTTTTCTAACGTTAAAAGATAGGTATAGGGTACTCTTAATAATGTTGACCTAGAATTTTATGAAGAGTTCAAAAATGTAATTGAATATAGGGTGTCCCATTTAAAAAAATAAAGTTGATGAATGATTAATTCATGATGAATGATGAATTCGAACAGGGAAATTGAGCAAACTTTATTTAAGGAAGTTATAAAAATGAAAAATTCAGCTAAAAAGAAAAAACTATCGTATTTAACTTTTTTCTCTACATTCTATACTTTCTGAGATAAAGGGATAGAGGATCTTATTTTGGGCACCCTGTACGTAATAAAAATAAATATATGACAAATTAACTAAATTTCATTAGTTGTTCTTTAATTTGGTATAAAATTCTATAGTAGGTACTATTAAATAAATGTATATCTCGAATCTTATTAACTAGCTTTGTTTTATAAGTTTCAAGTAACTTCTCTTGACTTGCCGTTAGTATTATATTAAAAGTTTTTTGAAATAACTATCTGATGACATTTTCAATTCAATAATTTTTGTTTCAACACAAAAATTATAACACACATTTAAAGAATCTGGTTTGCATTATCAACTGCTTTCAGAAAGTAGCTATTAGTATTTCGCAAAAACGCAAACTCTCTGTCTCTAGTAATAAATTAAACACATCATACAGTATTTATGCAAAAGTAAATAAAAGTATATTAATATTTTAGGATCCAGCTTTACAGCCACCAGTGAAGGATACGATTCCATGCTGACAAACGAAAATTTGGATTCGATTCCTATTATTTTAGAAGATCCCTTCCATAACGAATCCAGCCAATCCAGCCTATACGAAGAATTGGTAAACGAGGTTCTATTCAGCGATCATGAGGTAGATCAGAACGAAATAATTAAAATATCACTACATCGAGGACATATATTAAAGGAACTTATAGATGAATTTATCCATATAGATATAACTAAAAAGAACTTAACAATAAATGTTGAGATGATACTTTCCAATGGAACAAAGGAATTAGGGCTAGATGTCGGTGGGGTTTTCCGTGACGCGCTCTCTGAATTTTGGTGCTCTTTTTATGAATCATGCACCAATGGTACAACATTTAAAGTACCTATCATTAGAGATGATTTTAATAAAGTGAAATGGGAAGCGGTGGCAAAAATAATATATGTTGGATGGAAGCAAGTTAAATATTTTCCCATTAAATTGTCACCTATCTTTATGGAAAATTGCATATTTGGGCAATCTAATTCGGAGTTAGCAAACAATTTCTTGTACATCGTAAGTGAAAGCGAGCGGGAAATTTTTAGATCATCCGTCGAAAACTTTGAGGAAACTGACTTTGACGAACTGCTCGACACTCTCAGTAATTTTGATTGCAAACGAATTCCAAATAAGGAAAATGTAAAAAACATAATTTATGATATAGCTCATAAAGAGATTATCCAAAAATCAAAATATATAATTGATTGTTGGGAACCTATTATTTGTAATTTCATAGACTGTGAAACAGTAAAAGACATATATGAAAAATGTGATGCTAAACCAAAAAACGTGTTAAATATATTGCAGGTAGGTAATACTTTACACCAAGACGAAATTAAAGTATTTGGTTTTATAAAGAAATATATAAGGGAGTCCGACAAATCAACTCTTGAAAAATTTTTACGGTTTTGTACTGGAGCCGATTTGATTACTGGCCAGAAAATTTCAATACAATTTAAAAATTTTGATGGAATACAAAGATCTCCTATTGCACATACTTGCAGTAGCACGTTAGAACTCGATATTACATATGATAGTTTCCCTGATTTTAGATATGAATTCAATTCAGTCCTCAGCTCGAATATTTGGGTTATGGATTTCGCCTAAATATTTATCGTCCGAGCTTTAGCATCAGGATGATTACATATGATCTGGTGCTTATAAAATACAATTTAATAACTTTAAAAAAATCTTTATTCATTTCTCATTATATTTGTAAAATATAGCTTTAAAAATGAACATCCATATTTTACAATTTTTGAGGTTAACATTATTAACCTCAACCTCATTAACAAGTTATTTTAAGTTAAAAACTACGAGTACTATTTGCAAGAAGGCAATTTTCATTTACTCCATAAAAATTTTATACTGAGAATTTAATATGGAGAGGTAGGTAGCTGATATGCATATAACAGCTCCAAATGGTCAGCAATTATTATTTATTAGTTCATATTTTCCTGGCTGTGTTTATATTAATGTTGAGTCAAGAAACTTTCCATTTTGTTTTGTTAAATTTTTATTTTAGTAATTGTACATTGCTGTCACAAGTTAGTTAGTCTTTATTTCGTTAAAATTAATATTTTGGTCGAAGGGCAAAATTGATAAGGTACCTAGATATAAGGTATTTTCAACTGTAATAATTTCCATGTACGAACGTAACGGACAGTTTAACATTTTTTGTTCTCGCCTAAAATATATTCAAGTTAAGAAATATTATTTTTTGTTATAATAAATGTTATTATTATGTGAATTGTTACTCAGTTATAAATGTTTTTATTGAAAATAAAAGATATAAAATGACTAATTGGATTTAATTTATTATTATTATTATGTTATAGACTGACATTAGCAAAATTATCATTTTAATATTAATTTATACAAATATGCTTGATCACGTGTGTGCTAAGATTGAAGGGTCCAACTATATAATATATGTATAATAATTCATTTGTAGATTTATTTGGGACTACACCCCCTGTAAAATAACAAATAGAGAGATCAAAAGTATTCAAATCAAATAATCAAAGTATAGTATCAAGGCAAACTTCTAAGTTTGCCCCAAAAAACCACTGTATAATATGAAATGAAATAAATATTTGATGAATTAGCTGAATTGTATCAGTGGTTTTTCAGTTTTATACAAAGTTATGTAATATTACAAATTGTATTTTGAAATATGTCTAAATAAAATAATTATAATAAAATTTAAAAGAAAATAAACACTTGACTAGCTTTTTCCTAAACGTTTCCAGTCGATACTCGACTCGTCGTCAGTAGAAAATTTGGATTGCAAAGAAACATCTAGACCATTACAAATAAGGGTCCGCGAACATAAAAATTATGTTAAAGATTACCAGGTCGATAAATCTACTTTAGTAAAACATGTATGGGACAACGGTCATCGGGTTGATTGGACACAAGCTAAAATTTTGCAAAAGGAAGAAAAATCAGTTAAAAGAAAATTAAAAGAAAGTGCCCTCATTAAACTTAATGGTGATAACTGTATTTCGTCAGAAACGATATTCTTAGATACAACATGGCTTCCTCTACTTCAGAAAGATGTTACCAGTGGAAGATTGATAATAACGTAGTGATCAGTGCATGTGATGACAATTTAAATTAAAAATGTCAATCTGATAAAAAACTTTGCAATCCAAATTTTCTACTGACGACGAGTCGAGTATCGACTGGAAACGTTTAGGAAAAAGCTAGTTAAGTGTTTATTTTCTTTTAAATTTTATTATAATTATTTTATTTAGACATATTTCAAAATACAATTTGTAATATTACATAACTTTGTATAAAACTGAAAAACCACTGATACAATTCAGCTAATTCATCAAATATTTATTTCATTTCATATTATACAGTGGTTCTTTGGGGCAAACTTAGAAGTTTGCCTTGATACTATACTTTGATTATTTGATTTGAATACTTTTCGTCTCTCTTTTTGTTATTTTACAGGTGGTGTAGTCCCAAATAAATCTACAAATGAATCAAGAAAATGCACCACAAATAAGTTACAGACATTATATGTATAATAATATTAATTTATATAATACATATACAGGGTGTCCCAACCACGCGATAAAGCTCTGTGTACCTAATATACCTACTGAGAGATACAAAAAAATTTAAATACAATGTAAAGGACTCTGACAGCGCCATCTTTTAAAATAATTTACACCCACACAAGGTGTTGCATTTCGACGTGGCCGCATTCAACTTGATTTTTTAAAACGGAACACCCAGTATATTTTTTCACTTTCTATTTAGGAATAAAATTGTCTATTCAATGATGTTGAATTTTTGAAAATCCAATTAGCCGTTGCCATGTTATTAAATTTTTTATTAAAAAAATTAGGAAAACATTACCCTTTTGGAAAATAGCTTGCTTCCCAAGTTTTATCAATATGGAAATGAAACTAGGGTGCGAGATGAAGGTTATGTTGAAGAATGTTACGTGGCCATTAAAACACATCCTTACTTTACAGGGTGTTCCTTTATTCTTCATCTCACATCTGTGTTTTAATGGCCACGTAACATTCTTCAACATAACCTTCATCTCGCACCCTAGTTTCATTTCCATATTGATAAAACTTTGGTAGCAACCTATTTTCCAAAAGGGTAGTGTTTTCCTAATTTTTTAAATAAAAAATTGAATAACATCGCAACGGCTAATTGGGTTCTCAAAAATAAAACATCATTGAATAGACAATTTTATTCGTAGATAGAAATTGAAAAATATACTGGGTGTTCCATTTGAAAAAATCAAGTTGAATGCGGCCATGTCGAAATGCAACACTCTGTGTAGGTGTACATAATTTTAAAAGATGGCGCTGTTAGAGTCCTTTACTACAGTGACTTTATACCCACAGTGGCGACAAGCGTTGTCCGATTCTTGATTGGTCCCGCCATGTTCTGGCAAATTTTGTTGTCATTTGTATTGAATCTTATGGCCAAAATCGGTAGATCACGTCGCCTGGTCCTGGATCCTTGGAGCTGGGTGACGCGGATTCAGCCAATAGTCAGCGGCCGGCGCTAAATTTGCCAGAACATGGCCTCACTTGTGGCCACTGTGGTGGGTATAGAGTCACTGTACCTTTATATCTTGTATATAAACATTTTTTTGTATCTCTCAGTATATAAGGTACAAGGAGCTTTATCGCTTGGTTGGGACACCCTGTATATAAAAATAAAATACTGTTAGTATACAGTAAGGAGCATGTGAAACATAACAATCTAAAAAGTTGAACAAGAAATTGATAATAAATTGTTTATTTATACATAGATACCACAAAACTACCATGAATAACTAGATATATGTATCTACAGAATTTTATTAGAGATTTTCGCACTTTCTTAATAATTAAGCAATTGTGAAAATAAATGCAGACATATTTTATAAAATCGTTTAGTAACCTTAAAATTTGATAACTCAATAATAAAATTTCAGATTTTAAGATTTTTTTTTAACTTTTTAATAGATTTATTGAAATTATATATTCTGCAGACTACAATTTTAAGTAAATATGTTTTTTAAAATTCTCCTAAGTTGAGTATATAGTTCAACCGCGTTATAGGGGTCATTTGCATGAGATAACTCATTTTCTACCAATAGTATGTTGCATAACCGGAAAAAATCCTCGTCACATGGATATTTTAAAGTTGTACAGTCGGATTCAAGTGCATCAAGTGCAAAAGATGGTACTTCAACGAGATAACTTTTGGTTTGAAACAGTGCCGGAATTTCGTACATTATACATGGTCTACCAATTGGCATATTGCTATTTCTTGAAGACCTTATTTTATGAACGTTCCACTCTAACACAATTTGGTCAAGGTCTCGCTGAAAAAAAAAAATAAATAAATAAATAAACAGGTATGTACATAGTAGTCTACTACACAGTCCTGTAGAAGAAGAAAATCTCTTTTATTCTTCAGGATCTGTCAATCAAATTTATCTCTATCAATATTAAATTTAATATGCAAGAAGAAACAGTGCAGTTTAACACGTAAATAATAGTGTTTCAAAATAATCTTGACTAAAAGATTCAAAATGAAAATCGGTACCAATAATCAGTTATAATATCACAAGAGCATCGAAAATAATCGATTATTTTACGAGTAAGGAGACGTAATCTGCGAAAAACCACGAAAGCGTAGCTCGAGTGGTTTTTTAAGGATTACGTCGAGTTACGAGTGAAAATAATCATTATTTTCGATTGCTCGAGTGGTATTTGTTACGATTATATAATGAATAGATTCATTGCTATATTTAAATTGACGTTTGTTGATAATTACAAAACTTTGTCATTATGACATTTATTAAATCATGGCTTTAGATTTAAATTATCCATTATGATTGGTGCATTGGACCCACCGAAGTACAAAAGTGATTATATCACGTCGTCAAGGGTATATCCGCGTATCTATACATGGTAACTACGTAAAATTTGTGATTGCTATTGGTCAAATTTATGATGAGTTATATAATCCCATAAAAATGACAGGGAATCGAAATAATATGTAAACATAGCCAGTGCTTTGGATTGTCGACATAAGGTCTCATTACAGATTTTGGACACAAGCACTTCTTAAATTTGGTTAGATATTTTAGAAAATAGAGGCGGGCTACTTTCATGTTTCAAGGTGTATGTGTATTTCAATCTAATATTAAAAAATGTACGTATATCATTTTAACTTGTGTTATTTGGACAAATATAAAATTTTTATGAAGTACCTAGATACTGTTATAAGAAGTTAAAATATGCAGTCTGTCACGATGAACTGAATTGATCTGTACATCATCCTTAAATTAATGTAATAATAAGAAAATTGAATAAAAATAATGTGTTCCCTTTAAAATAACGAAGTTGGTACCTATCGATCGATATCACAAGTAGTGACTGGACGTCAAAAATAATTTCGAAAGCTAGCACCTTCAATTAACCCCCACGCAAATTTTCAAAATTCTATTACTGCTGCTGATTGTTCTTTCTATATTTATACAAATTAAAGTAGAAATTTCTAGGAAGCCTGTCAATAAAAAAACCTGTTTCGCATGTAATTAGCTATTACTCACTCTGATGAATTACAACAGTCGCCTTTCGGCTCGTGTCGCAAACTTCATCCTCGTGAGTAGTAGCTATCATTACATGCTCGTTGAATAATATACTATTTTTTTACTACTAACATGAGAGAACCTTATTATTCACCTCAGTTGTCTAATGAGAAGTAGTTCAGTATTTAGTAACCTAGTATTTACCTAGGTTAATAATAATTTTTTTTTTCATTGCCTTGATAACCGAGGCCCAGGCTACTTGATATTTCGATATGTTTGTGTAATGGGGGAAATGGCTAATTTTAAAATAAAAATAAGATCTTTTGGTGTTAGTTCGGCTATTAGTAGTAAAAAAATACTGTATATACTTCGGTTGAGAAGGCCATTATTTATATCAAAACTAAAATCCTTGATATAAGATCATTATATTATTATCAGTGTGTGTTGTATTTTTGGAATTTGTATAACCCTTCACTTGATCTTGTAAATACTAGAACCAACATTAAGTAACAATATAAAAATGCCTAAAATGAAGACAACTTGCGGTCAAAGATGTTTTTCTTACCTTGGGGCACGGGCTTTCAATGCACTTCCTTTGAATATTAAACAAAATAACACAAATTTAATTAAATCCAAAAAGAAAACTAAAAATTATTTGAGAAATATTTCTCGAAAGGGGATTAATACAATTATTAATCCAAAGCATTATCATAATACCCTATATTGATATTGATATTATTTATATTTATGTAAAAGCAAAAGTTCCTGTATAATGTTGAGACTCTATTGAAGTTCTTTTCATATCTAACCTGATTAGTTTTTAGCAGTTACTCGTATTATACTTTTATTGTTACTTTAAGATATATATTTCAAGACCTAGAAGATAATTGTAAAATAATATTTTAAAATTAACTGTTTTTTGATTTGTTAAACCTATTATTATAGGATGTGTATTTATTAAGACTTATATACAGGATGATTCACGGTGGATGGAGTATTAGAAGTATATGAAGAACGGGTCAACCAATCGTTTTGAAAATTTGGTTACCAAGGTAACCAGACATGCTCTATCGGGCTAAAATATTTTCGAGAGTGCGGTGTTGCCAGTTGTACGTGAAACTGGCAACATCTTCGTTAATTTAAATGGAATACCCTTTATATTATTTCATTTCTGGATTCTACGTAAAATTCCAAACACATTTCATGTAGGATGTCCTATACCTATCTTCAATTGTTTTTGAAATATCGACAGGTGAATATTGACATTTTTGCAACTTTGACACCCCGTAAAATCTAAACGGTTTGAGACAAAGCAAAACGGTTTGCACATTCCTATCTTAACTTTTCATAAGCTATCGTTTGGTACTAATTTCAAATTTATCCAGGAACTAAAAATTTTCAAAATTTTCGGAAAATTTTAAATTCCTGGAAAAATGTTAAAAGGAACTATCTATCTATCTACACTATCGGAACTTTTTAATTTTCTAATTAAGCGACTTCTTACCATTAATAGTTTCAATAAAAGAGAAATAAATAAAGTGATATTAAATTGAGGGAAGATGTAATCCCCTTAACAATTTTAATAAATCCCAGAAAGTAATGAAGGTTATTATGTAGGTAACTGTTAATTTGAAGATAATTCTTGTTGGTTTACCTGTACAAGATTCATGAAACAGTACTGAATTAATGATTTGTCCAAGAATGTTCCATCGAATAAGTTATCATCTTTAAGCATCTGAAATATGTTCATCCAAAATTGAGCATTATGTTTTCGTAAAATGGCCCACCATGCTTCAATTCGTTGATTATGTGTACTCCTTCCAACTAAATAAGCTGGCATTGTGGAATTAGACTCGTCAAATAATTCGCGTAAAGCATTTTGGATTCGTTCAATTGTAACATTTTCAGTACCATGATCACTTCTCAAAGATTTTGGACATCCACCCACTGTTTTTAGTGCCTCCAAGTAGTAACCAGCAATTACCTAAATTAATATTATTAGTTTTCATTCAATAATAATTAAGAGTAAGCAATTTACAAAATAATTTCAAAAAATACAGGAAAAGACAATAGTGTACCTACCGATTGTCTAAAAATAGGATTATAAGTATAGGTAATATATGAATGTAAAATTGAAAACTTAACATTTTAAATGTTTCTATCTATCTTTATTAGGAATCAAGCCAAAAAATTAATGAAGAGATAAAATTATGAATTAGATTATTAAATATCATGGTTCAATAAAGTTTTTTATTCCCTTGTCACCTATAATCCTAGGTACGCAAAGGAATACCTTTATTATTTTTAAAATATGTCGAAACATTGACATATTCACAACATTCACAATCGAACATTGAACCACAACACTGACGTAGTTTTCCACAGAACACCAAAACCATATACTGCACTCGACGTACGTTTCGCCAACCAAGTTGGCATCATCTGGAGATGATTAAAACTAAACTTATACTAACACTGTGTCCTATTTATACCTAAATTATTGTTACGGTTCAGTGAACCGTCGCGACTGCTTAGTGAACCGTCGCGACGGTTCAGTGAACCGTGATTTACAAACCAATAGAGCGGGCTATATGGTATTGGCCCTTTGTCACCATTCATACTATTTTTACATTTTACAATTTCCAAGCTCTCAAATGGATCCAGCTGTCTGGAATTTGTCACATTCCTAAATAGTCTTAAATTGCTACTATCGATTCTATGGTTGTTCTCAAACGCATGTTGGGCGACGCTAGACTTATCTGTTCTACCATATTTTAGATGAGCCATATGCTCCTTAAATCTAGTTTGAATTGACCTTCTAGTTTGTCCAACATACTTTTGATTACAGTCTTTACAGCTAATTTCGTAAATCCCCGACTTTTCCTTGGTTTCTATTATGGTTTCCTTGGTTTAGAACATGAACAGTGGTGTGACTTTCAGAGGAGCATGTTTTTATCAATTAGTACTAAATTTATTAAGAAAATGTCGTCACAAAATAAGAAACTGAAAAAATTAATCAGTAGCACGTCAAAAGAAAGCGCTCCTCAGAAAATTCTCACCATTGTAGAAAATCATTCTTCGCAGTCGTTTGATAAAGAAGAAATTGATCTCCTTAACAAGGGATTAAATTTTGCATTACCTGCCTCTGAAGGCATTTTAGATGAGATTGTTGCAAGTGTTGAAAGTTCAATTCAATACCTTCCGGATTCCTCTAAAGGTTTTGCCAGAGAAGCTTGCAGAAATCAAATCTCGACCAATATTGTCACGAAAGTTAATAGTAAGCCAAAATCCACTAAGGATAGAAAAATTATCAAACGGCTGCGTGAAAAAGATTGTTTTTACCTAAAAGCTGATAAGGGTAATAAGGTGGTTATTTTAGATAAAGAGGACTATTACAAAAGGGTAGACAATCTGATTGGTAATGGTCCTTATAAGAAACTTTCTAGAAATCCATTACCAAAAATTTTACATATTATATAATTTTATAATTTAATTACAATAATTTAGGTATAAATAGGACACAGTGTTAGTATAAGTTTAGTTTTAATCATCTCCAGATGATGCCAACTTGGTTGGCGAAACGTACGTCGAGTGCAGTATATGGTTTTGGTGTTCTGTGGAAAACTACGTCAGTGTTATCTTCACATCAAAGGTTCCAACCCCCTTCAAGGATTGAACCACAAGAACAAATTTAGATGTAATCTAACCTCAACTTACTGCCCCTAATAAATTTTTCTTTTAATAGTGCTATCTACCATTTTTAAATACTACATTACATTGAAAATAATTATAATTTGTTAAGTACCTACTTATATTCCGAATCCGAAAATACAGCATTTTTTCAAATTATTAACACAAACTTCTCCCAACCCTTTATTTTTCGAGGAAATAAAAATGTCACTAGAAAAAGTTGGAGATAGACTATGGATTACAGCTGATAAAAATATATTCACGATAAACTCTTATATATTAATTTATTTATATATTATTTATCAGTACAACATAAATACATATACTTACTTTGGGATCGCTGGATGTCAAACCTGCTCGAACCCAAATTATATTCCTGGAAAACCCGTCAATGCAGCCATTTATACATATGCCATATGGTTTAAGCTTATCGTAAGAATCTGTATGCCACAAAAAATTAGGACCTTTGTTATGATATTGCCGTCGTCTTAAACGTTTTCTTTTACGAAATTCGACTCCATTGGGATCTAAATATAAAAGCAATTCTCTGACTATTTCTTGTGTAACCACTAAATTATTCTGTAAACATTTCAAATGAAACCATCGGTATCCATGCAGTTGAGAAGCATTCTGTAATTCTTGTTCCATAAATCTCATAACATCTTCCAGTTTAGAAAACTTCTTTCTCCGATATAAATTAAGTTTAGATAATAATCTCTTTAGTGCACGATGGGATATTTTAATGTTATGCAATAAATTAAGATATGCAAGTATTTCCTTCTGTGCTAATCCTAAAGTAAAATATTCTTGAACTAAATCCTCAACAGTTTTGTTCTAAAAAGTATTTACGTATATAAATATTAACTGGTAATTATTAAAATCATATATATTATCTAAACTTACCTCTTGTGAGTGATTCATTGTTAAAAAAATAATACTTTGTAGCACGAACAAGTATTCTGTCACACAATTAGAAGGAAAACTAAATAGTTACATGGAATAGCAGAACTTACGGTTCAAAGTCGTTCAAAGCTCGAACTCCGACTGTAAAGTCGGAATTCTGACTTTAAAGTCGGAATTCTGACTTTAAAGTCGGAATTCTGAGTTTAAAGTCGGAATTCTGACTTTAAAGTCGGAATTCTGACTTTAAAGTCGGAATTCTGAGTTTAAAGTCGGAATTCTGAGTTTAAAGTCGGAATTCTGAGTTTAAAGTCGGAATTTGAAAAAAATTAATTGTGTGGCCCTTCTACGCCTTCGTAGTGTCCGAATATATAATGGTGAATTTATTTTATTTCGTTGACATCGTAATTTAGTTTTTCTTTACTGTAAAAATGAAAAAAAACAGAATGGTTTCTTTATAACCGGAGCTAACTTCTAACAGATAAAACATTTTTAAAAAAAGGGTTATTTTATTAAGTGTTAAGGGAACTGTTGTGTACGTAAGTATTAACACAGTTTAAAACGAATAATAATGTCTTGCACACTAATTGAGACGCGCTGACTAAATACTAAATTAGAGCTGGGGGATATATATCG
Source organism: Pogonocherus hispidulus (assembly GCA_963924545.1). Lineage (NCBI taxonomy): Eukaryota > Metazoa > Arthropoda > Insecta > Coleoptera > Cerambycidae > Pogonocherus > Pogonocherus hispidulus. Next base: position 17,486,079 of record OZ004697.1, on the reverse strand, counting down.
ATACTTCAAAGTATCGATACATCTTCCGTCGATACTCGATATTTTGTATAGATATTTTAAATGGACGTATTACATGGTATCGATACATTATCAACCACAGAGTACAGAACAACTGACACCTTAGAAATTTGTTCTGTGGGCTAACCGGCAAAATTCTTTATTCTCCTATTATATATCCATTATCTATGGTCCTTATAGGTGCCTCGGTTGGTGCCCCAAAGACAATTGGTTGGTGCCGGTAAACTTACAGCACAGTCAGCACAGCATATAAAACAATAATATGCTGTTGTGAACTAAAACTAAAAGTAACGGAAAAGGTAATCCAAAGTCGACAATGCCTCCAGAAGGTACAGTTTGGAATTATTTCATTAAAACGGTGTCCGGAGGCACCTGTAAATTGTGTAATGCAACAGTAAAATCAACGGGGACAACAACAAATCTATTACTGCATTTAAAAAGACGGCATCCTAAACTGGAAATAAAAAAGTCAGCAAAGCCTGCGAGTCATCAGAAAGACGGGCTCAGTCCGAGGTCGAGGAAGGTAAATCAAATGTAGGTAGGTAAATAATAAGTAAATTACCTATGGAAAAATTATAAAAATGTATTTTTTGCAGAATTATTTATCTTTGTCATGCAGTAGTTCAACTTCAGCGATGTCTATTTCATCGGCATCTAATTCTGTTTCTACACTACAGATAGATAATCAAGCAGATAATACATCACCTAGCATCAAAATCCCAAGGACACTCACCTCGACACTCATCTCGACAACCACTAGAGACTACTAACTAACTAGAGAACGGCTAACTCGATTGTCATTTTTCAAAAACGAGAAAGTAGAGAATTGAATAATCTTTTAAATGAGGTGCAACACGGCACACTTTACCATTTAAAAAAATTGAGTTGACAGCGCCCGTGGCGCCATCTTTGAATTTGGAGAATCGAATTTATCGTCAGAATCAACTTCATTTTACATGATTCACCCTGTATTTTGTTAAAAATCTCTAACTCGATTCGTTCAAAAGCTAGCAGGGGGGGGGGAGGTTACTTTATGGACAGACTGTATGGACTGACACATATAATTCCAAAAGCTATTTGGGTATTACATGTCATTTTTTATAATTTAACTGTTCTTTTCTTGACCGTTAGAGATTTAACACAGATTGTTTTTCTTGGGTATATCGGTCACTTAATTACATATAAAAAAGTAACATTTTTTTATACATATATATATTTCTGACGTTTCGGCTTTATTAGGCCATCTTCAGAGATTCTGCAGAAGATTACATTTTACATTATTTGTTTAATATTTTTTTGATATATTATACTTACATTTATAGGATGTTTCACTAACTAAACTAACTAAGTTATAATATTTTTAAATTGTTTGAAACGATTATTGCGTTATTTTGCTGCATACATGTTGTTTGAGGGCTTTGACGCGACTGAGTTTTAAAGTGGTTTGGGTTCAGTTTTGTTTCCAAGCTGACAGATTTGCTGATAATATTCATATACATGCATTAGGTAGAGGTATAATTGAAACTTAAAAATAATATTTGTTCCGACATGTTAAATTACAAACTAAATTTACTTAATTTAGTATTTTTTGTGTGAGATGTAAAAATTTTTTTTTTTTTTGTTTTTCCCCATAAATGATCTATTATTATTTGTATTTATTTTATTTATATTAATTAGTAGGTATTATATTTAATAATGAATTATATTATATTGAAATAAGTTTCGCTTAAATTTTCTGTATCAGTGCGGTAGTAATGCAATAAATAACCGCACTGATACAGAAAATTTAAGCGAAACTTATTTCAATATAATATAATTCATTATTAAATATAATACCTACTAATTAATATAAATAAAATAAATACAAATAATAATAGATCATTTATGGGGAAAAACAAAAAAAAAAAAAATTTTACATCTCACACAAAAAATACTAAATTAAGTAAATTTAGTTTGTAATTTAACATGTCGGAACAAATATTATTTTTAAGTTTCAATTATACCTCTACCTAATGCATGTATATGAATATTATCAGCAAATCTGTCAGCTTGGAAACAAAACTGAACCCAAACCACTTTAAAACTCAGTCGCGTCAAAGCCCTCAAACAACATGTATGCAGCAAAATAACGCAATAATCGTTTCAAACAATTTAAAAATATTATAACTTAGTTAGTTTAGTTAGTGAAACATCCTATAAATGTAAGTATAATATATCAAAAAAATATTAAACAAATAATGTAAAATGTAATCTTCTGCAGAATCTCTGAAGATGGCCTAATAAAGCCGAAACGTCAGAAATATATATATGTATAAAAAAATGTTACTTTTTTATATGTAATTAAGTGACCGATATACCCAAGAAAAACAATTTTTTATAATGGGAAAAATATGGTTAAAAGTGTTACAGATTTACTTGGTAAAAATAAACATTTACCTTGTTTTGCCTACGCAATAGACTTAGTCGCAGCGAAAGTTACCCATGACAATGATTTTATAAAATCTTTAATAGACAAGGTTAAAGATATCGTGACATTTTTTAAACAAAGTGTTAGAGCGGCAGACGAATTAAGAAAGACTCAACCTGAAAATACTGCTTTAAAATTAAAGCAATCTGTTCTCACCCGATGGAACTTCGTCTACTATATGTTTGAGCGTTTTGTCTATTTATACAAATATTTGGCTTCGATAATCTTAAGAAATCCTAAAGCACCTCCTATTGTTAATGCTAAAGAGCTCGAGGAAATTAAAGAGATTATTACAATATTAAAACCAATTGAATTGGTTTCAAAAGAATTATCAGGAGAAAATTATATTACTTCAAGTAAAATCATTCCAATTGTAAATTGTTTAAAAAAAATTGGAAAGTGCATCTCATACAACAGAATTGGGTCAATAATTAAAACAATTTACACTCAGCGAGTTAACTAGACGATTTGGAGCAATTGAACAAAACAAATTATTGGGAGTTGCAACTATTTTAGGGGTATACATTTTCAGAGCCTAGAATGTTTATCACAAGGTTTAAACTTTATTAATAGAATTATTAAACAAGAAGAAACTACTAATGTAGAGAAGCTAGTTTCTCAAAATTCCACACTAGACCAGGAAGAAAAATGTACCCAAAAAAGTTTATGGAGTTTTCATGAGGAACTTGCGAAACATCATGAACAAAAAGTAAAACAAACGCAGAGTGAGTCTAGTGGAGAATTATCATTGGAATTAAAATTGTACTTGCAAGCACCGATGTTGCAATTAGAAAAGTGCCCTTTTAGCTACTAGGAAAATAATAATATCTCTAAAATAAACCTTATAAGTGAAAAATATTTATCTGTAGTAGGATCCTCCATTCCATGTGAGCGTTTATTTAGCAAAGCTAGACATATAATGACTGCATATAGAAATAGCCTTGATAGTGAAAGATAAACACGGTTGACATAGAAGACTGGCATTTATAATTTTGTATTAATTTTGTTTCTGTTCCGTTTGTTTTAATTTCTGTTGTGTTTAATTTTCTAGTTTATATTTTGAGTTAAAAATATATAAGTATTTGAAAAAAATTTATTGAGGAAGCCGTTACTATGTGGTAATTTAACATCTTGTAGAACAATGAAAACACGCTTTTATGTATTTTACCACTATATATTTTTGTTTTTACAAAAATTTTGTCACTGCAGTTTCGACTTACAAAGTCATTTTCAAACAGTGATTCAAAATAGAATGAATTACAACCGGCAAAATTTCTATATATATATAACTACAATCAGGTAAGAAAAGAGACAGTATTTTAAGGCATATTTTACAATTTTTGAGAATTTAACTATGAATATAATAAAGCAATTTATACAGTATTTTTACAGGGTCTACCAGATGTAAATAAGGGTGAGTAAATAAGGTCTAACTGGTCGTTTAACAAATTGAAATTATTATTACTATGGTATCTGTGAATTTCTAGGGATTCTAATATATCTAATTTACGGTCTTTAGTCGATAGATATATATAGCCCAGCTCTAAACTAAATGCATTGCAAAGTGAATGATTCCGAATTTCTTCCCGCTATCCTAAAATATTTGCTTGTGTTACATTATCGCGATAGCCGATAGCCACATCCGTCCGCACTTGTTATTGTATATATAAGTATACATAACGTATAATATAACTTTTGAAATATTTTAGTATTTTACAAGAAAAACTAAGAATTTTATAGAACTCAGTATATTACGTCTTGCTTAGTGTATAAGTTTCTATTCATTCAATAATCCAATCTACAGTTACCACGTATTAATACCGCCAGCATGCGGTTCTTATAAACAAAACTATAAATTAATAATAATGACTCTACTATTATGATAATATTGAAGTTCGGTGATGGCGGGCTGAAATGCTGAATCTCACATATATTAAACATATCGCAATCGCGAGAGTCCCGAATTTTGGCAACATCGGAACGATTTCAATTATGACTCGTATGTCTTTATACGGGCGTGGTGTTCCTCACTCTGATAGATATTTGTAAGAAAAAAAAATATGGTCCTCACTTTAATAGAAGGATAATAAAGTCCTCACTTTGTCCTAATATACCTAGTGAGAAAATAAAAAATCGTTGTTATTAGTTTATTGCATACTTGTCCTTTTCTTATTGCTCTATGAAACATCGCTTTGTACAGGGTGGGCAAATAAGAGAGAACGCCGGCTGTATCTCGGAAACCACTTATCGGAGAATCTCCGGAAAAAAATTTAATAGTAAATGTAGCCAAGATGTCCCTGGAAATTATTTTCAGGTTCCTGAAATGACCGGTAGGGGGCATAACATCCATGGCCAACTAGAAAAATGAACTTTTCTCGAAAATTTGCCTAATAAAGTAGTACCGGAAACAATTAAATATTAGTCTAGAGGAAATTAGAAACTGTTTGGTGCAACTCATTTTTTTCTATCTCTCAAAATAAAGTAGTGGGGAAGCGCCAAACTTTCTTTCTTTTAAACGTTAATAACTCTGCTCAGGATAAACGGAATTTGACAAACTTAGTTTCATTAGAAAGGGCTTTTTTATGCATATTTAGAGTCATGAAAGCTGGTTTTGTTATTTTTATTGTAGCCGCTAGAGGACGCTGTCTGCCAACATAACAAATATGGCGGATTTTCTAGAAAATTTTAAATGGCACGGTATATTTATTGTCACATATTTAAAGGACAACAACCCTAAAATTTAGTGAAACCCCAGCTTTCTATCTCATCTCTAACGGAAGATATTACCAAAAGAATTGCAACTGGAGATTTGTAATTTAGCCTTTAACCTTAGCATTGAAAATCGACTCGTGATAGCCTATTATTTTAATAAAATATAAGAAAAAAAACCAATAAAATATCAATATTCACCTGTCCATATTTCAAAACAGTTGAAGATAGGTATAGGACATTCTACATGAAATGTGTTTAGAATTTCACGTAGAATACGGAAATAAAATATTAGATAGGGTGTTACATTTAAACTAAGCAAGTTGATGATAACTTTCGGTATAACCAAAAGTGCGAGGAAGTTAACGCTCTTTTCATTGAATAGATCTTTTTGATAAACCCCTGTCTACAAATTTTCATATGTTAATTCTGACTAGTGGGCCCTCTCCGTGATACACACTGTATAAATTTAATTAGGTAGGCATATGAAGATGTTAAAATAGTTCTAACTTTGAGCATCTTTAATCTAGTTTTAATAATTTTCATGAAACAAATAAGTAGTGCCGAATATATAATGGTGAATTTATTTTATTTCGTTGACATCATAATTTACTTTTTCTTTACTTTAAAAACGAAAAAAAAGAGGCAGAATGGTTTCTTTATAACCGGAGCTAGCTTCTAACAGATAAATCATTATTAAAAAAGGGGTATTTTATTAAAGTTTTAGGGAACTGTTGTGTACATAAGTATTAACACAGTTTAAAAGGAATAATAATGTCTTGCACACTAATTGAGACGCGCTGACTAAGTACTAAATGAACATTGCGAAATAAATGATTCGAAATTTCTTCTCGCTATCCTAAAATATTAGTCCGTCGGATGGAGCGCGAAAAGCCTTCTAGTTTCGGAGCTAAAAAAACTGAGGTATAACCAAATGGGACTTTCACCAATCGAAAAGGCATGTTTTCTTACATAGAAAATCGAAATTGACGACTCTCTCCATTAGTCGATAGAAAAGATATAGACAAAAAATTGGAAAAATAGGGAAATATTTTTTTTTAAATTTGAACACTCATAACTTTTTTTCTAAAGAATGTAGAACAACAATTTTTTTGTAAGTTCTATTCCTCATTCAATTTCCTTTCTTTTGGTATATATTTCATTAAAATAGAATTATAAACTATATTAAAAAACAGTAATATTTAAAAAAAGACAACAATTTTTTTAAACTCACCTCGGCATAACTTTCTTATGCAAAGAGCTACTTCAATGTTTTTTTTTTCAAAAATTGCGCAATTTAATGGACTTCATTTTGTCTCGATTAATATGTGGTCTATTTTTTAAAATAAAACCGGTAGCGGCTTTTAAACGTCGGGGCGCATGCCTCTGCGGCGGGCTAGACGGCGACTTTTTCCCATCGCGATCGCTGCACCCGCGCCTAGTTTTTGGTATATTTGCACTTTGCAGTGACAGGAGATCGTAAGTTTTATTTATACTAAAATGTTGTGTTTTGTTTTATTTATAATTACTGAAACGTTTCTCATGGTTTTATTTTAATGAATTTTAATATTTGGTGATGGATAGACAGTTATTAATTTATTTCTGATACAAGGATTATTTTCCACATGGTATCCTCCAATTAAAATGGTAGACTGTAATTTATTATTATCCTACTCACAAAAAATTTAGTAATAGTAATACCAAAGAAATATTCATGGAAACGTCACACAAATATGACAACTAACAAAAAAAAACTATATATATATATATTCCTATTCATCTCATTTCAAAAAAGTGGTAAATTTTATTTAATTTTAAATTGGCATGTGAAGGATTACCAAGTTTTCACAACCTCACAGGATGTGATAAAACGTAATACGAATACAATGTTTTGGATTGCAACGAAAACTACGAGGGAATACTCTGGACCTCACATCGTGGGATGTCACTAATTGTGAGTATTCCCTCGTAGTTTTCGTTGCAATCCAAAACATTGTATTTTGAATTCTAACATTGTTAGACAAAATACACCAAATTTTGCTTTGTAATTCAGCGCTCGACGTGGCATTAGCCAGGAGAATAGCTGTTTTGGCCTAATTTGGTTCAGTCCTGTCACATTAAACTCAGCTAAGCTAGGGATGTGCAATTCCACTAGCTTAAGTTCATTGACATTAGCTCCGGTAGCTCAGAGAGATTTATGAGACTAGGGCGTAGTATTCTTAGGACTGCTTTGACTGTTGACAAGTTATTTGGGCACCAGGATAATTTTTAGATATAAGATAAAAGAAAACTATATAAAAGTTAGTTGAATACACTATAATCAAATAAACAAATTGAATGGAATTTACAAATGAATAATAAAGTGACTATTTAACAATAATTCAAAAATGATTTAATATTGACTAAAATATGAAAAAAATTTGAAAAATGAAATTTTAAAATTGGCTAACTTTACACAATTTTAAGAGGTTCGGGGTCACTCTGAAAATCTCGTTCCTTCTTTATGAGGTCAGTACTCTCACCCTTAACCTGTGCTGATGATTGGATCCAGGTGGACTTTCCGTGGCAAAGTGGGGAAGCTAGAGCTCTAGTCCAGATGATGGTCACGTACTGCTAAGTCCAATCCTCTTATCTAGGGATCTGCAGGTGGTAAGCGTCCAGAGTTTTCAGCAGGTTATAGATCTCGCAGTCAGGTTACAGCAGCCTCGTCTCAGAAGAGTACATACAAAGAATTGTTTGTGTTAAGAGTGCCCCAAAATTTACAAATATGTAGATGAACGTTGACGGCTAGTGTAGCCAAGATTAAAAATTATAAATAAATTCCTGAAGGGAATGTACCATAAAATATGGTTGTTGTCAAATACTCTGTGAATTATCACAGGGAGAATTATAAACAAATGAAAACAAAACCTGGAAGGTGTCAACCTTTAGTGACCCGACCCAGAATGAAGCAAATAAAATTACCCAAAAAATTGCATTCAAAAGAAGTGATTACAGTTCAGCACTCGACAATTTCTTAATAAAAAACTCTAATCATTACTATTTAAAGATAAAATAGTTCAGAAGGAACAAAAATAAATTAAATAAAAAAACCCTCTATTATCTGACCCAAAATTCCAAAAACAACGGTTTCATAACCGGTTAAACAAGGAAATATTACCACTCTAATTAGGTAAACAGAAAAATTACTTCATTAATATTTCAAAAACTGAGTGACAAGTTATAGAAATTCGTATTGATTTATTGTACAAATTTGTTGTCAAAGAACAATAATCAATGAATTTACTAATGTTAGGAAACAGGTTCCAGTCTTCGAATCGGCGTGAATGTGAGTTATTCAAATCTATATAAAGTAACAAATTACTTAACCTAGTGCAGAAATTACGATATTAGCAATTTTCTATAGCTCCAATCATATATTATAACTATAAGATAAGAGAAGATAAGATAACGATAAGATAATTAACTTAATTCCCAAAGGGCACAACACGTGGTGGATAGTCGCAATCCGATTCAAACAAAATGGAGGCAAGAAAACTCAAATTTATTGGTTTTGAAAAAACAATGTTTTCTATAATCTCCTGACTAGAGCACAGCTTCACAAATTTATAAAATCATATTGAAACTATTTTCTATTGTTTCGAATCGTACTACATTTCACCATATAGGGTGACAAAAAAAATCTCACTGACCACGCCTAAATAATTTAACTAAAATCCAGGTAAATCCTGATTATATTTGAAATATAATTACTTAATAATGACAACAAATCGCTATTATTTTATTTCTGTACTAATAATTATAATCGTAACCAATAATGAAAATGAATAAATTATATATATCAAATAGGTAAATAACTCACATGTGCCTATCCACGAAGACGGAAACTGTCTCGTTGTCGATCCTAATTACACCCGATCGTCTGTTGGATTTTGGAGGGGCTACCGTTTATAGCCAATCAGCACATTACACCGCGTTATTTCAAAAATCGAGAACTTAAGCCACAACAATTAGGTTGGGTGTTTTACTGGCTGCATAATAATAAGGAACTTCATGGAACGACTCAAAAAGTACGTTACAGTCCTTATTTTATAAGCCGTGTTTACAGATGGAGGATATGGGGTCCTTACTACACTCGTAGTAGTTTGTTTTTGTTAATTACATGTACTTAGGTGAATTTATAAAGCAAAAATTTGTAATGTACGGACATTTTATTATAATGTGCAATTTAAGGTCAAATTATAAAACATTTATATGAGTCAATAGGTGTATTGGTGAGGTAACCAAAAAAGATCTCCTGTTATCTGGATGGACTTTAGGGTTCCAAAAATGATGCATCAAGCTCTAGTTCCAAAAGATATACGGAAAATTATTTCCTTATTATGCAATGACAAAAACTTCAACACGCAAAAATGTCTGTAAAAAAGAAAGGGTATTTTGTAGCTCAAATTGCAAATGCAAAATGAATTGCATTAATATTAATCGCGAACCTGAAGAAAATCAAACTGAAGCTGGAGATCCTGATGACGATACATTTTTCGAAAATAATTTGTTTTAATTTTGTTTTGATACTGACGTAGTTTTCCACATCTTCCAAAACTACGTCAGTGTTATTTACACACCAAAGGTTCCAACCCCTTTCAAAATTTTGTTTTGTTTGTAAAAATTTTTATTTAATATACTTTCCACAATTATCTATTATTTTTCTAAATCATTACAATTTTTTAGAAGAAAATTAACGACTTACGATTTTTACCCATTAAACTGCGCAATTTTTGAAAAAAAAACATTGAAATAACTCTTTGCATAAGAATGTTATGGCGAAGTGAGTTTAAAAAAATATTGGCGATTCGTTGTCTTTTTTTAAATATTACTGTTTTTGTAATACATATAGTTTTCAACTTTTTTAAATGAAATATATACCTACCAAAAAAAAAGGAAATTGAACGAGGATTAAAACTAAAAAATCAGATGTTTTGCATTTTTATTTTTGTATAAAAAACTTTTTATCCAAATTTGGCAAATTTGTGAATTTTGAGTGTGTCGCAATTTTTAAGTATAGTACACCTCCTAAGCATTTTTTCCCCATTTTTTTTAAAAGGGAACTGGTCGTATCACATCCTGTGAGGCTGTGAAAACTTGGTAAGCCTACGTGCCAATTTAAAATTAAATAAAATTCACTAATTTTTTTGAAATGACGTGAATAGGAATATATCTTTTTTTGTTAGTTGTCATATTTGTGTGACCAGTTTCCATGAATATTTCTTTGGTATTACTTTTACTAAAATTTTCGCGAGTAGGATAATAATAAATTAATAGTACTAGAACATCAGTGTCATCACACTTTACGACTAGTCTACCATTTTTATTGGAGGATAGCATGTGGAAAATAATCCTTGTCTCAGAAATACATTAATAATTGTCTATCGATCACCAAATATTAAAATTTGTTCAAATAAAACCAGCACAAATGTTTCAACAATTATAAATAAAACAAAACACACAAGTTTTGAGAATAAAATTTTCGATATCTACTCACTATAAGGTGCAAATAAACCAAATTAAATACTGTAAGTAGCTGCGGGTTCAGCGATCGCGATGGGAAAAAATCGCCGTCTAGCCCGCCGAAGAGGCATGCGTCCCGACATTTAAAAGCCGCTACCGGTTTTATTTTTAAAAATAGACCACATATGAATCGAGACAAAATGAAGTCCATTAAATTGCGCAGTTTTTGAAAAAAAAAACATTGAAGTAGCTCTTTGCATAATGCAGTTATGGTGAGGTGAGTTTAAAAAAATGTTGGCAATTTGTTGTCTTTTTCTAAATATTACTGTTTTTTTAATATAGTTTATAATTTTTTTTTAATGAAATATATACCAAAAGAATGAAAATTGAATGAGAAATAAAACTTAAAAAAAAATTGTTGTTCCACTTTCTTTAGAAAAAAGTTATGAGTAGTCAAAGTAAAAAAAAAAATGTTTCCCTTTTTCTTCAATTTTTTGTCAATATTTTTGGTCTCGACCAATGGAGAGAGTCGTCAATTTCCATTATCTATGTAAAAAAACATGCTTTTCCAAATGGTGAAGGTCCCATTTGGTTATACCTCGGTTTTTTTTCTGTGCATCGTAGACCGGGCTTTCCGACGGACTATATTTGCTTGTGAACATTATCGCGATAGCCGGGTAGCCACATCCGTCTGCATGTGTTATTATTGTTATATTAAACATCGCAATAGCGAGAGTCCCGAATTTTGGCAACATCGGAACAACCTCAATTATGACGGTCGTATGTCTTTATACGGGCGTGGTGGTCCTCACTCTAATATTTGTAAGAAAAAAAAATATAGTCCTCACTTTAATAGAAGGATAATAGAGTCCTCACTTTGTCCTAATATACCGAGAAAAAAAAATCGTTGTTATTAGTTTATTGCATACTTGTCCTTTTCTTATTGCTCTATGAAACATCGCTTTATACTGGAGAGCTACGGATTCTAATCTCGCTATTTTTGCCAGTCCTCATTTGGTATGATCAATGAGATCTTCTCACTTTGATAGCAGGCCATATAAAAATAAGGGGTATACTTAAAAGTCTTTTATAATTTTAAAAAATCAAGCTAGTAGCAAAAAGTAAATGGACTCAATAATTGGATTTTACTGTATGTATGGAAAACAAAAGAGTTGCCGTGTCAACTGCTGATACAAGTGCCAAACGTAATCATTGCGATTTAGAGAATTGTTCTCAAAATAAAACTCAGGTAAACGTAAATTGAAACGATTTAAACTTTAATACCATGGAGCTATAAACCAGAATTGGTTTAGTACAATGTTATTACGAACGCGGCAGAAATTATTATTTGTATGAAGGATGGAGCACCCCCGCATAACTACCGACCAGTTAAAGGATTTTTAACTGATGTTTTTCAAAATCGTCTTATAAGCAGACATTTTGTAAATTCATGGCCTCCAAGATCGCCTGATCTTAACCCAGCAGATTAATTGCTGTGGGATTATTTAAAAAATTTGGTGTTTAGAACACGACTCACAACGCAGGAAGAATTAAAAGACTCTATTAGGGAGCAAATTGCTGCAATTCAACCAGAAATGCTGAATAATGCTGTGTACAGGGTGTCTAAAATATGATCCTCTATCCCCTTATCTCAGAAAGTATAAAAGGTAGAGAAAAAAGTTAAATACGAAAGTTTTTTGTTTTTACCTGAATTTTTCTTTTTTATAACTTTCTTGAATACAGGTTGCTCAGTTTCTCTGATCCAGGCATCAACTTTCCTTTTTTAAATGGGATACCCTATATTCAATTACGTTTTTGAACTCTCATTAAAATTCTAGGTCGACATTGTTAAGAGTACCCTATACCTATCATTTACCGTTACGAAGATATTAGCATTTAAAGAAAAACACCTGCTCAAAAAATCTCGGCAAAACAAATCGTCCACTTAGAATAATAAAGTTCTATCTGAACATTCAAACACTTTAGCCTTTGATTTCTTAATATGGTTGAATGTTCAGATAGAACTTTATTATTCTAAGTGGACGAAATAAGACATCCAAAAAAAGGTAAATAGGGTTTATTTCGTAGACAATTAGACTCAGAAATTACTTCAATGAATCGATATTACCTGATTAATATACAGGGTGTTTTTGACAGATGGCTCAAACATGTATATGTTAGAACTCCAGAAAATCGAAAATCTCTTATGGAACACCCTGTGTATTATTATATTTTTGGATTCTCTATTAAATTTTAACCTTACTCTGTATAACGTTCCCTATTCTTATTTTGCTTAGTTTTCAAGATATTGACGAAAATGTTTGGTGCGCTATTTATAAGACACATTTTAGGCCCTGTTTTTCTTGGCCAATATTTAAATGGTCCCAGGTAGCTTAAGTAAAATACCAGGACATGGCATTCATTACAAACCTGCATTTTACCTTTATTGGATGCCGAAGAATATGCCAATCAGATCATCTATCAGATGGATGGAGTTCCATGCCACAATACTGCAGTTGTAAGGAATTTTGTGGAATGGATAGGGCCAATCGGGAATATCCCATGGCCACCGAGGATCCCAGATTTAACTCCACTTCATAACTTTTTATGGGGTACATTGAAAGCCTGAGTTTATCAAATTCAGAGTAATAATGTTGATGATTTAAATAATCATGGATGGAAATTGAAGCGCTCAATAAAAGTGATTGCGCTGTAAGAAAACTAGCAGTTATATACACAACATGCATAGCTGAAAATTTAGGACATATAGGACACTTGATTTAATTTATTATTTTTATTGTTATTTGTTATGATTATTGTCAGTTATTTGTGGTTCAAGTTACAAACAGATTTGTTTATATTAGTTAATTAATGAAATAATTTAAAAAATATTAGTTTTTAATAAAATAATATATTCTTAATAAGTTTTTAAGCCACACTTACTATAATATACCAAATAATAGTAGATATATTTTTAATAATAGCGGATAATGATTAATAGTTGACATTTTTTCCACATTTTCGTCAATATCTTGAAAACTAAGCAAAATAAGAATAGGGAATGTTATATAGAGTAAGGTTAAAAGTTAATAGAGAATCCAAAAATATAATAGTACACAGGGTGTTCCATAAGAGATTTTCGATTTTCTGGAGTTTTAACATATACATGTTTGAGCCATCTGCCAAAAACACCCTCTATATTAATCAGGTAATATCGGTTCATTGAAGTAATTTCTGAGTCTAATTGTCTACGAAATAAATCCTATTTACCTTTTTTTTGGATGTCTTTTTTGTTTTGCCGAGATTTTTTGAGCAGGTGTTTTTTAAAGATTTTTTTCTTTAAATGCTAATATCTTCGTAACGGTAAATGATAGGTATAGGGTACTCTTAACAATGTCGACCTAGAATTTTAAGGGGACTTCAAAAACGCAATTGAATATAGGGTGTCCCATTTAAAAAAAGAAAGTTGATGCCTGAATCAGAGAAACTGAACAACCTGTATTCAAGAAAGTTATAAAAAAGAAAAATTCAGGTTAACTTTTTTCTCTACCTTGTATACTTTCTGAGATAAGGGGATAGAGGATCTTATTTTGGACACCCTGTAAAAGTTGGAGAAATGATTGGTGATTGTACAGCAGCAAAATGGACGACATATTGAACAAGATGTATGCGTTAACCACTAAGAAATCCTATTTTAAACATTCGGATTTCTTTCACATCCTGAACTTAATTTGTTAAAAATACATAATAAGCTGAAGTATATCCCTTAATTTATGATAACCTTGTATATATATACATATATACACATATGTATGTTACTATGATACTACTTTTATATGAACTAAAATAAAAGTACACCTCATGGCAACAAAATTATATTAGTGAAGAATTAACACCCAGTAGGTATGTTAACGTAGTATGAATATACATCTATTGTCTTTTGTGCCTATAGTTCAAATCAGAGTCCCTGTCTCCCATTTCCCATGCCAAGCTCCTCGGCTGACTGCTGACCTGACTCGTAGTCTCGTACGTGCCCAAATGTGATTATACTGCAAAATATCACTAGATGTGATTAGGACACCAACTGAGGCTCCGAGCGGGTACAAGAAGTTCTTACATTACTGTCTACTTTTATTTATGTACAAATATTATAAAACCTTTATTTTCAAGATAATCGGCTCAACTTTTTCTGTTAAAAACTTCTTCTTTTGACCCTACTACCGCTTTTAAGACGAGCATGCAGGGCCTGATGCGATTTTTTTTATACCACCGAAACTCAGTATAACCATTTAGGGATTTTTATATTAAAAATATGACATGATAGTGCTAATCAGGGGTATCAGGGCCCCTCAATAACCTCATATGAGAAATTAGAATAAAAAATATACACGGCGTTTCTTTCTACACGAAATCAAGGTACAATAAAAATACATATCGAATTTGAAAGGCACTACACAAGTCAAGTGTGCCACGGAATTATGTCAAAATATTATATGGAATTATTTCCCCTACATTTAGTAGATAAACTTTATGTTTCTAAGTTGTAGTTTATATAACATCAAGATAAGAATAAAAATTATAATAAAAATATAGGGCAAAAAATTAAATTTAAGTGATTCCATATAACAATCAACTGTTTTAACATAATTTCGTGACACAGTTGACTCGTATAGAGCCTTTTAAATTCGATATTTTGCTTAACTTTGCTATCACGTAGAAAGAAACACCCTGTATATTTTTTGTTCAAATTTCGCAGATAGGGGTTTTGAGGGGTCCTGATAAACGCTATCGTGTCAGATTTTAAATTAAAATATCCCTAAATGGTTATATTGAATTTCGGTGGTATAAAAAAATCGCAGCAGGCCCTGCATGTTCGTTTTAAAAGCGACTTTACTTTTTATTGGATATTTGGATTTTACTAATTATTTTAGAGGGACTTTAATCAAGGATCCTTATATATATGTAAATTCAACCATTTTTGATTAATTCAATTTTTTTTACTGTGGAGTTTTGAATTATCTGCTGTGGCCGTTTTCAAAATGGAAAAGAGGTGATGTTGACATTATAAATAAAGGAACCCTTAACCTTTGTAATGATGCTTTCAGTATTGCTGATGTGTGTATAGGGTGTCCAAAATATAAGTTCGTTTTATCCAAAACTTACACAGTTACAACTCGATTTTTTTTAAATACAATGTTCCGTAATCCATAGTTTCTTTTGGGATTACACCACATGTAAACAAAGCAGGAAACAAAGCATTCAAAGTGTAGTATGAAGGGAAACTTCTAAATCACATTTTGAATTATGTCTAAATAAAATAAATATTATAATAAAATTAACTAGGTTTTCCCTAAACATTTCAAATTGATCCTCACTCGTCGTCAGTATAACCATTTCATCATTTCTCTTGCGTGATTGTGCTGTTGTCTTAGCAATTCACAAGTTGATGTGGTATATACGGATTTCACCAAGGCATTCGACAGACTTGATCATAATCTCCTCTTGAATAAACTTGCCCGGTTTGGGCTTTCTGATAGACTATTGATATTCTTCTCATCATATCTCAAAAATCGATCAACGTATGTCGAGTGCTGTGGCGAAAAGTCTACACAGTTTGTTACAAAATCTGGAGTGCCGCAGGGGTCTGTACATTGTGTACAACTTGGCTATTCCTTGTCTGTTGTATGCGGATGACCTTAAGCTGTACTCTAGGATTAATAATGTTCATGATTGCATGGCTCTACAATCAGCAATTAATAAAATATTACTGTGGTTTTGTTAGATACTTGTATTTAACTAGGAAATAAAATAACTCTCGGTATAGTATAAATTATTTAATGGCTGAACTGTACAGCAACTCGTCTAGATTATGAATGCCTTAAGCCTTAAGTAAGAATAATCATATTCCAATATCGAAGTGTGTCATTCTTTATAAACAATTTCGGGTCCCTCTGCTGAGTCAGGTCCAGAGGAACTCATGGGGAAGGCGTGACTGCCAAGGTTGCTGAACTACAGGGTGTCCCAATTATGATGTGCTATCAGTTCGGCCACGCTGCTAGATTCTGCGTCCTCGCAGAATGTGTTCCCCTAGTAAATGTTCAGTAACAAGAATTAATTATTGATGATTTTGCCATTACGTCAATGGCATCGAACCTGTAATTGATTACCAACTTCTGGTAACTTTATCATTACGTCAATGACAAGACAGCAAAACGATTATGCTTCATCATACCAACTTCTGGTGACTTTGTCATTACGTCAATGATAAGAAAGCAAAACGATTATGCTTTAACTTCATCAATTAATTAACTGTACTTGATACCAACTTCTGGTGACTTTATCATTATGTCAATGATAAGAAAGCAAAACGATTATGCTTCATCAGTTAATTAACTACACTAGATACCAACTTCTGGTGACTTTTTCATTACGTCAATGATAAAAAAAAACAAAACGATTATGCTTCATCAGTTATATTAGCTACTTTTAATAATCACTAACATAACGATCGTGTTGCAACACTTTCTTTACAGTAAAGGGTCCATCATTTGACCCCACGTTCTTGAGGACTAAGACGAGTTGTCCTTAGTAATATGTTGGGACCAACTTACGTTTTACGTGAAAACGTTCTTTGGTTTTACTTTATTCTCCTACTTGCACTAGCTTCATTGCAAATTTGTTGTAAGTTCCTCGACATGTCCTCCAGTTTATTTATTGTAGAATTATAAACAAACTGAACTTTGTTTACATTTTGATCCCATTTACTTTCACATGCTCCGAGGAAAGCAGCTAGAGAAGTCAAAATAGTAAGGGTTATTCTTGCCCTTGATCCCTTTATAATGCACCTACTAACAAATTTTAATCTGTCATTTTAATGTTTACTAATAATACTTAAAACTAAATATGCTGTAGAGATTGTCACTTAAATATATTTCATCAAAACTTTAACAACTCTTTTGCCTCATCTCATAATATTTAATCATAAGTGACTAGTGTTTATCATTTGATTTTATAACATAAATAATGTTGAGTTACTGCCAACTAGCGACTTTGGTTCTGTTTTTAATAACACTACATGGTATTAGTTTATATAATCTGGACCGACAATATCGCCATAATTCAACTGTATGTTTACATTTTCAGCAATCAGCATAGTGAAAACTATGTTGCCCATGAAGCATCGCAGTATTATTTTTTTGACCTAACTCATTTGTTTGTGTAGCGAAACAATTTCTATATTCATTCAACAAATTTAAAAGCTAAGTCATATGAATGTTGCTTAACGAACTTGGCACAAGTAATTCGATATATTTGACAATCAAGAACCGAATATCTTTCAAACTTTTAAGCAGCAAGATTGCTTCGTTTCGTTTTAAAGCACGTCTTGTTTACATACATCGCCAAATGCGAGGACTTGACCTTTATGATAGGTACATAACAGACATATCGGAAACATTACAGATACATACCTTTTGTGCCTTTGTTACACACCTAACGATAAGATGCTCTTTCATAGGTAAACTTCTTACCTGACCTTCTATATAAATTTCGACCTCTTTTGTCGCCTACCATACTGTTGCATACTGTTGCCTGTTGACTACGGGAATGCAACCTACATATCGCGGTGGCACCTCCACATCCTCATCAGCCAACACGGTGATTCTCCGGACCGGGATGGCGTCAATCCCTGGTAGAGCGTTGTTTCCATCCTCTAAGACACGAACATCATTCGGTCGCACCAACAATATTTTATTCTGGTTGATGAACTCTTGTCCAATTAACACTGGGACAGTCTGAGCGCAATTTTCAACCACGAGCACTTTAACATATGTTTCTACAAAATCAACCCTTAAAAGAAAGGTCACAGTTCCCAATATTTTTGTAACACTGTTATTATATCCTTCACTAATTGTGTCTGTTGAGCTGTATTTTAGTTTTAAAGTGTCATTAACGTCCTTACGAACAATTGTACAACCACACCCTGTATCTACGTATCACAAAAACTTTTGTCCGTTTATGATACCTACATGTAGTTGTAATAACATTTATCGTGTACATCAACGGTTTTACACGTCACGTTTTCAGTTTGTTTTCTTACAATTGACGCTTGTATGCCCAAGTCGTTTACATTTCATACATTCCTTCTTCGATTTTGGACATGCATTTGCCAGATGTCCCTCTTCATGACAATTATAACACTTAGGTTTGTAACGTTGATACGGATGGGCAATTCTCTCCCCTTCATTCCTCGAATGGGTACTTCTATCCTCTTTATTCCTCAGGTGTTCTCTCCCATGCATTTTATTACGATAATTACTTGGTTCTCGACGTCCCACATTGAGACGATTTGTAAGGGTAGATAAAAATGAAGAAAATAGGGATTCTGGGTTTTCATAACGACCTGCCCTTGCTCCAGTTTGAATTATTTCATTGGGAATACCATCTATTATGCATGAAACTGCATGCTTTTCCGGTAACTCGCACGCTCGTATTAGTTCCATTTTGTCAAAATAGTATTGACTCCAGTTTTCATTATCTTCCTTCTTTCGTGCTAGCATCGTTCTAAGAGCGACAGCAAAATCTCGAGTGTCGGGGAAAGCTTTAAGGATTTTCTGCTTCCATTCTCCCCAACTATAATCATAGTTAGGTAAATTGTCATACCATTTCTTTGCTAAACCGCTTAATCGACTTTGCACGTGTGCAATCGTCGTTGCTTGATTCCACCCGTTTGTTTGAGCCATCTGGTCTATTTTGTGAATCCACTGTACTGCGGATAAATTTGGAATTCCGGGTTCAAAACGTGGTATGCAATTAAATCTTTCTGAATACCATGGCATAGTGCCCCTTTGTTCCAGTAGGGTATTGCGTGTTTGAAGTTCATCCACCATACGCCTCCAAATTGGTAATTCTATCATCAGATGTGCCTGTTAATGTTGTCTCGGAACGAGGTGCACTTGTAAGACGCTCTCGTGGTGGCGGCGTCCAAGATTCGCCTATTCGTCGGTCTCGCTGTCGTTCACTTTGCGCTTCACTCATATTTTTGTTTTTTATTGTTTACACTCGTTTAAACCACCAGTAATCCAGAGATGTTGAGATCACTGTCCCTAGACTCGTATAAACCACCAGTCAGGGTGAGATTACTATTTTTACACTCGTTTATTGTTGACACTCGTTTAACCACCAGTAACCCAGAGATGTTGAGATCACTATCCCACCGCTGCTCTGTTAGATACTTGTATTTAACTAGGAAATAAAATAACTCTCGGTATAGTATAAATTATTTAATGGCTGAACTGTACAGCAACTCGTCTAGATTATGAATGCCTTAAGCCTTAAGTAAGAATAATCATATTCCAATATCGAAGTGTGTCATTCTTTATAAACAATTTCGGGTCCCTCTGCTGAGTCAGGTCCAGAGGAACTCATGGGGAAGGCGTGACTGCCAAGGTTGCTGAACTACAGGGTGTCCCAATTATGATGTGCTATCAGTTTAAAGCGAACAAACTACAATTAAATGTTAGTAAGTGTTTTATAATGACATACTCCTTAAAACAGTCCTCTGTAGTGTACGGTAATACAATGCACTTCTATCAAGATGCTGTAATTTTCGAGAACTCGGTGTCACCTTCGACAGTAAATTGTCGTTTTCAGTACACATTCATAATATTGTCAGTGATGCGTTTAAAACTTTAGGATTTATAATACGTAATTCCCATGATTTTAACAATATTGATACGCTTAAACTTCTGTATTATTCCTATATTAGATCCAAACTAGAATACGGATCAGTTGCTTGGAGTTCTTTTTATAGTATTCATATTGATAGCTTAGAGAAGATCCAGAGACGTTTTCTCAAATTCCTTTCTTTCAAAGTAGATGGTGTCTACCCCGCTATAGGGACTCCGCATCACGAACTTCTTGATAGATTTACAGTTATCACCCTCGAAAGCGACAGAGTCACTGCAGACTTAAGTAATACACGGTAATAACACGGTAGTAATGACTGCTCTGAAATACTTAATAAGTTAAACTTTTATATTCCTAGAATGAACTCCAGGCAGAATGCCCTGTTTTCTCTGCCTTTTGCCAGGACTAATCTTCAAAAACATTCTCCTTTCTTAAAAATGTGCAGAAATTTTAATAGGACTAGTAGCAGTATTGACATATTTAACTGCAGTATGGCATCAATAAAGAGACTGAATTTTTCCTTTATTTTGAATGAAAATCGATTTTCTGTTTAATGCAAATCAACCCTCATTTTGTTAGATTTTAACTCATTAACATGTTCTTAATGTTTTGTTTCTTGTAACTTACTTAGTTGTTGTTTGTGTTTATATTATGTTTGTGTTTATTTATATTTTGTATTTATAAATTTGTTGTATTTATTATTGTATATTTGTTGCATATATTGTATTTTGTATGTATTTTGTAAGTCCTACACTGTAAATGGATATTTATCTGCTGGGTAGTGTAATGATTAAAATAAAAAAAAAAATAAAATAACGTTTGTATGATAAAATCTTTTTTTCATAATATTTTGACATTATGAATAAAGGGACTCTTAGCTTTGCATTGATGCTTTCAGTATTGCTGATTTATGTACAGTGTGTATTTAGGTATATACAGACAAAAAAATTATTTATCATACAAACGTTCTACTGACAACGAGTTGAGGATCAAGTTGAAACGTTAAGGAAAAAGCTAGTTAAGTGTTTAATTTCTTTTAAATTTTATTATAATAATTATTTTATTTAGACATAATTCAAAATATGATTTGTAATATCACAGAATTTTGTATAAATACTAAAAAACCACTGATGCAATTTAGTTAATTTATCAAATATTTATTTTATTGCATATTATACAGTGGTTTTTTGGGGAAAACTTTAGAAGTTTGCCTTAATACTGCACTTTGAATATTTAATTTGTATCCTTCTGGTTTATTGCTTTTTGTTATTTTACAGGAGGTGTAATCTCAAAAGAAACTGAATCATGAAAAGGCACCACAAATAAGTTACAGACATTATCTACAATGTTTCGTATTTTTTTTTGTACAGTGAGGCAGAATTCAATTCTGCATTGAAGAAAAGCTAAGAAAAAATATAAGGCCGACATTTAAAAAAAAGGAACAGTTACAAATTTAACCTTTTTACAAAAGAAAACGAACAAGAAAAAATATCGAAGGACGAATTATTATAAATGTTACAGATATTGCTTAAAGGAGAAAATTTCCTGATGTTTGTCTTTGGAGTTGGCAAATAAAATAAATTTGAATGGCGTGAGGCCGTTCTGGGAACATGGAAGTTAAGCATGCTTACAATTTCAGCGCAGCATGATTATGAAGTAATTTAAAAAGTTTATGTTAACTATCTTCAACTAAAGTTGAACTATCACTGCCTGAAGGTGTCTTTCCCGCTGTTTGGAAAGAAGGACGTGTGACACCAGTCCAGAAAGCAGGTAGCAAAAGTGATGTAACCAGTTATCGCCCCATTTCAATTTTATCAATCTCAGGAAAGATATTTGGGGCAATTATTACTGAAGAATTGTTTTCAAATTTAAAAATCATATTTTGGACGAACCACATGGCTTTTTCCAAGATCGGTCTGCGGCTACGAATGTTATTCCATATGTACAAAAAATAGCCGAAAGTATGGAGGATCTAAATGAAGTGGACGCTGTGTACACCAATTTTTCTAAAGCCTTTGATAAAGTACATCAACCTACACTGTTTGTAAAATTCGAAAATATCCTAAATATCGATGTACACGGCGGTCTACTAAGCTGGGTAAAATTTAATAATTTAATAATTTAATAATTCTATCTCAAACTATGTGTAAATTACGTCAGGTATACCACAAGGTTCTTATGTAGGCCCTTTGCTCTTTTCATTATTTGTTAACGATATTCATACATATTTTCTACACTCTGACTTTGCACTTTATGCAGATGATCTGAAAATTTTTAATACAATTTCAACTATCAACGACTGTCTAAATCTGTAGGCTGACCTCGATCGCTTGACGGAGTACTGTTATCGTAATAGATTGTTTTTAAATTCTAACAAATGTCAATTTATTAAGTTACACGCCTCAGACATAAGCTTGTATCGAATTCCGTTACATACTTAATAACTCACCATTAAGAAAGGTGAAAGATCTAGGAGTCACGCTTGATCTTAAATTATTCTTTGACATCCATGTTGAAAACGCTGTAAGGAAGGCTCTACGTAACCTTGGATTTATTTTACGCATTACTAAATCTTTTCGGGAACCCAATTCTCTTATTATCCTATATAATGCCATGGTTCAGTCACATCTTGAGTTTGCAAGTTTAGTATGGAATCCTCAGTATTATAAATATATTGACCGTATTGAGAAAGTGCAAAATAAATTTATATAGTATTTAAATTTTCGTTTTAATAGAGACTTGCAATATCAAAGTTACAGTTACGAGCTTGCGGCATTATAAAATGTTACATTTATGTTCCAGAAGACATATAGCTTATGTATTATTTTTGTACAAACTAATTGTTGGCAAAATTGATTGTAGTTGCATCCTATGTCACTTGTATTTTAACGTTAAGCAACGTGTATCTCATTCCTCAAACTTATTTGATTATACAGCATACACATCTAATGCCTCAAATAACTCACCCATCAGTTTGTTACAAAAGAAATATAATCTATTTTTTAATCATATTGATATATTTAACATATCGTTAAGCTCTGTAAAACGACAAACTATTCGGTTTTTACTTGAGTTTACTAAAGTTTAGTGTAATTCTTAATCAAGGTTTAGTTTTTTCTACATATACAATACTTGGTATTGTTGTTTTTTCTTTTTTCTCTTAATTTACTTTTACGCATTCTCGTATTTTTCTTTGTTCTTGTTTTTTTTTTGTTTTATACATTTCGTGTTATGTACTTTAGTATTTATATTTAAAATGCGCCCTGTAAATAGTAGTGTTTTATACATTACGTTGGGTTGCCAAACCGTTAAATCAATAAACTGTTTTGCTATTATAGAAGGTTTTTGCTTCACGTACCTAAAATTAATTATAAATCGTTATGATTTCTCTAAACCCTAAAGCCAGATATGGACAGGTAGTTAATGTCATAATTAAAATCTGTTTTATTTAGTTGTGGCATCAACTGTTTTTTTTTCTTCTTGTATTACTTCTAATTCACCCAACATTATCCTAAAACGCCCGAGCTGCATTTTGTATAAATCACATAAAAAATATTGCTTGAAGTTATAAATTGGCTAAAATGAACAACTAATTGTCATAAATAAAATAATATCCAAAAGTTGTAAATATATTGAATTTTCTTGTTTATGATACCCTACTGACGAAAAAGACCTCACCAAATGTTAAGCTGGTACACGGTCAGGCGGTCTGCCCGATAGATAAGCCTCTACAATTTTGGGTTTCTACAAAAAACAGATGGCCTAGACAGGCTAGTTCAAATTGGTAGGTATGTTTTCGAGGGCTGCGGAGAATCTGTAATATACAGGGTGTCCACCTAGTGCGCGTAAGTCCAATATCTGGGTTAATAAAAGAGATAACTTAATTTTTTTTTCAACAGGGTTGTCTAATATCCCGAGCTGCACAAAATGAAAATATATTTACATATTCAGGGTGTTCAGTTTTTCCTGGACAGGTACCAACTTCGTTTTTCTAAATGGAAATATATATTTTTTATTGCTTTTTCGAACTAAACCCTTGATTTTAGTAGGACTTTCATCAGCCTTCCCTATACCTAACTTAAACTGTTTTTGAAATATTGACGGGTGAATATTGACATTTTTTCAACTTTGACACCCTGTAAAATCTAAACGGTTTGAGATCAAGCAAAACGGTTTGCACATTCCTATCTTAACTTTTCATAAGCTATCGTTTGGTACTAATTTCAAATTTATCCAGGAATTAAAAATTTTCAAAATTTTCAGAAAATTTAAAATTTTTGGATAATTTTAAAATTAGTACCAAACGATAGCTTATGAAAAGTTAAGATAGGAATGTGCAAACCGTTTTGCTTGATCTCAAACCGTTTAGATTTTACAGGGTGTCAAAGTTGAAAAAATGTCAATATTCACCCGTCAATATTTCAAAAACAGTTTAAGTTAGGTATAGGGAAGGCTGATGAAAGTCCTACTAAAATCAAGGGTTTAGTTCGAAAAAGCAATAAAAAATATATATTTCCATTTAGAAAAACGAAGTTGGTACCTGTCCAGGAAAAACTGAACACCCTGAATATGTAAATATATTTTCATTTTGTGCAGCACGGGATATTAGACAACCCTGTAGAAAAAAAAATTAAGTTATCTCTTTTATTAACCCAGATATTAGACTTACGCGCACTAGGTGGACACCCTGTATAGACCAAATCTGATGGACGAGTCCTTTGCTCTTTTTGCGAAAAAATAACAATGGTGCGTTTGCGTGGTGCGGTAAAGTACGTTTCTGGATTTTTGGTAAAATCGACTCATGCCATTTTCTCGTTTCTCTTTCAAGATACTTACTTCAAAATGGTTTGATTGAACATTCATGTTACAGTCACTTTTTAGACATACATTCGATGGCGTAAAAATAAATTTGATTTAATTTTTCGTTTTCTTTTTTTGACCACAACTTTTGTTTTTTAAATGGAACACCCTGTATTTTATTTCTAAAATGCAGCAAAGAGGACAGAAAAGGCTTTCCAAATATACGGTCTACATATACAGCGTGAGTCAATAAGAACGAATTCTTTAGTAGCTCCTTAAATAAAGGAGATAGAGTAAAATATTGAATAGGGAAGATGTTTCATTTTTTTTTCTAGAATCCAAAATTATTTTTAGATATACAGGGTACACCGTTGAGTCGTTACAGCATCCAACATTTATTTTTTATATGGAACACCCTGTATTTTATACGAGATTTTGATTAAGCTTAAAATTTCCCATACATTGGTACTCCGCTTGTTGGTCTTGTATGCGGGGTTGCCAAGTTATTTCGGTTTTTCTAAAAATTTGGGGGAAAACATAACCTGGTAAAAAGAAAATCATAGAAGCCTTGTTTCTGATAATTAAAAGTTGAGAATCGGTATTTAGATAATCAAACCCTTATACTATAAACTGATACCATCGTAAAATTATTTGCTTGTACATGGTGCTTTTTCTACGCAACTGAAGTGATTTGAATATATTGTGTAAAAACTCGTGTTTTTATGAAACCCCCTGTACATTGTAACACCAGGCAAACGAGTATTAAGTAAGCTCTGGGTTATGATATAGGGTTTGCTATATCTAACTCTAATAGTTTTCAAGATATTCAAATTTATGCAAATGTGGCAGTTACTTTGTCACTTATTTATCAAGTAATTATTTTAAGAAAAAACACATTTTCTAAAATTTTTCTTGTTTTGTTCAAAAGTGTAGTTTTTTTACTGCCATGAACAATATTTTATATCTATTAAACAGCCAACATTTCCGTAATTTCAAAAACACATCAGTTAAAAAATCTGATAGGAACCTGATAAACTATGAAAAATATATTTTTTACATAAATTAAAGAAACCAAATACTAACAAAAAATAATAAAAGATGAAACAACACAATTTTAAACGTCCACAAACTGAATACATAACTTTCTAATATAATATTATAAATACTGCTGGAAATGTCCGCCACCTTGAGCATTGCATTGTGTAACACGTGTTACAACATTTGTCTCCACGAGTCTCCAACGTTTGTGAACATTTGTTTGTTTACCTCTATGCAAACGAGTTTCTTATTTTTTCTCTCATATCTTGAGATGTTGTAGGTGGAGTCTGATAGACCAGGCATATCTTTTATAAAACCGCAAAGAAAAAAGTATAGTGATCAAAACCCTCATGTGATCAGAGAAATTGATTACATGAGAATTTTGATCAAAAAAACAAGAAAATAAAAAAGGAAGATAAATAAACAAATAAGTGAACGACTTGGCTTAGGTTTAGATTCAATAAATGACGTGTTCTGTTTCATGGTATTATTATTTGGGTAGATTTTAGCTGACGATGTGAATGTGGGTTTCTGCGGCATAGATGAAGAATTATTCAGTAGTATTCATTCAGAGTAGTGAGAGTAGTGAGAGATATTGTGCTGTGAATACGCTCTTAGCGATTACCTAGTAAATCCTAGTAATAGGAGTATGTAATTAGGGCAGATCTGTCTCTATAAAAATATGTGTTACTGTGATTATTGTGTCGACAAATAAACGAATGAATGAATGAATGAATCAATGAATGAATGAGGAGGCCGAGGGGCGCCGTATCCTAGTGGTACGATAGTGAATGGGGAGGCCGAGGGGCTTTAGCCGAGGGGCGCCGTATCCAAGAGATACGAAAGTGAAAGGATGAATGTGTGTGGAGTTCTGATTACAGGTGATCCAGATGCATGCACAACGTACAACGATGGTACTTTATGCTACCACGGATGAGAGGAGGACAGCG
The DNA here is from genome assembly GCA_963924545.1 of Pogonocherus hispidulus. NCBI lineage: Eukaryota > Metazoa > Arthropoda > Insecta > Coleoptera > Cerambycidae > Pogonocherus > Pogonocherus hispidulus. The sequence goes on along the minus strand of OZ004697.1, from coordinate 17,458,905 downwards.
AGGGGCGGGGCGCCCCCGGTGAGTGTAAACCATAATTAGTCATATAATAAGAACATTCAGCAGTACTTGTTTTGTTACATGTTACTGGTTGGTGCCAGGAACCTCAATCACATCTCACATCTAATCTGCCGCTTGCTACCTATGTTTACACATACGTACTACACCTGTAAGGTAATCTAATTATTTTATAATAAAATAAGATCCGCTCGAAAACATTACCCTAACAATTTCAGTCGGTAGGATTTGGTAACCGCTTGCAGTGTGTAGTACGGAGGGTTGCGGGGTAGCGGCGGGTGCACGTGTCACCTAGCCTTTGCCGAGCCGCCGGGCTGAGCTCGAGTTGTTTATTTTGTTTTCTTGATATTTAAATAACATATTGAACTCTCTCTCGATGTTATTGAAACCTTTACGTTCGCATTTTTATAAGGAGATTCTTCACAAGCTTTAGTCATATGCTCTATATTTGTAAATAAACTTTAAATTTGACTGTAAGAATACAAAGCGATTTGTAACTGCTATATCTACAGAGTGAACATAATAATTATATACAGAGTGGACATAACAATTATATACAGAGTGGACATAATAATTTTCCAAAATGTCACGCCGTCGTATACGCCAATTATCCACTTCAAGTGAAGAGAGTGATACTAGGGATCGCGCTGTCATTCAACCCTTCAACGTGTCCACGTCGTCGCAGTTGAGTACGGATCCACCAACAATAACGTCTACTGACATGCAGATGCACCGACTCACAAATGCTATCGTGGGGTTGCTGGAAAATTTGGGAAATTCTGCAACAGGATCAGATAGTCTCAGAGACTTGATACCGTCATATAACCCCGAAAGCGGCGAATTAACTACAAATCTACGGCTGGTCTGAAGACCTCACAGCATTTAATGCCACTAGGAGACTAATTGGGTTAGCGCGTCAGTGGTATGACACTTTGCCAGAATCGGTAACGAAATGGGCAAACCTACGGGAACTGTTAATCCAGACATTTCCCACAAGAGCTAATTATCCAGATCTACTAAGGGAAATGCTCGCAAGGAATAGAAATGCTAATGAGACAATGCTGCAATATTTCTTCGGGAAACTAACTCTACTGCAGAAATGTAATATCTCTGGGGAGAACGCCGTCTCTTGCATCATAGATTGACTGGGAGATGATATGCTTCAGAGAACAGCAGAAGCTGGGGACCATAAGACAGTCGAGAGTCTGTTAGGGTTTCTGAAAAATTGTCGATAATCGAAAGTTTGCTCAGGACCGATGATAGAACCGTCTTTTCGGGAAGAACGAATGGACAGAATACAATCTAGCCAACCTTATTCAACATCAGAGATTCGTTGCTTCTTGTGTAAGAAGAAGGGTCATAAAGCTTCAGTTTGTAGGGGAGAGAGAAATCATATTAATCCTCGGGACGAGAATCCGTCAGGATAGGCCGAATGTTAGGAACTGTTTAAAAAAAGGAAGATAAATAAACAAATAAGTGAACGACTTGGCTTAGGTTTAGATTCAATAAATGACGGGTTCTGTTTCATGGTATTATTATTTGGGTAGATTTTAGCTGACGATGTGAATGTGGGTTCCTGCGCCATAGATGAAGAATTATTCAGTAGTATTCATTCAGAGTAGTGAGAGTAGTGAGAGATATTGTGCTGTGAATACGCTCTTAGCGATTACCTAGTAAATCCTAGTGATAGGAGTATGTAATTAGGGCAGATCTGTCTCTATAAAAATATGTGTTACTGTGATTATTGTGTCGACAAATAAACGAATGAATGAATGAATGAATCAATGAATGAATGAGGAGGCCGAGGGGCATTAGCCGAGGGGCGCCGTATCCTAGTGGTACGATAGTGAATGGGGAGGCCGAGGGGCTTTAGCCGAGGGGCGCCGTATCCAAGAGATACGAAAGTGAAAGGATGAATGTGTGTGGAGTTCTGATTACAGGTGATCCAGATGCATGCACAACGTACAACGATGGTACTTCATGCTACCACGGATGAGAGGAAGACAGCGAGGGGCGGGGCGCCCCCGGTGAGTGTAAACCATAATTAGTCATATAATAAGAACATTCAGCAGTACTTGTTTTGTTACATGTTACTGGTTGGTGCCAGGAACCTCAATCACATCTCACATCTAATCTGCCGCTTGCTACCTATGTTTACACATACGTACTACACCTGTAAGGTAATCTAATTATTTTATAATAAAATAAGATCCGCTCGAAAACATTACCCTAACAGTCGTCACTGCCATATTTGTATAAATCTGAATATCTTGAAAACTATTAGAGGTAGATATAGCAAACTATATAATGATTTGAGAGCTTATTTAATACTCGTTTGTCTGATGTTATAATATACAGGGGGTTCCATTATATTAATATTTTGTACTCAGTACCTTACTCGTTTTGTTTTTGTTATAGTGGAAATGTTACTATTTCAAAATTTATAAAGTTTTACTTTTATACTTTTATAATACAGAGGCTATTTTATTTCATAAACAGTGAAGTTTCATTACATTTTATCCGACAAGTCTCAGGGAAGCCAGAGGCAGGCTGGCCCCAACACACGTATTTAATTTTTTGAGAGGCGCCAAATTTATAAAATTAAAAATATTCTTGGATTTATTTTTAACATTTTACCTTAATTTAAAACCCTGATAATTATTGTATCTATTCTTCTTTAAAAAATTTAGACACCTTTTGAGGCGAGTCCACCTCTGTCTCTCTTTGGCCCCAAAGGTACTATGTTACCTAATTGCCTGCTCTTAATATACAATATATAAATATCATCCTCACAGAGTGATTTAGAAGGAAACAGCAATATTTTACTGAGTAATGAAGATTGAGATATTAAGAAAGAATTCATGGGAAAAATTGTACCAGGAGCGGGGCTAAGGGGATAATTGTTTCACTTAAATCAATATTTTTTATTATAATAGATAAGGTTTTTCCATTTTTTATATTTATCAACACTTGCATGTATGGAGGTTTTTATAGGTTTTTCTTCATACGTTAAAGCAAATACCATCAGTACTTTTAAGTACCTACATCAAAACTAAGACCAGCTCTTCCTCGCGTAAGCTTTAGGTAGCTCCTGGCCACATTATGTTTTTTTATATAAACATTTTTCTTAAAATCTCAAGCTCCATCACTGAGTTAAATATTGCCCTTTCCTCCTGAATTATCTTGTATATAAATATAATAGTAATAATGGCTGCTTATTATGTTGACAGCCATTATTGATCCAAGACAACTTTACAATATTGGTCGTATATAAATTATTAACCTTGGACCCACGTAAATTTCAGACGTTGGAGGTATATTGCGGAACAATGTTGGTCCTAATTTGGTTGCCGATGTTGGTCAATATTGGCTTACAATGATGGGCCTTTATAGATAAAATCTGACGAAAGATATCTTGGCCCTATATGAACTAGCCAATATTGGACCAATAAATATGTGCTACAGGGGTACTGTGACGCGATCACCCAGGATAGATTGAATATTGGTAATTGTGTGTAAGATCTCTCAACGGTCGCTCCAATAAAGTTGTTATAGCTATTGTCTAGTATAATTACCCTCTATTTGCCCAAAAGACTACATTAAAGAGTTAAACACACTACACTTATAAAATTTTAAAAGAATTATGTGCTGGTTTGTGCATAAAAAGTCACTTTAATGGCACGCAGAAAATAGAACACCCTGTACATAAATTAATCTGTATAAATTTTAGCACAATTTTTTTTAAATGAAAATAAACTGTTGAAAAATGGGTGAAAAGGGTAGGGACTTGGACTGTACTGTATATGTGGTGTAACGAAGTTACCTTTTTTTTTATAGTTTGGATTTATTATTTTGAGTATAGAATTTAATATGGGTATAAGTGTCCGCCGAAATATATATTATTGGAAGTGAGCTCCGTAGCGCTGTACAAAGCGTACCGACTTTTCACCCGGAAGATCCGAGTTCGATCTCCAGGCCGGGTCAAGTTTTTTTATATTATCCGCATTGTTTATAACATTCAACTATTGTAGTAGTTAATTGTTATAATAATATAAAGTAGAAAACTCACAAGAATTCCGTCAATTACATTTTTATTAATATTATAAGATTGTTTATTTTACCGAGTTTATAGCCCCTTACTTCAATGTTTTGGTTAATTTCGGGTCTCTACATTATTTTGCAGAGCTTAGAATAATTTGTATTTTCCAAAAATTGTTTAAATAAGCTGATATTATTTATTTATTATTATTTGCTATTGTAAAATAGATATAACATATTTAGGATGTGTTATAATGTGAATTTATTTATTTCTGGGAGTTTTAAAACCGTTCTTTTTGGTAATGCTATTTAAAATAAATGTAGAAGTCCGTGAGCTTATCAAAATGCTATTTTGTAATTTGTTTATATTATTGAACGCTGTGACTAGGCCAGCAATAATATATTGACAATATTAGTACCGTGTACCACTAAACTGACCGATTTTGAATCAAAAATTAAAATATCCGCGCAACCAATGCGCGATGATTCTCCCACATGATTTACAGTCACGTGGTGTCTCCGATTTACTATTTAAAGCATTGTAACTGCCTAGAAAGGACACTCTTTTGACCGACCGATCTTCTTTAAGATATAGTTTCCGCCAGCACCAAGCAACAGCACCAGCACCAGCAATCACCCGGAGGAGTAAGTAACCATTCGATTCCGACCGACATCGTTCTGATTCGCCGGCCGTGGGGAGCAAGCTCCAGGTACACATAGCTACGGTCGCCTTTAAGAGCGATTGACTTAGGCGAAGTAGTATTGTGTGTATTTGCAACTTGTTTGGATGAAAATAACCTGTGGCTGAATGCTAGTACATTTCCTTTATAAGTGCGATTGCCTTGGGGACTTGTATCTTGCGGAAAGCTGCATCTTATTTCTCGTTCAGACGTGGTGCAAAAGGCTTGGAGACGCTAGCCACCTCCGTAGAGTTAGTTCAGATTTTAAATATTTACCGAGATTATTTACCGATTTACCGCTTCGATACCTACCGACACCGTTCTGACCCGCCGGCCGTTGGAGGCAAGCTCCAGGTACACATAGTTACGGTCGCCTTTAAGAGCGATTGACTTGGGCGAAGTAGCATTGTGTGTATTTGCAACTTGTTTGGATGAAAATAACCTGTGGCTGAATACTAGTACATTTCCTTTATAAGTGCGATTGCCTTGGGGACTTGTATCTTGTGGAAAGCTGCATCTTATTTCTCGTTCAGACTTGGTGCAAAAGGCTTGGAGACGCTAGCCACCGCCGTAGTGTCAGTCCGGATTATAAATATTTACTGAGGTTTTCCTGTTACTAAATAATAGAACGTTTTGCTTGAGCTTCTTTTGGTTGTTGTTGCTTGTTGCTTATTCACCGTATAGCTTATTTTCCGCACCGATTATTGTATTTAATTGCTTGCTTAGTTACCGACCGTTTATTATTACCTGTTTAATAACAATTGCTACCGACTTTGTTTATTTACCTGTATATTTACTATTTGTTGCTTGTCTAGTTACTGCTACTTGATACCATTTGTTGCTAATATATTTCCGCTGTTTATTATTGCTGCTTCTATGACTAAATATATATAGACTGCTAACGATATTTTTGGTGTTAACTGCTTTATTTACCGACCGATTTATTGAAAATAAATATTTTCGGAATTGGATAGGTGTGACTTTTATTACCTAGCTTAAGAAACATTGACCCTCTGGACAGCGCATTCATGCGCCTTCTTCACTGTAGTTACCCAGCCTTTACTCATAAGCGAGTAGAGTCCGCGTGGACCATTCACCACGTGAAACCCATGTTTGGTGGCGCCCGAAGGCAGAAACCCGAGAAATAAACCAGAAACCGATTTAAGAGCGTCGCAGTGTTCTAGTTAAATAGCTTTAATGTAGTCAATTTTTTTTATAAAATGTATTGAAAAAATGCAGTGCTCTTTTGTAAAATATTTTACTAATCCTTGCTTATTTATTGTAGACGAGAGAATGAGAAAGAGAAGAATAAATGTTTTCATAAAATTACTGGTTTTTTTTCCCTCATTTACCGCTCAGATAATACCCAAATACAATAATTTAATATAGTAACTTAACTGTTTGTAGCAGTTCTTTGGCCGTTTTAAATGTCAGGAAGTTATAAATACAAATAACTTCTTTATAGGCTCTGACAGGTAGGTTTCACCGACATTGTGAAAAAACAGATTTTTACTGAAAATGTACTCTTTGAATGGCTGGTGGAATGAAGCAAACATTTTTTATCCTGAAGGTTTGTTTTGGCGGTGCGAGGAAGGTCTGGCTTATTCATATTTCTTGAAAGGATAATTTTTTGAAAGTTTTTGTGAATTTAAATTAACAATTTTTTTTTAAGTAATTTAGTTGTACAATAATCAATAATATATTCCTTCAAAAAATAAAATCCTTTTAAAAATTGTGGTAACCCAGATATTCCTCATACCACCGAAACTAATTTCCAGAAAAAATGTTTCTCATTGCATTTCTGTGGAAATACCAGAACAACGCTTATCTACATCTACATGCGATGTTTAAAAATGTATAAATATGATGTATTATCGAGATCCATAAGAACTTTTAAAGGGCAGACACATATTTACGTTTTACAACATCACAAGTGATAATCCTGGAAAGTTACAAAGTAATGCTTTATAAATGTAAAATTGTGATTTAAAGAATTCCTTCTTTCACCTTCATAAGAGTTTAATAAGAAGTTAAGCGATATTCACAATGCGATGTCTTAAAGTTATCTTTGGGATGTTAAACGGGGAGGACATTTCGCTGATTATAGGTCTGGTATGCGACTCTCACGAGATATCACACGGGACATTAATCTCCACAAAGTGATTTCCCAACAACTAAACTGTGATGTTATTGTGTTTGCTGGGTAATTATGTAGACATAAATTAAATTAGTTTATTATAGGCAACAAACCTTCTTAGAATATTTTCAAGCCTGAGATTAGAAAGTGATTTCGGGACAGTTCAATTACCTATCCAGCTGAGGGTAAATCCCAGTAAATAAAACAGGCAATAAACCTCTTGATAGTGTTAGCCAAATATTCGTGAAAGTTCAGTTCTTCCCTTGACCCTTGACCTGTGAGTGTAACAATCATTATCAGCCAACCTTACTGTTGTTCATCATCAAATAAATAGTTAAGTTTATTAATTGTGTTGGTGATTTTGTATAACCTAAAATTCCACAAATTACAAACATAAAATTTAAGCAAATGTAGGTGTATGTTAGATTTTAGGGAATATTAAACTAAAAAAATATTGTTCTAGAGGCCCAAGACAAATCTTTATTTCAAGTTACAATTTTGTGTCAGATCTCTCTTAAATTCTTAAACGAGTGTTCATTCAATCAATAATAATCTGCGTTTCGAGCAGTCACACGTAGAATATTATCATAATAACTATAAACTATAAACACTTAAAGCACGTCAAGGGCTGGTTATTGATGAGGAGATGACATCATCGTCCCGGGCCGTCGATTTATTTGTTTTAACACCCATGATAAATGAATGCTCACATACAAATGAAGTCAAAAAATAAATCTCCAGTAAAATAAAAATTACCACATAACAAATAAAAAAATGTGTTCTATCAAAAGATCTACATGATCAAAACACATACAAAATATTTTTAACCAAAAGGCATTTTCTTAAAATAAAATAACGGAACTAACAGCTAATAAGTATGTATACAGGGTGTCCCAGTGTGAGCGTACAAAAATTTACCAGGGGGTTGACCAGACCAAAATAAGAATAAAATTCTTATAAAAAAATTCTCTGATGCACGCCTAAGAAGTTACAGGGTGTTATTTTGGATGAAAAAAAACATTTTCCGCAATAACTTAAAAACTGTTTCGTAGATTCAGATAATTTTTGGGTGACGTGTACATCTATTAAATGTCATTAAAACTACATGGTGTTTGTTTAACTCTGACACCTGTGGTAGCCTAGGCCTACTCTTCCTTATGATTTTCTCTTCATAACTCTTGCATATCCTACTTTTTCGTGAATTGACTAAGTTTTCTTTAATCGGCTACCAATTCTGAACAAAAAAGGTGCTCTTGTTATGCAGCTCTAAAACCAACCATTTTCGAGTAAATTGAGTGTAAAGTGCTGACTGCAGAAATTAAATTTAACAGAAAAATACATGTAACGATTTTATTTGCTGTTATCTAGTAAGTAAAATGAACTAAAGATTATACCTATTTATTTAATATGAAACGAAATTAGGTATGTTAGCAAAATAACAAGATTAAAAATTAAATTAGAAAAATACAATAATTATTTCAATAAATGCTCGAAATTTTGACAATCCAGTCTCGCGAACTCTATGAAAAACTCGTTGAAATCTGTGTAGATATTCTCGTGAGGCACCCAATGAATTAGAAATCGTAGACATATATCATATCAGCATATTCATTATTAGAAAAATCCATAGTAAATAATAACTTACTATTTTGTACAACTGAGTTGAGTTCTAGTAACTTAGAGGTAACTGTATCTTACTAGTGCGACTACACGTAACAATTTTTAACATAACTCGTGTAAACGACTTTGTTATTTATAATGACAGGTACCTACTAGATGACAAGAAATAAAATCTTTGCATGTATTTTTCTGCATAAAGGAATGTAGTCGGAACTTTACACTCAATTTACTCGAAAATGGTTGATTTTAGAGCTGTGTAACAAGAGCACCTTTTTTGTTCAGAATTGATACCCCTTTAAAAAAAAACTTAGTCAATTCACGAAAAAGTAGAATATGCAAGAGTTATGAAGATAAAATCATAAGGAAGAGTAGGCCTAGGCAACCACAGGTGTCAGAGTTAAACAAACACCATGTAGTTTTAATGACCTTTAATAGATGTACGTCACCCAAAAATTATTAAAATCTACAAAACGGTTTTTAAGTTATTGCGGAAATTTTTTTTTCTTCCAAAATAACCCTGCAACTCGTTAGGCATGCCTTAGAGGAAATTTTTTTATAAGAATTTTATTCTTATTTTGCTCTGGTCTAACCCCTGGTAAATTTTTATACGCTCACACTGGGACACCCTGTACAGTCAAATGAAAACGTAACCAGAAAACCTATTTGGATATTACACAGATGTACGTTTTAATTTAATAGGATATTAACACACATACGATATACGAGTATATTATTGGTCATCGTTTCGGAGAGGCAGAAAGGTATTGGAAGCTAATTATTGATAGTATGGTCTCATTCAATAGGAGACCTAAGGAACTGATCTAGCATCTTTTTTTACTGGTCGTGGCAACTCTTGTTAAAAAAAGAGAATGGGACTCGATATTTTGTTTTGTATACAGACTGTCCAAAATTCGAGTCTCTATGAAATGAATTAGAAGCTAGAATTAGAGAAGCGTTTAACTTGTTAAACGGAAACACATTAGGAAGAGTTATGAGAAAGATTTTAAAGAACTGTGAAATGTGTCGTAATGCAAATGGACGTCACTTTAAGCATTTGCCTAATAATGCTTAATTATAGATGCTTCATTTTTTAGTTCTGGTTGTTTTTAATACTTACTACTATTAGACTAAAGATATTCATATCAATATCATGGTTATCTTTTTCATAGTTGTTCCTCTTATTCTCAAATGCACCATAATTCAATAAAGTAGTAATAATTCTCCTGTAATTATGTTTTGTAAGGTTGCTGCCTTTGGATACAATTCCAAATATCTAGTAGATGCAACTTTCTCAATACTGTGAGTTTGTAAATAAAGTGTAAGCATATCAAACTTTTCTTCATTTGAGAAATTGTGAGCCCCATATTTTCATTTAACGCAATTCATAAGTCATTTTGTATGACACTTGTGACAGAACGGGAAATATTTACATTTCATGGCACAGCCAACTTCTAAAGTAAACTTGTAAAAAAATTATTTTTTCAATATTTCACAAATTTTAAAAATTCTTTTATAGGCTTATGATACATCGTTGGAAAGAGAATTTTTGCATTTAAAATATGATATAAAAATCCAATATGGCGACTATAAGAAATAGCAAAGTTGTGGTTCATAACAAAAACAAAGAGTGCCTTGTAATTTTTGTTTATGCCAAAATGTTCGTCTTTAAAAAGTGTACTAATAATGCATAATTTTTAGAAGTGTCAGATTAACCATTAGCGAGTTATTGGCCAAAAACAAATTCTTCGGTTTTTCGTTTTTTTCAAATACCTCGAAAAACAATTGACTCACGATAACTTTCAATGCAGATTTGAAATCAGCATAAAATTCTCTAAAACTTTCCCCATTTGAGCGTTTTCCTATCTTTTATAATAACTGAGATCCCTATGTAGAGATTCGAATTTTGGACAGTCTATAGATAACTAAAAAATTATAATAAATTGAAGTATCTCATGGTTTACTTCACTAGGGGAGAGTGGGCCACATTGAAACAAGCGCCGTAATTTTTAAAATTGCCGCTTTATTATAGTGCCGGCGAGTTGGCAACACCTGTCATGATGAGAGCTTTCAGTTGATCCATAATATTCTGCGATTGAGACAGTTAGCTAAGTTTTAAGTGATATTCGTGGGTTGGCAACATCTGCCATGATGAGAGCTTTCAGTTGATCCATAATATTCTGCGATTGAGACAGTTAGCTAAGTTTTAAGTAATATTCGAGGGTTGGCAACATCTGCCATGATGAGAGCTTTCAGTTGATCCATAATATTCTGCGATTGAGACAGTTAGCTAAGTTGTAAGTGATACTCGTGTGTTGTTTAAGGCGAAAATGTTTTCAACAGGTATATATGTAGTTAAATCGAACATGCTATTATATTAAATTATTATTTTTATATTCCACATGTCTTTCAGAACATTTGTTGACTTATAAGTTGTTTTAGTTGGGTTGCGCAGAAATAAATTTGTAGGGGATTTTTAACAACAGTTTGTTAAATGTACACAATAAAACACTAAATCTCAGTACACACTGAAACGTTTCACTGTGTACTAGATCCAATGTTTCATTGTAGATTTATGGCAAGTTAATATAGATTAATACCTACATTTGTTTTATTTTAAGAATGGGGCGGAAACAGAAACCTAGGAAAATTGGAAATGCTACGAAGAAAGATATGTCTGCTGCTGTAAACGCACTTCTTCATGATGGGCAATCGTTACGCTAAGCTGCAGGAAATTACAATATTAAATATGTACCATTATACCATTATGTTAAAAAACAATGATCAAATCCAGCTGTGGAAGTCCGGATGGAACCACATTATGATATCAATAGAGTTGTTAGTGATGATGAAAAAGCTGCATTAGCCAATTATATCTAAATATGTAGTCAAATTACCCCGGTCAAAGCTAGAGAGCTAGCATTTGAATATGCTATGAGAAATAATAAAAGGTGTCCTCAGTCTTGGGAAACAAATAAAAAAGCAGGACCAGATTGGCTTCGGGGATTTTTAAAACGAAGAAGGAATCTGAGTATTCGTCAGCCAGACCATTGTAGTTTGTCTAGATTAACATCTTTCAATGCACATAATATAAACCAATTTTTTACAAAATTGGAGGATTTATTGTCTCGACTACCAGAATTGGCAGATCCTTCTTGTATACCTACATTAAAATGATAAATACTCACAATTATTGGAAATATTGATTCTTTGTTAAATTTGCATTTTAATTTATTAGATTAAAAATTTTTATTAAATTGTTTTTATCTTCATTTGAACATCGACCCATTTTTTATTTGTATAAACTGACTTCTAACAATGTAAAATGTTTTTTTTTTTGTTTTCCCTGCCTTCTAAGCGAGCCAACTACTAAATCGTAACAATATTGAAAGCTTTTGTTGGAGAAAGACTGTGCCTAGCAACTAATAGATATTCTCTTTCTAGCACATCGCACTGATGGTGCACTTTTTTGGTCATATCTCCGTTATTATTAAAAATAGATCCATCAATATCTATATTACTGTATTCGTGAGACAGCGTTCTATTCAAATATGCAAAAATATACAGGGTGTTCCATTTAAATTAACAAAGTTAACATGCGGGGCCATTTTGTTTGGCCTTCATTTGTTTTTCTGCTATTATTTTCGAAAACTTCATAAAATATCGTTCAACTTTTAAATTTCACATTTTTTATAATTCTGTAAAAAAGTTAACAGGAGGGTCAAAAATGTAAGCAAATTTGATGGGGTCACCCGTGAAGGTTCCTAGAGGTGGAAATGTTTAGTCTACCCGGATGGCGACGGGCGTGCTAAAACGGTGTGGAGAGAAATGACGGAGTCAGTCTCGATTTGTCACTAGACGTTCAATAAAGTTATTGTTCTACAAGTGAATATTCTTTCTTTCAATACATTTAATAATCTTACAATTCAGAAGTGGGATAAAGAACCGAGTTATTAGTGCAGTCTTAGTAGTTATGGCCGAAGTTGAAAAAGTGAGGTATACACCGAAGCGTGAGCCATCCACTTCCGGACGTCGTTCCTCGACGCCCCCCGCGAGACTGCGGAAACGAATGAGGGTTGCGAGCACCAGTTCATCGTCATCGAGTTCGAGTACCAGTTCATCGAGCTCGTCTAGTTCTGGTAGATCTGTGAAACGCAAAGACAAGAGACGAGCCAAAAGAAAGGGAACGACACGGAAGAAGAGAGAAAAACGGCTTAAAATGTATTTTCCTGGCGTGGACGAGAAAGTGATTCCGATATTTGATCCTCAACAGGATAAACTATCGGTAGAACAATGGGTTTTACGAGTGGAGGAACTCGCAGAACATTACGGATGGCATTCCTCAACTACAGTGAAGTTTGCCGCTGCCCGGTTAACGGGTATGGCAAGACGATGGTACGATGCACAACATCTGACAACGACATGGAAACAAATGAAAAAGCGATTAGTGGGACAATTTCATAAGCCACTGCCATTTGCTAAACTCCTAAAGGAGGCTGCATTGTATGAAGCAAGACCCGGACAGGAATTAACAGAATATTGTTTTACCAAACTGGAGAAATTACGTGCATTGCAACTGAATATACCGGAGATGCACTTAGTTGACGCCATAATTGGGGGAATACCCGATCAGAATGTAGGCAGGGCTGCTCGATCATCTAGATTTGCCACTTCCAGCGAAGCATACTCTTTCCTTAGTACGATGGGGAGAATGCCATCAAAAGGGGCCGAAGTGGACGAAGTGGAAGCTAGAAATATTGAAGCAGAAAAGCGTCCAATTAAATGTTTTAATTGCCAAGGTCATCATCGAGTGCTAGATTGTCCAAAACCGAAAATGGAGTGCTATGGGTGTGGTCGACTTGGACATAAACAAAATAACTGCCCGGCACGAGGCGTCAAGGACGGTGACAAGAAATCCTAGCAAAAACGAGAGCTGGAATGCAATACTGTCAACAATCCGACGGTCACGAAACTGAGTATAAGTGGTGAGACTATTGATTGTTTATTATTTAATAGATACGAGAAGTTCTAGAACGTTAATTAAATAAACTGTGTGTCATAAACTTATATTGCTAGTTGAAGAAAGGACTATACTATAACTATATTGCGAGGTTTCGCTGGAAACGAAATATTAAGTAATCAAATGGTAATCAAATAGCAAAGGCACGCATATGTATTGGTGACGTAAATGTTGAAATTTGTGCGGTAAACATAAAAGATTCAAAAATGGTTTATGACTGTATAATTAGTTGCGATTTTTGAATTTGCCGGCGGTCACGTTAGTTAAAATAGGAACAGATGTAAGTGTTTGCTTAGCTGAACCAAAACAAACAATTACCACGTGCAGTGAAATAATGACGAATATAATATAACCTTTGGTGAAATCCTCGACGAAGCAAAACAACGATGTAAGGAACTATTAACTGACTTTAATGATTGAATGACAACATCGATGGCTAATTTAGGCAAGATGGAAACTGTGAAATTTGAAATAATTATTTATAAACGACAACATGACCGTCGACAGTGTAGTGAAAGTGTTTATAATAAAACGTTGTGTCTAAGATGTTATGTAAAGTAATAGCCGGTCCACTGTAAAACCGACATTGTATTGTTTAATTTTAAAATATACCAAATATGTTTATGTATGTTTGCCTATGTAGGTATCTTTATATGTATAGTTATGAGTTACTGATACTTTAAATGTTTAGGAAATAGAAATATGAGATAATTAGCCGACTGGGCTAGACCGACTGGGTCAAGGGCCGACTGGGCCGAGATAATTAGCCGACTGGGCTAGACCGACGACAGGGTCAAGGGCCGACTGGGCCGAGATAATTAATTAGCCGACAGGGCTACGACAGACCGACTGGGTCAGGGGCCGACTGGGCCAGTATGTTTTTATTTATATTGTTTTAGAGATAGACCGATGGCGAGGACGCCATATGAAGTCAGGAAGGCCGAATGTAAGCAAATTTGATGGGGTCACCCGTGAAGGTTCCTAGAGGTGGAAATGTTTAGTCTACCCGGATGGCGACGGGCGTGCTAAAACGGTGTGGAGAGAAATGACGGAGTCAGTTTCGATTTGTCGCTAGACGTTCAATAAAGTTATTGTTCTACAAGTGAATATTCTTTCTTTCAATACATTTAATAATCTTACAAAATATAGTGAATCACCCTGTACAAATCTAGAATCTGTCAGATCAATTATTACTCCGCTACAGCCGCAAAAATATATTACCAAATTTTGCTTTTTTTTTTGAAATATCTGAAAAACGTGAACAGTTAGCCATGATTTCGAATACAGATTCAGAAGTAATATAAAAATGTCTAAAACATTCCCAATTTAACCGACTTTCTATCTCTTACAGTTTCGGAGATCCCAATGGTGAGCATCGAATGTGAGACACAGTGTATGGTATGGTCACTTTTCTTCATAGACAAAAGCAATATATGTCGGAGCCTTAAGAACCACTTTAGGTTTAGACAGGGGCGTAGCTTGGACATGTTAATACGAACGCCACTGATTACAACTGACAAACACGTACTTTTTGTTCATATTTCACAAGTGTACAATTACTAAATACTAGAACAGCAATATTAGACTGAGAATTCAATTGCTTAATTAATATTTAATAAATAAAGGAACAAATGGTCCTCCACCTGCTAGCCCTTGCAATATCTTATGGCCCCTCTCTAGGTAATCAATCATATAATTATCTCAATGAGTCGCTAATAGGTTTGTTTCTGCAGGGAATTTGTGATAGTTTGATAACTGTACACACTGCGCATGTGCGGTTGTAAACTACTTTCAAGTAGGTTGCAATTTTTTTCTTGCACGAACGCGTTTCAGATCAGAAATAGTTACATGCACTTTTACAACGTTGGCTACAAACTTTTAATTTGGCTAGCCTGAGAATGACGTAACGAGTGACAGAGAACAGAGGTGTTCTGTAGAGGAATTTAGGAGTTAGGACAGCTTTTCGTGTTCACTGTTTTACTTTATTGTTATCCTAGGTGTTTTACGACAGAAATAATCGCAAAAGCACACATCTACTTATTTGCATAATTTTCAATGGAAGGTTAGTAAATTATGTTAAGTTAGTATTATTTCCCATTCATTTATTGTCCACAGCCATCCTATATCTTTCATTTTCATTTTAGAACTTGCCGAATTTGTAGTGATAAATAGCAGCTCACAACCTCTGAATGACGTAACTTCTGCACAAAATGAAACAGTCTGGACTCGCAGCACTACACTGAGTTTAATTGACTTTTATAAAAAGTATAGGACCAAAGTTGGTACATTCGCAGTAAAGAATCTAAAACGGCTATGGGCTATTATCGCAGAAGAAATTAATAAAATGTGCAATACATCGTATACTCCAGCTCAGGTGGAGAATAGATGGAGAGTTCTCGAGAGGAATTATAAGAAGGTGGTCGATAATAATAATCAAACCGGACGAGGTCGAAAATACTTTGAGTTTACAAAAGAGATGGACGAGGTATTTGGCAAAAAAAGAAATATTCATCCAGAGATACTATTAGACACCAACAGTATTGCACCTATGGCAAATCAGAGTGAGGAACAAGTAGATGACTGTGACGTCAATGTTGAAGTGGGAGATTTTCATTCCATTCCGCCACAGAACAAGATAGAAACAAAGAGTAGCACTCCAAGTACCTTACATGCCAAAACAGTTACCTGTACACCGAAGCCAAAAAGCCGAAATGCATATAGAAATAGTGCTTTACAGAAGCTACAAAGTGGCAAACTTTCCTTCTATCAAGACTATATAAAAAATCAAAATGAAAAGCTAGAGGTAGCAAAGCAGAAACTGGTAATGAAAAATGAGAAATTGGAAGAAAAGAAAAGAAAAAATAACTTGATGGAGGAACGAAATCATATTCTCAAATCTTACTTACAACACAAAATTGAAGTGCCTCATTTGTAGTAGATGTATACCTATCATTTGTTGTGTTTGTTAATGTAGAAATTAATGGTAAAGTTATGTTTTTTTATTACTGTTATATATTATAAGAGATTCTATTATTTAGTTTTTTCTATTATTCAGAATGTGATATTTTATTTTTTAAGCAAGGAGATGATATATATAATTTGATTTCTATTAAATAAACTAAATTTACTAAACAACTTTTTTAAATTCTTATTATTTAACTAAAAATATCTTGTATATTTTAAATACTTTTGAAATGCCCTCAGTTGTCACAAGATAATACAAAGCCAGAATAGTTATAGTTAGAGTAAAGGATACACATTTTTTTATTTCTTGTTTCTTCAAAAATGCATTTTTTATAAGTTTTGCTTCTGTTTGAAATTATGTTGCCATGATTGTGTTAATAGGCTGCTTATTTAACTATTGTGAAAAAAAATGGTTGCAAAAAATTACTTGAAGGTATGGCATGGGAATAGGTATTTGTAATCCAGCCCTATTCTAATTACTGCAAAAAATGTATTCAACTTTTGGTTGTATCTGTTGAGTAAGTTGACCCTTTCTGAACAGGGTGTTAATAACATCCTACACATAAAAGACAGTGTTAAAAAAGAGGTTATAAATATTTAAAAAATCTGAATCATACATAATATAGTCATACAGTATATTTATCATGCATGTATCAATATTGAAATATCTACCTACTGAAATAATTGCTCTTTGCAAGTATATTCGTGTTTTAACCACCTTTAATTCAAATATTGTATAGAAAAACATCAAATTACTGCTATTCTATATTTATATCTACAATACTTCACATGGGTAAGATATCAGCTACACGATTTCTAATTTCGATTGCATTTCTATCATCTCTCTCTGCTTCATCATCCATAACATTTTCATTTCCAAAGATATCTGCCTCTGCATCTGGTAGTTCATTGCCCTCATCTGCAATTAGAAAATTATCGTCCAAAGCTAAATTATGCAGTACACAGCATGCACGGATGAAGTGTGTCATATCACGAATGCCCCTGAGTTTCAAATGATATAACTGCCTGAATTTCTGTTTCAACACCCCGAAACAGTGTTCAATAATGTATCTATTGCTCGACAGTTTTCTATTGAAATTTTGTTGTCTCCTTGTTAACTGACCTCGGTCCTTATACGGGGTCAGTAAATTGGGAAGACAGGGATACCCACTGTCTCCCAAAAGGTAATACCGTCCACATTTGTCAGCTAGAGTATGGGCTAGTGTTGAGGTACGGAAAACACGACTATCGTGGACGGAACCAGGATACCCAACAAATACGTCTCTAACTTTTCGTCGGTGATCACACACAACTTGCATCTGAAATAATTTTACTGTAACCACAATATTTAACAGACATTTTATTTAATAACATTACCTGGATTGAATAATAATGTTTCCTATTTAAATAGGAATCTGGATCATTTATTGGCTTGTCAATTTTAATATGTGACCCATCAATAGCTCCTATAACACCAGGAAAATTATTGAGGCGAAAATTCGCCTCAATTTCCCGTTTCTCTTCATCAGTTGGCCAGGTAATAACTAAAGGTGACATATTGCTTAAAAAATAGGTAACCCTTCGAATTATTTTGAAGAGTGTACTTATCGCTATATTAAATCTATCTGCTACATCTCTGAATGAGGCCGTTTGATGACCAGCAAACCATAAATAAATTGCTATCTGCAAAGCTGGTTCATGTTTTCCATTCCCGCCTGACTGATGATGGAAATATTCAGAGTTTTGGTACCTTTGAGATAGACTCTCTGCAACATTGCGATTAACCCTAAAATGCTCTAGGAACTCCTGCTCGTTAAATTGGGGGACAATACGTTCAAAGAAATCTTCATTTTTCGGTCTCATTCTATTGTTTTCCCATTCTTCATCGCTGGATAACAAGAACCACAATTCATCATCTGTATTGCTGTCACTGTCGCTATCACTGCTTGACGAACTCGAAGGATATGCATCAGCCATCTACAAAATGATTAAGTTCAACTATATGTACCTAATTATTACATTATTTCATTACAGGTAGTTTTTTTAAATGATAGTACTTAATGGGTTATATGTACCTAAAGTAATTAAAGCATACAGCATAACAAATTTTGTTTACTGCATTAATATTTATAGATAGAAAAAACTGAAACCTTTTACTTACCATCGATTTTCAGACTTAAAATATCAACAAAAAATACCTCTTTATAAATCTCTTAAAACCTCTAACAAACCGGTTGAAATGTTTTTAATTTTCTCTAAGATTAGGTTAAGTAGTAATCTGTGGTTAGACTATGGTTAGAATCACAGAAATATTTCTATTTCTGTGGTTAGAATCGAACGATCCGAGACCCCGAATTCTGACACACACAGAAGAAGAAGATTTAAAAGAAAGAGGCGTTAATGCGCATGTCTCATAATTATTTCCAACTGTTGATTTCCAAATAATACGCAAACTACTTGGATCGTTTGAAAACCGTTTGTTGACAGTTGGAAATATTTGCAGAAACAGCAACTCAGTTTGCGACAGTTTGCAATATACTCTGCAGAAACGCGAAATCCAAAATGCGCAAGCGTCTGCAGGTTGCAAATCGTTGGACGCTGCTGCAGAAACAAACCTAATGCCGGGTTAGCTGGCTTCGTTCCGTTCGCTTTAGATCCCCTTATCGTGTTCCCATATTCATATAAGGAATTAGTCCAAAACAAACAAACATTCACTAAGCAGAATAGTCGTATCAATGTTGATATTAACACAATAATAATAAATCTCTGCGTAAGTGTGCTGTCACAGCCACCTTCCCTTGTTGGTATCGTCTGGAAGCGCGTGCATAAGTTATGAGTATCGGCGATATAATATATTACTTTCTCTATGCTTTTCTTAAATAATTATTCTTCAAGTAGTTCCAGACACAAATAACTTGTGCACTCTGTGCAAGTGGTAAAGTCTTAGCAGTTTTGTGCTCATAACAGCCATATAAAATTATAATTAACATACAGGGTGTGTCACCAAAGTGATCTATTAGAAGTTATAGACAAACTAGAAATAACTCGAATTTGAAAATTTGTACTCTAGGGTTTTCGAATGGATTCTTTTTAAATTTTCAGTTACCCACCACTTCCGGTCATACCGGAAGTCGCTACTAACTTTGTTATTTTCAATAGAACAGCCAGTATATTATTGCATTTTTGGATTCTACGCATTATTTTAGGGGTACTTTCATCAAGATTTCCTATACCTACCTTTACATGTTTTTAAGATATTTAGATTTTATTGATTTTTTTTTATTCGACAGTACATCTTATTATCCATATTAGAAAATTATCCATAGCGGTCATTTTAAGAATCAGCAGAGTTATATTCACAATATTTGTAATAGACCCCCTATGCTTCTGAACAGAGTATTTAACTTTACCCATTAATGTACGGGGTGTTCAATATTTCCTTACCATTTGGCGAAAATTGAAACCTTCAAACCTCGTTTATCTTAAATACAATGCCCCATATTTTTTATACGCCCTGATGTAGAATTAAATTCTACATTGTCCTATATTAGCATTCCCTATACCTATCTCTTTCGGTTTTTCAGTAATTTTCGTTTTTATTAATATTACCCGAATTTTAATGAAATACAAGGTAAACCACTAGTTTTATTTTTACATAATAGGTTAACGTCATCTTAAAATAATTAATTGTCATGTCTAGCGTTCTGTCAGTTTAATAAATAAACAAGGGACATTTCTTACTGAAATAAGAAAAGCCTATTAAGATGAGAGAATAATTTCACAAATGAAGTTTTTTAAATTTATTAATTATTTGTGGGGAGTGCCAGAAAAATGTATCTAGGACTTGTCGCATGTTTTGTGAAAAATTTCCAAATAGACTAAGACCTACCAACACGAGTCTAAGAAAGTTGATTGAAAATTGTTTAGCGCATGGTTCATTCCTTAAAAAAAGTAATAAAGAGAAACCGATGGAACTGGAAGTTACAGTTATGTAAAAACTTTATGTAAAAAGATGCGAGAAATTTCCTTCTAACAGAAAAACCAGTTTTTAAAAATAGCTATTTATGGTATAAGTGTTAAAAGTAATGATTTATTTTGTGAGTGAAAAAGTTTGCGAAACGATCGAAGCGAGTGAAACCATTTCGCGAACAAAATAAAACTTACTTTTAATACAAATATCATACAAAGTTTTTTGTATAACTGTCCTATTTTGATAATAAAGTAGATAAATTTAATATTTCAATAAAATCACATTTTGACGTCTCTTGCCAGTTTATTATTTTTTGACGTTTCAATGATTATTATAGCATTTGCTGTGAAGTGCCCGTGTTAGGTGGCGCCGAAACGCGTCAATTACCAATAAACAATACTGTTTATAGCTTACGCTTTTTATTAAAAGTTCTTGCTAGTGCTTAATGTTTATCTCGCATTATGGGGTCTATTTTGTAAGCGTTTCCTTTAAAACTTAAAGGCCTTTAAAAATTAACATTTTAACATAATAGCCCTATAAAATAAATCTGTGAAAATGGTATTCTGTCAGGTTATATTTAACAGGACCTTTTAAAATACATTTTTTAAAGAATCCTTTAAAATACGGTAGAGTAACATCTGACAACGTTGTAGTATTACTGTTCATGTAAACGAACTACAACGGCGGTAGTTCAGTATCTATAATTGTTCTATGCATCAATCTCTACCTATCAATGGTTCTGAAGCTTCTGTCTTTTGTGCACCCAGCTGATATAACCTCAAAAAATATTAAAATTTTAATGTTTATTATTGTTTTGAATTTACCTATGTGTTCACAATGTTTCGGGCACCAAGAACCACTAAAAGACAAAAACAGTTCATAATAAATTTTTTAGAAGAAAATAGAATATTATTAGGTGGAAAAATTAATCCAATGCATTTGGGAAAAGTTAATCAAATATGGGAAGATTTAACATTTAATTTAAATAATATGGGACCATCTAAAAGTGTAAAACAATAGAAAGAAGTAAGTGCTACTGATTTTGTTATATTTTACTGTTATCTAAACAAATTTCAAGTAATATTTGCAATGTTTTAGACTATTAGTGAAATGAAAACAACAGTTAGAAGAAGGGCACGAAATGTTAGATATGGTCCTGCAGGAACAGGTGGTGGTGCACCTATTATATCATTGACAGATTTAGAAGAAAAGTATTTTGTATATTAATATAATATTGAATAATAAATTAAAATTTGTGTCCTACCTTTCTTCATTTTCAATTATTTCTTGAATTAAAACTTCACCACCTATATAAAAATATGTCATATTAGTGTCCTTTAAAATTAACAGAAAATTTCAACACCCCTTTGAAAATAATAATTTAAAAGGATATTTTTTAAGCATTCCTGTAAATTTTTAACGGAAATGTAGTTAGAGAATACGAAATTAATTTTAAGGTCTTTAAAATTTTAAAGGCCTTTAAGTTTTAAAGGAAACGCTTACAGAATAGACCCCTATGAAGAATAAAAGTGATGACGTGTGTTCCTGGGTTCAGCAGTACGAAATTGCATATTCTAATTTTCTTAGGTGGTGTCGAATGAAAAACGTTGAAGGAAAATTTAGTGAACCCATCTTTTTAGCAATCTAGAAGAGAAATCAAAAATATGGAAGGCGTCAACTTTGTGGAGTAAGCTTTCAATGATAAAGTCGAAAAAATGGCGTTGATGTAAGCAAATATTTCAAGGTAATAGCATTCTTAAAGCGGAAAATGAAGGTTATAGTCCCTAAAAATCAAAAACCCTTATGTTTGAACAAGTCCAGAGGTTTATAAATGAGGCGTCAGATGAAAAATACTTGATGGTAAAAGTTGATACTATTTTCGGAATATATGGAGCCTGCCGGTGTGAAGATCTGTGCAATGTATTAATAGAAGACATTGAATTAATAAATAAAACATTGATTGGTCAAATTCCAAATACTAAAACGAAAATAAGTCGTTCTTTTTGTATTATTGGAAAATACATTGACTATTTTAGTAAGTACGCTGCATTACGCCCTTCTGTTATTAATCATCGACGTTTTTTTCTGAAATACTCAAATTATAAATGCACTGCTAACCCAGTTGGTATAAACACATTTGGGAAAATGCCCTCCATCATTGGCGAGTTTTTGAACCTCCCAAAACCAAAGGAATATACAGCTCACTGTTTCAGAAGGTCTTCTGCTTTCTGCTTCGTTGTTAGCAGACTCAGGAGCAAATATAACCGAAATAAATAAGCACGGAAGATGGGAGTCTACAACAGTAATTGAGGGTTACATCGATCAATTTATTACTCATAAAAGGTTATTGCTGAAAGAATTATCCCAACAGCTAGCTCCAGCGTTACAGTAGCATCTTCCACTTCACTCCAAGAATTGACTGCTAATGCTGATGAAATTGGCAACTCAATTAATTTGAATGTGTTACGGGGCTCTTTAAAATCGTAAGGTATTAATATCAACAATTGTTGTACATTACAAGAATTGTTAGAACCCGAAGTTAAAACATTGAGAAGAGAAGTGGAAACTCAATTGCCGAAGAAATTCTAAGAAGGATTTCGTTTGGCAGATATACAACCGAAGACAAAAAAAAACACAAGTGGCTTTTTATCTAAAGATCATTAATGATCATAAAGATAGCTTTAACAAGAAAAAGCGAAGTACAATTTACAACTTGTAATTGTACTATCCATGTTAATGTTCATAAATTATAATAATATAAAATTGTATTCTGTTCATAATAAAACTTGAAAGTTCTTTTGAAAATTTAATGATTATGTCTCTTTTACTGCTATTTAGTTAAAAAAAGATAGTATTAAAAATTAAAAATATTCAGTGTTAAAAATATTTTTTTAATACTTTTGACAGCCATTAAAAATGTTACTTTCAATGAAAGTTGTACAAAACATTTATTTCTACATATTTTGAGGTCAACCGTGTTCGATACAATGCTAAGACTGAATATATTCGAATGCAATTGAGAGTACAAAAGTGCTGGATATGCATTATACTGATACATAAATATAACTTAAGATAACAGCCTACCAATTCTTTGATAATTACATAGTGGGCGATTATATAACGCTCGGGATATGAAAGGATTTATTTATGTTTTTTTTAAATACGCAAAAAATACGGAAGCAAGAGGAAACTAATTATTTCTTATCAACTCTTAATTATTCTATAATAAATATGTTATCAACAATCGGAACTGAAAACCGCAGCAGCGACCGTTGGTGATGTCATGTGGATCACGACTGGCGATCAAGCAGTGATGGTAACATTTTTAAATTAATATCCCTATACAAACCGAAAAATTTCTCTACAATTAAAAAAAATTCTCTACAAAAATTATTTAATCACAAAGTAACTAAATAATTTAATGGACATAACAGAAAATTTTATTTTAACATGTACCAACCCAACCTAAATGGTAAAAGTGATTAATTTTTATTTATGTTCAATACAATTTATGATTATTGATTAGTATGGTTGAATCATGTGGTTAATCATGTTAAACAGATACCCAAAAATTGGTAAAGAAATTAAATATAAATACATATAAAAACTATTTATTATAAAATATACAATTAAACAGTAACAAGTCAGCCTTCAAAACAAAGAAATATTAGTCTCCATTTTATGATATAAAAATATTAAAATAACGCAGTTGAACCACGGAATTGTTTTACAATTTAAAATAATTATTATCTTTACTGTCACAGTGACAATACAAAAAAATATATGAGTATCTTCAACAAATAGTACAGATTAATAAACCTTTACAGTCTTCAGGTACAGGACAAAAGAAATCTAATTTATATTTAAAACTTAAAAAAATTGTTAGAGAAAGACAATCTTTTCTAACTAGAGACCGACGGCTTTTTATGATCGTAAATATTTTTATAATTCATTAATTTTCAGTGTAGTCAATGATCTTGACTACACTGAAAATTAATGCAAGTCGTATGAGAATTATGAAATGAAGATCTTATAATACAAATTGAGTTTAAGACCTCATGACTCAATTTATTTCTCTTTTTTGTACGTACATCGGTTACTATTGAAAAGATTCTTTCAGAATCTGCATTGGAATGGGGTAATATTAACATATGATTTGCTAATTTTGCTATATCCATCAATATATTTATTGCTGAAATCTGTAATTTTGCCAATTTCAAACCAAAAATTTTCCACTGACATTCGAGCAAAAATTTGTTTTTGCTCGTCATCTACAAAATGATATTGTAAATTACGCCATTCAAAAATAACTTCATTTCTATTCAATCCTGTACATTTTCTAATAAAATATCAAAATTAATATTTCTGTTTTTTCTAGAATCTAAAGCTATTTCAGGTTTTAAAAAGGATTAATTGGAAGTTTTTTTAATCTCTTCAGGAGCTATTATGTAAAATTCCAAACAATCTTTCCGAACCTTTTGACTTTCAGCAAGCGGTAATTTTTTCAAAAATTTTTCACATTCTTGTCCCAAAAAGATATCCTCCAGTTTAATGAAGTTGTGAGGGCTTCTTATATTCATATCAACATTGAGGCAGTCTGGTTTGATAAAATTTTGTCCAAGTTTATAAAATAATTTTTTACTTTCATAATACAATTCCTGAATTAAAGGTTGTGTTGACTGAAACATAGCATTTAGCATATTAAAATAACTTAAAACGTATTTTAAAAAATATAATTATGCCTTATTACATACATTATTCATTTCTTCGTAGATTATTTCACTAGATTTCAATTTGTCCTCAAATAGAGCTACTCTAAAATATTCTAATAATACATCCCAGTATTCTAAAACTCTGTCCACACATTTGTGTAAAGATAACCAACGAGTTGTTGACGTTCTTAAAATTTGTTTTTTGTGAAGCTGAAATACTTCTTGAAACTCCTCAAGTTGTGCACACCTAAAAATTTAATGCTTCAAATTCACTACAATACTATTCATTTAACCTATCTTTTTGAGCTTCCTGATAGGTATGTTGTTATTTTTCTCAGAAGGTCTTCTGGTGCTCTAGGCAAAGCTGCACAAGCTTTATTAGCAATTAGTGCTGAGCTATGACATATACATTTTATTAAAATAAGCTGGTGATTTTCTGCCTGCATTCGTGAAAACAGAGAATTTGTTTCGCCAACCATTACAGCTGCGCCATCACTTGCCATACCAATGATATTCTGTTTCTCTACCACAATGATTAAGAAACTCAGACAGGCTTTTATATAATTCCTCAGCACTGCAATCTTTTGAATCTAGCTGTAGTAACTCTAATAATTCTGTACATACTGATCCATTCTCTACGTTAATATATTTTACCACCAAACACATTGATTTGTAGGCAATGTACTCCCATCCATTAATATTGAAAATTTAGTTGTTTTCAAATTTTCAATAAGTCTCTGTTTTTCATTTGCTGCTAGTACATTTTTCACAATACTTGTACATTTTTTCCTAGACATAGACACATTTTTTAAAATTTTTGAATCTGGAATGGCATTCTTTAATAAAGGCACTGAATGGTCAATAATTTGAAAGGCGCCATTGTGTTCTGCAAAAAATGTACTTAACTTCAGTTAGCGCCATAACATCTTTATGCCTTGTATCTTCTTTAAAGTTTACAGATTTATCTATATTATTATTAAATAATTTCATAGTTTTTACTTTGCATATATGTTGTTTTCCTTCTGCATGTTTTAGGAGTTCAGACTTTCCTCAACTTAAAATAGCATTGCATGCTAGACAGCGACATTTATAAATGTCTTTGGTTTTTTCCAACCAGCCATTAAATAATGACTCCTTTAACAACTGTTCACAAAATTTTTGTTTTCTCCAAATCTTTATTTTCTTAGAAGTTGAAGGTACTGAATTTTCATTTTCATAATCTGAATCTGATGTCATTTTGTTTAAATTTGAGTGTGTACATATATAAATATATCACTATCTATTTGGTATCACCTATTCCCAAAGAATTCTTAAAATAAACTTTAAGAAATCTAATATTCTATCAATCACGAGTCACGACCGGTTTTATGACCAAATTATTGAAATTAAAAAATGTTGTAAAACGTGTAACGTCCAAATCTAAAACGTAACGTACCCACAGCACTGGGACCCACAGAATGTAACACCCGTACAGTAAGACAAGGACAAGACGTATAAATTGACAATTGACATGTTAACATTATCAATGCCACCAACTGCATGTTTAGATTATAACTAAAACTACGGCTATTAAATACATGTGAAAGAGATGAAATGCCATGCATCTCTAAAAGTTAGATTGCATGTCCACGTATTATTTGGGAGAAAAAGTAAAGCACGTACGCTCCACAGTTATACCCGTCTTTCTGTAATATATGTCCCACATGTACCTCTTTCCAAGAGCAGGGCAATTTTTGTGTCGTGTGCGTGTTGAATCTCAGTATAAAGTTTACAAATTTTTCTTTAAACTCAATACTTCTTGAGGTTTGATCGCCTTTCGGGTTTATGAAGCAAAATGCAGACTCTTTAATATCGGCGAGCGCTAGACACCAATGATCGCGATTGATATGCATGAGAAATACCAAAATTTTGTCTACATATATCGGAGGCATCATTTCATCGCAGAAAGTGGGATCCAGCTGGTCAGTCAAATAAAAAATACTGTAAGTTTGGGTTGCTGTGAACAGTATATTTGTCGCAATTATTTATTTTTATTAACGATAGCATGCCGCAGTCAATGATGGCATCAGTTATCCACTGTCACCCTGTTAAAGAATCGAAATCATTAAACTTCAGTTCAGAACAAGGCCAGTCAGAATATTTGCAAATTAAGTAGTTTCCATACTGTAAATCTTTTATATAAAATTCGGAATGGTTGACTAATCTGTTTGGCAGGATATTTTTCCGAATACGGTTGGACATATCATTTTCATGTGAACTTAATGTTATTATTTTGTCTCTTGGCACTAAATTTTTCC
Source organism: Pogonocherus hispidulus (assembly GCA_963924545.1). Classification (NCBI taxonomy): domain Eukaryota; kingdom Metazoa; phylum Arthropoda; class Insecta; order Coleoptera; family Cerambycidae; genus Pogonocherus; species Pogonocherus hispidulus. The sequence continues at coordinate 17,431,455 of OZ004697.1, read as the reverse complement.
AATGTTGCTTTTAAATGTGTCCCCTTAAAGTGGCTTATATTAGAAGGTACCTTCTTTGCCCATGTTTCGATAGCAGTTGCTTCTTTGGTTGCTTGTTGGGTAAATGTTCTTGATTTTGTAAATGCAGTGTTGGCGTGAGTGCACCTTTGGTGTGGTACGTTTAAAGTAATTTATTTAGGCAAGGAAAGCACCCGTTTCCTTAAAGCTGTTACCACCCTGCTACATTTTTGATTGGGCAAGCCCTTTAGAACTATATTTTTGGCAACGGAAAACCAGTTTTCAACATTGGAATTGCTTAATCGCTGTGTATTATTTGGGAGTAGTAGGCTGCTCCAGAGAGGTAAGAAGGGAATATATTTTCGTAAAATTCTGTCGAATAATACCCTGTTATAATAATAGTTACTAGTTGTTGAACTACATTTATTGGCAGACGGTAGCTGATTAAAAATATCTGTAAATTGTCTATAGAAAGGACTTCCACGATAAATCGTGTCTATCTACTCACGTTGGGGTTCGTTGTACTTGACGGTATCTAAATGTATGTATTCTTTAGTATTTTCCATTCCCTCGCTGATGATTAGAAGGTCTCCCAAAGACTTTTCTACCGAAGGAGATAAATACTTCGATGTAAGTATGATAGCTACTGCCATGAACCATATTATTATTTCCTCCATTTTTTTAATATTATATGCCGCTGCTAACACGTCCTTATAAAATACCTGCTTTCTTTTATCATTTTCATGCTTATTAATGTCTTTGATCATTATTTTAAAATAATGGGTACTGCATATGTGTATAGGGGTAATATAGCACAGCTTGTCGTTATCTCCGGGCCGGCAAATGTTTTCACCAAATAGGTCGACTTCAGGGGACGTGTGGGGTTGGATTTACGCTAGAAAATTTAACCGACAAGCTCAACCGTAACTTTTGTGATTTTTTTCATTTATTTCGAATTTCTCTAAGTTACGCCAATGGTAACTCTATAGGTACGTGTACGTGTAGGTGTAGTACGTAATTCTGTATTTACCACACTACCACTGTGGCTGATCCTTGTTGAGGTCCACATTGATAGATTCATCATACTGTAACCGTGGCTAGAACGACCGTGGATGGCTTTTACATCGATTTGAAGCCGGAGCAATGCGACGTTGCCACATAGCAAAAGTGTGGCTGGAAAACTATGGCTAACTTCACACCGGTCTCTCAACACGGGTTTATGAAATTCAGGTCAACTACTAGTAATCTAGCAGTATTCAGTCAATTTATATGTGAAACTTTGGATAGGAGAGGTCAAGTGGATGCGATTTATACGGACTTCTCCAAGGCCTTCGACAAAATAAGTCATGAACTGTTGTTTAAAAAACTGTCTTGTTTGGGTATAAACGATAAATATTTCCACCTTATTCAGTCCTACTTAAGCAATCGCACACAGTATGTCTCTTATAACAGTTTCTGCTCAAATAATTATATTGCAACCAGTGGTGTTCCCCAAGGATCTAACGTGGGGCCCCTATTATTCTTAATTTTGATTAATGATTTATGCGATATGCTGGATTGTGGCAATTTGATGTTTGCTGATGATTTAAAGTTATATGCTTCTATTGCTGGCATGAATGATTATATTTACTTACAAAAACAAATTGATCTGTTGCAAGATTGGTGTCTCAAGAATTACCTATACTTGAATATCTCTAAGTGCAAAGTAATTACATTCAATCGTAAACCAAACCTTCTAGAATATCCTTACTCTATTAACAATACGGTATTAGAAAGAACCCATTCCTTGCGGGATTTGGGAGTACACTTTGACTGTCAGCTTACATTCAACATTCATGTTAGTATATAGTAAAATCAGCATATAGTGCTTAGTTTTATTATTCGTAACTGTAGGAATTTTACTGATGTATCTGCTTTAACTACATTATACTTTAGTTTGGTTAGAACAAAATTAGAATATGCTTCCCTTATTTGGAATCCTATATATACTCAGTACTTAACTGCGATTGATGGAGTTCAAAAGAAATTTTTAAAGTTTGTTAATTTTAGGATCAGTGGAATATATCCTCCTAGAGGTAGTGATTATATTGAGTTACTAACAAGATTTGATTTTATATCTCTTGAGAAGCGTAGGTGGCAAGGAGCTGTGATATTTTTGTATAAATTGTTACATGGTAAAGTTGATTGTCCCGCGTTGCTATATCAAGTTAACATATGTATACCTAGGTTGGCTTCACGGCACAATACTACCTTCATTTGTAAAAGAGCACAAACCAACTTGTTATTAAAGTCACCTGTTAATTTAATGTGTTCTAACGCAAATAAAATTGCTAACGTATGTGATATTTTCTCTTGTAATATACATGAGATCAAAAGCAAAGTACGAGATACAATTGGCGACTGAACTATGATGTTAGTCCAAGAATTTTGTACGCTTTTTGTTTTTCTTGTTAAACTATATCTTTATCTTTTTGTTTGCCACTTAATTTTAATTTTAAGAATTTGCATATAAATTGCTCTGTAAATGGGTAACTGTTGGGCAATAAAGCTATTATTATTATTATTATTATTATTATTATCTAGAATTATGCCAATTAAGTATTTTGATTACCTACCTATGCACTAACAGATTTGTAAAAATTCAAATCCAATGAAGCAATGATTTTGAAAAAATATTCGGTAAATTGAAGCAATTAAAACGTTTTTCTCCGCAATTCATTTTTTAATAAGCGAAAACTAAGTATTTACAGTTTTTTTTTTAGAAAAATACCATGTATTCAAATTCAAGTCGCACGAAATACATTGTAAAACTGGCAGCTTTGAAATTTAAAGAGCTAGAACAAAGATACTAGTGGAATCGCAGGAAGGAAATGCTTCAGCGAAGGAGAGACAAGATAAAAGTGATACAATACAAGATCCAAGCGAATACGGGGAAGAAAAAGATTTAAAGGAGTCAGAGCAAAAAAGAACTACCGATGTACTACAAGAAATAGGAAGATGTAAGAAGGGAAATATTTCACTGGAAATGCAAGATAGCACTGATGCAACAGAAAAGACAGTTCAAGATGAGGATAAAGAGAATATATTAGCCGAGTTTGTTCAACCAGTTCAAGATCAAGAAGCCAGTTCGTCATACTATCAAGCATGGTGTAGTGTAGACCGTCCAATGGTTATACGTATAGAAAAGCAGAAAAAGAAGAACTACATAGTGTCACCAATACACACAGATGAAAGCGATGTAGACGATTCTGACACTGATCCCCATTATGACGGTTTGGGTTCAGAAACCACCTCTGATAGTGAAGCTGAATCAGAAGCAGCAGTAAATTGTAAATCAACAGAAGCTCAGATGGAAGAAGACCTAAATCAAGGAGAAATTCGGAAAAAGGGCAAGAAAAGAAAAGCCAATCTTGAAGCTTGGAGCTTCAAAAAAACCAAGTATTTAAGAAATACTGGAAAGTCCTATACGTCGGCTTCAAAGACCAAAAAGAAGATTCCTGCAAGAAAAATCCGTCCTCCCTGCGGCGATAAGTGTAGGTTACAATGTAGAGAGAAAATAAAGGAAGACGTGAGAGAAACTCTTTTTCAAGCTATTGGCAACTTAGTGACATTCAGGGGCAGAGTATATTGTATCCCACACTGATTATATAAAGCCAAAATATCGATACTCCTGTACCCAAATTATAGGAGTATGAACTGTGCTTTTTATTTTGACGTTGACGGCAGGCGTGTAAGGGTGTGTAAGGTATTCTTCAACGCAACTCTAAATATAAATGACAGGCCAATACGCACCGCATTAATAAAGAAGAACGGAATCGGATTTATAGAAGGTGATGGAAGAGGCAAACATGGGAAACAACCAACTGTCGATCCTATGATTAAAGAAAGCATTAGAAATTTTATAAATAAAATCCCGAGAGTTAAGTCACTTTATTTGCGCGCTCAAACTTCTCGGGAATACATTGAGCGGAAAAAGTCTGGCTGATCTCTACCGAGATTATAAGGAAGGACGATAATCTCAACAGCTTGGTTGTGCCAATTATGTGATGTTTAACCGAATATTCAATGGAGAGTATAATATAGGATTTTACTCGCCAAAGAAAGATCAGTGTGATCTATGTGAATCCTACGACCTTCACCTTAAAGGAAAGGAAGGAAGGAAAAGGAAAGAAAAAAATAATGACATAATGAATGTAAACAATCTTGCGTTAGGAAGAACCAAAATGAGTAGCATAGTTAAAAATGTAATTGGTTCATGTGAAAGAGAAACATTGCCTCAAAATCTATATAAACGTAGATTTAGCGTCCTCATAGATGAAACTACAAATATTGGTCTGTCAGCACTTGATACATTATAGTAAGATTTTTTGACGAGGAGAGGAAACAAATCATTTCCCAATTTTTTAAATTAATAAATGTTTTTGATGAGACAATTGGCAATACTGGCGCAACAGCTGAAAATATATATAAAATGCTTACAAGTACCTTCACGGTGTCATAATGCCCCCCTTGAAAATATTATAGGTTTTGCCTCTGATGGCTGATCTAAAGAATTTACAAGAGAACTGGGGCTACAACTACAACGAGAACGAAAGTCGAGGGTCCGTTATTTGGAATACTATAAAATATTGAAATTTTGTAAGGAGGAACCAATTTCTATTTTCTATAAAACATCCTACACACAAGACAATTTCGAAACAATTAACTTGAGAAATAAGAGAAAAAAGAATATGCCGAATATTATGTCTATAAGTCTGCAACAAGCTTATAGTCGTAGATTGGATTTGACTGATAATAAGAAAAAGGACAGAGAGAACTGTTCTCGAGAAATTTAATACCCCATTTTTATGCTAATTTTTATAAAGATATTATTAATTAGTTAGAATAAATAGCCCTCTTTACTTATTACCGTAAGTAAATACCTACCCTATTAGTGAAATATTAGTGAGTAAAAAGTAACATAAGTTCCTGATTTTTTGGTGAGATTACCTTGCTATGTAAATTATTGATAAGTTTTCTAATAAAATGGGAATTTGTTCTGTAACGTTTTTTAATATAATGTGTAATAAACTGATAAACTGATACATCACTAAACAATAGCATACAATTTTCAACTAAATAAACTCATATTACGTTAGTGAAATTTTTTTTAAATTTTTTTAGAAGTACAGTGACCTAAATTAGGATGATCCAGTTGTAACCTGTTTTTTCGCCAACTACCTAATTTTTAAGGAAAAATCTATGGTTCACCTTCACCTTCTATGAGTTATGTAAGTACTTCATAAGATACAACTTTTTATCTTTAATAAAAAGAAAGTTATAATCCATTAAAACCGACGACCAAAAATTCGAACACGTTTTTTCGTCATTTCCAACAATACTGTTTTTTGAGTTATGTAACTATATTACTAAGGGTGCGATAAGTTTATCGTTGTTTCCTCTATAGATTTAATTCGCCAATCATAGAAAATGTAGATAGCCACTCTACAATATATCTTTGTAAGCATAATTTGCATGTTTTAAGAAAAGCTTTTCTCAAAGATCAGTATTTTATCATAGTGCACAACTTTATAATATGTTAGCCATAAACCTAAAAAGTAACATTACATATAATAGACATAAAGTTCAAATAAAGATCTTTATAGCAAATAATATACACAAATTTTTAACTATTTTCAATTAAAATAAAATAATGTATGACTATAAGGTATTTCCTGCAAGCATTCACATCCTCTTATTCATGTTATTTCTCCTGCTTTCTGCTCTGTTAAATTATAATGTTTGGTTGTATTTTGTTTTTGTTATATATACTTATTATAGATTAGTGGTTAGGAAGAAACTAATAATGATACACAAAACAAACACTTCAAGTGTTTAGGTGAATCATTAATAATATGATATTAAATAATTTAAGTTTTTAAAGGTTACATTGTACAATAGTTTACTAAATATCACTATATCTTGTAGCCACTAATTAAAGGATTAATGTTATTCATGTAAACCAGATGAGTGGATAAATTTGATTTGATTTGATAATTGCCGTTAGACCTCAGTATCAGTACAAAAGAGAAGGAAGTAGGCGCCAATGTAACCATGCGTTCCAATTCGTAATCAACGAGGTGAACGTATGTGTGTGGAAATTTTTCTTTAAGGCCACGCTGGACATCAACAACCGACCTATTAGGACTGTCATTGTCAAATTAAACGAAGGATTTCCTCAACAAGATCTAAGAGGCAAACACGGTCACCACTCTAAAGTAGATCCCGCAATAAAAGATGGTCTTGTTGCTCATATTAATACAATCCCAAGAATTGACAGTCATTATCTGCGTGCGCAAACTACTCGAGTGTTTATAGAAGGTGGGAAAAACTCAGCTGATTTACACCGGGATTAGAAAAATTATTGTATTGAAAAAAATGTTCCTTTTGCAAATCTCAATGTATTCTCGAATTTTCAACAACAATTTTAACATCTCCTTTTTCTCCCCGAAAAAAGATCAATGCGACTTATGCAGCTCTTATAACAATGCAAGGGAGGAAGAAAATGTAGCGATACAAGAGAAATATAAAAAACATTTAAAGGAGAAAGTTTTGTCAAGAGTAGAGAAAGGCGAACATAAAAAGAGAGCAAAAAAAGTGATGGCAAAATTATAAAGGGTGTCTCAGAAATATTTTCGTTTGTGGATCCGTCCTCTGGTGCAATACACAAGCTCCGGAGAAAGGAGATAGTTGGCATATGTTTGGTAACATTGTTAAGTTTTAGTGACAATGGGTCGCAACATGCTTTTTGTGTTCGTGCGTTTTATAAAAACAATGATTCTTAAGTTCTTGTGCGTTGTTTGTAGAGAAATCATTATAACATAGCAAGAATGAGAGATATCCCAAGTGCAAATTTGATTAAATATACCTCAAGAATAAGGTATACATCCCACCGCCACAAGATTTGAGAGAATTGAACCAAAAAATAACAGATGTAATCAACGCTATTAATCGTGCAATGCTTCAGAGAGTGATCGAAAACTTCAGTTCGAGATTAAGAGAGTGTGAAAACATGAACGGTGCTCATTTATCCAATACTTTTATCCATAAATAAAAATTTAATGTTTAGGCTTTCTTTTGGTAATAAATATATCTTGATAAAAAAATTTTTAATATTTTTTTTATTGCATAAAATAAGCAAATATTTTTGAAACACCCTTTAGTAGCCACTTCTGATCTCCAAGCGGTGCTGCCAGCACCAAGAGGGGACACATCTACCTTTTATTATAAAAGTAAAATCAACAGCTACAACTGTAAGCGTAACAGCTGTAAGTGAACTTCAGTCAGATTACGTCGAGTGCCTTTTTTGGCATGAAGGTCAAGCAAATCGAGGTGCAATAGAAATCGGCACTTGTGTTCTGAACTACTTAGAACAAAAAGCTAACAAAAATAATGATGACAACCTTGAAATTATACTCTACTCGGATAATTGCGGTGGTCAGCAGAAGAACAAATTTATAATAGGAATGTATCTATATGCTGTGCAAAAATTTTAAATCAAATCGATCACCCATACATTTTTGATCAGGGGTCACACCCAAAATGAAGGGGACAACGTGCACTCTGTCATAGAAAACTCTATTAAACGAGCTCTTAAATCGAGTCCCAACTATTGTTAGCTCCAATCACCTTGTTTTGTAGTAGTTTATAGTTACTAGTAGTTCAAATGTAAAGGATTGTTCGCACATCTAGAAAGAGAGTTACCAGTACAAGTTGTAAAGAACAAGAAGCCGCTGCATCGGCTAACAATTTTCACAAGTTTTCAAGTAAAATAAAGAAATTAAAATACAGTCCACTAATCCTTAAACCATCCCAACATAAGTTGGTCCTTCGAGCCGGATTATTACTAGTGTCAAGCATCAAGTTAGAGCAATAATCGATAATCGATAACCGAAATAAGCACGAGTCAAGTCAGTCAAGATGGCTATTCAAAAGGCTGAGTAGCCGCAGCAACGCAAGGTAACAGGAACAGGGCAGCAGCAGTAATCCCGGTGCGGACGGCGATCGGCGATCTAGTCAGCTGTGAGCGATCTGTATCCTTGCCAGAGACGACGTACCTTGACCAACTGCAACCAGGCCAAAGACAAGATAAATCCTGTGAGTCCTTTCCATTATTTATTTATATCTATTGTACCTATTTGAGTCAGCACGAGTATATTGATTTAAGTCAAAAGGTCAGAATTAGATAGGTTAAAATTTAAACGCGAGCAATTAAAAAGCCAAATGGCAAGATTAAAGACTTACTATGAATTACTTGATAAATCAAACCTAAACAGCTCAGATATAATTCAATTAAACTGTCGTGTGAGTAAATTTGAGCCTATTTTTAGTGAATTTTCATGCATACAAGAAGAAATCGAATTCAGTCTAGATTCATCAGAAGAAACAAATTTAAATACATTAGCAAAAGAAATATCTGAAAAAGAACAATTTGAGCGATTGTACTTTGAGGTTTTAACAAGCATTAAAGGTACACTCAGTAGTGTTTCTCAAGTTGAAAATGATATAAAACTAGACAAATCCTAAATGGCCTCAAGTACACCATATGTCAAGTTACCCACTGTTAAATTACCTGTGTTTGATGGGTCTTACGAGCAGTTGTTAGGTTTTCGTGATGCGTTTAACTCAATGATCAATGATAATATTGCGATTAGTCCTATTCAGAAATTCTTTTACTTAAAATCGTCACTGGTAGGTGATGCAGCAAAACTGATCGAGTCGATTGAAGTAAATGCAGCAAATTATATCACAGCTTGGGCCTTGTTAGAGGAGCGATTTGAAGATAAAAAAAATATAATGAAAAAATATGTCAAGGTATTTTTCGATTATCCAGTAATTTCTAAAGAATCTTATACCGAGCTAAGGCAACTATATGACAGCTTCACAAAAAGTTTAAGGGCATTAAAAATTTTGGGACAGAACACTGATCCGTGGGACATATTAATAATTTATGCGGTGCAAAGTAAATTCGATAGTGTAACTAAGCGTGATTGGGAGACTTATCAAAATGAGATTGACTTGCCATCAATGAAAGACATGAATACCTTTTTAAAAAATAAATGCAAAATGTTAGAAAACTTAGAGGAGGATAGGGTTGATAATAAGTTAGAAGGTAAGGGTGTTAACAAGTTTAAAAATAAAAGTCAAGCTACATCTTTGGTGGCAACATCAGAAGGTAATTATAACGTGAATTGTTACTTTTGTAAAAAGAATCATTCAATTTATAGCTGCAAGGGGTTTTTAAGGTTAGATGTATGTTCGAGGCTTAAAGAAGTAGATCGGCTTAAATTGTGTAGAAATTGTCTTAGACCAAATCATATTGCACGTCAGTGTAAACTTTCCCATTGTAAAAAATGTCCTGCAAAACACAACACGAAGTGTTACATAGTGAAACTACAAATCAGTCAAGTGAACAAACAGGGTCTACGAATAATCCAAGTTCTAGTACGTCTAATCAGTCAGATTCGCAGATATCTGTAGTAACTCACACATTAAACAATGCAGTCAAACCACAAATAATCCATACATTAAACACTATATTCCTACTGATTACGTTAGATTAATTCAATCTGCAAAAAAAACAGGAAATCCATATAAAGTAATAATAGAATTGAGTTACGAGGATTTTGTTGACTTGAAGAAACTCACTCAACAGATAGGATCAAACTTTAACAAAACATCAAACGACGAACAGATAAAAACAGCGACATAAAAGTAATTAAAGTATAGAAGAATGACCCTGGAGTTTTTTTTTGTGAAAACTACATACGAACAAAAAGAATATGCGCAGATTAATGTCAATAATACCAGGAGAAGGTAAGAGAGCATCTCTACAATAAAATGCGTTCAGACTTGGAAAAATGGACATCTCTAACATAAAGAAAGCCTATATTGAATCCCTTATCTCAGCGAGAAGTATTCTCACTTTGTATAAGCCCATTTATGAATCTATGTTTATGTAAATTGTGTACTTCTTACTTTATTTTCATTTAATATTTTGTAAATAAAATAAGCAAATAAAAGTTTGAATTAGGTAACTGTTTAGTTACCTAATTTAACTTTTATTTTAATTTTTATTCTAAATAGTGACCTTAACTGAAGTCAAAAGTCTAAGTAAAAATATACAATTTGGGTTGAAAAAATTACTTGAGGTATCACAACAACAAAAAAAAATTATAGAGAAGCAAGAAAAGTGACATAACTGAGATACCTCACCTAGTTTTACCTGGTAGCGTCAAATATTCTACAATAACTGATTTACAGATCCATAGTAATATTCTATAGAATATGATAAAATTTATTGTCAAAAACTTATCTGAAATTTAAAAGAATATTGTACTATTGCAATACCTATATGTTTTATTGTTATTTCTCAAATACTGCATTTTTGAGTTGTCACTTTTCTTTTTTTTTATATACAGACTCATATGTGCACATAATATAACAAGGTACGTAAAATTCAGTCAGTCGTCAATAATTTGTTTGTTTATGAATCTGTTCTTTCTAGAGCATGTATATACTTTTTGAGTTTGACTTTAAATGTATTATACTTTCTCTGATTTTTTATTTCTAGTGGATAATGTGCAGATAACTAGTAAAGAAAATATCAAAGACAAGATACTGAATACCCGTCTGTAACATTACTATTTTTGTTTGTTTATATTTCCTATTATATTATTAAAAATCTCTATAAATCTATGCATTGGTTACTGATTCATTTTGCTCACCCTGTATAATGCTTGGAAGTTGATTTAATAAACAAGGGAACGTAACGCATGAAATGAGTAAGGAACAGGCCAGGCAGTGTGTGCCCGGACCTTGAGAGTAAAAAGGTGGTAGTGTGTTTGAGTTATTTAGTGAGCCCGGGCGGGATAATATTGATTGATTATTGATTTGATGATTTAATTGGGTCATGACATGATTGCACGTTAAGGTGCGAAAACCTCGTGTATTCATAGTTGCACTAACTATGTGATACGGGCGCCGTACCTTCGAGTGTGGTCTGCAAGTTGAGAGGTCTTGTTGTCTACTCAAATGACACGTTTGGGTGTAGGGGTGTGAGTTGATAACACCCCGATATCCGATCGTTGGGATACTGACTGTTTAGCGGCAGTTACGTATCCGGGGAAGCCTTGACTTATTTTAGGTGGCACTAGCTAGTTGTCGAAGATATGATTGAAGGTATTTGTTGCTAATTAATCGATAATGAATAATAAATAATAATGATAGTGGATCTGGCAAGATAATCATGACTTGTTGCTGATAGACGGCAAGGGGTGTCTGACACCCCGGTGAGTACACTATATATGTATCTTTAAGTTATCAGAACAGTAATTGTGAGTTTTCTTTCATGTGTTGTGTTCCCTGCCTGTTATATTGCATAATGATTGGTATTGGTACTGTTGAATGAATCGCATTGTGATGGCTCACGAATATATCAAAGTAAGTTAATAAACAACTATATTTGTTTATGTAAAATCGATTATTTTTACACTCAGGTGTGGGGTCAAGCAATCGATTCATTCTTAGGTGCATTTTACTGGGGGGCCTTATTTTCATTTGGTGTGTTGATGAGGCAATGCATGGGGTTGATGATTTGATAAAAACTAAATAAATTTTATTATTATAATAAAAACTAAATAAATTTTATATGCTCGTTGGCTAAATTAAATAAACGGAAAGTATCGTTTACAGGACAGCTGTCCGTAACCTAATTTTAAGCAAGATTCAGTTCTCGGCGGCAACCCGTTAACATAAACATAGCTAGCTGGCGTGACACTCACCAAATCAGCAGAATTTTTATAGCTTAAATCGAGAGGCCTTTGAGATAAAGTCTCCTTTCATAGAACTCATTTTTTTTTATTACATAGTTTATATTCACTTGTGTAAGTATTATGTTACCGGAGTTAGAAATTTAAATTGTTTTGTCATTCAGTAACAGTTTAGTTTAGCAGAGACTGTTGAAACATACAAGTAATTAATAGTGTTTTGTTGGTGCAGTTATTGTACATTGTATATTGTGTTTGTACCTTGGAAATATTAAATCTAAAAGGTAAGAATAGGTAATAGAATACAGGGTGGCTAATTAAAAATGGTCGTTTCCATTATACGTATATACAGGGTGTGGTTTTATTAAAGGATGGCGAAGCAGACTGATCAGACAGTTTCAAGGAGAAAACGGATTGTTTCACCTATATCTTCTTCAGATGAAGACGAATCTATGCTAAGTACTAGTAATTTGGCGACGTTAACATCTTCTACCACGGGTACAAGCGATATCTCCGGGTTAACTACGGTAGTTAAAGACCTAGTCAAGATCATGGAAATGCAGGTTAACGTTGATCGACTAACAAAAATTCTTAATCCGCGTGACAACGTTGTACCAACTTTTAACCCAGAAGATAGGCTACAATCAATAGAGAATTGGTGCCAACGGATAGATGAATTGAAAAATCTTTATAATTGGAGTGATGAAGTTACAGTTTATAGCGCGGTCTCAAAACTAAGTGGACTCGCTAGGACATGGTATACTAGTCTGCCGACCATACAGTATACTTGAGAAGAATGGAAGCTAGAGTTGAAGAAGGCTTTTCCTCCAAGGCGTGATTTTTATGAGAGCTTACAAGAAATGATCCAGCGTACCAAACAACTAAACGAACCTTACATCGTTTACTATTACGAAAAAGTCGCTTTAATGAATAAGTGTAGGATTTTTGGAGAGGATGCAGTATCATGTTTACTTGGTGGCATTTCGGACACTACCATACACGCAGCTGCTAGGGCAAATAACTACCAAAATTGCGAAGATTTGCTGAATTTCTTAAAAACCTGCGACGTGATACAGCCAAGCACTTCTAAACCAGTTGCGCGACATTTTCCTAGTGCAAACAGGCCCTTCAGAAAAAGTGACTTTCAAAAATACAAAGGAAAACCGACTTGCTTCAAGTGTGGAAGTCTAGGTCACAAGGCAAATGATTGCAGGCCGCTAAGAAGTTTTAACTGTCGCGGAGTGGGTCATCGAGCGCAAGATTGTAACATACGCCAAGTACTGAAATCCAACAGTCAGCAGAATAAGAAGGAAGAAAAAGTATTGTGACTAGAGACACTAAGTAACCAAAAGTACTTCAAGAATATTTTTGCAAATGATACTCAGATCCGTGCCTTCATAGATTTTGGGGCAAGTTGTAATCTGATTCGCTTAGCTGACGCAACTTCTCTAAACCTTCCCATTCACACTGACTGCGACGTGACTATAAAGGGTTATGGACTAAATTAATCAAAAGCCATTGGAAGAACTCGATTAAAAATTAAAATCGACGACGTGGAAAGGACCGTTGACCTTCTTGTTATTCCTGATAACTTGCAGGAAATACCACTCCTGATTGGTCAACCATTTACAGAACAACCAGGTTTGTTGGTAACAAAGGATAGTCAGACTTTACGATTTAGTGAAGTACCTAAACCCAAAACTATAACGAAATTAGAATTATGGTTAACAGAAACATTAATTATTCCTGCTAACCATGTGGGGAATTTACCTGTTGTCAGCAAAATACCGTTTGAAGGAAATTTACTGGTAGAAGCTTGCAGTAGACATCAGCCGGGCAAAGAATATGCAATTCCTCGAATTTTAATCTATTTGGGACAAAATCACACAACAGTAATACCAATTATAAATCTTTCTGGACAAGATCTTGAACTACAGAATAAAAACCCAATAGTTCGAGCCTATCCTTGCAACTTGGATGAAAGTGGGCACACTGAATATGTTTTCAAACTGGAGATAGAAAAATTGCCTCTGTTGAAAGAAGAAGATATCAACATCGACACTACCGATATAACTCTTCGAAATGAACTGGTAACATTATTGCAGGATTTTCGAGATCTTTTTGGAGATAAAGCCGAACAGCTTGGAGTTTCCAAATCAGCAGAAATAGATATTAAACTGACAGACAATACGCCATTTACATACAGACCATACAGAATGTCAGAAAAAGAAAAGGTTAGATCTATTGTCTGGGAGCAGGAATTATTCGCGACTCTTATTCACCATACGTATCCCCAATACTTTTGGTTAAGAAAAAGAACGGACAGGATCGAATGTGTATCGACTACCGCAAATTAAATTTGAAAACCATCAAACAGAACTTCCCCATGCCTCGTATTGACGATCAAATTGATAAATTAAAAGGGTGCTGTGTGTTTACCAGTCTGGACTTAAGCTCTGGATATCATCAAATCCCTGTCGCTGAAGACAGTAAACATCTTACGTCTTTCGTCACTCCTGAAGGTCAATATGAATATAACCGCATGCCTTTTGGCCTATGTAACGCGCCGGCAATTTTTCAACGTCTTATGAATAAGGTATTAGGACCACATCGTGATATTGCAGCCGTCTACCTCGATGATATTATTATACCCAGCAAAACGCACAGAGAAAATTTAAATAGTCTTCGAACCATACTGAGTACTTTAAGGAACGAACATTTAACCCTAAACCTAAAGAAATGTACATTCTTAGCATAGTCTATCAATTACCTCGGATTTGAGATAAGCCAGCAAGGTGTACGACCAGGAGCAGCCAAAATCGAAGCAGTGCGTCACTTTCCGACACACAAACGTCAAACAAATTCGTCAATTCATAGGTTTAACGGGATATTTCAGAAAATTTGTCAAAGATTATGCAAACATAGTAAGACCATTAACCTTGCTTACTCGAAAGAATAACCCTTGGAAATGGGGAGAAAAGGAAAATAAAGTGTTTATAGAATTGAAATCCAAGTTGATAGAACGACCTATTCTTGCTATATACGAACCAGCTGCTACAACGGAAGTCCACACGGATGCAAGCCAGGAAGGGATAGCTGGCATATTACTACAAGAATACGACACTCAACTTCGTCCTGTAGCTAACTACAGTCGCCACACCAATAAAGCGGAAAGCAAATATCATTCGTATGAGCTAGAAACATTAGCCGTAGTCGAATCGTTTTTAAAATTGCGGGTATACCTACTGGGCATAACATTCAAAGTTGTCACTGATTGCAATGCACTTAAAACAGCGAGTTCAAAACGAGACCTAGTACCGAGAATAGCTCGCTGGTGGCTTCAACTGCAAGAGTATTCGTTTTCAGTTGAATATCGTCCAGGAACTCGGATGCAACATGTCGACGCACTCAGCCGAAATCCTAGTGTAGTAGGAAAAGCCCCAGAAGAAAATATTGTACTACGCATTGAAGAATCAGACTGGATCCTTTCAGCTCAACTTAGTGATGAAAAAATTAAATTAATCCACAGTGTATTGTCAAAACCACCAGAAACAGACTATGAGAAGGATATCTACAAAAAATATGCTCTGCGCAATGGAAGAATCTTTCGAATAACTGCGTTAGGAATTCAATGGGTAGTCCCTCAAGGGTTTAGAACTCAAGTAGTACGGTGGGCTCATGATGAGGCTGGACACTTTGCTTATGAAAAGACGCTCAAGAAACTCTGTGAAAAATATTGGTTTCCGCGCATGAGTGAATATATTAGAAAATATATCGCTAGTTGTATCCCCTGTCTTTACAATAAAATGCCAGCTGGTCGCCGGGAAGGTTTTCTTCACCCTATTGCTAAAGAACCGATCCCTTTTCACACAATCCACATCGATCACTTCGGACCCTTCCAGAAAACACCAAGAGGTAACCTATACTTGATAGTTGTCATCGATGCATTTACAAAATATGTCATGTTGAAAGCAGTAAAGTCTACCAAGGCAAAAAGTGTGGTCAACTTTCTGAAATCAGCATTCACCACCTTCGGATTACCAACGCGTATTATTGCTGATAGAGGAACCGCGTTTACAACGAAACATTTTAAAATGTTTTGCACCCAATATAACATGCAGCTCATTCTTAATGCAGTATCAACTCCAAGAGCAAACGGTCAAGTGGAGAGACTTAACCGCACCATACTGTCCGCACTTGCTACAACAAGCACCGCCGAAGATAGGTGGGATCAACACATCGTTGAGATACAATTTTCTATCAACAACACGGTTCATCAAATTACAAAAAAATCCCCTAACCAGCTTTTAATGGGTTATACTCCAAGAGCTAGCAATGACAGCATTCTCACAGCCGAACTTAATTTACCATCTTTCACTAGAGACATTGAAGCCATTAGAAAAGAAGCCTCTGCCAAAATTAAAGACCAGCAAGAAAAACAAAAGAAACGATTCGATAAATCCAGAAAAGTAGCAAAGGTTTACAAACCTGGACAACTTGTACTCATTTTAATGCACAAACAAGCCGATGGTCAAAGTAAGAAATTAAGTAAAAAATACGCAGGACCTATGACCGTCACAGAAGTATTACCAAATGACAGGTATAGAGTTCAAGATATGCCCTCATCAACCCGAAGCGCAACAAAGAAATATAACAATGTGGTTGCAGCAGACCGCATGAAACCATGGATACCACCAGGGGGAGTGTCGGATGACACCCAAAGTGAAAGCGGAGAGGACGGTGTACCATTACCTTCTGATTCGGAGTAAAGTTGCGGGGACGCAACGTTTTGTCAGGTTGGTCGAATGTAACATTATTATTTTTGTTTGTTTATATTTCCTATTATATTATTAAAAATCTCTATAAATCTATGCATTGGTTACTGATTCATTTTGCTCGCCCTGTATAATGCTTGGAAGTTGATTTAATAAACAAGGGAACGTAACGCATGAAATGAGTAAGGAACAGGCCAGGCAGTGTGTGCCCGGACCTTGAGAGTAAAAAGGTGGTAGTGTGTTTGAGCTATTTAGTGAGCCCGGGCGGGATAATATTGATTGATTATTGATTTGATGATTTAATTGGGTTATGACATGATTGCACGTTAAGGTGCGAAAACCTCGTGTATTCATAGTTGCACTAACTATGTGATACTGGCGCTGCACCTTCGAGCGAGGTCTGCAAGTTGAGAGGTCTTGTTGTCTACTCGAATGACACGCTTGGGTGTAGGGGTGTGAGTTGATAACACCCCGATATCCGATCGTTGGGATACTGACTGTTTAGCGGCAGTTACGTATCCGGGGAAGCCTTGACTTATTTTAGGTGGCACTAGCTAGTTGTCGAAGATATGATTGAAGGTATTTGTTGCTAATTAATCGATAATGAATAATAAACAATAATGATAGTGGATCTGGCAAGATAATCATGACTTGTTGCTGATAGACGGTAAGGGGTGTCTGACACCCCGGTGAGTACACTATATATATATCTTTAAGTTATCAGAACAGTAATTGTGAGTTTTCTTTCATGTGTTGTGTTCCCTGCCTGTTATATTGCATAATGATTGGTATTGGTACTGTTGAATGA
The DNA here is from genome assembly GCA_963924545.1 of Pogonocherus hispidulus. Taxonomy (NCBI): domain Eukaryota; kingdom Metazoa; phylum Arthropoda; class Insecta; order Coleoptera; family Cerambycidae; genus Pogonocherus; species Pogonocherus hispidulus. The sequence continues at coordinate 17,414,068 of OZ004697.1, read as the reverse complement.
ATCGCATTGTGATGGCTCACGAATACATCAAAGTAAGTTAATAAACAACTATATTTGTTTATGTAAAATCGATTATTTTTACACGTCCATTACCCAAAGTAATTTATAGTTCCATAGGTAGAAAAAGGTCCAGACAAGGATCTTCAAAAATATATACTAGTACTCCTGAGAAATCCAGAATTGAAGCAGCTATTGCTGAAAAGAAAAGAGTAGTTGAAGAAAAGATAAATAAGTCATTGAAAAAAAAATTAAACAAAGCAAAAAGACAAATCATGGGAAGAAGAAACAATATATTTCAGATACATCAGAATCCAAAGGGGAACTATACTACAAGGATAAGAAGAAAAAACTTCTTCAAAGCAACAGTTTTTCAGGATCCGATACCGGGTATGATTTAGATGATATAGACGACTTTACTCTTTTGCCTTTTATTATCCTTTTATTATTACCTTTTAGTTAAATTTCCAATCAAGAAAACTGTTAGGTATTATATAGAGGTAGTTTTAGAAATAAACTTTGATGAATGCAAAGTTAAATTTCTTCGTAAAAAGAATGCGAATGGATTCTGCTTCTCATTAATCGAAGATGTTGCTTTCATTTGCAGAAGTGACATTGTTGCAAAATTGCCACCACAGTTGTCCATCAAAGGCACTTCTAGATATGATATTCAATGACATAATATTAGTTTATTTATTAAAATACAATGTTTATTTTTTTATACTTTTACCTCGAACAGAACTGTGTTATTATTAATAAATTATATCAACCCCATTTATGTTCAAGTCAAACGCTCACGTGGTCTAGTAAGCTTTCTTAATGTTATTTGTTAATAATAGTAATAATAATATCTCTACTAGAGTGTGTGGGAGAGGGGGCGGCATATTATTATTTCGCGGGCCGCATTCGAAACCTGGAAAACCTCATTAGTTAGGGGGACAATTCAAACATCAACTGATTTTAATCTCTAACATTAACACCAAGTTGACATTTTTATGAAATGGTACAATCAGAGATACTTTTAATACAGATGGACAATAACTCGTTTCAATGATACCATTAATTATGTAACTTAAAGGATCTGCTATGAATTTCAATATTAGTTTGATTGCCTCTGCCCTTATTCCATCGATCCCTACAGCTTTCTTGAGCTTTAAGTCACTAATAATATTTTGTATTTCCAGGGGATCTGTGTAAGTGTTAAAAATATAGAATTTAAATTTGTACTTTTAGAAAAGTTGTAGGTATCTTTTAGTTTATTATATTTGCTAAATTATGATCCGTACTGGCATAAATCTTATTAAAAGCATCTACTATTTCTTTAGGTTTCTGGGTAATATCACCATTTGCATTTTTAATTAAATTGATAACGGAAAAAAGTGGATACTAGAAGCGGATGGTTCTTTCTTGAAACATTTAAATGAGAGCTGTGCTTTTTCAAAACAATTATTGGTAACGGAGGTTTTGTTGCTATTTTTTGTTATTTCATTTATTATATTCCACAATTTCTTTGGATCTTTTTCGCTTTCGAATTTATTTCTATAAAAATCGCTTGAGTCAGTGCATCAGTTACTCATTCTTTTCTTTTACGTTTATTTCTTTTTACGTATAGTAGCGTAGTTTCAATTTTTTGCATTGTTATATTTTTCCATTTTAGAATTTTTGCGAATAATAGAGTGTTTAATGTTTGATTTTCACCAAAAATTTTCAGTTTTCATTAATTTATAAGCAGGTCATGATAGTAAGACAAAAGTTATCAATCAAATTGAATGTGACAGTTTTTGCTGTTCGCCTAATTTAAAAATACTTGTAAAGTACTTTTGCAGGATGCCAGGATAAATGTCCTTTACAAATGAAGAATGATATGATATATTAGCAGTTTTTTCAATGTTTCAATGAGAGAGTATGCTTTGCGTTATCTGTTTAAAGTACACCACTCCACGGACCAGAACCGGTGCTTGGCATATGCAAAAGCAACTCATTGGGTTGAGCCAAGCCGCGGGTCAACCCAATGAATGCGGATGTTTTAACCAACTTGTTGAAGCCAAATTTTCTCGAGGTTGTTGACATTGACTCCAAAATATCCTCAACTTTACTCTTCTTTTAGTGTTCACTTTATATGAAGACAACCTTGATAAGGCAATGGGTGCAGATAAATGACCGTCGGGTGCCTGTGTGCAGCGATTTTTTCAACTGCGGAGAACACATCCGATAAACTAAACTAATGAAGGATATCGACGTTGTCGATACCTTCATTAGTCATTAGTCATGAATTATTTGGTCTACTACAGGAAGCAAAAAATTAAAAAATAATCACAGTAACATATTTTTAGATGAATGTATACACATTGACTTTTTAGTACTTTTAATTTTTTTTTTTTCAGACATACGCCTGTTCAAACTCCACAATTTCCAAAATGTGAGTACAATAAAAGTAAAACATATCATTGCTCTTCATTAAAAATGCGTGATATTCAAGAGTTTCATTGTAGTTTTTACTCAAACTATGATAAAATCAAACAAGATATGCTTATTTTGAAATTTATCAGAATCGACAAAATCAAAAGGAAAAGAGCTGTAGAAAAGAACTTTCATCTAGAAAAAGTGTAGCTACCAGATATTTTGTTAAAATCGGAGACACAATAGTGATTTTAAAGTTCAAGTGTGTCAGAAAGCGTTCCTGAATATAGTGAATGTTTCTAAGGATAGAGTTCAGAGAATTGCGCGTAATTTTTTAAATAATGGAATGTTTCTCTAAAGAGAAACGAGGAGGTGCTAAATTAAAACCAATTTATACAGAACGGAAAATCGCTGTCAAAAAATTTATTGAAAAAGTAAAATGCTTTGATGTTCATTATTGCAGAGGAAAAACTACTCGACAGTATGTATCGTGTAATCTCTCTATCAGGAAGCTGATGGATGGGTACAACAGTCAAGTCTCTGAGATCTTGAAAGTTAAAAAAACTTTCTTTAGGAAAATTTTTTGTTTGGAGTATAATATTGGAGCACCGGCAACCGATGTATGCTCCCGTTGTATTGAATTATCAGAAAAAATAAAGAGAGAAAAGGACAATGATGCTCTTGCAAAACTTTTGATAGAAAAAAGAGTACATATACTGAAAATCAAGTCCTTTTTCAATAAATTGCGTGAAGAAGATCCTAAAATGGCTACATTCTCTTTTGACTGCTAGAAAAATTTAGTTAACCCTAAGGTACAGGATTAAATTGCCTATTACAGTCGCCAATTATATACCTATAATTTCACAATAGTGCAGGGTACATCACATGCGAAGTTGTGCAAAGAAAACGTCTTCATTTATACCTGGATGGAACATGAATACCATAAGGGATCAAATGAAATCCTCTGCTGAGCCTCTACTGTTTTTCATCTTCTTTCATCAATAGATTTGTCTGCCTATAGTAAAATAAGACTGTGCGGATGGCTGTGGTGGGCAGAACCGCAACTCAACAATGATAGGAATGTGCATATATTTTTTGGAAAAAGCTGCACCTGCAAATCTCAAATTAATTTAGTTGGTATTTCCCGTTAGGGGACACTCGTTTCTACCCTCTGATCGAGTATTTGGACTCATAGAAAAGAAACTTAAAAAAAAATGCCAGTAATAACCAATCCAGAAGATTACATTGATTGTTCAGAAAGCATGGAACTGTGACAAAATTGCAAGATGCTGGGGTAAAAAACTGGAAAGACATGACCAAAGATTACCTAAAAAGCGTGCAATCATGGCCCTTCAAGTTCTCTTCAGCAAAGAGATTCTTCATTCAAAAGAAAAGTGGAAAGGATAATATGGTTACTGTTAGGGGTGAAGAAACACGGTGGACATAGGAGAAGCCAGGTCTCTTTTCAAACGAGGAAAACGATCGAATCAGATGAAAGTTTCACAGGTAGAAAAAGGCATAGCAATAAATCCCAAGAAGCTGGTTGATATTAAGAAGCTTTTAGTTGCCCACTTTGGTGAAAACTGGATTCTTGATGAAGAACTAACATTTTTTCACCACTTCATCCAAGAGCAAGAAGGATGTCCTAATGGGAATGACAGTGATGTTGAAATTGGTGACCAGTTCTGTGAGGGGGGGTAATCTGTGATCTGATTGTCAACCCCACAGACCAACTAGACTGCCACTTAAGGGCAAACCGGTGAAGCCATCCGTCGGCCTAACCTCGGCCCAGTCGGCCTTGCGCTCTCAGTTACTATTAGACATTCGGTTCAGTAACATCGTGGTTATATTCTGAAATATACCATTTTTATTTGTCTAATCATGGGGAAATGCATTGTTGATACTTGTAATAGCCGATCTGGTCACAATAGTGGCGAAATTTCATTCTTTAGGTAAATAGTAATTAAAAATAATGTAACAGATTATAGGACACTTAAACGGTTCTGCGCAGGCATTGTGCGTCCACTTTCAGTGCCGGGCTCTATATTTGTAGTGCCCATATCTTTAACTACTTATTATTAACAAGTATTTAATGCACATTACTTAAATTTCAATATTTGTATTGCCATCAAATATCGATAATAAACGAGCATTATTTTACATATTCAGAAGGTATATCTAATCTCAGTTGAAACATTAAAAAAATTACCGACAAAGGACTTCAACGTCGGCCTCTTTGTTTACGCACGGATGTCGTTTGTCGGACTATTTTATAATGTTTCAACTGATATTAGAAATAGCAGTATACCCATTGTTCCCATTTTTATTAAATTTGATAACATTTACTTTTATTAGATCTGAAACTAAATTTGAATAAAATTTTAACTCTGGCCAAAAGTACCGATTATTCTCATGTTGTTTATTTAAATTTATTATTATTATAAATATTGAAAATTGCGATTTATTTTTTTAAATAAGGAATATTAATATGCATTAATGTTGCATTAAATTATTATTCTTGATTAATAACTAAATAAAAGCTTATATATTTCTTGCTTTTATTAATAGGTTTCCTAAGCAAGGGAAATCGGAATGGGTGAAAGCCATTCAGAAAAAGGACTGGATACCTTCTAAATATTCAGTCATATGTTCTCTGCATTTTGAAAAAAAGTTTATTATCTGTAATAAAAGTGGTTTTAGAAATCTAACCAAAGATGCAGTGCCATCTTTAAACCTTCCAAAAATGGTAAGTGAACTATTTTAATGATTAATAAATAACGCAATTATATTAAGACATAAACATTTTTTAACAATTTGGTTTCCTTCATAGTTGTCATTGGATAAAGAAACTCAAACAGGAGACTTAAATGTAAACTCTTATCCCGATGAAGAGTCTCTAACGTCACCCTTTGAAGTAACTTCTGACTCCAGCAGACCTTCTACATCCCAATCATTTTTTTCTGATGTTGGTACTCCCACATCATCTAAATCGAACCTTATTGAAGACCTTACGGTTATTTCGGATGAGGATTCACCTGTAAAGAAAAAACTAAAACTAGCAGTTAGACGCCTTTCCTTTATTTCGGAAAAAAGAAAAAAAACCATAAAAGTTCTTCAACAAAATAAACGTAGAAGTAAAGAAAAATTGAAGACTTTAACAAATATTCTCAATAAACTTAATGAAGAAAAATTAATAAATACTGATGAAAAGACAATGTTGTCCTATTTTGAAGGCAATTTGCCTATGTCAGAACTATTTCTGAGAAAAATTTCTAAAAACAAAGGTGAGACGCCACAGAAATATTCTCCTAAATTACGTGCTTTTGCCCTTACTCTGCACTATTACTCGCCGAGAGCGTATGAATATGTAAGGGAAACATTTGACACCTGTTTACCTCATCCAGGGACTTTAAGGAAGTGGTACCGAAAACTAAATGGAGAAGCTGGCTTTACGCAAGAAGCTTTGCAGGCCCTAAAAATAAAGTCAGAAAATGGTAAGAAGAAAATTACTGCTGGCTTAATAATAGACGAAATGGCAATAAGGCAGCATGAAGAATGGGATGGTAAAACTTATCATGGGCATGTAGATTATGGAGCTGCAAGTGATATAGATATGGACAACCCGCCAATTGCAAAGGAAGCTTTTGTGTTTCTTTTAAATGCTATCGATGAAACATGGAAACTACCTGTAGGTTACTTTCTTGTTGATGGTGTTAAAAGTAGCCAACGTACATCTCTAGTTCTCCAGTGTATAGAAGAAGCGCACGAATGTAGTGTTGATGTTGTGTCTTTAACATTTGACGGTTGCGCTGCCAATATTGCAATGACAAATATTTTAGGGTGTTCTCTTAATCTTAAAAATTTTAAGACTACTTTTAAACACCCTGTTACTAACAAAGATGTGGTGATATTTCTGGATGCTTGTCACATGCTAAAATTGGTGAGGAATTGTTTAGATTTTAAGAAAGTTTTGGTTGATGAACATAATAATCAAATTAAATGGGGTTACTTGGAAAAACTAAATCAAATTCAGACTGAAGAGAGTCTTCATTTGGGTACAAAATTACGAAAACAACATATTAATTTTCATAACAATAAGATGAAGGTTAAATTAGCCGCACAATTATTTAGCAAAAGTGTTGCCGATGCATTAATGTTTTGTAAAAATGTTTTAAAAATAGAGGAATTTGAAAATGTAGATGCGACGGCAAGATTTATTCTATTAATAAATAACCTTTTTGATATACTAAATTCAAGAAATATAAATAATTCTGGTTTTAAAGCTCCCTTAACTTTAATCAATAGAGATAGTATATTTACATTTTTAGTGGAGGCAAAAAATTATTTGTTAAATTTAAAAACAGTTGATAATGTCAAATTAATTGACTCGGGTAGGAAAGTAGGTTTTATTGGTTTATGCTGTTGTATTGACAGCACAATAACATTGTTTCAAAATTTGGTTGAAACAGAAAAGGCCATTGATATTTTACCAATGTATTAGAATCCATTCAGTTGTCTGAGCATAGTAAATACATTATAACATATATTGGAGGTTTTGTAGTAAGGTCTTTGGCAAAACAAATAAAATATGAATACTGTGTAAATGGCCTAATGTCAACTGATCAGAGTTTTTCGTATAATGACTTAATTTTTATTAAAAATCGTGGTGGCTTAATTTATCCTTCAAAAGATGTTGTTGTCATTTGTGAAGAAACTGAGAAAATAATGAAACTGTTCAAAAATGATAAAAGGAAACAAAAAAAAATAGAATTTCATATCAAGTGTTAAAAAATTTTTTTAATGTAAATATATTCAACAATTTACATCAGCATCAATTTGATAATTTTCCTCATAATACTAATCACATATTAGATCTTATTAAAGCAATTTGTGAAAAATATGTAGATGTAAGAATCAATCACGAAACCAAAATATTTAATTCTTTAAAAGTTACAAAACGACACGTATTGAATAAAGTAACAATATTTAAAGGACAATAAAGATTTTAAAATAACTAGGGTTTTATTTCATACCCAGATTTCAAAATATTTATATAGCTTTAGCAATATTATTAAATATTTTATATTGGGGTCCATATTATATTATTATTAAAAATATATTTATGGTTTTATATTATTATTATTATTATATATTATAATATATATTATTTTATATTTTATTTTTAAATATACATTATATTTATTTTGTATTTTATACTGAAATTATATATTTTTTATTTTATTATATTAAATATATATAATAAATAATAAAATTTAAAAAATGCGACCGAAGTTTAGTCCGACCCTGTCGTCAGTGGGTGGAGTCAAGCTTCACACACACTCCACCGATCCCCTTATCGCGGCTTCATCGGTACCGTTGTATTAAATAGCACGGGTACAGTCTAGTTGGTCTGTGGTCAACCCTATTACCATATTTGCTAATAAACGTTTTTCCTCGGGAGTCTTTTCAGAATGTTTAAACGCCATTAAGGGTGTACCACATTTAAAAAATGGAAATCTGAATGGACCAGTCAACTATCGCCCAATTTGAATCATACCCTTAATCGGACAAGTTTTGGAACGTATTTTAAAAAACAGATTAACTGATAATTTTGAAACACATAACTTTTTTCATGAAAATCAATTTGACTTTCGATGCAAGCCGGTCTACAGCTAAAGTGAAATGTAATTTGTGGAAAACATTGTCGAGAGCATTGAAAAGGGCAAGCACTGTTCTGTAACCTTGTCTGACCTGACAAAGGCTTTCGACATTTTATTTCACATATAAAAAATGGCTCTTTTATGGCATTCCGGGTGTTCCATTAAAACTAATTAATAATTCCTAATGCCTAATTAATTAAAACTAATTAATAATGCCTAAGTAATGGTAGACAAAACGTCGTTTGCTTTAAAAACTCTTATTCAGATTATGAATGGGTGCATTACGGAGTTCCGCAGGGCTCTATTTTGGAGCCACTGCTTTTTATCATAGATGTTAACGATCTGTCCTCCCTCTTAATACCTCTTCGTAGTACATTATTTGCCGATGATACTCAATGTAGTACCAAGTAGTTTATTTACGTCTGCGTATAATCTAGCCGATCTCTCCTTGTTTTCAAATGAAGTGATTGGAAGGACACAGATGTGGTTCTCAGCAAATAATCTTAAATTCAATGAAAGTAAGTAAAAATCAACATTTCATTTTTACAACACAATAAAGATATGGCTAAAGGCAAATCAGCTAAAGTACTCGGTGTGATTCTTAATGACTCTCTTCCATGGAATGCACATGTTGACAATCTAGGAAGTAGACTGTCTAGTACTATTTTTTGAATTCGTAGATTAAGACATGAGGATTGTTTGATGATGTGTTATTATTCACTTTTTCATTCCGATTTGAGTTATGCTGTAATACTCTGGGGCATAGTACGCTGACAAAATATTTAAATTACAAAAATAAATTGTACGTATATTAACTAATTCTTCTTGTATAGAACACTGTAGACCGCTGTTAAATTTAGTAGCCACAACAAGAACAATGTAGACCGGCAGGTATGAAAACTTTGAATATTACGAGTTTTAAAAACAGAATATTTGTGAAAAAAATTACGAAATTAGTTTTACCAAGAAGGGGTTACCAAGGAAAAGGCGATCATTTGAAGCATCATTAGGCGAAAGGGATAGGCAAAAACGATTAGCTAAAGCATATGGTTTGGGGGTCAAGGGAAAATGCAATTCCAATACCTGTCCGTTGAAGTGCTCTAAGTTAAGTTAATAAGTGAAGAGCAACAAATTAATATAAATTTGCAATATTGGAAGCTTTCTAAAAAATAACATCGCCTTTTCGTAAATGGTTCCATTAAGCTTATCATCAAATCAAGAAGTACGACTAAAAGCGTTCCATTCCGAAGATAGAATACTTACAAATACTACCTGAAAAACGTTGATGGCATTGATACTATTATTTCCAAAGCATTCTTTCTAACCACACTTGGATACCATTAGAACAATGACCGATTCTTAAAAACAGTAAGAAATAATGCAAGGGAAACTATAACTCCAGGTTGTGAAAAACGGGGACATCGACCAGCTTTAAATAAATTCGCGAGAGATCCGACTATATCCCATATCAAAAATGTTCGACCTAACGGCTTTACTTGCCGTCCGACGTCAACATTACTTCAATGTTAATGACTTTAAAAGTCAACACCCAGATTTCATTTGCAGCTATGATCTTTATAGTAAAGAGGTGAAAAATATGAATATTTCTTTTGCACAGTTAAGAGGAGAAGAGTGTTTCACCTGTTCTGCATTCGAGGTCCATAAAAAAGAAAGTAGTCGCGAAAAGAACCCCCCTAGAAGAGTGCGATTCTGGTAAAAACTATTATGATCATACAATAAAATACAGAAATCCCAGAGAAGAATATGTAAAAAGACTCGGAAAATCTGAAATAGATAACCAAATTATAATCTCAGCAGATCTACAAAAAGTAATTATGCTACCTCGTGCTGAGAAGATTAAAGAAATCATTTTTGTACCTCGAATAATCGCTTTTAATGAAAGTTGTCCCGGTTGGAAGAGCAAAAGCTACAAAACCTTTGGCAGTTCTGTGGCATGAAGGAGTGGACGCATTTTTTAAGAAAAATAGGGACGTTGAATATATAACCATATGGTTAGATAATTGTTCGGCCCAGAATAAAAACTGAGCCCTATTTTCTTTTTTTACTTATATAATAAATTGCAGTGAAGTAAATCTTAAACAACTAACAATAAAATATTTTGAGCCGGGCCACTCCTTTATGTCGTCCGATCATTTTCACCAAAAGGTAGAAATGGCCATGAAAGTCAAGAAAATTTTTGATTATGATGACTTTGTGCCCAGTTCAAAATTTAAATTAAAAAAAGGTCACTTTTATTTCAAAGACCTGGTATTGGCCATTTTTTCAAGAAACAGCTTTGACTTCAAATACAAAACGGGGTTTGACCATGAACTCTTTAAAACGTTTGATTTTCTTAACAATAAAACCATTAAAAATGGCGTTCAAAAGCCTCCTAAAGGAACGCACGACAAAGGGGTAGATGAAAGTCGTAATAATACAATAATTTCCACTGCAAAACCAATAATCCCAGAGACAAGTTTACAATTCTGGAAAGACAGAAATGTTAATTGTGAGGCATCTGAAGACGAACCAGATGATTAAACCTATTATTATTATAACTTTTGTTTTGAATTTGCATTTTTGCTGGGGTTTCCATTTTTTTTCAATTTAAAGTTATTTAAAAAATAAAAATATTATAAATTGTATTATTGTTTTTCGTCTTTTAAATTTTTCAAAAAAAAAAAAATAAATAAATAAATTGTATTTATTATTGTCCTATGTGTTTACCTTTTTTCAGATTCCTAAGGTTAAACGTCCTAACTAACAAACTTTTTGGGCAACTATGCAATTTGCAAAGTATATGGATTGATTTATATTGCTTAAAATTAACTCATTCCAAAATTTCATTCCTTTTGAGAAATATTTACAGTGAACAAAATGAAAACAGAAAATCGTTAATATTCCATGAAGGAAGTTGCATGTATAACAAAGCGCCTGGCGGAAAGCGACCTGGGTATTTGCACCTGATAGAAAAGGTTGCTTGCTACTCCTTTGGACACACTTCACACTGATCATTTGGGTCTGTTTGTGAAATCAAAACGAAAAAACCAATATTTAATTGTCGGCGTGAATGCTTTTATTAAATCTGTGTTTTTGAAAGCCGTGGAACTAAAACGCAACCAATGGTAGCATTTTTGGACAACTTTATATAGAACTTTGGAGTTCCGAGAAGAATAATAACGGATCGAGGAAGTTGTTTCACGAGCAAAGGACCCGTGCGGTTTATATCGAGCTAGTTTCAGATCTTACAAAGGAAGCTTTCCTAGCAGCCTTGAGGCGTTTTGTTGCTCAACGAGGAAGGCCAGCGCAAATGTTTTCGGACAACGGAACTAACTTTGTAGGTGCTAACCTAAAATTGAAAAAAAATTGGAAAATTTTTGCAGGATAATGCTCATGATTTGACTGGCTCAATAGAAAATGAAGGAATCTCTTGGTCTTCTCTCTCATATCCGCACATTCTCCTCACTTCGGCGGACTTTGAGAGGTTGAAGTGAGAGCAACAAACTGAACTGAACTCCCGTCCTATGTCACCTCTTTCTTCTGACCCTTCCGATTTTTCCCCTCTCAGACCCTCTCATTTTCTCATCGGACGTGCACTGACCGCAGCTGCAGACTCTCATGTGACGCCTATACCCCAAAATCCACTATCCCACTTTCAACATGTTCAGCAGCTTCAGCAGCATTTTTGGACGAGATGGTCTCGCGAGTATATATCCGAGTTGCAACAATGGTGCAAATGGACTATCCAAGATGGGACTCTCAAGGCAAACGACTTAGCTGTCATTAAGGAGGACAACCAGCGGCCACTAAAATGGGCGTTAGGACGGATTTTAACGCTACATCCAGGAACAGATGGCGTGGCTAGAGTCGCCGCTATCAAAACTCCAGGAGGCACAATCAAGCGATCATTCGCAAAAATTTGTCCTTGACACTTAGTGCAGTGATGGTGTAGTAGTGGTAGTGGTGTTAAGCTTAGTTCAAGCTTTGTTTATTTCTCGTACCACTATATTGACGAATTTTATTTCATTGTTATGATGTATTTTATTTGAAAGTACCTGGCCCTTTCAAGGCGGGGAGTAAGTCGCATATTTATGCTATGAATGTATAACATATGTGTTTATTTTAGTAATTAGTTAATTTGTAAAACAAAAATTTAGGTTGGCAGCGCCAACGGCCGAATGGTTCAACAGTTAGTTAGCTCTAAGCTTTAGCTCAAGACAGAAGTGTGTACTAGTTTAACTAACATAAGCAATTTGTACATTTACTTCATCCCACCAAAAGAAATATAGTGTAATATTAAATTAACGAGCATTAGTTATTTCACATATAAGAAAAGTAATAAACAGAACCGAATACAGTCCACAAAACAAAATCAAACACCGATTGTATTAAGTTGCAACAATCCTTGAATAATATGAACTCATGGTGTGTTGCCAATAAACTCCATTTAAATGCAGCAAAATATAACTCTGTAACGTTTACAAAAAAAAAAAAAAATGTTGAGTACTTCATGTACTCCTATTTTCTTGAAGGTACTCATTACCTCCACCGTAAAATAATTGTGCAATACTGCAAAAGATTTGTGACGAAACACACGTGAGTACTTGATTATTTACATAAGTGCATCCTGCTCAACTGTTGTACTGCATTTGATAACTATAGACACTAGTCGAGAGAAACCCACGATAATTCTAAACATTAGTGCTTAAAATTTAACTTGTTAAGGATTTTATATGAATAGCTGAGCTACGGCGACGCTAAGTGAGATCATTTTCGTGGTACGCCAGCACCGTAGGTGCTTATAACGTCAACATCGCACCAGATAATTGCGACCGCAGAGAGACTGTTAAACAGTTTGTTTTAATAACTTTATTCATTAAACAATAATATTTAAGAACTGTATTCATTAGACGAAAATAAAATTATCGAATTGACTATGAGTAGTAAAAAGCGATCTCGCGGCGACCGAGATACCAAAACAAAGTCCAGAAAACATGATTCACGACCTAGGTAACGTTATGAACGTTTTACTGCTGAGAGGACAGATTCAACAATACGGTCTCGGTCACGTAGACGTATACAAAAATTGGAAGACCTCGTGAATAGATTGTTACAGCGCGAATCTCTTTCTGCAGACAGAAGTAATAGAAGTACAAATGCGATACAGATGACTATTAGTGCAGACTGCATTCCCAAGTTTGCACCAGGAAACCCTAATCTGACGTCCGCTAAATGGATTACTAAAATAGAACAACTGGTAAAAGTAAATAACTGGGATGTCCACGCGCTTTATAATTAAAACGGTTATTCTGTGTGGGACAATAAAAATAACTGATTAGAATTTGAATTTTATAATTTAAGTAAATTTACACCGTGTACTGGGCATTTTAAAATATGGTTGCTTATTGTGTGGATTGTGTGTAAGTGATTCTTTGAGGATTTGTTTGAAAACACTAAGGTAGTAGTAGATAATAAATTTTGCAATGCCGAGATCATCTTGAAAGCGTGACAGCTCATCTGAGTCAACTTCTAGTGATTCTAGTGACTCGGAATCAAGCTCAGATAAAAATTCGTATGGTCGTTATGAAAGAAAAGGTAATAAACGTAAGCGTGAAACGAGGAAACGTTCCTCTAACTTATCATACACTCCACCGCGTTCGTCAGTACCTACGGAATACTAGTGTCGATGATCAGTCAACATCGAGCAAACATTCAGTTGATTTAGAGGTAGCAAATAAAAAGATTAATAATTTAGAACAACTCGTTAACAATTTACTGAGTAAAAATACAGTTCAAAGTTCACGCATTTCCATAAAATCGGACTGTATTCCTGAATTTAGTCCTGATATACCAAGTTTGACTTCGAAAGTTTGGGTGGCTAAAATAGGTCAACTTGCACAAATAAATGGTTGGAACGAACAAACCATTATTTATCATATGCAGTCTAGGTTGTCTGGGCTGGCAAAATCGTGGTATAATAGTTTATTAAATTATGATAACTCTTGGGACCAATGGAAGCAAATGATAATAAATGCTTTTCCTGAACATCGTGATTTCCCATCAACACTCAAAAAAATGGTCGCCAGAAAGAAATTGCACGACGAGTCATGGACCGAATATTACTTTACTAAGATGGAACTTTTAAGACGTTGCGAAATTATTGGCAAAAATGCCGTATCAATGATTATTGATGGAATTTATGATCCGGTATACAGAACGGTGCCAAAGCTGGTAGATATGAGCAACCAGAAATACTGTAGTATATACTGTAAAGTATAAGGAATATTTGTCTTCATTGGGTCCAGTGGAACGTCCGCAAGTCTCAATGCAACAAAAGTACAACAAAACGTTTGTTGGTACTAGGCGGCATAATTCTGGTTATAAATTTTCCAAATCCAGTTATGGTACTTTAAAAGAAGGCAACTATCGTCACAAATGTTTTAATTGCGGAAACTTAGGCCATATTTCCACAGCATGCTAAAAACCACGCCTAGAATGCAAGAAATGTAAGCGCCTAGGGCAGGGGTCGGCAACCTGCGGCTCGCGAGCCACATGCGGTTCTTTGGATGTGAAGCTGCGGCTCTTTAGTTCCATACGCAAATATTATTTATTTTATCAAAAAAAAACTAAAAATCGTTCTGAATCGATTAACGAGGATTAGGATTGGACGGAGTCGTTCGCTTTCATATGCAACTCAGATGGCCTTCCGACTTGTCTCATTTGCCACGAAAAACTCGCACACAATAAGAAATCAAATTTAGAGAGACACTTCATTAAAAAACATACTCAGTTTGCTAGTA